>OZ018309.1:10436517-11091517 GCA_963969455.1 Arge pagana | reverse complement strand
ATAGTAGCGAACGGGAGATTGAAGAACAAGAGAGAGAGAGAGAGAGGAACGTTCGATTGGAACGGTGGGTCTCTGTATATTTTTCATGAAAAAAGTGATCAAGTTGCAACAGCGTGGCCCTCGTTCGACGTTAAATTTTGTAAACGTAAATTTGTGTATATTGTAAAAATATAAGTAATTCGCTTGAAATTTCTGTCCGTACACGATATGTCGGCGAACGGTTACATAATTCTGTTTGGCGGCATCCGTCTCGGCAGGCAACAGAAATGGCCTCTCTGCTTCGCGAATCGTTGTCATTCGGGGTCGTCGATGATAATTTCGCAGGACCATGCACGCGAGATTGGCAGGATGTATATGTATAGAACGTAACCAGACAATTTCCACTTTCTATGATACCCGATGGGTAGCCCGCCGACCCAACTCGACTCGTTCCGAGCACGTGTTGACCGGCGCATGCGCTCGACAACCGCCCTTAAAATAGAGCTAGTTCGCTCGGAACTCTGGTCAATGACCCTTTCTATACAACTCGGGTACGTCGTCGTTATATCGGTACCCATAGATCGTCGACCTACGAAAGTCGAAAGTACTTTCTTCCTACGTAATTATGCGTTGTATCACTCTCACGTTTCGTCGCAGTACCGTACTACCTCTTCGGCGAGCAACGGCAACGGCAACGAGAACGGAAGGAAAATGAGAGAATTTAAACAAATTCGAGAAAAGAAATTAAAATAAAAAGTAACCGACGAACGAGCAACAGCAAAATCACCCTCTCTCGTCCGCGCGCGCGTGTACGTATTTTTTTATCACACGCGCGCGTATGCGGTATACCGCGTGGTCAATAATTTACCACGCCGACGAGAGTATAACGCTTGATTCCGTTGTAGGCACGATGTATGCGCCAAAGCTTAATTCTGATTGGTCCGGGGGTGCGAGGGGGTGCAGGGTGACCGGTCTAGTCTGACTCAAGTGCACGCGCAGTGGGGATAGGAGACCTTGAGCCGCGTCACGTGACCCTAAGGTGCATGGGGTAGGGCGACGAGGGCCTTGACCTTACCGACCTGGGAAGAGACTGACTTACTACTGCCGCATCGAAAAACGTCGGCCTTTACAACGGAACCCCCATAGGAGAGGAGCGTTCGGCGATTCTCGACCGAATAGAGTCGGATTGATCGCGCGGGGCGAGGGGAAAATTCACGGGTACGTAAAATACACGCGATGTTCACCATCGGAGAGACACGCGCGCGCTCTCTCTTACACCCAGTAACGTGCGTGTGTCGCACGCTCCCGAGTCCGTACGCGTGTGCGTCTCCCAGTCACGACAGAGAGAGAGAGAGAGCGAGAGAGAGAGAGAGAGAGAGAGAGAGAGAGAGAGAGAGAGAGAGAGAGAGAGAGGGAGAGAGGGAGCGAGTGAGCGAGCGAGCGAGCGAGCGAGCGAGAGAGAGAGAGAGAGAGGTAGAAAACAGAAAATGTAAAATATTGTTGTCGAGTGTGTGTTACCCTGCCGCTAAACGGTGTCGCCACCTTTCACATAGTTACGTTAACTCCGCTTCAACAATCGAGATACGAATCTATGTATCGCGACAGTCGACGCTTGCTCGGTTCACGCGATTCACGCGGATTACGGTTTCGCTAATGCGATTTAATGGGAATCGACGGGGGCAGCGATGAGTACGGTAGACAAAGGAGTACCGCTATTGCGTCATTCCTATTCCCATTGTCACACGATAAAGTTTTTTATCATTCTCGTTCGCGTAAAAGCGACTTGCCCGTGATTTATGTTTACTTTTCTCTCGTTCCTCGGTCCAGTTTTTCATTGATAACGAGAATTGAGTAATCTCGGCGCTGTATCGGTCGTTAAGTTCTCTCGCCGCGGCTCGAATTGTCCTCGGTTATATCGTCGTATATAGCAACGTATAGTACGTGTGGAGTAGAGTAGGCACTCGAGTAAAACTCGAGCGAGATAGGTGGCGAGCAGCTGGCGAATGCAACTAAACTCGCGGTATGCGATACGGTGGCGTACACGCGGAGAGTAACAGGACGAGATCCGAGCCGAAGGCCTGTCAGGAATGCAGGTCCTGTAATTATCTACTTATTTTATTAATAAATAAAAAGCGCGAAAACAGGTTCTCATTCCCAGCTACCAACGTAGTAGCAACGGCCATCAGCCGACGCCGCTCCGTTGTTATTTGCTTCCGAGCAAAATTTCTTCCAGGTAGCATTACTTACAAGCGAGACTCGCGGGATACTCTTCCTCCTTCGCGTCTCTTACCAATTTTCATTCCCTCGTAACGCGAATTTCCTATCATTTCTTACCTAGTTCGCATCTCTCCGCGCACCTAAGCGTGCGTATCAACCGAGCCATAAAGGTGTTTCTTATGCCTCCTTTTCGTTTACTCCATGCCGCGCGAACAACTAACGTTCACGTCGCGTGGTAAGCAGAGATTTGCCTGCTTCTCGCATAGTCGAATAACCTAGACTCGCCTCGATTCGACTTCTACGTATTACTATACCCCCCGTCGCCCGTCCCCCGTCGCGGACACACGTATTATGCGTACGCCTCGTAAGCGTACGTGTACGTCCTAGCTTCGGCGTACGCAACGCTCACACGAGCAACTCGCGACTATCTACCTACCTACCTACTCCTCGTCGTCGTCGTCGTCGTCGTCGTCGCCGCCGTAGTTCATCTCTTTCTCTCTCTCTCTTTCGCGCTACATGCGTCATATCTGGCCACTTTTTATAGACGGTAGGAGCCGACAGATAGGTCTCCGCCGCGTATGCGCGTATTTATATTTAACCAACTGACACTTGCCCCATGTGCGTGTCCATTTCCGCGCGAAGGTCGCCCGCCGCCGGAAATGGGCCGGCCTTGCGGGACGACCGTTATACTCCGGAAGTTATACTCTCCCATGAAATCTAAACCTTTCGTATTGTACCGTCGCGACGCGACGTAACGATATACCTATATAGCTATAATCACAACTGTAAAAATCATCCGTACGATCGTCGTCTATCGCTCGGTCTACCTAGAAAACGGATCGCGTATCGCGCATCCGTCGGCGATTATTATTATTATTATGATTGTTATTGTTATTTCGATTGTTATTATTGTTGTAGTTGGTATTATTTTAACCCGCCATGTTTGTTCAACAGAGGTGAAACCTCCGAGGTCGGTGCGTCGAAATCCTAAAGTCCAACTCTCGCCTCCGTACGTGTAACGCCCAGGTCAGCTCGAAAGGACGGCTCAGAATGCTGGGCGTCCCGGCGAGCGTCTCCAGGCCCAAAGTCAACGCCAGAATCGCCCGGAGGGAAGCCAGCTGAGAATGTCGGAACAGAACGGGCCCCCCGAGGGCCCAGGCTGGTGGCCTCCGGCCCAATCGTGGAAGTCTTCGTCTTCGTCGACCTGTGCAAGACCGGAAGCCGGAAAAAACGTATCTGTGACGACTATCAACGTACCACCACCAGCCCACGAGATGCACGATGGTAAATGATCGAGGAGAACGAAAAAGAAAAAATTTAAAAAAAAATCCGTCTCGTTGCTCTCTACGAGCTAAGTCATTCGCGTTACCGAATTGAGTAAAGCCGCGCGTTGCGCCATCAACGCGAAAGATTTCGAGAGTCGCGTGTCGTTAACTCGACCGGAAGTGCCGACTATGCAATAATATATTTCAGGCGAAACGTTCCTCCCGAACCTCGTCAACGTGCTACCACCGTCACCTTTTTTTTCTTCTTTTCTTTCCATTATTTCTCTTATTCGCTATCTTTATATCCTCGCGATAAATAATTCACGGCGGTAGGTGTACCTCGCCACTGTAATAGGGCAGGGGCAAAACGAAATGACGATGGGAAAAGAACGAGTCGCGCGTATCGAGACCGTGGAATATGTCGTTGCATGGTTGGTGGGTGCGCGTGGTGGTGGCAACGATTCGCGCGCGGTACTGGGAGCATACCTACGCGAGTACACGGGTTAGAGCGGAGCAAAGAGCAAAGAGCAAAGAAAGTTATTGTTAAAGGCGCCTAGATGGCGTATTGGCATGTTTGGTCTTTCAGGCACGTTCCGATCGGACGGGTGGTGTAGAACGATTATTATGATCAGCGTTACCCCCTGAGCCGACATGCCCCGTCCTGTGCCCTCAACCGCTTATTTATTGCCGAGATATCTAATGCCGATCGGAATGTTTTCATTTAAACGTGCCACCATGAGCTGGAAACGTGAGACTCGGCGGAATAAAAAGCTCAAGCTCGGTGTATACCTACCTACATGTAGGTAGAGGTATGTAGGTACGTTGAAGCCGCCTCGGACCTTTTGCGAAACTCTTCTCAACGTCGCGAATTCTCTCCGGATCGTTCGCCGGTTATTTTTATTTCCTATTCGAATTGCACGGCGAATTGTGGGCTAATTGCGGGATGAAAATTCCGTGAAATGAAATTCATCCCCCGCGCGTCTACCCTACAGCGCGCTCCTATCAATCAGATCGGCACGCCTATCTCTCGGTGTGTCCGTGCAAGAGGCGAGAAGCGACGGCGTTCCTCGCGCGTTGCGTAGGAATTTTCAGAATTTCCACCAGATCCGGTCGGCGAGCTCATCCGTTGACCGCACGAGACGGGAGAGATAAGATTGTATCTGATTCGCGAAACGGTAACTTCGGGAAGGATGACATCATTTCTGTATAGTCTGCGATCGGTCATCGATCGTTCGACCGATTCTTATTATTTTTTTGTCTAATCCAGATTATGTTTTACCGTTGCGTAGGTAAAAATGTTAAGTATTTGGGCGGTCGGAACGGCGTGACGGTGTCCGTTGTGTCCGGCTGCGCGACCGGAACCGAGCGACTGGACGACGGAGCTGATAGTGACGGCGAAGTGAGCAAGATCGACTTCCGGGGTGTTAATCTTCGCACGAAGAAGAAACGAGACGCGCCCGAGGGCCAGGAGAGCGATGCTAGGAACGATGCGATGTTACAACAACCGGAGCGCCCCATGTCCTGGGAAGGGGAACTCTCCGACCAAGAAATGTCTTCCAATACGATAACGAGCCAAGTGCGTTCAACGAAAATATACCAAACGATCGTTGTTAGCCCTATTCCTCTCGTCAGCGTTGTAAGCCCGATCGCGTGCAATAACGTTCGAATGTTCGATAGTAACGATTCGTTACCGTGAATCAGTTCCGAGTACCGATCCTCTGACTCAACGTCTCAATTCGAACAGTCTCAATGATTCACCGAAGACTCGCGTCCCTGTGAATTCAAGGTGAAAACGATTTCAAGGCTCGATCCTACTCTAAATTCATATGGACTCACATTCCTACCATCTTTGTTTTTCCTCTACCAAACTCGATCTTGTTCGATGGGGAATTATCAGCAGGTAGAATTAACGACGTTTCATCCAACCTCTGCTTACAGCTATAATTTTCTGTAACTTCTCGTTGAAATACGCGCGATAGGCAGATCTAGTAGATTTTGCAACGAAATATCTGTAACTGATTGGTATTTGCCAGCGTAGTAATTGCTGGGTACTCGCTGAGAACGATTTAAACGTATGTTACGATTGTTTCTCGTCGAGTAATGATAAGGCAAACGATCTTTCCATACACAAGGAATGCGAGTCCAGAAGTAACGGAACATGTTCGCAGAGGTACCCTGTTACCAGAGATATTTTCTTATTTCACCTATCGATGGACGTTGCTGCGCGTCGAAAGCTTTCTTCGCTATACGTGTCGAGTACGATGTGCCTGATTCTAACTTTAGCGATGCGTACGATACTTGCAGGACCACGAGGAAACCTCGATGGAAGGGGTTCAAGTGTGCAGCGCGTGCCCAGGACCAGTCCCAGCGTACCAAGAACCGAAATTTCCTATAAAACTGGAACCCGACTTTCGATCGAGTCCAGGACCACCTTTAGGACCACCCCGAGAAACATCGTTAACTGGCAATGCTCAGCAACATCAGCAGTACCAGCAGCGCCAACAACACAACCTCGACGGACTCGAGCAAAGCCAGCAAAGCGATTTACCACTTTTGGTTGGAAAATTACTGGGGGGATACAGCAATGCCACTCCTAATCACAGCCCAGTTCTGAATCCACGACATCATCTGACTAAACATAGCCATACGAGATCGCAGGCAAGTTCCTTCTCCGACTCCTCGCTTCTCGAGTCGATTCGTCGACTTGATTCGAACGAAATGGGATGTTGCTACTGACGTTTTGTTTTCCATTGTTCACGCTCAGGTTCCATCCCCGGATTCAGCGATACATTCGGCGTACAGCGTATTCAGCTCCCCAACGCAGAGTCCGCACGCGGCTCGACACTCAGCGCTGGGAGCCGGCAGTCCTGTACCGTCGTCGTCGCTGTCGCTTTCTCGTCACAGCTTCAACAATTCCACGTCTTCGCTCTCGTTGTCATTTTCCCACTCCCTGTCGCGAAACAATTCCGACGCGTCTAGTAGCTGCTACAGCTACGGCTCTCTCAGTCCACCGACGCATTCGCCTGTCCAGCAACCGAGGTATTCTCACTCCCACAGTTCGCACCCCCATCATCAAGTCGCAGCTCAAGGTAGTCCCCTCCATTTACCAGTATCGCATCACTATTCAGCTGCGAACTCTGAACTCTCGGAGGGATTGAGCGAGGATCAAGAGGATTGCAAAATAGCGCCAGCTACGTCCGGCATCTCGACGAGGCAACAGTTGATAAACAGTCCCTGTCCTATTTGCGGTGACAAAATCAGTGGATTCCATTACGGCATATTTTCTTGCGAATCGTGCAAAGGATTCTTCAAAAGAACTGTACAGAACCGAAAGAATTACGTTTGCCTGAGAGGAGCCGGATGTCCCGTTACAGTCGCTACCCGTAAAAAGTGCCCGGCTTGTCGCTTCGACAAGTGTCTTAATATGGGGATGAAATTGGAAGCGATACGGGAGGACAGAACCAGGGGTGGAAGGAGTACGTATCAGTGTAGTTATACGTTGCCGGCCAACCTTGTTGGCTGCACTTCCGGTAACTTGCCCAATGATAAGATGACCGGTGGAACCTGCAGTCCCGCGCCGCCTGGATACGAACATCATCATTCGACCAGGCATCACTCGAATCACTCGCATAAAATGCACGTCATACCGCAACTATTACAAGAGATCATGGACGTTGAGCATCTGTGGCATTACAACGACAACGATCGTCAAGCGAGCGCGCAAAGTAGTAGTAGTAGCAGCAGCAGTAGTAAATCGGAACAACCCAGGCCAAATTCGGCAGGACCGATCAGTACCGATCAAGAGCCACATCCACCGACGAACGAAAACACGAATACTTCGCAGGAGCCAGACTTTTTGACGAATCTGTGTAACATAGCGGATCACAGGCTCTACAAAATCGTTAAGTGGTGCAAGAGTCTGCCTCTCTTTAAAAACATTTCGATCGACGATCAAATATGCCTTCTAATCAATTCCTGGTGCGAGTTGTTGTTGTTTTCTTGTTGCTTCCGAAGTGTTAGTACACCGGGGGAGATTCGAGTGTCGTTTGGAAAGTCAATTACTCTCGAGCAAGCAAGACAGTTGGGTCTTGCCAGTTGCATCGAAAGAATGCTCGCTTTCACCAATAACCTCAGGCGTTTAAGAGTGGACCAATACGAGTACGTCGCCATGAAGGTATGATCATTAAGAACAGGGCGCTATTCGTTTAATTCGCCACAATTATTCCCCGTTACACGGCACGAACGCTGTCAAGATAACTTTACGCCAGAATTTTCGCCGATTTGTATTCACCGTACGTCTCATTGCGTTCAAGGTTATCGTCCTGCTCACTTCCGACACGAGCGAACTCAAAGAACCGGAGAGAGTGAGATCATCTCAAGAGAAAGCACTGTCCGCGCTGCAGCAGTATACAATCGCCATGTATCCAGAAATGCCAGCCAAATTTGGAGAGCTACTCCTCAGAATCCCCGATTTGCAAAGGACGTGTCAAGTTGGAAAGGAGTTACTCAGCGCAAAACGAGCCGACGGAGAGGGTAGCTCGTTCAATTTATTGATGGAACTGCTCAGAGGGGACCACTGAGTACTTATCACAATTACAGGTCAGTATTCATATTTCGGTGTTCGCTTGCCAACGATATCCATGTAATCGATTCCGATGGACCTATTAGCCGTTATTACGACTATGAACAACTCGTTCTCTCTTCCTACTCCTATTTCCACACCGATTACTGTATCGATCAAATCGGAACTGATCGTTGAATCTTCAGATTTATCTCGTACCTGATCTGGAAACTCACTTGCTGGTCGAAAAAAGTTTACGTAGTAGTTCAAGTAGTGTTCGACGTACGACCAAAAATATATTTGCCAAGAGAAATGGTACGAAGTTGCGAGTAGCGAAGAAATAAATGGTGCCGGAATAATAGTTTGACTCGTTTGGATCGTTGAACGAAGTTTAATCGTAACCTTCATTGGAAGACCACATAGTTATCGTAAACGACAAGCAAATACTACGAGTTCGTTCGCCTCGGGTTTTAACAAGTACGTTTCATTTTAGTCAGTAAAACTGATATAATATCATCCCACGATTCTTTTAACGCGGCTGTAGTGGGTGTATGAAACGTGAGTTGAATAGACTTGGCAGACTTCTTGGCGATTCGCCTAAAAACGGGGAGATAAACGGTAGCCGTAAAAATATAAACTCTCCACAGTTTCGAAAGTAGCGTAGTACTGAAAAATAAAAGTCGAGATTCCTGTGAAGTCTGAAAAGCTCTTACATGAATTTATATATCCCGGCACGTGCGTTACCAGACAACATTTCTCTGATCAAATAAACATCGACTCAGGTTATTCAATTTCGATAACCCGTCATAATTTATTTTTTCTGTGTGATAACAGCAGTGATTATAGAATTTGTGTAAAATCGAATTTTGTACGTATCGGGTGTACCAAGATATTTGTTTAAAAAAAAAAAAAAATAAAAAAAAAAACCAACAAAAGTATATTAATGAACTTGGTATTTTTCAGATTCTACGCTTGTGTTTACGAACGGTAAACACGGTGAATCGGTTTGTGGTAAGTGAGGACGTTTTTTTAAAGACAAGAGAAATGACTGTAACAATTAGTCCGTAGTAGCGTTAGCTCTTGGTGAGGGGGATTATTAGGTTGTTAGAGGACTTAGATGATAATAATATATTTTTTACTGAAATGCTTCCATACAGGGCCTCTATTCCTGCCTTTAACGTTTAAGTACAGGAGTTTTAAGCGGCCTATTGTATGTCCGTAACGTCCAGTGTGAATCCAAGTGAGAATGCAAGTGCGAGCGATCATATTTTGTTGTATGAATGATGAAAGAGCGCGAATGTGTTTCCAGTGCAGCCAACGAGTCGCACTTTAATTATGAAACACCAGTATTTCGTATACATTTGCGATTACTTAAAAACAGAGCATAATGTCTTATGTCCCGGTAAACATGTACTTAAAATCAATACCTACACTTAAGACTTTATTATTATTTTAATTTGATTATTATCATTATTATTATTATTATTATTATTATTATTATTACGTAGTTGTACATCCTTTTCAAGGTATTGTTTTTTTTTGCTATACTTTACACACTCTATCATAATTCTATAATATGGAATGCAAAAATATATATTATATGTAGCTTCGTGTCCCGATCTGGCAATTCGGCGTTTGTTACCTCTTGTTTCTGTAGTACGGTTCCATCCGTCGTGAAATTCACTCGATAGAGAAATTGATACATTATTTTTGCAGCGTGTATCGTGCCAAAAGTGACTATTGTTGCAAATCGTGGATATGCCACTGTGTTCGACAAAAAATATTCATAATGGTAGCATAAACGTAACTATACATTATTATATCGAGTCGATATAGTATTAATACCGGTGTTCCATCCTAATGTTTCTCTAACGTTGGCGGATCAATATTTTCTAAACACCGAGGTACTTTTTGAGCCAATTTGTACTTGATCATCCGTTGATACAGACATGCATTCGCATCGTCGAATTACAATAGAACACTAACGAGCGGGAAAGTAAGGAAATATTGAAAATGTAATAATTAATTAGTACTTGTAGGTAGAACCTAAGTACATCATATTACCAAGGTAAGACTGCTGTAGGATGGAGCCGCTGATTTGTCAGGTGGGACATATCAAACGCGAGAGTTACGAATAAGAACGAATATTTTATTCGTTGAAACAGTTACGTACTACTGGCAATAGAAGGATCTTCACGTTCCTTAGTTGGAGTGAAAGAATGAAACATCCAGTATTCATGCGGATACAGAATGAATTTCTGTTAGAATATTGACGAGAATTACATAAGTTATGTAGCACGAAGAATTACAAAAATGAATGAAAGAGAACATGTGTATATAGACCGTGTCGTCCATGATAAATGAGAGGGAGAGAGAAAAGTGCGCGCGAGAACGTCTTTTAGCCATAAAATAATTTTTTTCCTGTTGAAATTTGTCTATTTTATATTTATATTTGATAATGTCTATTTCGTAATTGATTATAACGCTTATAATGCGATTTAAACAGATTTTTCTATTTCTGAAATTTAATAATAAAAGTATTTATGAATTATTTTTACTACGGAGGCGGCAATAAACTCGGACTGTAAAGTGGTATTTTGGATAACAATACTTGTAGCGTTGGATGAAGAAAAAAAAATGCGAGTATTGTTGGCCAAGTGATAAAAATAATTCAAATGGAGCACGGCGGCTGCGAGCAGCTATCTTATAAACGTTGAAAAAACAAAACCGCCATTCGAATACAGGCCTCCGAATGGATATTCGATTGCGTAAATCTTCGAAATTCACGCTTGTGTATGACCACGCACATTTTTAGCCATGAATTGAAAATCTATCCGACACTTATCGACAGCGCCGATGAGAATATTCGAATGAAAGTTATGCCAGCGGTGACAATATTGAGGCATCGTGATGATGAAGATAAATCGTTATTCAGAGAGCTTAAATACAACAGACTGTACTGACAATTATAATAAATCTAGGCAAACTAATAGTAAACATTAGACACCAATACAATAAAAAAAAAGAATAAGAATAAACGGTATAATATTAAACAGACAATATTCTATGATAACACTAAATTATACTCGCGTATAGTATTCTCCGTCGATATCAAAACTTGATATTATGAAAAGAAAAAACAACAAATTTTATAGAATCACTTACGGTTATGCGATAAGCGTATCAAAATACAGAACCCGTGAATGACCACAAAAATATTCCATTCTTAAAATAATACTAATAACAAAATGATTCAAGTAAATATAGTTAGAATAGTTTTATACATATGATACGAACTATTATTACTGCAAATAAAGCATCTTATAAGAAAACCCTTTGTTCCCTATCTCTGTCATGCTGTTCGGTATAATTTTTTTTGTTGAAACTAGTATTTCGTCAACGTGGTCCGGAACGAGGAGTATAACATCTATAAAAAATAATACTAACGTTCTTCGAATCGTATTTATTCATCCTCATGTATATAATATTTCGGTAATGTTATTTACAATCGTGAGCAAAATCATTTAAGTGCATGGAAAAATTATTGCTAAGTAAGCATAGCTGCATCGTTATTATACGCAGGAATTGCAATGGACGTGAATCCTAATATTTTTCTAACTCTGCTACCATCAACGAGCTGCAATCTCAAGCATTTCTGAAATGTCAGTAATTTTTTCTCTCGGCTTCCCACTTAGTTTCCCTCTCTCCTGCTCGACCTGATCTATTCTTTCCCAATCCGCATATGTCACAACTTGAATACCCTTTTGCCTCAATATAGGTAATATCGCGGACCAACCAGCAACTTCGTTCTCGCATTTTAATTCCTTACACAGCAAATTAGATACTTCGAAGGCATTGGACATCGTTGATAAAATTACACCCACAGGCCCAGTAGCGAGCCACCCAGCTGCATAAAAATTATCTGCTATCTTACCAAATTCATTGATCACTCGGCCAAGCTTTGCGTCAAATGGAATACTACCATCGGCTTGAACAGATTTATACCCAATGCACCTTAACGCTAAACCGCAAGAAATTTCTTCACATGTATCCGTAGGTACTGCATTTTGTTTAGCAATGTCATCACCTCTCAATGTATTCACAGCTAATTTCAAACCTTCCACGGATCTGTTCCCCTGAAATTCAATGGGACTACGAAAAAATATCGGAGCAAATTCATTTTGACTATTCGACTTGTCCGCCCCTGTTTCATCGAGAGATTTCAGCATCAATTCGGTAAGACGTTTTCGTGGTCTAGCCAAACTTGGCAGGTGATCTCTCACTTTTTCAAAATCAGATCCGCGCCATTGCGTTCTGCAATTTTCTAGCTTGGTCAATTCGCGAAGCTCTTTGATCGTAAAAGCAGCCTGCAACGGTCCACGACGGCCAATTAGCCAGACCTTTCGTACTTTGCTGCCAGACAATTGTTCCAATGCATATGCTGTTATATCTGTCTTCTGTAATCGACATCGAAAAACCCATCTAAATAAGATTTGCGAAGAACAGTCGAAAAATAAAAATGGTTTCAAGATATCCAATTGGCATAAATGCATTTGGACGTTTCTCTTCGAAGGAGGCTCGAATCGTACCTTCAGTTTATCGATCGGTGTTAGTAGTACGCGAGCGATATCCATCGCAACGTTTCCTTGCCCACAAATAACAGCTTCATCGACACTCAAATCGACTTTCAAATCTTTTTCCATTGGCAACCCGTTGTACCAGCCCACGAATCGTCGACCTGATATGACATTCTTCAAGTCCTCCCCAGGTATATGCAATTGTCTGTCTTCTTCCGCTCCGTATGCCTGCAATATTATCAGACTTTTTCTACCAGGACAAAACGAGTCGCTATATAAATGAAAACCCATTTCAACTGGATTATCTTTCGTCAACAGATGAAATGTTTTACCAGTATAACGGCGTGATAGTTTTCTCTCAACTGTTTGATAGTCACATCTCTCCCGACATGTATGTTTCCATAAAAACTAGTATTTGGATGGCGCGCCGTTTTGTCAAAAGTATTGATAACGTTTTTCACTTCTGGGTGATCCGGGGCAACACCAAACCGTACCAGGCCAAATGGTACGGGTAATCGATCCAGTATATCGATTTTTACATGTTTCAACGTCTATATAATGCAACCAATGTTATTTGATATGTGATATAAATCGTCTTCCAATTACACTGACTGTTGGAAGTACACACCTTAATTAAATGCTGTGCAGCATAAAAACCGGCTGGTCCACCACCAACGACACATATTTGTGGAACGACCTTTTCTCCAGAAAAGTGTCGAATACAGTTATACAGTACATTGGCTCTCATTTTCTACGCGTACATCGTCTAGAAAATAGATAACAATCGATAAGAAAAGGCCAACTTGTTATATATTTCCTGTATATAGGAAGAGATTTTAAAATTCACGGTATGATGAGAGATTGAAAAAAAACTAACGTTTCATTTCAAGTGAACGAAACTTGTGACTGATGTACGTGGAAACAGTCAAGTACGGAATAGATAAATGTCGAACGTTCTCTCGAACATGGAGATTCAGGTCAATGCTTAATGCATTAAACATCCGACGATCTCAAGAATTCTAGAATCCGAGATATAGAAGAGTGTTGGGTATTTGTACAGAAAAACTACAAAACTTTGTTATACAATTTAGTTTCATAAATACAAATATGAAATTATTATTTGTCATATAATATTACAAGATATGTAAATTAATCGCAGCGATATTTTCCCAAATAACATACATCAATTGGCAATACAAGATATTCGTTACGCAAATAAAACAAAATCAATTCATCTGTATCAAACTGAGCAATGTCATTAGATTTAGGAACACCGAATCAGTACGTATATAAATTGTTTGAATCACATTTGATTGCAGTGAAAATATTCATAACACGAATTTTTGAGCAATTTTTGAACATTTCCGTACAGTGTTACCTGAAAACCAAATACGTTTTTAATTATAATAGTTTTGAATTTATGCTTTCTCAAAATTTCAAATCTTAATTCAAATGTTTTATAGAGATTCCATTGAACACAAAATCGACGATTCGTTATTCTAAAGGTAACAAATTGCATGGGTACATCTTCAACTTGAATTTTAAATTGATGTATTTATTTATTGATGTTGGTCATCTTTGTATTTTTCTCTTAGCACGCAAGTCGCACGATGCTTTATACTCCAGTGATTTGCTCTGACGACACTCTCATATAAATCCGATTCTGAAATAAAAGACAGTTAAGTAGTTGGCATGCAATAATTCACTCGCTGAAACTCGTCAACTGATTGAAATTATCGTACCGTAGAGTTTAATTATCGGTAGAATGGACAATACAGATTCGTGGGCTTCTTCGGCTTCGAGCGAGGCCTCGTATATTTTTTGAAAACATTTGCATGCATCTTCCGCGAGCAAATTGATCTTCAATATTATAATACAACCGATCTCGTCGTTTAATATTATCCCAAGTGATTCAAACATGTGTGCCAGCAGGTACAGAATACCAACGTTCAGTTGAGTTAACATAGGGTAGCCAATTAAAACCAGGCTGTTGCCTTTCGAAACACTCTGGAGTTTTTCATGTATCGTACGTATTGTTTGATTGTTGTTTGCAGTAATGTTATCGTCGAAGCACATGTACTCGCAATTATTCATATCGATTTCCATGGCATTTATGAAATTTCGAATGGAGTGTTCGTTGAAGGAAGGTACATTAAAATTCTGTTTTTTTAGCTCGTCGACAATTCTGTTACGAATTTTTAGTATCTTTCGCATACAAAACTTCGAGCTTTGTACCAGAGAAAAGGGCTTTCCACGACTGATGTGTAGTCCAGAGAATGATTCGGCGAACTGCAATGACAATCAAGTTTAACTACTCGTTGATCGTATTTCTAACAAGTCAGAGATTATAAAAAATTTCATCTCACTTTGAACCACTTCGTCATTGCTGGAACATCGATGAAATTCAGGTCATGGCATAACATGAGAAGCCGAGATTCTGAATCTAAACTTTCCATCGTTCGACGAGTATTGTAAGAACCATCCGGCATATTTGCTTCAGACTGTAGCGAATAATCAGAAGAAGCTTTTGTTGGCCCAACAACTTCCATACTTGTCGATTCCAATTTTCTCAAACCATATGATTCAATGAATCTATCAGCAATCATATATCTGAGGCGTCTCATTGCGAAATCTGGACGGTTTCCGTGATAACAATTCTGGAACGTCGCTATATTCCGTAAGATTACTTCGCTCTGAAATTCTTTAAATAATTTGGCACACGATATTATGTCCTTAAAAAATTCTTGCGGTATATCCTGCTTGCGGAACATCGCTTTGCCCGAAGGTTCTTCATAAAAATTCCGTAAAATTTTCAGGTACGGTGAAACAAGTTCGGATCCTCTGTAGTCCAAACATACTAAATATACCTCCGAATTTCCCTCGGAACTAGTTACAGGTTTATTTACAATAATCCGATCGAAGAGGCATGACAGAAGGTAGACGAGGCATACAGATTCGTGTTCGAAAAGTGTAAACATTTTCAACAATAGACTTCCACTCGTGGATAACAAATGAAGAGCTGCGACCGCTTCGCAAAAATGTAACGGTGCCACCACTGATTCTTGTTGTCCCGGACTATCGATACAATCTATGCTACCATCGGCAGTAACTAACAACACGTCACCCTTCTTCTTAGCTGTCTCGACTAAATGATCCATATTTCTCAAATTCATCAAGTTCCCCGTGTAGTCTGTGCCAAATGACCAATGATCTAGGGAAGATATAATAAATCTGTCGTCGTTGATCATATAAATCAAAGGATTCCCTTCGTAATATGGATTCAGCGTGGTGGCAATCCAATCCCACTCGACTCTCGGCGCGTTTGTTTTTAACCAGTGATTCAACGATGTTACGAAGGCACCTGGAGCTTCGCATAGGTGAATTGACACCAATTTTCCTACTTTTCTAGCAGCTTCTGAAACCAGTGGGAACGTTGATGCGTTTTCATAAAATTTACACCACGCTCGAGTTAGAAATTCAGGGCTTATTTCTTTTCTGACTCTCCACTGCACGTCGCCAGCTTTATTTCGCCGTCTTGTATGCTGATGCCACTCGACTACGTTATAGTCGTTCAACTTATTCTTTACCTCATTCAATTCGAATTTTATCACTTCCAACTCTGTTACTTTCCACGGATCTTCGGTATACATCGATTCAGGTCTGGGCAGCGTGAATCCAGCATTGTTAATTGTAAATTGTTTCTCGAACATGCTATTGACGATCGGTTCCAACGATGTATCTAGTTTTAATTTCTTCTGTGGGAAGCTCCGTTGAGACCGATTAAATGATTTTGGTAACTCTGTTTGTAACACATCGCATAAGTGCTGCTTTTCACTGGAAATTTTCTTTTCCGTCATTCTATCGATGATCATTTAGATATCGACGTAGAAGGTAACGCGAAATTTATTTCTGTCAACGTAACTATCATAAACATGCATAAAAACCCATTTCATACTTTTCTTATAACTTCCAGACACCGCAGAATCACTATTACGTTGTTGTTCCGATCATCACTTTCTAACAAATCATCGCAGATGATTCGAGTCTCCAACAATTTCAATTGATTTCTACATCAATGTAATTTCTGGTGACGCAAACATAAATCGCGTATTCGATTTTTTTCTTTTGGCATTTTGTAAACAAGACAACGATTACACAGTGTTACGGCAGCGAATACGTAAGTAATATGTGTTAATTATGATCAGTAAGAATCTCAATGTTTTTACGCATATTCTCACCTATTCAATTGACACGGTAACAAATTGTTGTTTCATTCTTATTGAGAACTTTGTCGCACGGCGATATTTCATACGATTCGTAATTTCTAACCTCCATCAATGAAGTATGTATTGTAGCGTGGCATTCAGTGGCATTGGGACACGATAAGGCCAGTCGAGACACGGCGCGCGGGCAGTGACTGTCATTTGTTTTCAGAAGTTACCGCGTGGTCACCGCGCGGCATTTGTTTTCGCAGTCACGTTATTGCGATTGAACACCGCTTCTAAAATCGTGAACACCCGCCGTAGTTTGATTCGATTATTGCTACGAGTTCTAATAGCTTTAAAAGATCCCCTTGCAACTCGTACTTAAGCGTTAAAAACGTAAACGTCGTCATGTCGCAATCTTCGACCAAGTCGCATCAATCTGTGAATTCCACAATTCTTACACCAACACTGGACGAAGTGTTAAATAGGATTGAAACAACGATACCCTCGCAAGAAATTAACGATCGGGCAGAAAATATCGAGGTACATGATGGTGAAATAAAAGATCTGACTATAGAATGCTTTTCGTTGAGAAATTTAGGAACAAATCTTTCTGACTTATCGCTCGATGACGATATTGTCAATTTGATCGAAACTATAAGTGATCAGAAAGTTGAGAGGGATGAAAAACTCATCACAAAATCCTCCAAGGAGGATGTTATCTGTGCACAATATCAGCTTACTAACGACTATCCTCTATCTCCTGAAATTAATTACGATTCATTGAAAATATATACCGTTGATCCTGAAATAAGCGATAAATCCAGGGATAAATTATCTGAGTCGGTTGAGTCTTCTGAGAAGTTTATTCCGATAGACGTCGTCGAGTATACCGCGAATAGTTTGTCTCCTACCTTAAAACTGAAGAGAAAAAAAAAATTCTCGATACCTCTTTCGCAACCTCAGAACATACGGACACGCTGGACTGATTCTCCAGAAACTGTTGCTATAAGTCAATCCGAGAAGAGTCGCGACAATGAAGTATCACATAAGCGTTCAAAATATGATTTTAACATGCCCACGTCACAACTGTTTATGGAGAACTCAAAAGAACCAATGAAGAGTTTGAAAAGAAGGAGATCTGAGGATAATGTACCTGTTGGTTTGTTGAATTTTACTTTGACACGTACAGAATGTCCATCATCCGATACTCAACCAGGTAGTTCAAGTATCCTTCCTCAACAATCAAAACCAGGATGCAAAATATCTACTTTATTGGCGACGGCAATATCTTCACCAAAATCAACAGATATCAATGCTCTAATTCATCAACCTGAAATTCTCACCAATAATTCCCAAAAATGTTTGGACATGAATCAATCAACCAACACTGTAACTCAATGCGTACGAAATACAGTCGCAGAACCACAAAGCGGGTCTGACAAGTTATCATTCCATGAAAATGTGTGCAGTGTGTCCGATGATAAGTCACTGAACAAAGTTGGAAATTCACAACAGATAACTGTAGATGGAAACAATTTGATGATTAAAGATACCAATACTGGCGATCTAGCAATGTCAGGAAAATGTGCCACGAGTGCTGTAGGTGATACGAGTCCTTCGATCATCGGGGAGCAAATTTCAAGCGAACTGAAGGAAAACGTATCTATGTGTTCGGAACAAACTAAAGATTTACCAAATAATGGAAACACAAACGAAAAAAATATTTCCAACTCGTGCTCGTCACAACAGTTCAATATAACACAATCGATTGATCCAGCCACAAATACTGATTTGTTGCCGGGAAATTCAACAGATATTCATGATGGTGAGACTGTTATTGCGAAAGATATTATACTTGATGAGAAAGAAATAGCGAATAATCCATATAAATTGGATTTGACAACGATAACTGGAAAGAATCATACTGAAACAGTAATTGCACCGATGGATATTGAGCCTGCAGCAGACACGACTGTACAAAAGACCTCCGATATCATTAAAGAAGGCACTGAATTTGATTTGTCATTTCTCACTAGGTCTCAACTAATGCAAATCGAGAAAGATTTACAAACAACAGCAGAGAAATCAATGGATGTCAGTGAACAATTTAATGGCAAAGGGACTGATAATAATGATCTTGCAGACTGGGATCTCAGTACACAATTTCCAACCGCATCACAGCTGGCTATGATAGAAAGTGAAGTCACGAAACATGATTCAGTAACAGATGCCGCTAAACCGTCCTCAAAAAAAAGTATCGATAATCCAAAAATCGCAGCATCTGACAATGAAAGTTTTCCGTCCTCAATTTTTACGATAGCGCAGCACCAAAATATTGATAGACAAATCAATTCGATAACGATTGATACATCTCGGAAATCAACCACAAGTATGGATTGTCTCAAAAGAGCAGTTCTACGAAACAATAACGGTGATACAAATGAGTTTTACAGACCTGATATCAAAGACAAGATGATGAATATTATTGAAAACACTTTGTCACACCCAAGTTGGGTACAGTCTCCTGTCTCAGAACCTGATTACGAGAAAATCAAACAAATAATGCAAACAAGACGTCAACAGATCCATAAGATGCTTCAAGAAATACGTAGACTAAGGTACTATATTGCTGGATAAAAACGCTTTTAATAAGAATGACCACACGAACAGTTCCGATTTGAATATTTATATTTTTCAGCTTTATAATTGCCAATCTAAAAGACTTACCTATGTTTGAGGTATCCAGCGCTGATTTGAATCAAACGTCACAACAGAACAGTGCACATCCTCAGCCTGCGAACGAATTTTACACTACGGAACAAAATTCAACTAACCGTTGCACCAACTTACAAACTTTCACCAATGAAAACCAATTATTAAATACTAGAATCTCGACAACCGAAACACCCATTGCGGGATCCAGCAAGACATACTATACAGCTGATTTGAACAAAACCAAATGTCATACCAGCCTTATTTTCAACCAAGCAAGTAATTCAATAGCATTAGAAAATGTACCTGATATTAGGAAAGAATTTGGTGATTCGGTTACAAGTTGCAAAATTCCAAACATATTCGGCCCACTTAAATACCAGGCGAATGATAAGAAACCTGATCCTGTGCAAAGTACTAACGTTTGGTTTAATGTAGAGGAAACTGAGAATTCGAATGTTGGGAATGAAAATAATCAACCTCCACAGGTACAGATTTTGAATACAAGTACTAGTGTATTTTATAATGAGATGAATGTAAATTCTAGTGTCAATGCCGAAACTTGTAAGCCAAACGATACAACTAATAGGAATTCGGGCCATTCAATTTTTTACTCGTCTGATAAAAAGTAACTTGGATCAAATGTTGTGTAACTTGTTTATCGTGTAAAAATAATACAATTCTCTCTGGTACATCGTTAAAACTGTTATTTTATCGAACTGATCAACACCAATTTTTATTTTTAGAGAAAACATTCTCATTTACTGTGTAAAGACATCGACCGCAATGTCCTAGTCCAATTTGCTAAGGACAATCATATACCCTCGTAATCATCTTTCTGTAATACATAAATGGTCTTATGTAACAAAACTCTTGCGATGTGAATAATTAAACAAAGAGTTTGATAATTACCATATCATTGTATTCTAGTACATGTTTGCGTATCGCGGATGTATCAACCCACGTCAGGAAGTCTTCCAAGTTTCTAAGGCAAACAATAAAATTAACGGTAATACTATGAAGAAAAATAGTGCTATTGTGAAAATATGAACATGTATTATAATGCATTTTATGGATCATTTATAAAATTTATGCGATAGATAAGAAAGACTGAAATAAATACTACCTTGTTACTAAAAATGCTGGATCCTTTATCACCTCTGGCCCAACTCGGACGTGACCTTGTTCGATGAACTTTGTAGCCATCTTAATATTTTCACTCATTTTATTACGAACCATTACGACGGGTAATCTTCTTCTACAAAAGCTGCTAGCTGTCACTTTGTCACATAATGATAAATCCCATTTGGATGGGATGAGGCCCATTATGTACAATTTTTCTAACAGAAGGGCACTTTGTTCTATCCTAAAGGGTAGTTCGGCATCTAAATCTTTTATTTTCCTAGCAACCTCCCGTATGTGACGTGACAATTTGTTGTATCTGTAATAAGTATAATACGAACAGCGCATCGTACGATAATTGATGGAATAACTAAATTTTCGCGGAAATCGTGTTCATAGCGCGATTTCCATAAGCTCACTTTGTGTAGTCTTCACGTTTTTGTACGTGATAACGTTTGAGGATTTTCACTTCGTGTAAATTATTATCAGCTTCCCAGGAAATGAAATCGACTTTCTTCAGCAATTTTTGCTCGTGGTATTTTAGTTTGCGCACCATTTTTCAAAATTTTACGCTACTCAGACTCGGGCTATTTGGGATACACTATCGTTTTGTTGAATAGGTTAGGTCACTCGACCATGTGCAAGTCAATTGCAAACGGCGGCCATATTGTTGTTGAAATAAACAAGGCGAGAGAACCAGAAAGAAGTGATCTGCATAGCCAATCACGTACGCACGTATGAAACCGTCAGGCGATTCGAAGACCCGCCATTTCAACGGCAAAGTCGACACCAATTCACGTGTATCAAGCACGTGTATCAAGGTATCAAGTTGTACTTATTTCTTGCTTGTACTTATTTCGAGTCACGATAACGGGCGTTCTGTAATATAAATTTGTGACGACATTAATTCAATACGGGACGATGCTTGTTCTGTTGTGAATGAAAAACACATGTCGCGATGAATCATAGATTATACAGGTATCTGTGATAAATGCACAACATGATGATTAAAATAAAGTTCGATGTTATTTCACATCGTTTATTTTGCATATTCGTCTCTTACGTTTGAATTTGTCGCCTAGCCATCCACTTTTCCCCTACCAAGATGGCGGACTGTATACTGTTCACACGGGTTGCCACACGAAAAGTATAGCGTCGGGTATCCATGGTATGTGAGACTGTAATCCGTATACATATGTATACGTATCGGGGGCTTCAGCTATTTCAGGTTCAGCAGTTGGCAGCTTGCGAACCAACTGGAAAAGCAACTAACTTCCCGTTATTCCGTTGCAGAGTTTTCCGGAATCTACGACTGCAGTGATAACAGTGTTACGGTCAGTGTGCTGTGGTGTACTGGTGTACGGTAAACAACCATGGCGGACCCGTTGAGTTTGCTTCGCCAGTTTAACGTGAATAAAAAAGAGATCATCGAACGGGAGAATCAAATAATATTTGGTGAATTCTCCTGGCCCAAAAATGTGAAAACCAATTATTTGACTTATGGGTAAGTAGCTCGATCTGAGATATAAGTGTTCGTACAAAATTCTCTGTCAGCTGCAGTCTGGTCGGATTCCCCTGCATTCTTGTAGGAATTTGGTTTGTTATTGAATTTTTCACAAATGCGCTGGAATCCGATGCATACTTTGATTTTACTATGGGTCTATGGTAGAAAGTCTGGGAATAAAGGGTAACGATTACGAAAATTGGGGTTGAGTATAGGACAGCTACTCGATTGTTGTGGTACGTTCAACACGTTTTCATCATTGAATTTCACACCTTGCACTCATATTTGCAGTTCCGGGAAAGAGGGGACAGCTAAGGAATACTATACTTTGGAGTGTTTGTTATTTCTGCTCAAACATGTGCAACTTACGCATCCGGTATACGTGCGGCAAGCAGCTGCGGAGAATATTCCGGTTGTACGCCGACCTGATAGAAAAGATCTGTTGGCTTATCTTAACGGAGAAACAGCTACCTCACCTTCTATCGACAAATCGGCTCCATTGGAAATACCAACGCAAGTCAAGCGAGTTGCGGAGGATGGGTTGGAAAGCGGACTTTCGAAAAAACCACGTTTCGAAGAAACACATGTTCAAAAGGTTAAGGAACAACTCGCGGCGAGGCTGGACGCACCGAAAGAAGCATCAGTGACGGTTGATAACATAAAATCTTTGTCCGAAGCTATGTCGGTTGAGAAAATTGCAGCAATCAAAGCTAAACGTTTGGCAAAGAAGCGGACAACGATCAAGGAAAATGACGACATTGGTATGGGTTCAGATTTGCGTGTTATTTTGGACATGGATGTTGATGACACTAAAGACATCGTATCAAGAGAAAGACAGTGGCGAACCAGAGCAACGATTTTGCAGAGTGCGGGAAAAGTGTTTGCCAAAAATATATTTGCCATTCTACAAAGTATCAAAGCAAGAGAAGAAGGTAGAATGCAAAAAGGTCCGGCACCACCAGCTCCGATGGTCACACCGAGATCCACGCCTATGCGTGCGCTGCCGCAACCAGCTGTATATAATCGTTACGATCAAGAAAGGTTTATTCGGCAGAAAGAAGAAACCGAAGGATTCAAAATTGACACTATGGGTACTTATCACGGTATGACACTGAAATCGGTGACAGAGGGAACAAATCCAGCAATAAGAAAACCCCCGATTAATCCTGCTGCGACACCCAGTTCAGGACTGCTACCGGCTTCTGCGGCTAAACTGACACCGCAGCAAGCTGCTCAGAACAAACGCCCCAGTAGAACTCCGATAATAATTATCCCGAGTGCTAATACATCTCTCATTACGATGTATAACGCGAAAGATGTTTTACAAGAATTGAAGTATGTTAGTAACGAAGAGAAAAGATCGCAAGGTTGCAAAAGAGAAAATGAAATCTTATTGCAACGACGAAAAGACGGTGGTCTCACGGTGCCTTACAGAGTTGTGGATAATCCTCAAAAATTAACAAATGCTGATTGGGAAAGGGTCGTCGCAGTGTTTGTTATGGGTCCAGCATGGCAGTTCAAAGGCTGGCCTTACGATGGAAATCCAGTGGAGATATTTTCAAAAAGTAAGAAAACGGTATTCACATAGCATCGATCAAACGCATCGAGAAATACCTTCCAGATGAATACTTGACGTTATTCATCGAAATATTTCTTACAGTTTGCGCGTTTCACTTAAAATATGACGAAATGAAACTAGATGGAAATGTGGCGAGATGGGCAGTTACAGTTGTAGAACTCAGTCGCACGAAACGACATCTCGATCGAGCTGCACTAATGGTTTTTTGGGAACAATTGGACAAGTATGTTCGATTTCAATACTATGTAACGTTTACGCATATTTGATGATATTGATTTCACTAATTTTCTTACAGACACATGATCAAGAACAAACCGCATCTACGATTTTAATTTACAATGTTTCACCCGAAGATAAGAATCTGTACTATATAGTTTATATCACATAGATATATATATATGATAAGTATGTAACATGGATAGCGTTAAGAAAGCCACATACTGCTGTAAATACACATGATAAAAAAATCAGAAAGAGCATGTAACGCATCCTCTATTGTAGGTATTATTTTCCGTTGAAAATATATGTAACTTGATAAATTTTTAATGACAAATATTTAGTCAAATCTAGAGCTTTCAACCGACCACTCGATCGAACGAATCATGTTTAACGAATACGCCACCAATGCAATTCAATACATGTCAAATGCCGCGTGGCATCGCTAAACTTGTGTAACATCGTCAGCGTCACGATTAGATTTTGAAATGTATCCTACATAATACAGCTGATGTAATCACTGTAAACGATATCAATAACTAACATGTCAAAAGTTGTGCCTCAAACCTTTCACTTAGAAGTGTCAAATTGTATTTCCAAAGAAATCACTAATGAACAAATTATGAAAAATGTTACGATATTTTATCAGCGACCGGCGATTCGAGGTTGAAAGAGTAAAGATGAGAAACACAGGTAGAGCCGTTTGCAAAATGGCGAGCAATATCTTGTTTGCTGACACGCGATGGACATAAAAATACCAGATTTAGTTTTGCAAGTACATTAAGTACACGACATGCACATGCAAAAAAAAGGTAAACAGGATAAGCATGACAGACACAGTATCAGTCATGCGAGAGTCGGTGGTCCTCTTCGGGTGCGTCATCATCACATGCGCCACGATGCACATTGCCGCGCGTGTTGCATGTACTTATCCTTTGGAACAGTGATGAATCCGCATGCTCGTGTCAATTTACGGGCAAACACATGTTAATGCGCTCGAGCACTAATCGATCTTGAACTGACTACACAATATGTGTCTGGATGACTGGTCAATCAATTATTAGATAGCCGTCGTCAAGCCACACGCCACTTAAGAGAATTCAGCTCGTGCTGAAAATCAAAAGTCGCGCGTGCTAATCTCACGATTTGCAGCTCGATTTACGCTGAACGCTTTACAAAGCGTTTTTGCAAGCGCCTCTATCTGTATTTTTGGACATTTTCCTGTTACGAATGTGGAAAATAAATTACAGCTGTGAAACATGTAATTCAATGCCCAAGTCTACACTGAAATACGTTTTCATGTAAAGATGAACACCACGGGTGTATGTATACTGAAGTGCAGACCTGATACTTGCACAGCGCGTGCAGCACTTAAAGGAAAATATTCCAACTACCTAATGTTTGGCGAGTTTGTTGAGCGTTCGCAACTCGAACATCGCGCTTGAATTCAAATGCACAGCATCTAGTTCTGTTGACAACACAACATCCTTCCACTGAAATTTTTCATTTTAATAACTAGCCCGCCATTTTTGAGAAATAGATTTCGCGGTTTTTTCAAGTTTTGCTACCTGTTCCGAACATTGTTTTATAAAGTTAATTTCATAAAAATTCAACGGCAGCGAGTTGTTCCTGGCTGCTTAACGCCTGTAGAGCATTGCTCCAAAATTAGTATGACAAAAGTTTATTGTTTCAGTCGATAGCATTGGGTTGCCAATTTGAAACTGCTACAAGTCACGAACTAAGGTCTTCGTTGGATGCATTGGAATAACTAGAACATATTGAGATGTATTCAAACGGTACGAATGAATTATTGCATCAGCCTTCATCGGCAAAGAATCATAGTACCTCCAGAAATGAAATTACAACGAATGAAATATCACACACTCCATCTTTATGCAGAACAATGGCAACGACAAGGGCAAAACGTGTTCGTTTCTTTTGCAACGGAGATAAGTTTTATGGAGGTATAGCGATAGCTGTGACTCCTGCGAAGTACAAAACTTTCGATGTTCTTCTTACGGATTTAACGACATTGCTCAGTTCCAAAGTTGCATTGCCAACTGGAGTGAGAATTATATATGATATGGATGGTAAAAAACTGTCGAGTATCGAAGAATTGGAGAATGATAAACGTTACGTTTGTGCCGGACAAAGAGAACCGTTCCGCAAAATTCAATATCGTGGATCAAACATTTCAAATGGTATCTCATCGTCCGGAAAACTCCAGCCTCCAAAGATAAAGGGACGTCCAAAATCGTCGATTCCAGTTCTCAAAGAAGCACAAATTATTGTTGTAATTCAGCACGGTATGAAACAACCTCGCGAGGTATCGACTGTTCTTCTGAATAAAGGTAACGCACCGAACCTACAGCAAGCTTTCAGAATAATTTCCCAAGCTGTGCGTCTACACTCTGGAAATGTGAATAATGTATACACCTTGAGTGGCAGCCACGTTTGTGCGGTAGAACAATTTTTTGGCAATGACGATGTTTTTGTGGTATTTGAAACTGATAAATCATCCCAGAAAGATTTGCAACTGAGTGTTGAAGAATTGAAAGCTGTAAAGAAAATGAAGGGAGAGAAATTCGAACGAAAAGATCTCGAAGAGGTACCGTTGCCATTTCCTCTTGGAAAAAAGTTTGTAGCTGGCAAGATTTTAGGAAGCGGAAGCTTCAGTGTTGTGAGATACGGCTCTGAAAGGTGAGTTAATCGTGCCAATTATAAGAATTTTGGAAAAAGATTACTAAAGATAGTTTATTGACTCAAATGTCTGAAAGACTTAATGTTTCCAGAAATACTGAGTTCGAATATGCGATTAAAATTGTGAATAAATGTAAATGTGAGGGTTTGGAAGATCAAATGGAAAAAGAAGTCAGAATTCTACGCCAACTTGTTCATCCAAATATAATTCGTTTAGTTGCTGACCTAGATACCACCGATCACATATTTATCATCACTGATCTAGTGAAGGTAACTACGTTTGGCGTAACCATCGTTTAATGCTTAGTTCACTACATGTAATAACTATGAATTTTCAGGGAGGTGAATTGGGTGATATTCTGTATGAAAGTGGAAAGTTGTCAGAGGCAGATTCTAGAGTTTTAATGAGAGATTTAATATCAGCGATAGCATATTTACATTCTCAGTGTATAATTCACCATGACATTAAGCCAGAAAATTTATTGATCGAGATGGAAGGAAACCGCCCAACATGTTTGAAATTGGCAGATTTTGGTCTCGCTCGTAATGTTTCTGATAGTGAGCTTTTATTCGAGGAATGGTGGCTTGGAATATCTCCATACATAGCACCTGAAATAATCGAAATAACTGGCTATGGATTCAAGGTATCACCCTCTTATCGATCAACGTGTCGTATAGAATAATGGACTATGAGCTATATTTAAAAATCACGTACAATACTTCGATTCTTATATGTAAATGAATTACATCAAATTGTGGGCCTTGAAAAAAAATATCAGTCTTCTCTGTTGAATTAATCTTGCGTCATATGATGCCTACTCACAAACCTATACAATGTGGCGTCATTTAATGATACCCCCAGTCTCATTCACAAAATATCATCATTTCCAGATTGATGTGTGGGCAGCGGGTGTTATTATGTATTTCATGTTGTGTGGTTCCACACCATTCGACTCTGATGAATCTGAAGAGGAAGATTGCCTACGTGATCTCATTTTAGCAGGGAATGTGAAGTTTTGGTCGCCCACTTGGAATCATGTTTCAGAAGCGGCCAAACAACTTGTATCAAATATGATCCAAATTGATCCTGGACTGAGATTCAGTGCCGAGGCAGCTCTTGCTGATCCATGGATCACGGTAAATGTTTTCATTCATGCATTAAAACATTATATGCTGCTTTGCTACTTGTTCATAAAATTTTGTTTTGAGGATCTATTTTTGTAATATTATGGAATACTTTACTTATACTCATTAATTGAAAGTGAAAAAGATGAGATAGTATGGATCTTTCTATGCAGTTCTAAATCAGCTTTGCATAAATGTTGGAACAAAATTATAAGTGTGAATTGTAGTTAAAATCCACATTTTCTCAACATTGGATGTATTACAATAGAACACCGTAACTGGAACACTATTTCACGTTACCCATCATTGCATCTATTAATTGATTTTTATACAGCAGGATAATCGAGGAGATGAGCAAACGTCTACAACAACTGCAGATTCGACAAAGCAGCACTAATGTATGCGGTTCATACAATGAAATGAGGGACATTCCGTTATCCATCTAACTTGGGTATTGTGAACCATTTATATCAATCTTTTCTTGTAATTGGATTCTTAAATTTAACATTCGAAATCGCTACTCAGTAACCAAGAAGCTTGCAGAATTTGCAATCGTAAATTAACGATCTTTCTACTTATTACAACATTAAAAATGAAATATTTCAATTGAGGCACCGGTCACATCTGTGCAAAAAATTTAGCAAAGATCAATAAGAAACGGCTATCTCTGAACAAAACGATTAATTTGAATGGGATTAGTATGATACTGCGCACTTTGAATTTTGCATACGAATATCGTAGCTGCAATATGGATACTTTTGTGATACTAATTGGGACTCTGAAAACTGGACACACTACAATTTTTTTGCTTTCCATCATGGTTTGTGATAATAAAGTTTGTATTTATTTAGTACGCGAACTGAGTACATGACCTTATTTAAAAGCCTTTGATTATTGATGATGACTCATACTTATTGAATTTTATGAGTTATTCTTAGCAATTCTAAAATGCTTCATCGATAAATGTAGTATTATTCATAATTTTTTGATTTGTATCGAATAGTGCCCATCCCTGCTTTATCTTAGTTATAAATAGACGCGATACATAAGCAGTGAAATAACGGTATTTACTAAACAAATATGGTTATTGTATTACGACATGAAAAATGCATCTTTCACTATCCTCGACCGGAATTTCAAGTTTTTGAAACAGTAAGTAACGTTTTCAGTTTGGATTCCAACTTTCGGACTATTCTTGACCCAATGGTATTCCGTTACTATCTGCTTCGAATCGCATTATATTGTGTTTACCATATACATAGGTACACGACAAAACTTGCATGCGCAAATGTTATCATGACCACAATGTTATCACGACCATCGACCATCGTAACAGAACGATAGGATGAAAACAAAATAAGAAATGTAAAAACAAGTAACGTTCTAGCCAACGTATGGTATCTCGTACATACTGTGTAGTACGCGCGCTACCTGGTAGGTAAGTATAACGCAACATTGTTTTATCAACGAAAGGTTAGTCGGATGTAGGACGCGTTCTCCTTATGTGCTCGCAATCTAAACCTCTGCGAGAAAAAGAAAACCAACGAAAAAATACAAATAAATAACAAGTACCGTAACGTTTACTCGTGGTTAGTCGAATGTTAGTCATAATTCATCGCGTGATCGTGGCTGAGCAAATTAATGCGGCAGCCATTTTTTCAACAATTTCAACCTTCCCCCACTATTATCGTTTCCGTTCACTTTGACAAGAATTCTAACCGAGAACAGTTTACTAGATCTATGATATCGATTTGAAACTAATGAAACTAACATTGTGACAAAACGTTCGATCGTAGAAAGTTTTACAGATGAGCGTAATGTATCAGTCGACTCGTTGGTAAGATGTCAGGACAACAGTGAATCATTTGCCGTTCCGGTGAAGATACCTTATTAACACACATCGTTCTAGCGGTACAGGTGAGACAAAAGTTGCAATTTTCACACGATCACCCGGTCTTTATGCCTATTAAGGACCCATTGTTACCAAAAGGACTACCGTGCATTATTATTTCGCGAAGATGCGGAGTACTTCTGTCGAACTAGCGCGTCTGTGTATAGGTTAGAAAACTCCCTTGCCTACGAGCTGTCAGAATACATTATCTGCTCCAATTAACGCGTGTCACTTCTTACGAATTATCAGTTGAAGGATATAAATCATCCGTCATACAAAACAGGCATAATATTTCGATAAAATTTAACGGTATCAATCACGCTTATTCCTTTTGTACAACATAATTTGATATCATAATTAAAGAGTGGAACTCTGTGTGGAATGGTGAATATGAAGCAATTTTCATAAACTTTTTAATTTCATGATCGTATTATGTTTGGTACATTCTGAGAATATGTGTGTTAAAATAAACTGTTTTAGAAATTGAAACATATTTTTTTCTTTTGCAAAAACAATATGGAGGAGATATTAGCGTCAATGTCGAGTGTGTCTGATTAGAGATGTTCATTTTGTGGTATTCATACCATTTTTTCTATTCTATCATATAACAAGGGCAACCGAAAACCCGTTCATGACATTTTTATCTACTACTTGAACCGATAAAATGTGATAGGTATTCAAAATTTGTTAGCGATTAGACCCTATGAGAAAAAGAGGATCTGTCAGTAACAATTGCAAACTTTGATCGTTTGTTTTGCAAGTTTCCAAATTGAATATTCCAAATTTTGTGGGGATTAGTTTGAGATATTAATATTTTATAGATGTACAACAAATGTAAACACGATTGAACGTACCCTTTATGAGATATATTAATCGCAAGCATGGAAAGTACTGTTTCAATAAGATGCGTAGTTTGATGATAATAAAAGCTTAGATAAACAAAAATCGACGAATATTATTACTTACCAGCTAATCAACGATTCCAGAACCGCTGTACCTATCGATCGTAAATTTTTATACAATTTTCTGAGTAGTATTAAAAACATTTTGAAGGAATGAACAAAAATTTGATCTTTTCGATCAGTTTATGCAAGCCTCCCTTCTTAAATTCGCACATACATTCTTCGATTATATCCTGTTCGCAGAATATGTCCAACAAATTTCTACAGTAAGATTGTTGCCGGCGTAGATTTAAAGTATATTTTTCCATGATTTTGTGTCATTATTTATATTAATTTGCTATCATGTTATAATAAATGTTGTTCATCGATATAGTTTTTTTTCCAAAATGTATACATTTGTGACGGGTCTACTGTTGAACATATCCTGATTTGATGCTTACTAATCCTTGGAAATCAAACAGCCATCTTAGCTTATGTATTGTGTACAAACAGTGCGTAATGCTTATCTAATATGACTCACTTATTCATGTTCTGTTATCCAAATTAACTTATCGTATGCTAGTTGAATAGTTAATTCATGCTTCCGCAAGGAAATAATTCACTATCAATTATCTAAGTATCGTGTTAATTTAAACAGTTTGTTTTTCATTCAATAACCTGCTTGAAATATGCGACAAAGAAAACTGAATACTCCGATGAACCATGTTAAGTTGGACACAGTGCAGTTGAGATATCTGAGTCCAGTTTCAAACGCGTTCCATATCTGTAAGGTATACTCCATGTACTTTTGTAGCAATCAAGGCCGATACTTTCCATGAATCTGCAACGTATATGAAAATGAGTACATAGTAGATTCTACTGTTATTTGTTTTCTTGGTGCAACTCGTTTAATTTGTTAGACGTTTCTGCTTTTTCGGTTTGTATATCGAACATATGCTTTTACATGTTTTTGGCTCTACATATCAATGTATATTTTTATAAGAAATGTTATTCACGAAAGATATTTCAGAAGAAAGCAGTAATGCGAATTATTTCATTTTCAAACAATACTCTCATCAGTTTCTGTTTATAGCTGCTATCCCGTTTAGTTTCAATACCTCAGCTTGAATTACTTTACATACATTTATGGACACAATACATATGTAAGATTTGGCAGTCGTTGATAATTTCGATGTGAGTAGTAAAAGGCTAATAAGATGTTGAAATTTAGGATGATGGAGGAGCTGTTAAGCCGAGGCGCTTCTCCTTCTGGAGACAGTAGTCTTTCCGGAGGTGGCGAAAATGTCGTTCCGGCAAACGCAGGACTCGAAGAACGCTTACTCGACGCGCCGTCTCGACACTCGTTGAACTTGTTAAAAACGCCGCCTGCCAGAAAGGCGAAACGTGTCCGTTTCTTTCGTAATGGAGATAAATTTTATACCGGAATAGTGATAGCAGTGACCCCTGAACGATATCGCAGTTTTGATAGTCTGGCTATGGATTTAACGAGAGCGCTCATTTCAAATGTTACATTACCGAACGGAGTAAGAGCCATCTATACGATGGACGGAAGAAAAGTTTTGAGCGTCGGAGATTTGGAAGATGGTAAATGTTATATTTGCTCGGGACACGGAGAGACATTTAAAAAAGTTGAGTATTCAGCATCGAAAGTACGCCGAGGTAGCTCTTTGTCAGGGTTGCCTCAGTCCCCTGCGGTTACTGGACGTCCGAATGCTGCGAGTCCGGTATGCGTTCAAGCTCGAATCGTGACGCTGATTCGACATGGCACGAAGCCTCGTAAAGTCTTACGACTATTGCTTAATAAACGAAACGCACCAAATCTTGAACACGCATTCGCAGCGATCACCGAAGCCGTTAAGCTAGATTCTGGAGCAGTGCGGAAAGTTTATACACTTAGCGGTAACCCGGTCACGTCGTTGGAACAGTTTTTCGAAAATGAAGAAATTTTCTTGGCCTATGGAACTGATAAATCATGTCAAGATGATTTTGAATTAGACTTTGAAGAAACAAAAGCTGTACAAAGTTTCAAGAAAGGTCCGTGTTCGTCCAAGCGAAACGGGGGTCCGATGCCAACGATGCCAAAGAAATCTGGAAAAAAAGCTCTTAGCATTCCACAAGTCAAAACTCCGAGTCCTGTTTTCGTACAGCTACCGCTGCCCCTACGAATGCATTTTGTAGCCGGGCACGTGATCGGAGACGGGAATTTCGCCGTTGTACGGCATTGCGTTCAAAGGTAGGCGAATTGCCGGCAGAATGGTCATTCCATTGCCACATGTAATGTTAGTTGCGCTGTATAAATCATAACGAATTATATTTGCCCAAATATCAAATTATCGATTTCGCATTTGTAGGAAAACTGGCTTGGAGTATGCAATGAAGATAATAGACAAGCACAAATGCCAAGGTCAAGGAACCATGCTAGATAGCGAAGTTGCGATCATGCGACAAGTTTGTCATCCAAATATAATTAGCCTAATCGCAGAACAAGAAACGACCGACCAATTATTTTTAGTTATGGAACTAGTCAAGGTGAATGTCTTGCAATTATTCCCTCATTGTTCATCATGTTAGTGACTTCTATCGTAATCTCAGATAAATAATTTTGCAGGGCGGTGATTTATTCGATGCAATAGCTGCTGCTACAAAATTCTCGGAGGCAGAAGCTAGCGTGATGATCAGTCATCTGATGTCAGCCCTAGCGTATTTGCACTCTCATCATATAGTGCATCGCGACGTTAAACCTGAAAATCTTCTGGTTGAGATGGATGGAAGTCGCGTCATGTGTTTGAAGTTAGGTGATTTTGGACTAGCACAGTTGGTCAGAGGACCTCTGTATACCGTCTGTGGAACACCCACGTACGTCGCACCTGAAATACTCGCAGAAACTGGTTATGGTTTGAAGGTAATATCGCCGATTTTCATTCAAATTGGCTTTTATATTTAATCGAAAGAGCTATGAACTTTGTATCACCTAAACACACGATCGTCGGTGAAACGTTACGAGGCCACTAACTAGGTGTATATCACAAATATGGACGGACAACTTCCCTCCTACAGTTCCACCTACCCATATTCTCGCAAGCTACGCCTGTTTCTCCAATGGGGGAACCACAATAATTCATTTATTCACATGAAAGTACATCTTTGTACTCCCCCCCCCCCCCCCCCCCCCCATAAAGTCTCACTTATTGGACATGCGTGAAAATATCATCCATATGAAAATTCTATTACATTATACAAAACATCGATACTGAATTTTATTGCTGGAATACGTTGTCTCCGCGCAGCTATCTGCGAATGATCGGTTAAATTGAATCAGAGATTCGATGTCACGTTCATAATTCCATTGCGTTTGCTATTTTCAGATTGACGTGTGGGCTGCAGGTGTTATCATGTACATTCTCTTGTGTGGGTTTCCACCATTTGTGTCCCCTGAAAACGAACAGGAGGAACTTTTTGAACGAATTCTTAGCGGACACTACGAATACACTGTCCCCTACTGGGATTCTGTTTCGGAATCAGCGAAACAACTAGTGTCAAACATGCTTCAGGTTCAACCTGAACTGAGATTCAGTGCTGAGGATGTTCTAGATCATCCATGGCTGGCGGTAATTTTTCTCATGTATTCTACTCATAGTAACCCGTATACTTTTATTTTTGCATGGCTTCAAATTCAGTATTTGTAGGTAAATTTTTTGCAGCTCTAAAACACGCGTATCGTTTATCGTTAACGAGAAGAGGGTATATACCAATGATGAGTTTTCTGTACGTATACGAAATCAACTTTCGAATATTCGATTACGATTGTACATCGGTCTTGCTCGAAGCTTTTGTCACAAGTATAAGTATAATCCTTCGGCTTGTAGAATGGTATCCGTTGATCTTCAATATTCCGTAGCAGAGGACTTTGACCTGGATTCGTTCTTTTTCTCGATCTATTCGCATTGATAGCGCTTCAATATAATTTCCTGCACTATTTTCGTAGCGGTTGATTCAAGATTTCTTTCCTATGCGACTAGCCTAGGTTTTGTCATTTTTCTAATCGTTCGGTATTACTTGTATCGGATATTACCTTCGTTAAGGGTAAATTAGATTTGACGATGCTAATTTGTTGTACAGGTAATTTTGTCGTAGTTCTGTCTCACATATTGGTTCCAGCTTATCACGTGTATTGCAAGTATATTTTTTGACGTAGCGCGCACTGCTAAGCTTTGGAATAAGACTCACCTCGCAATTTTTCAGTTTGCAATTGTGATTCGTCTATGCCATGCACATCACGCAAATTCAACTTCCTCGCAGCAGCTTCTGTAGTGGTTTGTTGTATCTGTAGCGGTACCTTCTTTTGTTTGGCCTCTGTACACTAGCAGAGCTTTTTAGGAGGCGAGCAGTCCCTTGCAACAGCCGACTCGACGGAGCAACACTGGCATCAGCAGCGTCAGCCGATAAGGCAAACAACCTACGACTATCACTACGAGTTGAGTGGCAGAACACAACAGTACAACAGTAGCGCCGGAGAGACGGAACATTATTATCACCCGTTCGCAGCACCATCTTCGTCTCTCTCTGATTCCTCGGTCACTCACGGGCGATGGTCAGATTTTGCCACTTCGCACAAGAACCACGATCACAATCATCTCACTTCTTCCGATTCACATATCGACGATGTTGATTTTGGTAACGGATATGGTTACGATCAGATCGAACCGCAGTCTCTGGACACCGAATGTCTGGAAGATATTCGAGCGATGACAAAGTCGATGCACGATTTGACGTACAATATAGAAGGCACAGACACCGTTTACCTGAAAGAAAAACCAAAATCTGCTAGAAATTCCACCTCTGCATTGAACAAGGCGCCGGAAACGTCACATCGTACGAATAGAACGTTCAATTTGAAACAACCTAATCAGCGCGTCTCGATATCGAATAGAAAACCTCAAAATTCAACTACACGGAACTCAGCTGAGAGTCGTTACTCATCGAAAACTAAAGGAAGTTCCGCGTCTGATGTTCGAAGCAGATCATCCGCCACACCGAGTCCAACCCAACGGTTAAAAGATGGTCGCAACGATAGTAAAGAAGCGAATAAAAAATTCTCCAAGTCAAAAGTAGCGAAATCCAGTGAAACGTTGGATTTCCCAAAATCTAAGCATTACAATCCGTCGAACGGAACCAAGATTTTGGGAAATAATACGTCCAAATCGTCGGGAACATCGTTGATGAAAAAAGTTTTCTCTAAAATGAGCGCGACCAATACGCAGCAGAGAAAAAGTAACGAACTCGCAAAGTCAGCGACGTACTCTAAGAAAGTTGACGTTAATATGGAAGATCCTCGCGACGTCTTAAATTCTGATGACGAATCGAGCTCGGACAACGACATCGAAACGTCCGACAGTTTTGTTAACATCCAATTTGCCAAATATTCCTACAGTCCAAACTCCAACTCCTCCCGTAGCATAGAGTCTACCGATAGTTTTGAAAACGTACAATTCGCTCGATATCCCACGAACGAAAATAACGTCGAGCCCAAGGTAAAGTCAGATGATAAAAAGGAGTCGGCTAAAAGTCAAACAGAAACTGGGAAAGCTTCCATTAAAACTCCAAGTAGCGATTTAAAATCAAGCAAAAACACCACAACTGCCGAAGCGTCGAGAAGCATTAGTCGAAATCAGGATAAAATCCTTGGAAAACCAGAAAAGATATCTGTGATACGGAGAGAAAAGAAACCTACGTCGCGCATAAGTACGTCTACGGACGAATTGTCTTCGAAACCGAAAACTGCTAAGCACAAAAGATTCAGCAGTTATTCGCCGGCTGTGACGAAACGTGTAACAGATGAGAAAGCGATCGGTGAAAAAGCAAACCATGCCTCGAACAGCGATCGAAGCATCAAGGACAAGAAGTTCAGTTCGAACGACGAACTTCGAGAAACTAAGAAAACACCGTCTCGCAATCCAAAAAGATTCAGTCTGTACTACACGCCGCAGCCTCTGCGAAAAAATTACACCAGCGATAACAAGCAGGCACCGAAGCCGGCGAGCGAAATTCCTTCCCAGTCCCAGGGTACTAATTCGCGAGACGTGCGAAAGAATATTCCAGAGACGGTCTCGCAGAATCCAAAACGAGAACCGAAGAACAGAAAATCAGTATGTCTAACGACGACTGCAGCGAGCAGAAATCGAGCGAACAAACAGAACGTTCACATACGACCTAGCGCCGTCGACGCTGGCATACCGCAAACAAAGTAATTTTAACGTAACATATAATAACAGGTATCTAATAAGGCCTCCGATGGCGGGGGCGCGAAACAGTATACATACGGGATAGTGGGTCCGATGGGACTGGTAAATTATTGACTTAGAGTTGTTGAACTGACTAGAAATGATGGAGATTTTGTAGAACGAACATTATTGGAATAGAGTTTGCATAGATGCTTACGATACTCCATGCGCGTTAGTGTAAAGACGTGATAGAAGCGTGGAGTAAGGATTATTCGAGAGTAAATTATTTATTATCATCCTAAATATAAAGCTTACAGTGATTATCTAAGAACCAAAACATGCCAAATGCGTTTATATAGGTTTATTTTGTATTCTTTACCCGTAAAAAATATATCGCAACACACAATACTCCAATATGACGTTACGATTCATTATTTAATAGCACGTAAACGTTTAGGAAGTTAGGTATATTTAGGTGTATTTAATAACATACCGGAGTCCCAAAGACTTTTAGGCTTTTCTCCGCTGGGCAGCAGAGAGAAACGACTAAGGAGATGAGAAAGAAAAATAATAATTGCTAGAACAATGACCGGTGCGTCGCGAAAAACGGCGACTGGTCAACGATGTGGTATGTTTTGCTCAAGGAAACATTTCAATTAAGATAACATATTTTTATATAAACATAGCGGGACGATAAGCCTGAGCAATAAACGTAACGAAGAGGTCGTTATTTCAACTTTGTTTTGGAAAGAGACCCTATCACGATGTTGGACGTATTCGTTTTTAGATCTGATCGAACCTGTTGGTCATTCTTGAAATTATAAACTCGATCTAATCTCACGGCTCTCTGCTACCCAAAAGTAGCCTGATAACCCGCCTAGTACTTTTCTAACGCATAATTAATCTTTCTATTTAATTGTAAATATGCGCAATCGCCGAGAGATCTGTGTTTCCCTTTTCCTTTCACGTAACGGTAATCGAGAATTTTTTATACCAACGTCGGCTGCAACAGCCGTCGTCGCATAGCCCATTCGTTAGTTGTACTTATAATCAATCGATCGCGAAAAAGTCTCGTGCGAGTGTCGAGAAACTACTGTATTATTAATTTATGTCAAATTTATGTCGTTTTATACAAAAGTCAATGCATATAGACTCGATAGAGCGCAAGCAGATACGCCAAATATAGCGCAATAATTATATATATATATACATAGATATGACATTTTTTTAACGAGAAGGCGTCACGTTCAGCAAATTTCCGTTTAACGACTCGGTGTAATCGCGCGAACCGACTATTATCATTGCTACACGCGTACACGCATAGATATATAGTATATCGCGATAATTTGAAACGGACGTGAAATCTATCATATTTTAATTCTACCACTGAGAACAAACTAATTAAAAGACCAGTACAACCGCATATCGTCTTACGTTCTTCTTTCTCCACACCTCGTTCCCTCATCGCCATTACGACGTATCAATTTTCTTTCTCGCGTAATATCGTTAATTTATTCACCTTGGAACGTAATACCCTTCGACTCGGATTGCCCCAAGAAATCTGAATCTTCGACTACCAAAAAAAAATAAAGAAAAAAGCCCTCGCCGATTCGAGGAGAAAGATCGTTCCATATGGGAAAACAATTGGACCGTTCACGGTCTCTATGAATTAAAAAAACAAACAATCTTACATTCTCGGAACTTACGCGCCGTTTATTCCCCGATCAAACATGGCGTCGCGCAGCCCCTGTCACGTATATTATGCACACGCACACCGGCGAGGGTGGTCGCAGCTTTGAATTTTATTAGATTACTTCCGTAAAAACGAATTGCAGATTGGCAAAATAGCTCGTTGACTTGGCTCTCGGATAGTTATAATTTCGAAAAGCGTACCGCCAAAATATCGTGATGATCCGTGAAGCGTTCCCGAATCCGTATACCCCGTACCTTGCCATGCCTGACCTGCTCGGTATGTTTTCACTCGGGACTTCTCTCGTCAGTTGCACGCTAGCAGGCGTGCGGTGAGGGTGCCCGCCCCGAAGGCGCCCTTGCTCTACGCTTTAGAACCTGCGTAAAATTAGTCTTACATATTTGAAAAGTGACGCAAAACATATCAACAGTTGAAAATTCGTGCCTGAAACTCATATCAAAAGTGTGAAGTGAAGATTGTGCAATGTTCTTCTTTCGTACGTTTCATTGGATCAATCCTTAGGTAAATATGTACGCATAAAAATACACCGTCGAATATCAATCGTCGAAGCGATATACTATTTTTCTTTCTCCTTGCTTTCTGCAACGTGGCGATAATAACCTGTACAACGGAGTTGATTCGTACTTCGGCGATCGTTCAACCAACGAGTACGAGGCGAGGGTAGAATGTAAACAAATGACGATCTCTACAGCCAACAGCAATGCCAATAGTGCTTGTTATTTCTAAAACGAATTGGAAATATCATACTCGTCGTGATCATATCGCGATACGCGAGATCTTTGAAATTGTATATGAAAAACCTCAATATTAATATCATATTTGCTTTATTGCTGCCACTCGCTCGTTCGCGCGTAGTACGATCGAAGTTACGCGGGCTCGTCAATATTGACGGAACGGGGCCTCGTGTTTGATCTATTAAACATCGACCATTAAGAGCTTTCAACTTTATCGAATGCATTAGCATGCTCTCCAGCTGTAAACAACACGTTCGGCCGAGAACACGATCTCCTTTGAGGTGTTGGCTGTGGCCGTCTGGTATTTTGCCACTCGCGATCGTGTCTCGCGATGGAAGCATGAGAGAGAGAGAGAGAGAGAGAGAGAGAGAGAGAGAGAGAGAGAGAGAGAGAGAGAGAGAGAGAGAGAGAGAGAGAGGCATGTGGTATTCGATCACCGATAGAAAAACACTTTGCAAGCGACGTTTTTTTGTTTATGCCTATTATAGTTTATCGTCGCTGTCGTTTCATTTTTTGACGTTTACGATTAGCCGTAGATGCTTCGGCGCGCGTAGAGTGCGACGAAAGAAATTCAGACTCCCTCGATCGCTCGTGTTTTGTTTTTATTTGTTATTTTTTGTTCGTTCGATCCGCCCGCAGCCGCGCGATCTTACGATTAGAAATACTGATAATCGAGTCTAATCTTTCATCTAGTGGACGAGCGTTGACCGTTCAACGCTGGCCCCAGCCCCACGTGACTCCGCTGCTAATTAATCAGCTGCCGGATTGGAGCGTTATTAATTACGAACGGATACGAGAGACTTGTTCTTGCCGGATTATTTTCAATAACCACGTCCCGTTGGCGTCTCGACGAACGCGCGACGATCTTGTCGGCAAAATGCGTGTACGAAATGAAAAAATAATTAAAAAATAAAAGAAGGAGTAATCTAATCTATCATCAGCATCATTCCCGCCCGGTAAATCCCGCCGCGACGATGCTCTATTATTTCACGGGCGGTAAATATACAAGCGCGTTTTGTAAAACGCATTGGAGTGTTCCATTTTGGAAGTTGGTACAACCGTGTATATTTTTCTATTGTACACGGTGGAACAACGCACGTGGGTATATATTTTTCCGACTGCGCATTGTCGCTTCAGGATTTTTATTATTACACGCGTGAAAATAACTTTCAATTGCGGGGCACCTTCCCTCGGGAGTAGGGGAACGTTGCGACGAGTTTCGTCGACGAGTTCTTAGAAAATGAATGGAAAATTGAGAAAAATCAAACCACTCGTCGTTTTTGAGATATCGAATTTTTCAAGCATACCTCCGTTGCTGACAATGAGAGAAGACCTGTGAAATGGGATCATCTCTTCTCTTTCTCTCTCTCTCCGCGATGGAACTTTATTCGCTAGCTACAAACGAACTGGAGTTGGGGAATCTTCGGGAAAAGGGGAGGATCTGTTGTTATTGGTTGATCGCACGGGCAGAAACTCGATTATTAGTTCAGGTTTGCTGAAATTCAACACGCACGTGAAACGAGAGCAGCAGGCGTATCGTGCTCGTGTGCGTTGCGCGCGGTGCCTTTCGCGAGGAGAGGCACCGTTGGTGCTCCGGTAATTGTGTGTACCAGATGGATGTCAGCACATTTATCACCTCGAGTGTGTACAGGAGTTGGATATGTGCATAAGGCCTGTTAAATGAACACTAAACGGTCCAGCTAACAAATTAACTTTCGAGACGTCATCGTTGAACCCTACCGTAAACTCGCGGTATAATCATACATCACGAGTCGCCGTTATTTCCACATCATTGACGTTGCATGTATTTCAATTACGTTTAATTCTCAGAAGATTCGAGCACCTAGTTCTATCGAGTCCCGAAATTCGAGAGCGAAGGGGTTGTCGAAAACGGGGATGAACGCTATTTTTGACATTCGCGATGTTGTTGCAATTTCCTCACCGAGCTAATGCTGTTTTTCCTACTTTTCGAATAACCTAGGTTATTCGAGAATTCGGAGGGGGAGGGGAAGAGATTGACGAGGTGAATTCGCATCTCGCGGATCGAATTTCGTCATCGAGAACCAGAGTGAACGCGGCCCTCTCGAGTTTTAGATTCTCGGGGGACGTTATCGTCGAAATCTTTACCCGGGGTTTCTTCATCCGTCAATTTCTTGTTCGCGGTTACGCTATAAATTATTCAAATCGATAGCATCGTGCAGCGAATATATTTCTGGATTCGCGCGAACCGTTTTTTTCCTTCCAAGCCTCCGACTCGCGAAGTTCCACTTCACGAATTTCTGACCTGTAATATAAACTGGGTAGAAAATATGACGATGCGTCCGCCCCCGATTTATGTTACTTGACACGTGCGCTCCTAACGAGCCTTGATGGTGAGATATATGCTTGCTTATCGATCACCCAAAAAGGGCTTACCAACCAAGACAACTTCTGCGATACAAGGATCTACATTTCCAAACCTCGAACATCGTTTGTGCCAATATTCCAAAATGACGGAACTGTCTCTGCGAATTTAATCCTTCCAGTCACGAATTTTTTCTAACATCCTTTTTTTTAGACGCTTGGTGTATAAAGGTTTTTGAGATTGCAAAAACCCCTTTATACCAAATTTCAGAGAACATGACCATATTGCAAAATTTTCATCGGCTATATTGAATCCGCCATTTTGCATTTTCAAAATTCGACAGCAGATCCGTACTCAGTGGGCTTACAAACTCTTGTATACCAAATTTCCCGAAAATCTACCATATTTAAACATCTTTATCGGCCATATTGAATCCGTCATTATGAATTCTGAAAATACTGCTTTTTTAATACTAATTTGTTATTGGAAATAATTATTTTAGATAGTTATGAGATGTTATTATTGTATTTCCAACTTATTGGATGTTTGGGACGGCAGGGATCAGAAAACCGCAATGAAATCGATGACAAATTGGTCATAAACGTTAAAAAATCGATAGCGTCTAGGTAGAACACCGATGTCCTGCTGTGACTGGAAGGGTTAAGCGGCACGTTCGACTGAAAAGCACACGCCGCGTCTCGGGAGAAATCGACGTCCCGGAATTTCAAGGATATTTGATGCGTGATCAACGGAAATGAAGTTTCACTGCGAAAAAGAGATTTCGAGCCGCTTTCAATTTTCGCGATCGTCTTCGTTTCTCGGATCGTTGAACGATTCCGGATCGTTTGTACGAGTCTTAGGAGAGCGAAGTTACGGTAGCCGTATAAGCCGTGCGAGGAATTGGTTCGTAGGGTCGGCGAGAAGGGCGATTGCAGTCCTGAAAAGGGTACTAATGGATGGGACAGGATGCGCAGGACATCGCGTGTCCCGTCGCATAACCATAGACTACAAAGGCCGAGATAAAGATAGGCTTAATTTACTTACCCCTCTCTGTTTAATCGATGCTACCGCGAGACAAGTACTTCTCGTGTCCATTTGCCACGACGCGCCGAACGATCATTTCATCTCGCCACTCTCATATCATAGTCTTCCTCTCGCACGCGCTCGGTTCCTTGGATTCGTCTCCGCGAAACTCTTGTTTCACTGCTCCCCTCACATTTTCGATCTTGTTTGTTATCAATTCATCGATGCGGCTCCTTTTCGTTTTTCCATCCGCAATATTTCGCGAGTTCTCGAGATAAATCGAATTTGTAAATTTCGTGGACACCCTGTTCTATGGAATAACAAATCGAATTTCCTTTTCCTCCGGAGAAATCACAGAGTCGGGGGGAAAACTCGGGGAAGGTGCGAGGATTATTCTTTTTAGTCCGACTTTTTCTTCCCTTGTTCAAATGCCAAGGGCTGTGGACAAACTCCAGAAAGGCGATGCCTGAACCTTTTTATCTATACTCACTAGGGTGATTCAGAATTTTTTCCCCTGTTTCTATTCTCACTCGATAAAACCTGAGTGCCATAATTAGAAAACTAGTTAAAGCCATATCAAATATACTAACTTGCTCACCCCTGAAAAATGGTTGAAATAATTTTCTATTTACACGTTAAATAGACAGGAAACTGAAATAAAAATAGCGAGGTTCTCTATCTTCAAGAATTTAGCTACTACGTTCTTCGGTGAGGATTTTTTTTTCTTATAAAACACTATTGTTTGGGAGGGTGAGGACGGAAAAAAATTACATTTCTTTTTTTTCGAACCACCTTGATACGCACGTATGCGCGTTCACGTGATACTGACTGGCTGACGTTTACAAATCGGCGAAAGCACATTTCGATCTCACGGGTCACCCGAAGGGTTCGATACTGACGGGGAAAATTCACGGATTCTGGAATCGGTATATGGATGGCGCGCTCTCCTGAACTCTTCTGATAGAGATATTAATCTTCGCGTATCCCCCTCGTCGCTCCGTCTTACTCCGGATAGCTTGGCTTACCTACGAAACTCCTTTGCGAGTTTTGTCCTCCGTCTCCTCTCTTTCCCCCTCGATCAAATTTCTCGTCCCGCTCTCGCCTACGTATGAGAAGTGGCCTGCCATATGTCTCCGTGTCCGGAGGATAAACTGTACGGTTACACGACTAGCGAACTTTCGACCGTGCGGCCCGTTCGCTCTTTTTCATTAAACCTTTTCCCCTCTCATCGTCACTTTCGCTCCCGTCGTTTTCTTGCGAATTCTTCGAACTCGCGCACACTTAAGAAACACGCGATTCACGAACGACAGCGATCGGAGAAATAAATAATAATAGCAGCTAACGTAAGGAGCAGGGTGAACTCTGTTTAGTCTCCAAGCTTCCGCTTCGAAATAATTCTCTGAAAAATCGAGTTATCTTCGAACAGGTTTCGAATCGAATGTTATCCTATAACCGAGAATTCCACAAATAATACAGCAATATTTTTTAGAGCAGGATACGGATCTAACTATCAAGATATTTCAGTCGAGACTTCTAACCTTCTATACGAGCTTACATATGAAACGAGCTTCGACGTAGACATTTTTACCAAGTATGCCGATACTTTTCCTTACTATGAGAATAAAGACCGAAGTTTAGAAAAGCATAAAACAGGCACATGAGAATCAAATTAACAGCGTTCGAGGGTAATCAAATGAAAAATAAAAAAATTAAGAAATGGTAATGAAATTGTAATTAATAGGTTTTTAAAAAAAGCTACGAATAAAAACATTTGAAAAAAAAATATTTCAAGAGGGTACCTACCGAGCACGAGAACTTTTATGTTAATAACTGTCCACAATATTTCGTAAGAGTAGCCTTAAATTGGAGCGTTCAAAGTAGATTAATCCCTTAAACAGTCGAGTTGCGTATCATTGAACAGAGAGATCATCGTAGCCCAATGGAAAATCCGCTCGATCTGGATCCGACCCCGGCAAGATGTTTTCCCGTCGTTGTTGTTCACCTCGCAGCTTTCGTCCCTTTTGAGTTGCGTAATTAACTCGACCTCGCTTTACTTCGCGTGGTCGAAATCAACGGATAATATATTGCCATTCACGGCTAGTATCGGGGGACAGGTGGCGTGGTATGCATAGTGGTTGATGCGGAATATACGGAGCGTACGGAGAGGACTCTATATCACGCCACGCCGCGTTCGTCCGCGTAGGTGAAAATGTACGGGAGCGAAAGCGAAGTAAAGAGAGAAAACGTAGGTATAGTGGTTGTTATATCGGTAGTTCGTCGCGCGGTGTTGCATCGTGCCGTGTTATGGCATTGCGAAGGTGGGGACGATATCGATCCCCTGCACAGGGGCGCGAGAGGGAGAGAGAGAGAGAGAGAGAGAGAGTGCGAGGGGCGGCGGAGGTAGACCTTATGGTGCCTCGTCGTCCGCGTCGCCGGAATTCAGCGTACCACGTGCCTCCTGTCCAAGAATAATACCAACGGGCGTTCGCACGGGTGTAAGTATAAATATGACAAAGTATTTCTCGAGAGGTTGTCGCGACGGCGAAAATCTGAGGAGGATCGTTAGAGTTGGCCGGGGCGGGGGATCGCGATTGGAGTAAGGAATGTCGGAGGAATCTCGTTCGTTGAATCGGAAAATCAGTTGGCGTGCGATGACCGACCGCGAGCTTTCGGATACAGTGATTAAAGTGATACTTCCGCTAGCTGTTATCCGAGGAGGCGATACGATCGCGGCTCTCAATCACTGTCGCGGTACAGCCCTCGACACCCGGCATCACCGTAGCTCGAAAGTATTCCCATTAGAACGATATAAAAGGCGTTATCTCGAAACTCGCTTTCTCGAATACGAAATCCCCATAAAACGGAGCCCTGACTAATCGACACCCCCGACCCATTCGTTCATTTATGGCGCAATAATGTACCTCTCGGAACTGTATACGAGCGTACAAGTATATTAAATGCGGCCTGCCGAGACTCCGCACGAGAGACCGTGCACCCCGTGTCAGGCCTCATTAGACACCATGGGACTCCATATATCGGCTCGCCGGGGGGGAAACCCCGATCCGAGTACAGCGAACCGGAAACCGGCGACGTCAGCCTCTCTCGTGACCACTTCCGATACGTCGGATATAGATGCGTAGAGCCGCGGGAAACCAATTCGTTTCCTCGATACTATCCTGTCTCTTCGAGTTCGCAGATTCGATTGATAACATTACGAATACGAAACTTCGACTCGGCATGGGACACAAAAAAGTTGGATCTTCGTTTTTACTCGTTGCTGCGAAAACTCCCGACAATTCGACAAATTCAACCGAACGTTTCATGCGAGATGGGCAATAATATCTCACGAGGGTGGCATGGGAAAACAAAAGACTTCTGGTTGATCTCAGTCATTGTCTTTCGCTCGAATCGCACTCGGGAAATCATGTCGAGCGTAAGATGCCCTTCTCCTATTCAAAAAAATGTTGTAGGGTTGTGAATTGGAAGGTTTTTAGCGCGAATAGGCTGGACCAGGCTTGCGCAGCGCTATATTTAGCTTCGTTGAGTACGAGTGCAGTGTAGCTATTAACATGCGTTCCATTTCATTACGGACTCGAATCAATGTTAAGTTTATGGTTGGACCTTTGACTATAGAATTACGAATCATCAATCCAACTTCGCGTTGTAAGAAAAAAGAACGCAGAGCGCGACCGTGTACTACTAATGTAAGCCAAATGGTACGTCGATTCCGTCTGACGATATCGCGTTGGCCATAAATATACGATATATAAACGCATTTATATATACAATAAATAAAAAATAAATGCTAAATGTGCAATAAATGAATGAATAAACAAATAAGTATGATGAATATATGATAAATAAATAAATATATCATAAGTAGAGAAACAAGTATATTAAAAATATATAATACATAAGCGAATGAACGAAAAATAATTGTGAGTGTCTGCAGCGTTCTGCATCAAGGAAGACAAAGGCGCGAGAAAATAAACGTGCGTCATTTTAGGGACAAATAATCAAGTCAAAAATGCAGCTCGAGGGAGTAGAACACATCGAAAAGCCTTCACAATCCTGCGAGATGAACGTTTTTAACTCGCATCAAACGAGTTGTCACAGATTTTCCTACAAACATCGAGACGTCAAAAAGGGAGCTACAAAAATTCTATGACTAGCTCGGCGTGATCGTCAGGGAAAATTTGATGTGCCCGACTTTATACAGAGCTGTTCGACGCACAAATGGGCGAAAGATCGAGCGAACGTTGCGAAGGATGTACGATTAATGGTGCAGAGATCAAAGTTGATACTCGATTCACGCGCAACTCGGTTGTGAGCAGGTGCGAATAGAGTTTAATTCGGGACGTCGAGTATATCCGAGCTTCTTTGGTGCCCGAGCATCACGCGTCTCACATGCACAGAGGCGACGCGGTGAATAACGACGTACAAAATATGTAAGTAACAAGCGCAAGATCTAGAGTCTTCGATGAAAGATACGAACATCGAGTACATGGCAGTCAGAATGTTTAATGAAACATCACCGCAAAGGCAGTAAAGTAACGAGGCCCCCGGTGATATTCTGCGATGTGTCCGCATTTTCGCCGGTATAAAAATTCTCCAGCTCACCATTAAAAAAAATGCTCATCCACTCTGTTTTCTCACCGGGTTCATTTATTCTCAGTCTCTTGTCGCGTATTTCCTATAATATGCCACGTCCATTAGAAAAGAAAAATTGTAGGGGGCCCACTCTGCCCCCAGGGGCCCAGTTTACCCATCCTTTGCTACTTCTGGACGGGGGAAAATGCGGTAAATGGAAAAATCAATGTTGTGTAAAGTACTGCACGCGGTTTCAAAAGCTCGCGACATAACGGCTCGCCGTGTCTAGATGTTCGACGTGGCTAGGTTATTCCGACGAAAGAAGCTCGGGTTTACCACGACGAAGTTCAAATTCCTGTATTCGGGGAGTTTGGATGTTTGGGGTACGACACTGTCGATAGAATAGTGGTGTTTCGTTGTAATTTACGCAGTGTCGCTGATTATACATACAACAACATTCGGCCTCGAATCGCAGCTTAAATTTTGATCTAGGTAGAGTAGAATTGAAGGAGGAAAGAATTGTTGTGAACGAGAGTTGGGGTAGTTTTTGCTACGACGCGTCTACCCTCCGCGCCGTTACTATCGGTGATATACGCCGTCACGTATTCCGTTGCGAAAGTATGAATTATTCCGGCAATGTCGCGTCTTTGCGAGTGTGCTTTCATGCCGCGGCGACAGTTGGCGGCAATACGATTGGACGAATTTTTTCCCGTAAAATGTAAGGGTTTACCTTCATCGAGCGAGGAGGGTACGACGACGAGGTTTATATTTGGTGTCGCGTAGCATCGTTAATCACAGTCAATTCACCGAGATGATTAATACGTTTTAAATTCGATTAAGTCGAAGGCGCGTGCATCCGTTCGTTTGTTTGAATCCGAGTAATTGGATTTGTCAGTTGCTCGTTCGACGTGGACGAATCGTGGCTCGCTACCTCGACGTATCTTTCAAAATTTGTTGGAATATCTCCGTCCTCTCGATTCTCGTGCCTCCATCGTATCACGCGGATCGCTGTTGAAAGAGCAGCAAAATTAGCGCCGATTGTCATGTTGCTCACGCGTTTGCGGGAGAAAAATCGAGCAGGCGGGTAGAAATCGTACGCGGATTGGGGAAAAAATGTGGAAAGCAACGAGAAAATGGTTATCCTTTAACGATTTTCACTCCGATGCTGCTGGTTCGAGGGACGATCTTTATATTCCTTCGGATATCCGATGCTGAATCCAAGGGAGAAAACTTTGCCGCGCATCGCGGAGCTTCCACGAAACGCGTCCTGGCCTGGCGTGCACCCCCCTGTCCATTTGTACCTGGGTCACGTATCTCTTCGTATTGACAGCGAACCAGCCCTCCGAGCCAGCGAGTCGCTGCCTTCCCTGTACCACCTCTATCCCTCGGCCTCGCATCCCTCAGCCCCGCGCAACGGGGATGGTAGACGATGGTAGTTCGCGTAGACAACCGACCGGCTAAAGTCACGTACGCAAAAGGCATTCGTCGTCGTTGAGAACGAATCGTAGGAAGTACAAAAAAAAAGAATTACGAACGTGGTCGGACATCGTTGAGCCCTCGGGAAGGAGCGACAGACATGCTCGGAGTATCGGAGACTGTTTACGTATCGACGGCTCTCGCGCCTCCGTTGGGCTGACAATGAGACGAAGCTCTTGAATTTCGGGGAGGGAGTTACTCGCGTGACCTTGCAACGACGAACCTTGTCCCGTTGCATGTAAACACGCGCCCCGTTCACGAACAGGGATGACCTCCTGGCTGAAGCGTTGTCCCGTTAGCGGGACACAGGAAACTGCAAGTCACGGCTGCTTTTGTCGCGAACATCCCTTCCTCGAAGATGGGTATAGCGAGAGAAAACGAACGAGTGGTGTTCGAAACTGGTGTCGCTGTGCGACGGTGACCATTTTTTCTTTTTGTGTTTTATTTCACGTTTATCTTATGACCTTTGGTCTTGACCTTCCAAAAGTGTCGCACATTTTTTTCAAGCGTTTTTGACAAGCTTCATTCGAGTGGTAGCAAAAAAGCTGGGTAGCGGAAGGAATCAGAAAACGAATCGGCCAGTCGCGGAAATGTGATAGCGAATCGCGTAACAGTCGATGAAATCGGCTTCGACGACGGATCGCTTGATTCGATGATAACGGTGTGTTTGTAAATTAATAAAGAGCTGAGGGGCGTTTGATGCAGCGTGGTTGGGGGTTGCACGAGGCGCGAGGTCACCACACTTTCGATCGTAATAGGCCCATTTGAGAAGAATGGTCTCGCCTGGCTGGATCGGAAGCAGGGCCTGTCGTGAAAAATGTCGAAAATGAGACAAACGAGCGAAAACGGGGTAGGACAATCTTTACGTGATATTCTAGGGGGATTGGACTCGCGTGACAAATCGCGTCGGGGTAAGAGAAAGAGAGAGAGGGAGAAAAACCAAGATGGGGTAAAAATCTGAAAAAAGAATAGGCCTACCGGGGAAACCCTGTTAAAAAAGCGCGCCGTGTACACTACCTTACACGTGGCATGGAAACGTGTGCTTATCATAGACATTGCAACTTTTGAATCGCTATATCTCGAGAAAGGTGATTCTTAGAAAAAAAAGTATAAGAACAATTTATGTAGATAATCGCGTGCCCTACAATTATTTTCTGATGTATGTTTATCATAAAACTCACCGTTTGGCTGAAAAAAGCCAAAAACTCATGGTTGGGAACGTTGACCTTGAATAACTTTTTTGCACATGCGGGATCGATGGAGACTTTGAACAATTCTTTTATATTAATGATACGAACGATAAAACCAAGATTCAGCTTTAGGCTAAAATAATGTAACCTTGAATGTCTATATTGACCGGAGTATAATAATACTGTGCGTATTATCAGGAAAATAATTACCACGGTACATACGCGATGAGCTTGCGCAGTACGGACCTAAAAGGGCGAAATGGTATTTTGAAGTGTACATTTTTTGAAAATGGATTTTTTTATATTAAAAACAAGGAAGTCCCGGTTGTTTGAAATGAAGTGAAGATAGACGAGCAGGATGCTGATATACGGTGTATTTTTGTTTCAGGACATTTCCCGGTTTCAGTTATGTCTTCGCGATGAGCCTGCAGGTACAGACGGCGAGCCAGCGCGCGAGGTGCTCTCCGCAGGAGACGATAAAGGTAAGCTGGCATGGTCTCGTCATTTGGAAGGAGAGAGTGTCCTGAAACGGAAGTGTCGATGTAACCTCGCACCTCGGAGCTCGAATGAACCAAACAATGGACCTCGGCGTGAGAAAAAAGCACCGAGCGCGCGGCAAAGTATCGCGCGAAGGGTCAACTCTCGAGAGTTCATCGGTCGGCAAAGTTGCTATAACCCTACGCGCGAACCCAAAACAGTTGCGGTTGCGAGTTGACGCTCGCGGCAGCCTCGCCGCGCCATCCTTTCGGCTCTTGCCGAGTCCTTGGGGTGCCAGAGGTGAGAGATTTAGGTAGGAGAACGGAAGAGAGGGCGCGGAGGACCACGCCCCGGCCATGAGGACGAGATGATACCCTCTCTCCTCTTCATCCCTTCTGCCCTCATCTCTCCCCTGCCACTCCGTTTTCCCACTGCTCCGCGTCGGATAATTAAGGGTACAACGGGATGCACGCTTCCTCCGCGAAACAGGGGAAACTCGGAAACTAAATGTTAAATTGGCTTACGCCAGCTTACAGCTACAATACCCGCTTTGGCAAATTTCCCTATTATTCCAAACATTATATCTAAATACTTCTCATATTCTTCGAAACCTTTCGCAACAACCAAATCTCATCTCCTCCATAAACGTTTCCACGCGAAACGCGAAGCTCTGCCGAGATAACCGAAATATTCGTAATTCGACGAGTTTTTTTACCGATACTAGAATCGGTACCTGCAAAAAATACGAACAAACCAACGTTATTAAACAAATGACGAGAATACCGCGAAAAAGATATAGCATTTCGAAATTCATCACACACAAACATTTGGTCCGCTTAGAATATTTATCGTACCCAACAATCTAAGCCCACGTCTTGCCTCTCGAACAATTCGCCATGTACTTACGGAACAGCTACACAGTTGTTAATATTAAAAACAGAAAAATGTAGCGCGAGTTGTCAGTTATTTTTATAACAATATGCGACCGCTTCGATGCACGTGAAAGTGGATGCTGTAACAAATCTGATCGCGGAAAGTCTCCACAAAAAAAAGCAGCTCTGCGGGACCTTTTGGCGCACAAAGGATTCTAGAAATGAGGAGTTCGTAGCTCTTACACCGTAGTTCCCAGCAGAGGAATATTTTCCGTGGAAACAGTGTTACTATTTTTCGTTTTTCTCCGTTCGCTCTGAATTTCGTTCGTCGTCGACGTGAGACAGCATCGTCGTCCGGCTCATCGTCCCCCCGCAAATATGATACCCCACTTTAACCGCCACGTATACAAGCCGTAGCGGATCTCACGGGTCGAAGGTACGAGCGCGCATAAGTAGATCCATAGTACGGAAGAACTGCAGCCCTCTATATAAATTGTCGGCTCGTGTTCGTTGTGTGGGTTCGTATCGACGCGGGGGAACAACGCTCCCCGGCGTCGTAGTCGTCATCTCGAGTTTCGCTGACGGTAAAATTCGTAAGTTCGGCGAGAGTGTCTCTCGGCTGTTCTCTCGTCGCACCGGGCGAGATAATAATGTATCTACTTACTCGCACCGACGGTGGCTGCGTCCGCGCCGTGCGTATTTAATCTTCCGATGATCCTTGGCGCCGCGCTATCGCGAAAAATGCGGTTCCTGTAAATTACTGGTAATATTAATCTTCGATTAAAGCTTATCGGACCTCGAGTCGGGGAGCAGGCAGCTGGAAAATTCGTTGGTGCGAAAAAGTGCCTTATCTTGCCTCGGCCTTCCAGGGTTTTCGTCTCGCTCACGGTCTCGGTCTCGGTTCGCGCGTGAAAATTACTATGGGGGAGTGAAGGAGCCCGGGCTCCACAATATGCCCGGGGTACTTCACCCCAGCGACGACCATTTCATTTCCCGTCGTTTCACTGCTTCCAGAAACTCAGAGGCGATTGCGGAGGATGGGAAACTGGCGAAATATCAGGCCAATTCCGAGCTCCATGCTCCAGCGATATCCAATGTTCGAATTCTCAATCAATGAGCAGCGAAAGCCGCGTAACCTTTCAACCGTGAACGAAGCGTCGATTCTCGATACTTCGCGATAATCGCATTTTTATCCAACTCTACACCGAAATCGATTATCTTTTTTGTTACGAATAATCTCGGGATCCAATTTTTTAACTACCCCTATCGCAGTGTTAGCAAACACACTACAATTATAGTAGTCGTACAATATAATCACACTTATTTTCACTATCCACTATTACGACTACTATAATCCTCGAGTCTACTATATTTTAAATCTACTAAACGCATGTTGAAATGTTTATAAAAGAATACAACAAACGGAAGTACTAATTTAAGAGAAAAAAGCTAACCATATACTTCAGTAGCTTTCTAATCCAAAATACAAGCCATAAGTATTTTTAGCAATTTTATATCAACGTTACCCCTCAATTAAATGACAGCGTTTCGTTGCCGACAACGTTTTTTATTCGCGCTCGTCGAATGACGCCCAATTGTTTTTGCTCCTTGGCATTTCTATTTTTGGGCACCGAAAGTTTTCAGCTTTCTCGACCTAAATGTTTTTCGTGATTCGCGACGGTGGATGCTGCGGCGTCGAAGAAAAGTTAAACGAGATTGAATTATTCAACGAGGGTGTCCGCCTCGTCGACGATGTGTTCTTTCCCCGCGTAGGGGAAACGCGCGTCGTTTTGTTCTCCGAAACTAGTTGTCGAATCGTTTCACGTAACGAAACTAATTCCCGTCGCGGATCGAGCTGCGGGAATCCGCGAATTCACCGCAAAATATTGCAATGGAAACGCGGACATTTCGAGAACGTAGGGTCGATCGGCCGCGGATTAAATCGTCACCGTCTGACAACCCTTTCGCCAAACAGTATGATCTCACCCCGCGTCATTCGAACCGCCAACGCCGAGTAACTTTATATTCACATTCGTGGACGCGGGGACAATGATAATCAATCGGACTGACGCGGTTGATAAAAACGTATCCCGAACACGTAGCGAACACGTGACGTGCGAACGTAAACGCGGCAGCGAATTCCTTCCCCTCGCGTCTATTGCTAGGTTCATCAAAAAAAAAAAAAAACGATACTTTCATCTCCTTGATTACGCATCTCGCAGTCTCGCACCTCGCAAAAATACTGCGGATTTGAATTATTCCTCGAGAATTGAATCGAATATTCGAATAGCTCGACTGACTCGAATAATTCGAATATGGTTTGAATGGTTCGAGATTTTTTCGAATTTTACCTAAACCTTGAATTCATCCAAAAACACAAATATTCCACCTGCTGGTGGTTTCTCACCAAAGGGAAGATTTTCGCGGGGCGTGTGAGGGAATTGAATTTTCAACAACCAGTCTAATGTGTATAATATATTTTTTGCCTCGTACTTCGATAGAAATAGTCGAGATTTAACTGGATTAGCATGAATCGTAGCGTTCAAAGGCTCGAGATGATGAAATCAAAAACCTCGACTAATTCACATTGAATAATGAGATCACACCTACGAAACTAGGCAACGACATAACATCCATCCAAAAAAATTTGGTAAGATATGTGAAAGTCTATTATGTTTGTAACGAGCATTATTATTTGTCCATAACTAGTTGTACACTTCGGAGGGAAAACATTCAAATTCGATGCACACGAACCGTGTTGAAATAACCCTAGATTCGTGTAAAAACAAATCGTAGACGCATTCCTGTGTTTGGTGGAATTTTTTTTACCGTGTACAGACGCGGGATCATCGGACGTCGCGGTTGGTAATTTTATCGGCGTCGAGCCCGGTCACGCGCCAACTAGGCTAACCTCGTTATTGTTCGCGGCGTGAAGGCGACGCGATCGCGAATTTAATTTAGTTCCGCGTCCATTGGGGCGAGTGACGGGAAGTATATGCCATCGTCGTAATACGCCGGTACATTAGAGGCGGTCGAGCCAGACTCGCCACCACGTTGCATCGCGAGTGGTAAGAGTCGCGTCGGGCCCGCCGGAGGGATGCCTATACGCCGGGCGCACCACTCGCACCGCAGCTGCTGTCACATAAATATCCTCAAACCCTCGGATTCCTGAGTTTCCCGTGCCGTCGGGAGCCCCTCTTTTGGTAAAGTTGTACAAACTCGGCTATCGATTCTCAACTCTTACGGGCGAAAGCGAGGAAGGACACTCCTCTCTTCACGGAAAGAAAGAGGAGAGAGGAATTTTCTTTTCTCTCTTCTTTTTTTTCTCTTTTTTCCACTTTTTTTCCTCTTCAAATTCGATTTCGACAAATGAAGGCGAGCAAAGTTTGGATGGAAAGAAACGAACGTTTCCACCTCCGGATGAAAAATGACGCTTGCAGCTCGCGCAATTTCCCTGTATCTCGTCCTCTTAAGCCGTATCGTCAACGTTGAAGCTCTCTAGCAACGAAGTTTCCTAATTGGCTGAAAGTAACGAGTCAGGATTCCGCGAAGATATCGTCGCGGATCCCCGGAGCCTCGCGCGATAATCGAGCTCGTGCCTCGTTCCTGCTACCCTTCTACCAAAGGACGCGCCAAGGTCAAACTAAAATTAACTTGCAAAATACAATTCTCGAGTCTCGCCGAGGCGTCGCCTTTGAATAGAAATTCGCACTTCGGCGTACGTTGAACCTTTCCTATTACGCGATCTTATCCCACGGCGTGCGTAAACGTGAGGTAAATAGACAGAGAAAACGCGAGGGAAACACCGCGTAGGTACACATCTATGCTGGGAATAGGGGTGAATCTCCGAAAAGCACTTCTCCCTAGGAATTTCTTCTCAGCTTCGCATATCTATGTATTTTGATGCTCCGATTTATTCATTTGTTTGTAACACACTTGATTATGTATCATTTTTCGATGAAACTTATTGTCACGACTTTTTGGATGAACTTTTTGGAAACTTCGGAGCGGGGAAAAAAATGTGTGCACACAACTCAACCGCAATCGCGCGACAAGGAGTAATTAGAACGTACCGTACGAATAAGCGCAGCGTTTAATTAATTCTCGGTGTCGTGGTGACAAGGATTCAAGTCTAAAAGTTTGTGCGCGAGAACAAATAAAATGTCCCCGCTTTTTCCTCGGCGCTTATATATCCAAATTAAAACTGACTCGTTTTCTGACGCGAATTTTCATTCCGCGCACTGGCATATCTCGCGGGAGTGCGAGGCGTTTTTGCTGCAGGAATATCGAAGGCAGCTTTCGTTTTCCACAGTCGATCCGCTCACAGGCCCGAAACTCGTGTACGAGAAAAAGATGTGTACTAAACAACGACTCGTTGAAATATTTATCAGGTAAAACAAAATTCAAAATTTTGTTGGTTTTAGTATTCGTGATAGAATTGAGTTTGGTGCTTTTATTCGCGGTTGTTTTTATTTGCGAATAGCTCGTTTCCAGTTGCACTTTTCACGCCCAGTTTCTTGATGCTATCATTCATCGAGTTTTGTATCGACGCCATGTCATTTTTTTCACCATCCCTCGTCGGTGAATTTGCACTTCTGCGAAAATATGCTCCAACTAAATTTTGATGGTCGGATAGATTTTATATTTGGATTCCAGAAAATCTCTCTTGTAGATATGGTCCATTCCGTGTGGAATTGGTCACGCCTCGACCGATTTTTCCGATTCGGAGTCGCTTAGTTTCCAGGTGACAGGCGTGGCTATGCGATTCCAACGGCGCCAAGGGACCTCTCGAGTCCTGATTTCTTTCGCTGCTAATTTCCATGCCGAATATCCACCCACTTTCGCCGGCAAGTTCACGATGCCCCGACACGCATCGGAGCGTGCGACTAACAGTGGTAGTTCACCACACCGTTAAATCTCGGCAAACGACGTTAATTGATCCACGTGTAGCCTGCATTATTTGCCTTCCTCGTCAGACTTCCAAACCGATTTTAACGCCAACTCCGCAAATTTCCGAGGCTCCGTCTTCCCTCGTTTTCCAGAGGCTCGACCCGCAGTCGTCGGAAACCGACGCTCCGCGGTGCGTCGTACGAGCCTCGAGTGTCCTTCCATCGCCGAGTGTCCTCCACCCTTGATGGAATTCATAACGAACAACAATATCGCGTCTTGTCGTAAACCTTCCGCGTTTGCTCTTCCCCCAATTTTTTTCAACACAAACACACCGCGAAATTTCATCATACCGTGAAATTTCGGTCCTTTGCCGCCCCGTTCCTCGCCTCGTTCCACCCCCCCATGTTTATCGGGCGTGCACCGCGATGGCAAAAAACAAAGGTCGACTTTGCGCGGGTGTACCAACGAAGTTGCCGACACCGCGCGGTATCTGCTACGGCCTCGAAGCTCCCTCTCTCCCTCGTGAGACTGCGTTTAATTAGAATCTACTACGCTACAGCAACACCCGGCCGGCGTACCGCTGCGGCTATTTCGTTTCCGGAGACCCGACAGCTTCGCGTTTTTTTCTCTCCAAACTTACACTCGTGACGAGACACCCAACGACCATGTGCTCGAAGCTTGTCCGGCAGCACATGAAAGGTGCGCCCACCGAACCTAACAGCTCGCCCCTGCACGTTACCGTATACTCGACGCGTTATTTCGTTCATCCGTTGAATATATCACCGTCGTCTGTGACAATTTGCCCTTTAATTACGACATTTGCCAGTTGACGCGTGACGTCTAGTTCGCATTTTTTCAACCTAACGGATAAACGAAGCTCACCTGAACTCGACTACCCAAACAAACTCCAAATTCTTAACTAATCCCATTTACCGAAATTCGCTCCGATTCACTGGGTAATCCTGCAATGACAAGGATCTGTACGCTGCAAAAAAAAAATCCTTCAAAATTCACATCAAAATTTGTGCAAACGACCTTTTTTTTACACCAAATTTGTGTTGTTTAACACACCCAGTGTGCGGTGACAAAGTAAGACAAACCAAAATTTTTTAGTCTAGCAACACAATAAAATATTAAATACTCGACACAAAAATTTGCACACCTTACACAACGACGAAAAATTATTTACCACATACGACGATCATCGACTCTTATGGAACTATAAAAAAATGGCACGAGGGGACACACTTGGAGTAAAACAGAGAGCATAGAATGAAATCACACATCCTACTTGGGAAGATTTCAGAAATAGGAAAAGACGACGCAGAACGAACTCTTTAATAAAGTCTGGCGATGCAGACTTGGTAACGATGAAATATCTCTCGCTTATTGCCCGGAAAAAGATCATCCATCCTCGTTTTTTCTTAGCTTTTAATTAAAGATGAGGAAAATACATTTTTTATCGACATCCAGTCCGTCTCAAGATTCTACTTTGTTTTCGTTTTCCCAAATTTCCAAAGTTCAAGGGGGTGGAATTAAAGCCATCTTCCTTGGCGAGGATTATATTCTCACCAAACACAAATTTTTGGGAGAGTAAGAATACAAAAAAAAAATTATTTCGAATCACGTCGATTATTATAGTGGTAAATGTTGTCGGCTTTGCATCGGTGCGAAATCTCAGTCGCGATGATCGAACGACGACGAATCACTCCGGAAATATTTATCAGTTCGTTAGGGAAAGCTGGTTTAATTAATCGACGAAATTCGCAGCGACTCGTGCGATAATTTGTCGCTTTTGAAAAATGACATTCCTTTATTCCGCTTCTCTTCGGCTTCGCGCCTCCGCGATGGGGTTCGCGGAGACACTCGTGGCTCCGAAGGGATCTCAAAGCGATGTCTGACAACTGAATAATTAGGCGTGCCAATCAAACTCTGCCTCCGTGAAGGGTGCCTCGCTAAAAGTACGAAAATTAACTTAATCCACAATCGAAGCGCCGAGCTACCACGATTCTCGCCATGTTTCCACGAATTTTCTCAAAAACGTCCGATTCCTCCAGCTTTTTCTTATTACCATTGTCGCCATTATTCGTCTCCCCGTTCGTCGAATTTATGGGAGAAGCGTAACGAGGAAAACTCGTATTACGGAGCGATTGTACGAGCTGAATCACGCAAATGCCGCTGAGAATGCCTAATGCGATGCACATAATTCAACTAGCGAGCCAGCCACACGATGCTCGACAAAATTCCACCAAAATTCTCGGCGACGAACGTTTTACGAGCTCGGATTCTAATCTCTGGCCGAACATACCGTTATTTCGGCTAGAAAAATATCTTGCCCGATGTTCGACGATCGCGTAATTGTAGTAGCTCTCGAACTTATCGTTACCCCCGGAAATTTCACATCGCCTATTGTCACGAGCAAAATTACAATTTTCGTGACTCTGTGGCCATGTAGACGAGCGTGAAACGCTCACGTGACAATTGTCACGGCATCTCCACGGCAATCTCACGATTTCTTTCTCAACTATTTATTTTCTACTCGAAGGCAGGTGGAATTAGAAACAAGATTCTCGCTCGAAGCGGCGTTGAATCCCCCTCCGTAAAAAAACCTTTAAAAAAAGCAAACCGTACGAAGTAATTAAAAATCCTTGCAATTTCGATTAAATTGGTACCATTAAAAAAAATATTCGAAATCAACGAGAAAAAAAATGTCGCATAAAATTTTGCTGAAAAAAAATTACGGGAACAAAGTGTCTTTCTGCTGAAAATTTCCCGCACAGGTTAAAAATGAGACGTTAGTTGACGAACACAATTCTTCTGTCACGAGTAATTTCGATCCACCTTTCACCAAAAAGTACCAATTGGCAATGAATTTTTTCGAGATCGATAAATGTTTTTAAAACGACGGTGAGAAGTCGGAAAAATTGAGCATTTTTTTATTGAGAATATGTAGCATGTAAGAACGAGAATAAAAATCATTGGAGCAGTACGCGTGTGAAGTCGACTCCGTACGGAAAGCTCTGCGTATAGACGTCTCGCCGGCGAGCTACATCGAATCACGGCGCTGGCAAAAACGTGTCTGCACGAAGGAAAGAATTGCTACGGCTCGTGTTTTCTCGTTCCTTCTATTCCTTCATTTTGGTCATCGGAAGTCGCATTTTATGGAAACGAAGGAGCGTTTTCTACGGGGGCGGCGACAGGAATGGGAACAGAGCCGCGTGACTGTGAGCTATAACCCGGCGTAGAACGGGCGTTCCGTTCGAAAAGTAAACGTGGCACGATGAATCTCTCGAGGAGAGGACCGATTATCGACAAACGGTACGTTTTATTTGTTCTTTTTTTTTATTATACGTATAAACCAATTCCCCGAAATCATTCGATTGTAGGTGGCTCTCGTGGTTCCTAGTCGCGTTACACGCGCGGTAACCATGATACGAACAGGATTTTGTTACTTTTCGTGAACCGCGACTCGACGAGGCGCGTAAATCTTTCCCATCGGGTTCGCATCGACAGTTTGATCGCCCGTTAAATTAGTCGCATCGCGATAGCCGCAATGAAAATTCAGGCCTGATGGAACAACTTTTGTACCTAATGCAGGAGAAATTGTCGGGCAAATGTCACCCTCAGATTCCATTCGAATACGAATGGTGAGCTTATTTTCGGAAATCGAAAGCGAATCGGGATGGAAATCCAAAATCCTCAGTTTCAGATTTGCCCGCGCTAAATCGCGGGGTTTTTTTTTTGTTCCGCGGAAAAAATCGTTCGCCGGGAATAATCGCGCGCGTTTTATTTCGCTGTTCTCTGGGAAATGAAAAATGTTTCGTTAAGCAGAAAAGTTGACTCGGCGCGTTGTAACGATGCCGTTTGCGCGCGTTGAAATTCATGAAATCCTCTCGAAACTCGAGACAATCCCTTAAAATTTAGAGCTCTCCACCTCCCAGTCTTTACGCGAGCAGAGCCACCTCTATCTGGCCGGTAATAAATAAGGGTCTTGATCAGGCAATGCCCTGCCGCCGTAGGCTCGCCTCCGCGATACAGTCTGCTACCGTATCTGTTCGAGACTCGACTTAAATTCTGATAACCGGAGGGAAGTCTTCCTTCCAGTTTCCAATAACATCGAAACGAGCAGCAATCGTCGCGACCAAATTCCTTCGAAAATCGCTTATTACCTTCCCTTTTTTTGAAACGTCATCGCAACCAAGAATTTCAATTTTTTGACACCCTTACACCTCCAGGAGTTGCGCATTAAGCTGCATATTTCAGCATTTCGCACGAATCGCATTTTTCGGCTTAAATTCTCCGAAAACTGTATTTCCGTGATTACAGACGCAGCGCTACGTGAGTCAAAGAATAACGAAGATTGAGCTTTACTTTATTCGTATGTTTGGAGATGAAACGAAATTCTCCCGTTCGTGTTAACATTAGAAAGATAATTTCTAATATTTGCGATTCGCAAATAATTGTTTTTTAATTTCTAGAAAAAACAATTCAGCTCGGAGTCTCGACTCGATCGGAATAATCGTTTTGATCGCTGTTCTTTCTTCCTGCGTAATCGCCTCTGTACGAGTAATCGTGGCGAATTCGTCGCCTCCCAGATTACGAGTTTGCAATTCTCTGGAAAAATGCCGATTGCATTATTGCGGGTGGCGCGTACGATGGATCGCGAAACTTGTTTGCTCTCAAAGGCAACTTTCTCTTTTTCACCGGGTGCCAAGGTGAAGGTGCACGCGGTCTGCCATGCGTACGAATAACGTTGGTCGGACAAAACTTGAGCGTCACGAAGCTGCGCAAGTCCCACAGGCCACGTGGGAGTAGTACTCGCCCCCCATTACGCAGGGTGCGTCACTCGGGCGAGAATTTCCCCCGTTTCTCGTTTTTCCCCTTTTTTTTCGCGAAACGCTCCAACCAAAACCGACGACCAGTTCCATCGACGCGAACTTGAATTTTGACCCCCACGAAAAACGTTATTTCTATCGCTTTCGTTGTTCTTTTCGCACAAATCAGGCAGAAATTTGCAGCACGCGTGAATAATATACTCGCGTCGAGTTTCGGGGAAAATTCTTGGACGAAGCGAGCTCGTGGGTATAGTACATTTAATTCACCCGTGAGATATGAATTTCCCGTTCGTTGCGTTTCCCCGCCCTCGGAGCGGCGAACAATCGACTCTGATTCGTTAATTATACCGAATCGCGTTTCACCGGGACTCGTAATTTGTGCGGGCTACGACGAATTCGTTGATCCAACGAATCTGGCCACGTGCTCTCACGTCCGTTTCCGTAAACACACGCGTCATACAGCTTCTCGCGAGCGAGTGACCCCGCCGCGCGTATATATATAGCAGCGAATTGCGTCAGGGGCAAGACGTAAATTGGTGCGCCAGTTCGCGCGTGGATTTGTAACGAGCCTCGTTCATTCGGACCGGTATGAAAAGTACTGCAACGTCGACCAGCATAGCGGAGTCATTTTTTCAGAAGGAACTTTACGACCGCCTTTATCACGTTTCCTCGCAGCTGGAACTTTCCACGAAATTTATCCGCGAGATGGCGCCAGGATAATTACATCCGGCTGCGAGTTCGTCGAAATGGAAGGAATATAATGTCAGTTTTTCGAAATCGTTGCTGACGGATTCGCCGAGCGGATCCTCTTCTTATCGTACGAGTACGGGAGAAATATTTGTTTCCGCGTTGTCACGCGGCGGGTTGTTGGTTGTTTTGCCGCTCCCGTCGGGTGCGCGAAGCGACAAACGAGCTAATGTCACTTTTATAACTGGTAGACGCGTGCGGGAATAATATTTTATTCAGATCGTAGGATTGATGTTGTACGGCGCACGATGCAGCGGTGCAGGTGTGCGATCGGTGCTTCGAACGGTACGACGCGCACCGAGGACAATAGATGTGCGGCGGCGGCGGGATTTGAATTAATGGCAAATCCATAGTCAACCCTCTGCCAAGTTGCGCGCCGGTGGTGCTACGCCAATGCACCCTCCCCCGCGAGCTTGCGAGCTTCCGCCAGCGAGTTCCATCTGTCGCGCGGCGACGGAACCAGATACGGAGGGTCGTAGTGACGCGGCGTGGCTGACGGCGACCAGCTTTATCCACTGACTGTCGTCGCCGTGGAACATCGCGGCGAAGGGTATCGTCGTCGGTATAACAGAGGTTCTACGGTTCTACGGTTCTACGGTTCTACGGTTCTACGGTTCTCCGACGTAATTTTTCCAATTACGCGAACCAACGTCGCGTTACTGATGGAAATATTTACAGAGACCTCGCCGCGATGAATAAATTAAATATCTTCACCCTCGTTCGAGAATTCACCCGTCGATGAAAATAACCAAGCTCCTCGCCGTTGAATTAAACTTCAAACAAACGTCTCGGAAATTGATCTCTCGGAAATACGTATGCATGATTGAACAGAATCTGTCGTTACGCACCAATCGAGTCGCGGAATCTGATCGAATCTCGGGAATCTCTTTTAACGAAATTGTATAAAATTATATATAAATGTCTATACGTGATCATTTCAGCACGATATGATTTCATCTGATTACGTATAAAAATGTGTAATCCTACAAGCTTTTATAAAATTATTTATAATTCGATTTAATAATTTCTGCTTGCACATAATTTTACGTGCCAAACTAGACACAATTTTATCTTATTATACATGCACAGATATATTTTGATGTTGACAATTATGTATAAATACTAGAGTGCTTTTATTTTCAGCACTATTTTTTTATTTTCGACCTCAACTGAAAATTTCGTTTGAAATGTCCAAAAAGAAACTGCAAAGATTTCTCATTTAAAATACACGTAAGCTTTGTATTTTTTTCTTCAAATAACTATAGCTCAGCGGCTTTTCATGCTATCGTATTGTACTACAACGCGATTTACTCAAGATTAAATGCTCTACAAAAGTGCCCATCGCGGCGTAGCTGTAATCTGCACTCGCAAGATTATACGGGTGGCTAGATCTGATTTTTGTATAAAATTTTTGTTTTTTGCACGTTATTTCATAAAGGAGTGTACTAACATAAAAAATGTGAATTACAAACTTACGAAAAATTCAATTTACTACAAAAAAGGTTCTTTTGACTGAATCGCCAAGATCGATATTTCTCGAGATATAGAACGTCGACTTTTTCGTGGTTTGCGAATATCGAGTTAAGCTCTTCATAAAAAAATTCTTTTCATCGCATCGTGAAAACGTCGATCGTTGCGTTTGAAACTATGCGGGATAGAAAATGCTCCGGTTTCTGTTCGCGAGAACGTGGTTTGTTTTGTCACCGTGTACCGTGATTAACCAGTCTGAAAAAAAGGGTCGCGCGTTATTGGCGAACTTTGAGCGCGCGTCAACGTTTCACTCGTAAAGCGCGAGTCGTTCGTTTTATTAGTTCTCGCATCGTGCAAACTTGTCGAATCGATCGTAGTAAACATTGGTTGGAGCGAGGTTTTTCAATATGGGCGAAGTTGGATTACGACTGGTCGTTACTCGACTGGAAGTTCGAACTGTTGAGAAGCAGCGTCGAAGTTCCGGGTAGCGCGTTGGTATATTTGCAAATCCTTTGTGGAAAGTGGATCGCGAGTAATTCCGATCGGTAACGAAAAACACGGAAAAAAGATCGCTGAATTCCCGGGGCCGTTCGCCGATATCGAAACAGCGGCGGTCATACGCGATCTATAGATTTGCGTTAAATGACGCGTAACGGGAAGTAAGCCGGTTCCACGCGGGCCTCGAGGGGGGTTATAATCTTTGTGCGGGAGTGCACGCAGCATATAACAGGATAGCCGAGGATTATAAGTTGTAAGCTTCCGTGGCAAACCCATTCGTTAGCAAAAGCTTGCGGGTGGCCAAAACCGGATTCTAATTCGACCGAATCGGACGAGATTTCGTCCTTTTGACCACTCGCGACGTATAATAATTCCTACCGTACTCGCGTGGATTTCCTACGGTACTTATTTCCCACGGACGATACTTGTTTCGCAAATTGCGGCAAACACTCGCGATAAGATTGCGTTTTCTCTGATCATCTTCACGGGTGGGAAAATTGGTTCTATGAAAAACATATGACCGACCGAAAAGCTTTGCGAAAAAGACTCGTAGATTCCGATTTATCCGTCAGTTTTGTAAACGTAAATGGAAATTATTTGGACGAGAAATGAGAACGAAGTCAGGTAACGATTTCTGCGGGGGAATTATTGTCAAGAGATTCACATTTTTAATTAAAATTTGCCCGCTTGAAGTTTCTCCACCAAATCGAACTTGTTGCGAGGCCAGAATTTAGTGTCTCTTTTTGATTAGAAATCTGTTAGACGGAGGAATTTACGGACGAAACGTCCGCGATGACGCGAGGTGTTAGCTCATTTTTAACACATAGAACTAAACGAGTCACGTAGCGTTGAACGACATCTCAGAGACAATCGGAATTGTAAATGGTAGATACGCCGTTTGGCAATGTTAGTCGACACCGCAACGTGCTCCGCGAGAGTGTTCCTCCGCAGAGGTGTTGTCGAATTTTTATGCTCTCAGGGATTCAAAGTCCCAAATTGAAAAAAAAAAATCCTGGTAATTCGAGTTTTCAATATAAGCTCCAAAATAATTGGCTTTTCCATTAAACTTTCGTATGAAAATTACATGCGAGGAACTTCTTTTGTTTTCTGAAATTTTCCTACCTGTGACGAGTATATAAACAATGATGAAAAATACACGTAAAACGTGCGAAAAATATTGTACTTGCCAATTTTGACAAGTTGATATAAATTAAACTTCGTCGTCGATCAACTTTTGAACCAACCACAAGATTTAGCGAAAAAACGTATTTGTAGAGCGTCAAATTTTGTATAAGAATATGCATTTTGGTAAAACGTGTTTGGAATTTCGTGGGAAAATTGTCGAGGCGGAAAAGGAGACGAGAGGTGTTCGTACATCAACGCGAAGGTAGAGTCGTCGTTCGAAAAAATATAAGAGTTCTTAACGGCTACGTAAAATCGAAATGGTGCCTCCGGGGCATTCGGAACCATTCGCAAAGTGTCGATTGAACTTGTCATATTTCTCGCATCGCGTCTGAATTATATCCCGACGTTTTTCATCCTCGCGCGACAGTTTGAACGTCGCGTGTGGCTTTTTCCCAAATTGCGCGATGAATCACGCATCCTCTCGCCGAATTATACTCGGCGAATTATACTCCTCGAATTATACTCCATGGCTGATCGAGCGTCGCAGCAAAGTTGTGGAAAATATTACAACGTATCCGAATTTCCACGTATCCAACTCCGCGCGTGCCGCGTCGAGGGGTATTCATTTCGCAGCTGACGAAACTTCGTTCTGTTTCCTTCGCTCGTCTCACCGCCTGCAACCAGAGTCTGTCACCTATTAACGTCCTTCCAAAGTACACATATAAGTAGGCATGAGTCACGCAATTTCTGTTTCTTTATACGCGTACGGGGCGTTCCACGTCGAATCGGTTTGAAAAATGTTTACTCTCGGTTTCCTCGATTCGTCTACATTTTTCGTACCCTTCGAAAAAACCTTCCAGGTGAATTTTGAAAAATTTGCGGTTCGTGGCGAAATTTAATTTTTTAATTTTTCGTTTTCGTCGACAAACGAGCGAGGTTCGAGGAAAGGATGGGAATTCGGGTCGATTTTGGAAATTTCGCGTGGCGAGTTGGCACGATGTGTTCCGCAGGCGTGATGCCGCGTCACGGGGCACAAAGAGACATCTTGGTGTGTGCGAAGCGGCTCGTCACGAGCGAACAAAACGGACGGGTCGCTTCGGCAAATATAAAGTCGAGATTGGAGCCCCGGCCGGAAATGAACTCCGAGAATCGGGAGAGCGCGTCGTCTTTTGTCCCCGGTGCTTCTCTGACTAACCGAAAGTAAACTCGCGGAGAAAGATAACGGCGATTCGGCGATATCGGCACGACGAGTTTCCTCTCCGAGTTTCCACGTCTCGAGGAAAATTCCACGAAAGTTCGTATCGTTCCGCGAAGCGGTGACTCGCGGCACCGATAAAAGAGCGCTCTCCAAATTATACCGATTCGGGGATGAATGCGACGTGATTCGAATCGATTTCTCTGCCCCATCGCGCGTACGTACAACATAGTACAAATATTCCACGTAATTGCCTCAACTTTTTGCGACGCGTAATTGCGGTAATCAAACTACGAGTCGGTTTATCTAGATGTGATCATTCGATAAGACGGTTTGGATAGCGATGCTTGTCAGCGCCGATCGATAATATAAAACAACAACTTACGTCTCCTGGGCGCTTCAGACCGAAACCATAAATTTCCAATTACCTCGACTTCCTTCGTTTTTCCTAGTAAACTTCTAAAACTTTTTTCTCATCACCACGTTAACGATATCTCGAACCGTTTGTATATTCTTTTCCCGTGGAAAATAATTTTAATCCACCTGTAATTTTCAGCCTTTGATTTGTTACAAATTCTAATCAACTTTACAATTTCTGAAACATTATTGTCTGTATATTTTTCACATTTTTTTAAGGAGTTGTGATTTTATTTTACGTGGTTCCGTGAGAATCGATGTTAAATCACAGATTTTCCAATTCTTATTGCCTTATAATGTTCTAGCGAATTTCGCTGTCATTCGGAAAACAGGTTTGCTATTGACAAAATGGTTTATGGTCCAAAAAATGTCGAGTCCTTTGGGTGGTTAATTTTGGTATGCGTTTATTTTTTTCGTTTCAAATTTCCCGACAGTTTTCAATTTATTCGTTGGTAGCCGGACGAAACCCCGTTTTGGTGATGTTTTTCAATCTTTCGCCTGGCTTGATCGTTCATTTCATATCGTTCCACGTACAACATCGGTCGATTCCTATTTTTGAACTCATCGCGCAATGAAAATTGTCGTTCAGAAATTTGTTGTTCAGAAAAAAGTAGCAACTTTTCGCTCGTTTTTTCTAAACACAGACGAACAGTTCGTCATTTTTCTCCGCATAAATATTCATTCGCACGGTCGGATGCGAAAAGATCGATTTGGCCGATGCGAAGCGCATCGATGCAACGCGCTGCGATTTATCATATCGCGGAAGACGTAGCGCGAGGCAGGAGGACCTCGTCGGTCGGAAGCGGCGGAATGCCCCGATCAATCCAGTCGAATTATTCCGGTCATCGGATCCGATCCGATCTCCCCGCTTCCTCGCCGTACGCAATTGGTGTCAAAATATTTCCAAACAAAAAGGCATCGAGCACCCTTTTCCTCCGCGACAACGATTCGTACGAATCGGCATGCGAGGGAGGAAAAGGGAAAGAGATACGCGACCCGTCCGCGCGTAACGCCCGAAGGCCGTCGCGTGTATTCGCTGGGGTTGCGCCACCCTTCTCGCTCGTGCTCGCTGTTCCCGGGGGGCCGGAGTGTTCACCCCCTCCTATCTGATGAGATTGTATCCAAACGCTATTCACGAGCCACCGTGTACGCGCTTTCCTACGACGCGTCGACTTTCAAAGATCAACGGATACCGACAGGCCAAAAGACGTTTCTATCATTGTTCGCGCCACGCGCGCTGATGGCTCGTCAACGCCGCGTCCCGAATTCCCTCGACAGCCACGCTTATCAACGGTCCGATTTATTTCCATGCTCCGGAAGAAATGGAGCCGGGAGCAAATCGAGCAACGAAGCTGAATTCGCAAACGGACAACATTACAAGGCAGCAACCATTTGAATATCTGTGTCCCGACCCAAAGAAGATGCGATAAGAAAAATAGCATACAATGAAAATCAGAAAACAGAATAAAATACAAATAAAATAAAAAATAGCGAAAATTGCGTCGTTACGGAGCTGGTCGGAAATTGTGAGAAATTCTCGTAGAACGTGAGTGAGAAAAAAGGGGAAACACCGAGATATCGGTAGGAGGTGAAACCTAGATTGGAAACTTCGGCCACGCGCGTCGTGTCGATGTTGTTTAGGTTGATCAAATATTGTGGATTTACACGTGTTGTTGATTCGGTACGCTAGATTTTCCCTCTCCACGACGCTGCGAGTCCGGTTAGCGCGGTCGTCATGGGTGTTGCGTGTTTCAATATGGTGCACCGTAGCGCAGGCCCCGTCCATGTACGGTGCTCTGTGGGCCAATATAATTAGTTTTTCACCCCGTGGCTATGATAGGGGATGGTTTGCTGCACCGAACGGGGAGGACCTCGGGCAATGTTCGGTCGCCAAAGCCGTATCCGAGGCGCCAGCGACCCATCCATTCGAGTTTCCCGAGTCGAGGGTAAGTTGCCGCGAGGGGCTGGCGAGTTGGTCTCTTGGTCTAGCCTAAAGGCATTGTCAGTTTGCCCGGGGCACTCTTGGCAAGTGCATCCATTGTCTGGAAGCGAAAGGCCGCGAAATATCGTTACGCTACCACCGCAGCTCCGAGTCTTTCCCATCGAGCGTGAAATCGGGTTAAAAAGTGCGAAATTCCAAGACCCGCTGCTGTTCTTCGGCTTCCGGTCGCGAAATCGCGTCGAGTTTCGAAGTGTTGGACTCGTCCTTGGGATGCGTCGAGGAGGGGCCGGGAGGAGGACGAGGAAACGTGAAAACGGACGTGCGTCGGGGTACGATCAATGGCGGCGGGTGGCTCTGGACAGCTGTCAGTAGTCGAGCGTGGTACTCGTTCGCGTGATAATAGTGGTCGTTCGCATCCGGTGGTGTTTTACGGCTCGCGCGCAGGATGGGCGAGAGACAACAACATTTTCGTTTCGATGCGGACGTTAAATAGAAGCTGATCGCGATTTTCCATCGCGCGGGGCGGGAGGAGGCGAGACGAGGATGTCGTCTCGTCGAAGAACCTTCCACGTGGATTGGGACTCCCCTAGCGACGAAACGGGTACCGTGAAGCGACGACCGGCGTCGTTCAGCGTCTCGCGACCCACGTGTCCCGGACATTCTATATTTAACGTAGACATCAGAAATTGCATGGAGAACGTGCAATACTACGAGGTTAAAGATCGCGCTCACGGTTTTGCCCTGGAATTGCTGAAATCGTTCGATTTTGCCGGAGCAGTCGGGGCGGCGAATCCCGTCCGAATTTCGCACCGAGGCTCGAGTTCTCTGGCGCTGGCGGATTCCAAGGATAGTCTTGCGGGAGATAAAGAAGAATTGGCTATTCAAAACGGTGCCGTTAAGGGTAATAGGAGCGGGGCTCGCGCCTCGTCGAGTCTTCGATCTCGAACGTCGGCTTATAAAACGGATCGAGGCGAGACTTTATCGAGGCGGAGAGATAGCAACGCGAAGGGAAAGCAGCTCGAGAACTCCCCGGGTGTTTTGAAAAGCGAGGATCGTCTCGACAATGGATCCTCTGCCCTCGGCTCCGTTGCACCCCGCGCCAAATCCGTCGTGTCCTGTATCCGCGAAGGTTTCGGTTTGGATCTCCATCAACGACCCTTCGTATTCTCGTCGAAACGCAACGATCGATCGAAAACGATCCGCACGACGCGAATACCCAAGTTGAAAACGAACGGATCCAACTCGCAGAATCGGAGCGGATTGGTCAACTCGAGCTCGGAAAGCTCGGGTTTCGAGTCGCTGTTGTCACCGGTCACGCCGAATCGCGACACCGCGACTAACGATCTCGAGAGTGACGACAAAATCCCCGAAGAAACTACTTCGATCAGCGACAGTGCCAGTTCCGGTCTCGGCTCTCCCGACTCACCTCTCTCGCCGGACAGCCAACAGTACTCTGCCGCGCATCTCATCCAGCATCAATTGGACAAACTGCGCAATTGCTCCTGCGAACAACGACAGGCCGCGGTAAAATTCAGCTGCATGTAAATTACCGTCGCAACATTTTTCGTCCCTCAGGCTTGACAATATTCCACAATTTTCCACGAATTTCTACTGCTTTTACCGAACCATACGAAAAACCTTAGGAAACTAATTAAAATTAGGATACTTATTTTTGAAAAATGTAGGAGTCGGAGAAGCGACTGGCCCAAAAAATTTCAGAGGGCTCCTTTCACCTCCCTTCCCCCACATTTTGCCAAAAATATAGGTACAAATTTTTTAAAAAAATTGGCGATTAAAAATTCCAATAAAATGGGAGAAATAGCATTTCTGATTTCTCGTTCGAACTGGGTCGCTTGGCGATGTTCGTAGATCAGGAATCAGACTGTGAGAAAAAGTTTGTTTTGTCACGACAACTTGTAAAACACAACTACGGATGGAAAAGGAGTTGCTACTCTCGTGTCTGTCATAACAAGGCTCGTATCTCTCGGTTCACGGATCACAGATCTGATTACTCGGAGTTAATTGGACGATGTATGCCCGGAGGGGTAATTCGATTGTAAATTTATCGCTTGTTTTCCTTAACCTATCGATCCGTTCGGTAGTTACAGTCAATATCCAATCGCAAATTATCCAGATGGCAATTATTGACCGGTATGCGTATACCACCGTTCGAATATTAATCGCAATACACGTCGCTGCTATAGCTGTACCCGCCGACTATGCGATCATCGGCAGTTGACCGTACATCGTTTCGTACGTGTAACCGTATATAAAAAATCTCCCCATTTATACCTCTCTGGGCTAACGAATCGAGCGCTCGATAGAATCATTTCACGCCACCCCAAACGTCCACCACCAGACGCGGTGCGTTTTGGATGTAACAATTCGCGAACGAGCTTGTTTTTGGAGCAAATTACTTTTATTCATTTTATTAAGATTACTCTTATTATTAGTATTTTGGTGTCAAACGTTTTTGCTGAACAGTCGAGCGTTTTCTAGATGTTTGTCAAAAACCTGGTCCCGCCATCTTCGACTCGATATACTTAACTCGATGATGAAGTCTCGCGTGTTATCTAACTTGGGCAGTTTTGTCTCTCAACTTCGTGGACCACATAGCAGTCACTGCGTTTCCGCTTATTTGTAGCCCTGTGCGTCGACTTTTACTTCCGCGCATGTTCTCGTCGCATTTGTTCGTACAATCTATGTGTTATCGGTGAAAATTCGTAGATGCGTGACGGTCGGTGTCAAAGGTTTATGTAATTTTTAGTCTGTTAGTATCTCGGTTTTATTTTATGCTGACTCTCCTCACGATTATTTCCGGCTACGTGTAATTTTTCTCAATTAAATCGTTGAAATTCGAGATAAATACGCATCCCGAACTCAACATTTTTTGTACTTATTATTAACATACAATTAACAGTGTTAATTAGTATTATTATCAGCTCTATTATTGATATTATTCACATTAAGGTATTATTCTCGTTATTTTTCGCATTCGCGTTTACCTGAAACTTGAAAAATCAGCTCGAACGTCCATCGTCGCGTGGAATATTGCGAAAGGAATTACCAAACGTTGACGATGGTGCAAATAATTTGGCGCCGTCGAGGCCGACTAATTTTTTCGCGGACCACGCATCGCGCGAAGCATGTGCTGGAACGTTCAGAGCGTCGAGCGATTCGATCCAGTGCGCTCGGTGCAGAATCTCGCAGATTGGGACGTCCACCGTTGAAACGGATCCCATAAATCTTGTGAGTCACATTCTAGGGGTTTCCAAAGGGATGGGAAGGCTGGAGGCCTCCTCGTCCACGTGGTGCTGAGAAATTGCCCGGGGTCGCGTGACGCATCCGGAGTGCGTAGGCATGCGCGAATCGAGCGACGGCAGCCAACTCATTCATGGCTTACCGACGTTATCGCGAACCTACCCTGTCGACACCCTCGAATCCGGCTTTCCCAGCCACTCGAGTTAACGCGAACCGATCTTACCAACCCTTGGCCGATCTTAGCTTCTTCGAGTCCCGCCCGATGACGCCACGCTTCGTCCCTCTGTCCTCTTCGTCCTCGCGCTACCGCGAATCTGGACCGCGTTGCAAATTCCAACATAGCTACGCCGTGCAACATCCACCCAACAATTGGTATTAACGAATTTTTCTTACACAAAATTAGCGTTATTTCAACCCACTTCGCGTGCAGGGATAAAGTAACGCAGCTCTATGCTGACAGTAACGGGAACCAATGATAGAGTAACATTTAACAAGTGTTACTTCGGTAACAAAGAACATTATCGTGTGTTGTGAAGGGGACCGTGAGATCAACACGCCAAAATGTTAGATGTTCTGCATGCAAATTCTGACACTGTACACCATGACGAGAATTATTGACTGTGGATACAGTAATTTATTATTATTATTATGCTTGTTTCTCGCTCGATTCGTTCTCGGCGTTTCCCGATTCAGCGAAATCCTTTCGGCCAACGAAGGTGATCGGTGCCCGAGACGTGGGGCTGTGACCAGGGGGGTGAGAGACAATGGGATAGACTTTGGGATAGAACCGAATTTGGCAGGCTGCAGAACTGTTCCTTGCCAAGATAATACTACAAAGTTAACAGTTTCTAGATTTCTACGGTTGTTCCTAGTTATTATGGTGAAAATGTGAGCAGTATGATGATGCTTAGTCAACAAAATTCAAGATAGCTAATATGACACGTGTAATAGGAGGCAAAGTGGCTACCAGAATGGCGGAGCACTGTTTGCCCGGAAACTGCGCTTAATCGTTATTATTATTTGCAGTGATACCATGTTAAAATCATCGACTCCGGAGATTTTCTTTCGCCTAAGTTGTCGATTATCGGTTGTCCTGCGGCTCTGACAAAATTGGGTATGGTGGAGGTCGGCCGTGACATACCCCTGGCTACGACTAACGATGCGGCGGATGGGCTTTTCGAGCACGTTGTACGTTTCTTTTTTCGATGAATAGCGATAGAATTGCGCCTCGTTTGGGTGGCGTGTTATTAGTTTGAATGGAGAGGGCGGGCGGAATAACGGTATAACTTGAAAAACGTGATTTTGGCAAAAACGTGGGAACTCGAGAGAAAATAGGGTTTTAGAAAAAAATGCTACTAGGAAATCTATTACACGCGTGATCAATTTGACTGGAGAGAAATTAATCGAAATACCGTTTTTTCAAAAATCGGGTTACGAGGAAAATTATTGCTCGTATTTTTCCGATGGTATTTCACCAAAGTTCTCGAGGTATGGAATTCCACGGCTTGACTTTTCCGCGGTATCCACTTCTGCGCGCTCTGCATAGTGGTCTCATGTTTTTTCCTACCGAATTTCGGCGCGAGTCGCAGCAGGGTTCAGCTGGAGGTTGGCGAAACTGTTGATCCGTTATTTTCCCACTTTCCGGACGAAACGATCATCTCTTACCGATTTTTCCGATTACCCGCATTTTATTTCTTCGCAGTTGTCAACGACACCGCGTGGCGCTTAACATGGCTAGAAAATCGCGTCGTAAAGTTTATTGGGGGATTATCAAGTGGCTCGCGAGATGAATGGTCGTAAAACGATGCTGCGGTTGTTTATTTCGTCATTTCGAATTTCAAAGTTGAAATTCATCATTTAGCGATCCGAGAAGCGACGTGGGTCTCCGAGGTAACGGTACAGCGAAAAGACCACGCGCGATGCCTTCGCTCGGATAAGCGGCGCAAAAAGCCTCCTATCAGAAAACAAAACGGACAAATGCGAGAGAGAGAATCATTCAACTTGGTTTCTCCTCGACGTACGACGTCGCGCACAAAGGGAATAAAAAAGACTCGGGCTCGAAGAAAAAAGTCGGTGGAAAAAATGGGAGGAAAAAAACGCGACGCGAACGCCTCGAGTAGCGTACGTGACTGTCGCTTTGAACTGGCTTCTTTGTATTTCGCGTAGTTTTTCACGCGCGATACTTCACCCGAATAAGACGAGACCAACACGAATCGACTACGCAACTTCTCGAATTCTTTTTTGCCTTCTTCGCTCGTTGTCTTCGCGACACTCGACTCAACCTCGACGTATACATTTTCTCGGCTCGATAAAAAAAAGAACAATTCAAAATTTGTCTCTACCAGCCGAATTTCGCACATTTTGTACCGTTACTATTGATAGACAGTTTTTCGATTTCCCTCCATTTTTCCTCCCCACTTTTTTCTCCTCGTCGATTTTTTTTCATATTTATGCACCGAGCTAGTTCTCGTTCCGTTTCTCCAAATTCAGCATATTGTCATCTCACTTTTTATTATGATTCCTTCAATTTGTTTAACGTGGTCTCGCATCTTCGTTTACTTCTATAGATCATCTTTTTTTCCTGCTCGATTCTGATTTCTCTTCCTTTGCTCTTTCTCTGTTGTTCTTTCTGATTTCGTTACAACACGTAGATTCACTGTGGCGTAGTCCCTTCTTGTCTCGGTTAACAGTTAAGCCCACATTTTTTTTTCAACTCGTGGAGAGCAAAATACTTGAAGAAGATCTGGAACAAAATATGCGTAAGAAATATAGAACATACAGATGAAAGCGAACGTTTGAGTGGGAAATACAAACGCAAATCAAAGCGTGGAAACGAATGTACAATCAGATCTCTTCCAAACAAGGAATTACAATTACAAAAAAAACAAAGAGAAACAATGAAATGGATATTTATTCGATAAATTTGCCTTTCAAAAATCTATCAGACGAGTCGAATCCACGAGCGCGGAAACCTTTCGGTTTCGCTCGAACGATTTTATTCGAGATAAAGCAACGAGATGCGATTACGTTACGTCCTTCCATTTCCTTGCGAGGATCGTTAAACTCTCCCAGTTGCGTGTAACGATTTGGTCATTGAAAAAAATTGCAGCTCGTAGAACGCGATTTTTATCCCCGAAGACGCTCCTACGTTACGTGGAAACTTACTGGGGCAGAGGGAGCGAGAAGGAGAGAGATTTGGATAGAATTGATTGAATAATAAATTGATCGTTGCTGAGGTGAATATATCGAACATATCGAAGCACTTTTCAAGGATATAGTATTAACGCAAGATAACGATCGTAATAATGTATTAAATATTATATTATTAGCAATCGCTGGTATTATATCAATATGGTAAATAAATTGAGATCACTTTGGTGCTTTTTTTCTAGGAAAAAGCGTTTTGCTGCTTCGATTCCTGATTTTCTCATTGTCGGTTATACTTTTCGTGCCGTCGATGTCTTACAAAATAACAATCCGCTTGCGCCGCCTAACAAGTTTATAATTTAAATATCTGTACGTAATTTCTGATTTGATGATGGAATTTGAATAACGATATAAATGTCTATTCTTCTTCAGCTAAATCACACTTCTGGCTCGAGACAAGTAGGTGGAAATCGACAGTTGGGAGGAACGAAGGTTTCAACGTGATTTGACACGGCAGAGAGAGATGCGTTTCAGGGCGACGCGCAGGAAATCTGAAGGCCGCTCCGAATTAATTTGAAAGATGAAATCGAGGGTAGCGGTCTTCGGATATATTTTTCTCATATTTCCACTTTAATTTCTTGTATTATTCGAGGAATGGGGTGACGCGAGTAAGCCACATCATCCCTCTTGCGGGGCTCCATAGAAACATATTGAACAAAACAACACTTATTCCGCGCGGCTTGGTTCGGCTCCCCTTGAAAAGAGGTTCTCTCTCCCCGTATTTGTACAGCACCGCACCCCAACAGGTGAATCCATTTTCTCTCGTTTATACATTTTCGATTTTATTCCACGCCGCGCCGTTCCCCCCCGAGCGTTCTCGATACGACTTTTCTCACCGCGATCGTCTCTACCTGGATACATTTTACCTTCGCTATTCATCGCTTCGCCCGTATTTTCTTTCCAATTAACGCCATCGTCCGTATTTCTCGTCCAAGCGGAAGCATCGCCGCTGCGAAAAGTACAAAAAGCACAAGCGAACGAATGGAAACGCCGTCGATCCTCGAAAGTCGACCACCGTAACCCGAACGAATCTCGAGCGTTAAACATATCTTACAAAAGACATATTCAACCGATTCTTAGCAAAATAATGGAAAAAAAAATTCCATCAATTTTTTTTTTCATTTTTCCATCGACCGAGCTTCATTCTACGCATCAGAGAAAGTCTATATGTGTGTGTACGTATACGTGGACGCGTCGAAAAGCTGTACGCGAAACGGATCTCCTCCTCCTCCTAATATCAGCGGAAAAATTCACTTTCATGTGGAAAAAATGAGGCTGTAATCCCGAAGCCGGTGACATGGCAATAATACTTTCCGCGAGCCACCCTCGTAGAGGAGGAGAAACTGCGTAGGAGGAACGACGGCTGCGACGCTCTTTCCGTCGATCTTGAAATTTGCGATGCAATGGAATCGCTTGGCGGAGGCTGGGCGCGACTTCGATTGAGAACCACTCGGATAAAAGCTGAGCCACAGGGTTGACAGGGTGTATTATTATATCGAATCCGTAGAAATGGAAAAGCTAGCGGCTCGATGGACTCGCGGCGACTCGGCGTCGTCTCGTGCGTGTGACCAGTAGGTGAAATAATTGTACGGGAGCGCGAAATGCACACTCGTAGGTAGTAGCCGGTGTGTGAGTTTATTAATTATAGCGGTGACGAGGCAACCCATGGCGAGCTGCCCTCGGGCTGTCCATCCATCAAAACCCCATAATTCACACGGAACGAGTCCACAGATCGATAAGCATCGGTGTTCGTTTAAGAAAGCATCTCATCCCGTTTCCAAATCAGATCTGGTCCAGCGCGACGTAAAAAACATGCCACGAATACGACTCGTTTCAAAGGAAACGCGCGATCGCTCGGCGAACTCCTCTTCCCGGTGTCCCCATTCCCAGCGTTCGAGGAAACGCGAAGCAGCATCCACGAACGCGGAACGAAGAACCAAACGAACGTAATTAAAGCGGTTGGAATAAAAAAAAGTCGAGCGAGGAATTAAATTTCGACTCCAAACGCGACATCGATATGCTACGTCTGTTGTACCAATGCTGCGTGTATTTTCTCTAAATTTTATTCCCTTTCCGGAACGAAGGGGAAAATTGTTCGCGAGTCGGCAATATTAGTGGGCGAAGCAGACGGAGGGACGGGAAATTTGAAGCGACGCGGTGATACGTAAATCGATGTTGGTCTGCCTTTTTCGGAATCGACTCGGCTCGACGGTGATAACGTCTCGTGACTAAACGCTGGCGTCAGAGACCGCCGCGCCACGCCGCACCGGTCGAATCAAAACCCCGTGCAATAGGCTCGGTTTTGAGTGACGTGTGCGTGCAACGACTGGATGATGGATATGGCTCGGTATCTCGGCGCGGCCACGAGGCATCGGTACCGCGGCGAGATAGCTAGCTAGTCAGGCACATTCTACGTCTAGACCCGTCGCGGTGTCGAGGTCTGCTGCCGTCTCCCCTTCATTTTTGGCCCCCACGTTTATACGAACCATATACAAACGAGCGAACGGGTCGCGTCAAAATACCAACTTATTTAGCATGCATGTAAAATCTTCTAGCACGCTGAGCATTCACCATAAATATGTATATTTCCCCTGCGGAGGTGTCGTACTTCGTAGACCGGCTAACCGACTCCTTCTCTCTTCCACGCTCCATCGCAACCTCGTTATCCTTATTCATCCCTCTGGCGCGACATTTTTTCACTCCACGAATCGATGATTCGAAACGAACATCAAACAAATAAATATCTACGCAGCACGCGCATCTTCCAACCCAAAATTCACACACGCATCCGCGTCGTTCTTTCATCCACAATAATTATGAGAGAAAAAACGAGACACAATTTTTCTTCGCATTCTTTCGGAGATAAAAAAAATGCAGATCTGTGTCCTATTTCTAGATCCTCGAAAAAAGTGCCATCGTTGTACGTTGTTTGAGATTCTATTATTATAAAATTAGTGGAACTCAATAAACTCGCTTTCCAGAAACGTAAAAATTTAATTTTTTTTCAAATGTATTGCAAACTCTTTTTATACATAAAAATAACGGCGCATCTAAAACATCAAAAATATATAGATTCGCTACGACTCTGTGGCTCCCACCCATTCTACGAATAATAATATTTGTTGATGAATAATAAAATGGCGAGGATAAAAAAACGAGTCGCGTTTCACTGTTTTTGGCACGCAAAAAATGGTGAAAATTAAAATTTGACTACGGTTACAGAATGAGCTGAAGCTAATTGTATATAGAACATGTGGTTAAAATTTCATGAGGATCAGTCGAGTAGTTCCGGAGAAATCAACGCCACCAACCAAAATAACGTTGTCTTGACGAAAACGCGCTTAAGGTTTTTTTTAGTGAAAAATTCTGAAAGCGTCGTATAAAATGCCTTCTGTCTCTTGGATAATGTTCCTTTTGTTCACACGAGCTTTCTGCTGCTTTGTTTGGTATTTTAAGAATTATAAATCGCAAGGATCCCTCGACGCGAATTTCAAACTCGAAAGTAAAAGAACGAATCGAGTTGTCGAGATGCGTGTAACGGAGCTTTGGTGTGCTTTGAGCGGCGAAAAGACTCTTGATTTCGGGGGGGAGATGTGTCGGAAGAAAACCGAAATTCGTTACGGCCCTGACACTCGAGCTTGTGCAAATGCGTTTATAATATTCACCCCATAAAGTGGAGAGAGTTGTACTACCAATCGAGCGCGCCCCCTGCGTCTACGGGGTTCGCGATGCCCGAGCCTAAAACCTCCGTCGGCGACGTGTCCCCGAACATTCTCGTTTTCAATACAAACTCCGCGTCGATTTGCCGTCCGCTGAGGTAGACTTTGCCCAAAGTGCTCCTCGCAGGAGCGAGTTCGTTCGGTCGCCGCCTCTCGATTAGAATCCGATCGTTACGCAGCAAACGCGTCGATTTTACGCGAGCCGTATCAACGCCGTACACCGATACAAGGAAACAGACACTAAACGCTGCGAGGTGATATAAAAATTCATCGTTTACACGGCGATAAAAATCATTCGTCGTTCCGCAGAATAAGGCCTATGAAAACTAAAAGCATCCCTCGGCTAATTGATTTCCCACGATTTTCCATTACTTTCCATTCTGTTTTTTCTCTCTCTTCGATCCGCTTCCACCGTTCGGGGCGAACGCGCAGCGCTGAAATAAAGCTCGCGCTAGCTGAACAATTTTCAAACACGAGTCCTGAATTTTCGTACGGATTTGCATACTTTCCGCGTCAGCAAAAACGACGAGGCGTGACAACGCGTATAAATCCATGGCGTCGCGTATTTATATTCCTCTATCGATTAACCGTTCACCTCGCGCCTAACGACGAGAGAAATATAAAAAAAAAGGGCAGCGAGGCAATTGACATTCGAATACGCGATGGAAGTGTCGTCAGGCTCGTTAATCTTTGGAGCGTGAGCCGAAGAAAAAATGACCTCTGCGCTTCCGACCGCGATAACAATTGTTCTCGTTGTTATCGCGTGGCTCGAAACACGACGATGCAGAGATGAAAGCAAGGGAATTGGATTTGTATGGAGAGGTAATTTCCGGGACTCCGATGCTCCGCGTACCGCGAGACGCGTATGACAGGTATGATGTTCCAGCGTCGACGAAGAAGATGGCCGAGGAACGGGGTTTCATTTTCCGTGGGCAATTCGAGCCGTAGCCAATAATTGGCTACGGTCAATAGAATCATTAGCCTCGCTACCGCGGATGGAAATGCTGGCGGACTCATCACGCGTGTCCGCCGCACGCGCGACTTTTTCCACTAACAGTCCGCGATGACACGCGGAGATGCACGCAGACGCAGCCGCGTCAAGTTGCGCGCGCGCGCGCGATTCCCTTCGCGTCTCGCCTCGACGTCGTCCTGTCCACGTCGTCGGGCGGCTTAACCGTTCAGTCCCTGCGGGGGATCCTCGCAGGAGCCTTTTCGCGCCGCGATCCGCTCTCGTCGCTTCGTTCCGCGCGTTTCCTGCGACCAGTGTTGTTCGAGTATCGTTGAAAGGACTAAATCTGGAATATGACTGGATAAAAAACGGAAAAACAAGAAAAAAAACATGGCTGTACGATGTCAGGACTGAAAGTGCCAAATAATTACAAGCAAACTGGGACCAAGCCAAAGATAACAGCTTCGCGGATCACAGCTCCGAGATCGCCGAAGCGTCGCGACTCGATTTTGGAAGCGTCGCCGTTCCAAGGTCACGACGAAGGTCAGCCGTCGTCGCCGAAACGGGGCCAAGCATCGGGCGGAGACCCGAAAAGATCTCCGTTTAAGAAGTCTCCGCGAAAATATCTGTCCGTAGACGACTGTTCGGTCAACGCCGCGGCGAAGGAACAGGAACGCGGCGCGACGCCGAGAAACTCGCCCAGACGCTCGCCGAAGAAATTATTGGCGGGTCTCGACGACGCGGCGCGACAAGTCGCCATGGGATTTTCCTTCAAACCTCACGTAGCTCAGGATGACTCGCGTGATATCTCGTTCGTCGAATTCGAGACGAAATACACGCTCGAGAAGGAACTCCTGTTGTCCAAGTACGATCTGCGCAGCGAGTACGACGGGTGCGGAGGACTCACGCCGACGAGGATGGGTGTCTACACGGAGCTTCCGGATCCCTGTCGCGGCTTTGATTTTGGATTGACCTCCTGCCTGCTCCAACAACCCGCCGAAGGCTTCAGCTTCGCTCCGGGCTGGGCTTTGAACGCCGAGCACTTCTATCAGTGGCAGCAGCGAGGAAAATCGACCAAGGAGGTACTTACCGTTGCTGGATAAGAGAGCGCGGCATTTTTCTTTGGCTTTGTCAAAACGTATCTTTGTATTTCGCTGTAGCTGCTCGTGAGTTCGGTACCTCGAATCGGTGTTTACGCGCGAATAGTTCTTTTCAGCATTTTGTCAAAAACAGATTACAGAATCACGGAGAATCGTCGATGTGTACCTACTTCTTGTTTTTGCCATTAAAAATCGGTTAGCTTGAGAACGTCGCTTTTGGAGTACGGAAATGTACAGTCGACTTGCATTTGGCTCTTCGAAGAAGGGCTGACTCTTGCGTAGAAGACGTCTATACGCGAACGTGTAAGAATCTGAACCTCGGGACATAGAATATACGTTGTCTGTAAGGAACCTGTCCGCCAAATCGTGGTCCAATTTATCGGGTAATTACGGAGGAATAATGATTTGGAAATCTATCCCGCAAGACTGGTAGCAAAAATTACAAATTTACGGTAAATGTAACAGGTAAATAATTCGGACAAATTGTCGCGATATAGCCGAAGGGTGTATTAAAAAAGCTCCGCTTTAGGAGACCTTCGCGCGAGATCTCTCGGGTCGCGTGATCACTTCGCGCTTAACGAGTTTTCCACCCATTTTCGATAGTGAAAGTCTCGTTGCTCGTAAATCCTCCGTATCCCGGAGTATTTTACGATTTTTTTAAAATTGCATCCGAGTTTATACATCGGTTTTATCGTCGTGCGACGTGCTTTCACGGCGAGGAAACGAAGTATCCTTATGAATATAGAGATCCGTTGATTCGTGCCGAGGTCAACGGAGGATCGGTCATTTTTTACGCTGCTTTCATCGCATCGCTGCTCGTTTTATCTGACCGACACTCGAGCGACCGTAATAAAACATATATATATATATATATATATATATATATATATATATATATATATGTGTGTGTGTGTGTGTATATATATTGAAAAAATGACAGGTGCGCGGGTGACGAGAAATGTGGACAAACATGCGGCGTGGAGGCTTGATTAAGGTTATTTCAACGCGGAGTGACTTGATTATTAGCGTCGGAATTCCTGAATCCGTAACCTGTCACTCGCAGAATCGTCTGCCTCCGGCGCCTCCGAAAGTACAACAATGACTACTCCCCATTCCTCGCGTTCTCCGACCCCGGACCCGAGCTTAAAGCTTCGGGGAACCCCGAGCCGATGCTTTGAAACTCGCTCGTTTGCATCGAGACTCGAGATTCACTTATGCAAAAATTTCCGAACCACCTCTGCTCGCATCCTGCTCGTCTCGCTTTATCTCTTTCTATCTACTCGACTCTTACGGATACCCATTCTTCATCTCGTTACCTCGGTCGTCAGGCGGCAACGCGAATTTATCGACGCGTAATTCCATCCGCATTCGCGTCAACTCAATTTTTCCGTCATCTCTCAACGCCAAAGACTCTCGCGAATGCCTTAAGCTTCCTGATAGCCGTTGATAACACCGTCGATTGGTAAGAGCAATATTTTTTACTTATTCCTCCCACATCGCGACGAAGCCTCTCCATATTCGCGAAATAATACGTTTTGCAGCCCTGAAATTACTTATCCGAAAATCGAACCGCGCGAATCGAACTACGCAATATTTTCTCTCAATCGTATCCTTGTATCTCACGTTTGTAAATCAATTTTCATTCGCTGCCTCGCACGTTTATGTTCGCCACGTAAAATTATACAGCAATAACGATTTGAAAAGCTGTATTTTCGTGGAACCACGCGAAAACAGCAGCGTACTTCGATGAGTTTTGTCGTTTCAGCTCGTTTTAAAAATTTCACCAATACGCAGACGAATAGCTCTCAACAGTTTTTACAGCGTTTTGATTACAGTTAAATTATTGATCGGAAAATTCAAAAAACTTCTCGTCAAAATTATTAAGCGTATCCGAATGTCTAACAATTTTGATGCCAAGAATTAGACGAATTTTCTTACCAAGTAGTGGCTCTAAAATAATTCCCTAGGGAGTATGAGTATCAAGCAACATACTGAGATATGGGAATTTTTCCCAGCATAATTGTTGTTCTCTGGAAATTTGTATTTTTGTTTTGTTTTCTCTGGAGTCGTTTTCTTGGGTGCGTAGATAAAAAAAGCAGGAGCCGAGGAAAAGGTATTTTGAAAGCTCGAACGTGCAGAATGGCAACGAGTTGTTCGGTAAAGACGTAGCAAATAGAATGGGATCAAATTTTGACGCTGGCGAATATTCGTAGACTGATGTTCGCTCGAGGAGAGCGGATCGCGTGTGTTTTCGAGTTTTTTTTTCTTTCTTTTTTTTTCTCAGCGACCCGTTCGAGCGACTCTCGCGTTGTCGCCAAGAGTATCCCAGCGCCGCCGCGGCGTATGAATTTCTTAGGGTGATCTTCGCCGAGGCTAATATAGCGCCCGAGGGTGTTGGGATACTTTGATCAATTCCCTGTCCGGATTTTCGCGAATGTTGACTTTGAGGGTGACGACTAGCTACCAGCATCTTCGTTCACGGGCTCAGATTCAATATCTCGAAATCTCTTCCGCGCTCCTCGCAGGCGCCACGCGTCGGGGTCTCCTCCGGGTGAAAACTCGCCTCGCTCCTCCGCCGATCGCGTCCCAATCGTTCGATCGCTCGGAAGAATTGATTCGGGTCAGAATTACCTCGATTTTTCCGTTACATTGCCTGAGAAATATGTCGCCTGTAATAATTTCATCGCGTATCTTCGTCGTCATCCTCCCTCGACGATCGTCGAGGAACACTTACGAACGTTCACTTTCGTGAGTCACTACTTTCGCGCTGATCGAATCAGAGATCCATTTTGCCGGGAAGATTGTCGGGTGGAGATATTTGCCTTGCCCCGGGCATTGGGGTAGGTTGTTTCCTTGCTCGAGCGCTCGGCCGCGATCCCGTGACCCTTGGAGACCGGGTCGCGTCCCAGTTCGAAATTAGTTGCTTCGATTGCCAATTTTCGCCCCGACGGAAGTCCATCCAAACTCGGATAACACGGTAGCTGCGATGCCGCTTTTCTACGCATCTTCGCAGCCCACGAAAGACACGCTGTGGCTATCCATTTTTTGTTCCACAGAAAAGCCTTGAAAAATAATAGCACCCATACCGAACTACACGTACATAAAAGCACCACATCAAAATTCTCTCTAACATCGGCGCAGTAAAAAAAAAAATGCTACGAATAAAAGCATCACCCACTTTTTTTTTATCGATAAATAACTTCTGTGCTCGTATTTTAAGTTTGCAATAAGAAATAACTATCGTGCTGAATACTACCTAATATATCATTCAAATCAAGACAAATGCAATTTAAGTTGTTTCAAGAAAAAAAACCGACCTTATTTTATTGTAAAAATTAGGAGAGATGTATTTCAATACACGAGTATATAGATACGCCTAGTTTGCGTGGTGTACTTTAATTAAAAATTGGCGTCCTCACATATTTATGGGCTAAAACCGACTACAAAATTTGTTGGTGCTGGTATTCGTGATGGAATTGAGTTTTTTGTTTGTATTCGAGGGGAAAATGTGTTGTTGCTTTTATTTCGGTTATACTTTTGGTGCAGAGTTGTTGGGTGCTATAATTATTCGTTAGGGTCGTTGAAATAACGAGCTAAGCGTGGTATCAGAGTATTGTATCGAGGTGGCTTCGTCGTTTGGTATCGAAGCAAGTGAGGGACACCAAAAGGGCACGCGTATCTTGAATGGTTATTGCCTGTTTTTTTCTCCAAAGGTATACTTATTATAGCCACACGTCAGTGAAAGAGTGAAAAGTCGCAGAGAATGTACCGGAAAAAATTGTTTGTAGAAATTTATATCCTACACTCTTCTCGTAATTTTCTCAAAATTAACTCTGTGTTTTCTTGGAAGTAAAATATTCTTTGAAATAAATGATATTAGTGTTAATTCCATTTTCCGAGGTCTGTCATTTAATTCCGGAGTTGGATTTTGTAATTTTGTTCGTAAGACTACGTGCTAAGCTGAGAATTTTCCGGTAGCGATTCTCTCGATGATTAATTCGTCAACTATGGTATTTCTCGATTGCAAATGAGTCTGACATACTTTATTGACATTTTTTATTTTATCAATCGCAGACTTTTCATCTTCATGAAACAGCATTAGAAAAACATTATTTCGCGCATTTGCGTCATCTTTTTTATCCCTGTACGACTCGTTTCCGCGCTTTCCACGCTATTATTTGAATAAAGCTTCCGATGCATTCATTCGCGAGCGTTCGAAATTTTCCCCAAGACTTTTCTCATGCATAAAATATCACCCTGAGAATGTCGGAGGATCAGCCACCTGTTTACGCGCGTTTTTCGCTGAGAACGATTCGCGCGGGTATTTTTGAAGCAACGTAGTAGCTATTCTCCAGTATTTTTTCCGCACTTTCTGAAAAACTTGATTCGCTTATTTGGATTTTTTTTCCATCGAAATCACGTTTCTCACGATAGTCGGATAGATCGTTTGGCAGTCGGAAATGGCTCTCGCGAATATCACGCCACGTCGATTTCACTTTTCAAATCCAATTAACAGAATCTCGATGGAACGAAATGTAATCTCGGAAAAAATGATCGCGCCGTGGGATGAAACGACGAAGGGCCGCTCGCCGAGAGGGAAAACAATTTTGACGGACCCTAGATTTTACTGCGAATGCGAAGGTCGTCGAATCGGAAGTGAAAGGGAGCGAAACAGTAGAGAATTCGGAGAGGAGGCCAAGTTCTACGAGTCGTCGATGCTTCCTCTTCGGTGGCAGGTTAACGATCGCGTTTAACGCTCGCGGCGACCTCGTCGACTCCTGACCTGTCCCAGAGAATCTCCGGAGAGAAAAAACGTGGCGATAACGAATCAAGAATGCGGAATCGCCGACGAGAAAATGAGAAAAAAAATCTCGCGATCTTCATTCGATGAAAGAAATCAAGGATCGAGATCGCTGAATTCGCGGAGCCGACATGAATCGTCCGCTAGGTTTTAGGCACTAGTTTTTAAGAAAACGGAGTGTCTTATACATTCTGCGTCGCAAAAAACGTCGGATCGAATAAAAATTCTGATATCGCGTAGCGAACACGTTTTGGCACCTGGGTAGGTACTCGTTTCCGGGCATTTTCAACTGTGATGCGTGTGACTCCTCCGTTTCTTGTAGCCACGATTTCAGCGGAACCGTTTTTGATGAATCTTGCAGCGAATTTCGTTTTTACCCCGAAGATGTGCAAATTTCTTCGTCAATTTTCAAGTTAAGACATCGAGCTTGAGGATATTTCCGGCACCTGCATCTGGCTGCAAGATCGTCCCAGTGTTTGTAACGGGTGATTTTGATATAAATGTTTTAATATGATATCGATATATAATATCAATATAATACCATCATATTTTCCTTCTGTAAAAGAAAATAAAACAAATTTAACTTAAAAAAAAAAAAAATGGGCGATGGTGCCTCACGCAAAAAAGCGATGAGCTTTTTGGCTAACAAAGACCGGCTAGGTATTACTATTACTTCGATTCCGCGAGAAAAGAAGGATGAGCGAAAAATTTGACGTTTATTTTGTTTGAACTAGTCGTGGTCAGATGGTTTGTTTACCCGAAATGATACACGGAGAGAGTGATGGATGCGCAGATAGAGTCGAGCGACGAGGCGATTTCGTGTCGAGCTTAAGGAATATAAATCGAAATTGTTATTCCAAACCTCAAGGGTCCCCGACATTTGTACGGGGTCCTTAAAAATACACATAAAAAATGTAACATCCCGTAAGTTGTATAATATAAACTTTTCACTCCACTCAACGAGAACCATATTTCAGTTTCGGTCTTTACGACCAGCCCTCGGTCGGCGGGACGAGAGGTTTTTTTCACGGCACACCGCGCCACGGCATTGTTATAAATATATTACCTAGGAAATACCTCTCGTCAACGAGCTTGGTGTCGGTTGACTCGCAGTCAACGAGTTAATCACGCCTCGCTGTCCAACTACCCGCTGCACGCGTAACTTCCGTTCTCTCTTCCTCCGTGGATAGATTACTATACGGCTCATCTCCGTCCTACATGCATATACAATCCTTCGACCAGATTTATCGAAGTCGTTTAAATTCGCATCATCTTCCAGCCTCAAAAAACGTTTTTTTCGGGGGAATTTTTTGTGGAAGACCGGAAATAGATAGACTAATTTGGTTCTCAGCACTTTACTATACACGTATCAAGGTATATAAAATGATTTTTTTTCGCGTCAAAATTTCCAAAATGGCGGCGGTACGGTTGCTCTATTTTTTTAGACCTTCGTGGTACGACGAATGAGTCGTGCAATTCTGCACCTGAAATAAAAAAATCGAGTGTATTATATAAAATTTCGAGGTTTGCTCGATGGCTCTTGGCAACATCCCGAATATGAATTCGCCCCGCTCGGCTACGAGTTTTTGCCCCGAAGACGGACGCTGGATAGATTACTGGGTGTAATTCGATTATCGAAGTAGTCGAAGGGGACAGATGTACGCGCGCTTCGCTAATTCGGTAGCTGAAACGGGTTAGGAGCGAGACTCGCAGTTCGGATTCCGTCGGTCCACTCGATTTCGAGGCTCGGATTTCGCCCGAACAAACCAATTTGGATCTGGCGATTGATGGATCTTGTTCCCCGCAAATTAGTCGCCTTCGAACTAAGCTGCTCGTGGTCCAACGACCGCGGCCTTTGTGAGTGCCAGGTCTGGCAAAGTGGTGGAAATACCGTAAAACTGCGGGAAGTCGTTCGATTTTGTGGAACCATCTGTAGGCTTAGAAATTTCGTGAGGAGTATCGGTGAATAGCTCGTCGGTTGAATTTGACCTTCGTGGACCCAAAGCTCGTGGACGAAGCGTTTTTTGGTCCGAGAAGGTTTCGATGATCGTAGAAACATCGAGATTCGGCTGACTCGTGGCGTCAGGAAGCTTTTAGCGTCGGACGAAGAACAATGCGGTAGGAAGAAACGGTGTCTGTGAAAAGCTGCTTCGTGGCCTGAAGCGTGAGTCGGGTGTCGGTGCGTTAGAGGAGGCGGACTAGGCGGGTCCGACACTTCTGTTCATCGTGATGTAGCCCCGAGTTCGTTGATCGTAACGACGGTGATACGCGGTACTAGAGTCGAGAGCGAATTAAATAAGGTAAAGACCAAGCGGCGCGTCCACCCGCGCCGCGGAGTCAAGTTGAAAGAGGCAACCTCGGCTAAATATAAACCAGAAGAGTTAGTCCCTCTCGAGTTTTAATGAGGCTCGATTGTGCATTTGCATTCTTCGCTCGGTGTCGCCACAGGTTCAAGGATGCGGCTCGATCTTTTCTCGCAATTGTCTTGGCTTTCGGCTTCCGCGGGAGCGGAACGACGAAATGGGAATGGAAATGCGCGGGAGAGCCGAGCGAAGATAACCGGGGGGGCGAGAGGATCGAATCTTACCGAATCGTCTCGGGAGGAGGGGTTAATCTACCCCGAAACGTCGAAGCTCGTTAGTACTAGCCTCGCAGCCTAGCTGGTACCCGACTATCTGTATCTACCCGAGGCGTGTTCACTCGGGGCTACAATCTCGCGGACAGCTACGTGAGCGGGAAGAATTATCGCAATTTTCGCTGACGGAGCGAAATGCGACACACGCGCCTCGTCAATTTCGTTCGGTGCATCGAGCGGTGCTCCAGCAAGGAGCAGAACCCTCGAGGGCCTCGAGACACTCCAAACACGCGGCCCGCATCCCGACTCGACAGGACGTTACCATTGCTCAAAAACTTCACCCGTGACGCGAGCAATCGTGATGCGTGTCAGATCCTTGCGAGCAAATCGTTCGAAAGATTCTGCTCGCGGCAGAATGCCAAACCATGCTTATTTGGCCTCTACCACGGTGAACCAACGAGAACGTCACGTTTGATGTCCAAATTATCACCAAATTATTAGGCAGTAAAAAAAACTCACAGTGAAACCAGAAATTACAAAAATCTGTGTACCCTCGAGGCGAAATAATCGCCTCGGAAAGAAAGGACTGGATAAGTATTTTCTGTTTGCTGCAAGCTTCTTTTTAATTCATACATACACTCGGCAAGTTGGGGGTTTTTGGTTCTATAAGTAGCGGTGAAAAGAGTGGTGCGCCTCGAGCCCAATTCGAACGAAATTCCTCGATCGGAAGGATCGGATTTCGCTGTTTCCAAAGTTCTCCACTGGAGTGGCCCGTTAAAAAAACTAGCCGTGTCACGTAAACGGAGAAAATGCGAAAACGGAGTTGGCGAAAGTTGAGAGATTGAACGGTGGATCTATCGCCGAATGATGCGTCCGCGGATCTAGTATCTGGAGACAGCGGTGGGATGCGGAGGCCCACACGTATAGAGTAGTACCGGTCTAGCGCCGTACACAATGGAAGGGTTGGGCCCGAAGTGGCCTACCTGGGACAGTGACGCGCGATAAATTGCTTTTCTCTCGCGCATCGCGCGTATGTTAACGATAGGTGCGCGTTGCTCATTCATAAAACATCGCCACGTGGTCAGATGGCGCCTGAAGTAAAACGTGTTGGGTAAAAATAGGATGAAATCGTGAATAAATAGCATCTCGTCGAGTGGGAGAAACAAAAGCGAGTCACAAATGAATTAAGTACCGATGATGGTCCGTCTGGCCGCGAGAAACGAGACGAATTTCAATATAAATACGAGCTGGTCGTCATAAATATTTATTCGTAGCCCCGAGGTCGCGTTCGCCACCTGGTTTTCGAGTCCCGGCGCGACGCAGCATCCCTGTCGCGATTGATCGCGGAGAAATGAAATGGAAACGCTGCTCTTCCTCGCTCGTTTCCGGTCGAGGAGGGAGGAGAGAGAGAGAGAAAATCGAAGGAAAAAGGGAAAAGACCAGGCAGCTGTTTCGAAATCACTATCCGACCTTTTGCCACAGGTTTTAGAAAAATTGCTTTACTCGCCGTCGCCATGGTAACCTTTGCCCGTGTCTTTTGCGAGGGACGAACAGCTCCTGCAGGACACGTACTCGTGTCCTGAGGGAAGAGGGTGCATCCTCCTACGCGGAACGTTGCGGGGCACGGCTAACTAGGTTACAGGGGTTCTCAAAACCCTTCGGAACCGAACCCCTGTCCCGTCTTGTTCGTTATTCCGCGCAGGATTTCCGCAACCCGGCCAAAGGACGTGGGCTTATTTAACGCAGGGTCGGCCAACCGTACGGATTCTCCTCGTCGGTGGCGACTCGACGAACGAGCTTTTCGCTACGCGCGCGAGGTGAAAAATGTTCGATTCTCTTTGTCGTATTGCGTGGTATTGTTCTCATTGTTTCGAGGAGCGACGCGGCTTTGATCATACGGATCAATGAAAATATATTAAATATTATTTACAGATTGGTCACGTCCGAGTGGCGGTGAACCGTACGCAACGGAAACGCTCCGTCTATTTATACGACGTGTATCGATCCACGCGTAGCGTGAACTACATACGAACAGACAAACGAGTCGGCTACGTGGAAAAAAACGTCCAACGTCAATTTTGTCATTGTTGGGTGGAAATTACTCCTGTTCTCCGATCGCCCCCGATTCGTGCGCCGCTTACATACCGGTGTACGTTACGCTCGTCCGCTCTTCCCGGACATTCGGAGCCGCAGCCGCTAGGAAATGGCACTCTTCCAGCAAGGAAGCTGTTTTTTCATTCTTTTCAATTCGCTTCTGCTTTTTTTCTTTCTCCTCCTACGACCGCTGCTGCCTCGCGGCGCGACTTTCCGCGTCGATGTCACTCTCGAATCGTCACGGGAGGAGAAATAGCTCGAAACTATTCGGCAACAGCGTGAAAAATTGTTCATAACTGGTGGATGTATCTTACTTGGACGAGGCAAGAAATCCGGAGCGGTGACAATCATCGTCGCTTGGAAAAAAACCTAAAAAACTAACCAAGCGCAGATCAGTCATCGTCAGTGAAAACTTCTCCCACTCGGAGTCTCTGAGCCTCCAGCTTCCGTGGACCAGAAAATCGTTGGTACATTTTTCCGGGAAGTTTATATATATATGAACCTGTTCGGTATTTTTTTTTCATCCGGCTATCTATCGGTATCACTTTTTACCTCGAATTTTTGGGAAGTTTGAAAAAGTGACGATGCTTTTCTCGAAATTTCAACTCCACTCGCGAACACTTTCTTTTTTTCCTACGTCGTTCTCTTCGACGCGAATCAGTCTTCACGGGGCACGCGAGACCGATTTCTCGTTGGATCGGAGACGAACATGTGGCATCAGTTACCACTTACGATTAGCCTTTTCCTCTCCTGTCGCCCTCGCGGATGGTCCGTCCTCTCCGCAACCACCTCCCACTACATCGAATGCTACATCTAGCCCCGCAAAGCATACGTATGTTTGTCCTTCCCCTTTTGGCCTCTCGCTCCTCTCCTGCCGCGATCGGAAGCGCCACGTGCTCGCAGCTCTTTTTTGCTCGGGCGTTGCTCTTTTGTTTTTACGCCAGAGATTTAAGATCGGTAAGTTTGTCCGTGGAAGGGTGGGTCAGAGGCAGCTCGACTTCTAATAATTCTGTCCCTAACTTTGCGTTTTTCCTTTCTCAGATATATATATATATCCATACACGGGGCCTTCCACGCCGAATGGAGCCGCTCGAAAAATGTCCACTTTCCAAATTTAGATGTACATTTTTTTCTCCGCATTTTCCATTTTCTCACGTACCACTTTTTGTCTCCGCGTATAATTTTTTCAGCCACTACGGATTAATTGTTGCGAGTTCGCATCGTCAACGGGCGTTTGATACTATAAATAAAAAATGACCAACTTTCGGTCTGTTTAGAAAAAGACTTAACGACTAATCATTAATTTTTTATAACGAACCCCCCTGACATCTACCTCGAGCGATGTTCGTAGTTCTCGGCGTCGAGTCGCGTGCGAGCGATGGGAATAAAGACAAGTTGATTCCCGACACCGAATTAGGGTGTTTCGAGTAATTTTAATTGCTTCGGGATACGATCGCGATAACTTTTGTCGAGACGATGCGATCGGGTAACGCGATACGTCCGGATGACAGAATTCAACGCCCGTCCGAAAATATATACACGCTTACGTGTATGCGTGCTATCGACGAACCGAGATGGAAAGCAAAGGGAAGGAGATGAATGTTTCAAGTTGGATCGTAAACAAAGCCTGGCTATTTCTTTCCAATTATATAAATAACTCCTCCTTCTTTCCTTACTCGTTATCACTAATCGTTATTATTCTCACAATTCGAGTTCTTTGCGAGCGACCAACTAACGGCTTCCAAGAAGAAACATGCCAAAACTATCGCGACTGACGGCTCATTAAACGACGACAGGGAAGAAGAGAGAGGCAAAGAGAGAGACGTACGGACGACGCCCGTCCAGACGGAAGAATACGAATCGGTGGCAAAAATTAGGAACACTGAGATCTCTGTCACTCAACATAGTGGCATACATGTTATCTATATATTTATTTTTTATTCATAATAAACAAATTATTCAATACATATATATATATATATATATATATTATATATATAGATGTATAGATGATATATATATATATATATATATATATATATATATATATATATATATATATATATATATATATATATATATATAGATACATAAATAAAATTTCTACCGTATTTTTCGTTCGCAAAGTTCGGCTCGCGACTTTAAAGGCAGTCGACCGTCTCGACGTCAGGCATTACAATTACCGGCGAGCTTAGTGAAGCCGCGGTACTGTTTTGAATCGTAATAAACTAGCGTGTGGCACCTGTCCGGAATGTTCATTGGTCTTCGCGAGCGCAGTCAAGCAAACTCTCCTCACCTCTGGCTCGCTTGATAAAGAGAGACACCATCGAGGCGAATATCCGACCGATCTTCGACACTCTCAAACACGATGACTAGCTGCCACGTGGCATCGATGATACATTTTCGGTCCCCTTCGCTGTCCACAGTTTTTTACCGTCGTTCGTGACTCTTCTCAGCTTTGAGCACAATGTTGCGTATGTGGTGCCCCGCAAAGAAGCTTGACGAATCACTCTGATGCAGAAATTCTCCTCGGATTTCGCTAAAAACACCAATTCTCAAAATGTTCCTGGTATGCATGGTTTTTTTTTCTAACGGAGCAGGGAATATTTTTTTGGAGTCGATTTTGCCTTGCCAGTAATCACATTATTGTTAGCTAACCAACAAAAGTATGTAACGGGGTTTTCATCCGTCGTGACGGTGTCAACGGAGACAAGGGAATGTGAACGTTGTTAGTAGCAACGTTAGTGAGATACACGATCAGCATCGCTGTATTCTCAAAACGCGAGTATATTTTATCCTTCTATCTCGATTGCATCGATGAAGTTCTCGAGATGGATTGAAATAAATGAACGGCTGGCGCCTACGCAGCTAGTCGAGGACATTTAATTCGGTTTGATTCAACGAATCGGAAAATAGCGGCTAAACTGACGAGCAGACTTGCGCTGAGGCAAAGAACACCGGTAACGATGGGGTATCATCTCGATTGCAACGCTAGAATCATGATAATCGCTGTCAAATAAATCTATCCGTTATCGTGATACATTGACTGATGTTCGGAGCACAAAGCAGGCATCTGAAAATAAACGAGCATTGTGTGTACGGTGAGAAGAGCTTGGCAGCATGGAAACGTTAAGAAAATGTAGCAATTAGAATGATTAAGACGTGCTATTCCAAGGGGTTCGCTTCCATCCGCCTATATACACAGAGACGAAGGACTCACGATCTTCCTAGCGAGCATAGTTTGCCTCGTGGTAGTGGTTCACGATCACGTGAGCGAATTTCGTGAAACGTGATTTTGAGAGAATCGTGAGAAACTTGGATAAAATCGGGTAGCAGAAAAATGCTTCGGGAGGATTGCGAGGAAATCAATTAAACTTTTTGGATAGCCTAGGGTTTATTGAATAACGAACATTCCGTGTCATACCGTTTTTCCAACGATCGAGACTATTTAATGCGATTAAAGATTTTTTTTATTTTTTTGTTGATTTTTTTGGATCTCTTCTTCATTTTCGCCATTATTTTTCGATCATGGCTGTCTTGCGTCTATTTTCGTCAGGGATTTTTGCGATAGTAGTTCTCGGACAAATGTACGTAAACGACTGTTTCGAAGTGAATCGTTTCGGTATGTTTTCCCCGAGTGTTTCTTTCTCATACTCGAAGGCCTACCGAAATGATAGATTCCGGCGTTCACGCGCCTGTTATTGCGTTTTATTTTGCTTTTCTTCCGATTCTCGACGGCTAGTCGCGAGGCGCGACAACGATGCGTGTCTAGAAACGATGTCGGAGCCAATAAAAGTGTGAAATAAATTCGTCGATAAATAAATTCGTTAACTCTTCTCGTTCGTTCGCGTCAGTGTCGGGATGGACGCGCGTTTCGTTGGTAATCTTTGGAGAGACGGAAAAATAGAAGGAAAGAAGAAAATTGAGGGTGGAGAAGGAAGAAAAACGAAGGCGTCGCCGTGACGTTGGAAAGAACGAGGCTGTTCGCAGCTCTAATCTCTAATCATCCAATCATCCGAGAGAACCGAACGGATGTTATTTTCGTTTCGGTGGAAAAATATTGTCTGCTCGTCGTTCTTCGGTGGGACACGAGCGCGCGAACACCCGGTTCGAAATAAGTCGAATTTTACTATTTCCTCGAGCCTGACGACGCCGCCGCCAACTTTGACCTTTATCGAGAAAAGCGAGAGCAGAAGAAAGGAGGAAAACGAAGAGAAAAAAATGAAGTAAAATTGAAAAAGAGAACCGATGGCGAAAATGTATAACGACGTCGACGAGTGATTTATAAGAGCTTGCTAAAAGGCTCGCGAATACACGCGACCCTTTCTCGATGCGTCACCTCTATCAATTTCCTCGTCGCCACGCCAAAGGATACGAGATCATTTTTTTCGCCCTCGTTCTCTCGCGATTTTCGCTCGACGAGCTTTTACCTGGCTCTCGACAATATTGTCACTCGGCCGACCGCAGATCGGCTGTAACATTTGGTACAGGTCAATATTTTGACTCTTCGTACCGCGACCAATACACGAGCCGCGACGCTCGACGTCGCAGTGGATTCAGTCACGTCTAGTACGCCGTGGTGTCGAGACGCGCGCCCGAACGTCGCGGCGTGCCTTCGAAAATGTGCGCACCGATCGAGAAGTCGTCGCGAATGGTTTCTGATAAAACTGCTAAAAAATCGTGCCGGATTCGTAAAAAGTTATGATAAAGGAATAAACTTATCGGAATAGTAGGTGTGCGAGGAAATATATATATACATAGAGAAAGAGAGAGAGAGAGAAAGTGTAGCGCGAATCGCGACAAACGCAATAATATGTACATACGTCTATTTGATCGATGTTTCAACGTCGAGTCGAGTGCCGATAGAGCGACGTACGTGTAACATATGTAAATCTCCTTTTTGTGGCTGATTTTCGCGGAGTACGTTTGCACCGGAGGTATTTCGCGCTAGAGCCGAGAAGAGTTCTAGAAGTACGTGGAAGAGAATTGTCTGTACGTGGGCATCGTGTCGTGCGATTCGCGTACTTCTCTAGAATCGTGGGTGTCAACGATGATCCGTCGTCTAGATTGCGTCTAGACGAGTCGAGATCATAAATCCGTGACAATTCGAATCGTCTTCGTTGACGAGTGAAAAAAGAGCCTCTCGAGTGATGGACCACGCGTCGCGGTGACTTTTTTTGGTCGAGATCGTTAAAAAGACCGTTGGATCGTTAGGTGAACATTCATACGTACAGTGCGGGTTCGGACGAAGGTGGCGAACGAAGATAGCAGCGATAGGCTACGCGTTCGATTCCGTCCGAGAAGAGACCGAGACGCGCTCGCATACCTCGGGAAAAGCTCGGCGCATACCTTCGCGGCTTTCAGCCATTCAACCTGTTAACCTTTAGCTCTTTAAACCGTATAAGCCTTATCTTTACTGGTGACTGTGTTGTTTCCGTCGCGTATTTGCTCCTCGCGTGTGCGTGAAATTCGACCTCACGGATTATGGCTTGCATCAGAGCACCGAGATCCGTTCGAGGCTCCGCAGACGACGTCAAAATCGACCCGACGACGCGAAATATCGTTCAGGTATTGTTTTTCTATTCTTCGCTTTGGTTTTTCTTCAGCGACGACGATCTATTGTTACGGGCGCGCGTGCATCAGATGTGAAAATCGCGACTCGCGAATTATACATGCTGACCAGACTGGCCGGATAACATACATATTATTCGCTATGATTCACACCTCTGATGCGCGTGACGCGCGGGAAATTCTATGCAAAAACATCCGAACGTTCGACGATCGCGATTTCACGCGCATATGTATATTAGAGTGGTCATTGACAGGGGTATTTTCCAATTTTCATCCTCCCCAGAGGCTTAAACGCTTCCAAATTAAAAAAAAATCCCCTTGAGCTCTTACTATCAATTCTAAGATAATCCGCTTTTCCACCAAATTCTCTTATGGGAATAACGTGCGAAAAAGTGTTTCTGTTCTCTGAAATTTTACAGTTGTTCACGAATATACCGACAGTAATGAAAAATACGTACACAACAAAATACGTGTCACAACAATGTGATATATTTGATCATAAAACTGTTTATTTCCTAATTATACTCGAAAATATTGACAATTTTATAAAAATTAAACCGACTTCCAATTACTTTTGAACCAACCAGTAGATTTAGCAGAAAATCATAAGAGATCTTTTTTTATAAAACGTCGAATTTTCTGCAAAAATATGTACTTTGTTTTATACATTCTTTGTTTTCATCTCATCACATTTCGCGTTGAGCTTTGATATTGCCATTGTGGCACGCAGTGTTTCTCGTGGGGTATTTGCACGGGAAAACCATAGTTCTTTTTCTCCAAAAAATTGTTCGCCCATTTGTCTAATTGTAAACTAAATCGCGTTGTTTATTTCCCGATTTGTGCACATCTCGGGATGAATTGTCGAATTTTCATCGTGGTGTACGATTTGGTGGGAAACGAACGAGGTGGGAGAAATTGGAAAATTGATCCATCAATATGCGCGCGTAGACGGTTTTATTTACCATCGTGTGGCTGATAGCGCTTCGTGTTTATTCTCAGAATTTCCCGTCTGTTGTGTTTACCTTGAAGCCTCGCGACTATCCTTTGTACAACGCTGAAATCGCGCAACTTTTTTCCCCCTAACAGCAAATTTTGTTTCGTCCTCGAGGGACAATTTCAGTTGATTTTGGTCGAACACCACCAAATTTTTCCCCGACGAAATATCATTTTTCGTTGAGAACAAAAAAAAAAATGAGTGAGAAAAAAGGAGCAATCTGGTGTGCCAGAAATAAAATTTGTAAAAAGTTGAAGAAAAGTAAATGAGAAATAAATAAATCACGGAGCAAGATGGTGGAAAAATATGCTGATGAAGATACGACGACGTCGTTCGATTTTTCGAGACACGTGAGCGTTGCCGTGGGCGTTGAATAAGGGAAACCGGGGATTAGCATACGTAGGTGAGAGGTGATCTGTATGACATAACGGCGCGAAGTTGATGAACGGACGAAAAAAAAGAGTCCAACGAATTATCTCGAGTTGCCTGCACTCGCGTGGGTGTTAATCAGGACGTAAAACGACCAAGTCTGTTGCTTCGGGTATTCAACTTCATCGCCAACGGATTTAGTATCGTTCTCCTTTGTTTTCGCGGAGGACTTTCGTTGCCGCGAAACAATTGGCCGTGCAATATTTTGCACGTCGTATCCGCTGCGGCCAACGACTCGGTAAACCGGAGATTCCGTCGCACGGATCTTCGATGTTTTCGACGAGTACGTACGCGCGCGTGCAGTTTTCGAACAAAATTATGTTGCTGATAAACTCGAACCAATAGGAGAGAAATAATAAACAATTTCCCACCGTCGCAATTACACTGAAGGTAGCGGAAAAATAAAACCGGAAAAAATGGGAAACAATCAAAGAATCTCGCGACTCGTAAGCAAATTGATGTGACGTAAGCTGCGAGAGTTTGCTGTAGCTGGTAGGTACTTTGTACTCCTGCTGTTTTATTTCGAATCGTTTCCGCTTCTTTGTCACGTAACTTTTCGTTGCGAAACGACGATTGTTTGGGAAAAAATTCGCCGCGTTCAAAATACCATACGACGATTTTCCAACTCGCAATTTTTTAATAAGCCCTACAATTTTTATGGAATCACTCTTTTTTTGTTTTTTTAACGTTTGTACCAATTTTTCGAATGTTCTTTATTTCTCGATCAATTTTTTCGCGAGGAGACGAGGGATTTTTCCAACAGTTAGAGATTCCCAATAAAATGTATAGTTTCGCAGCATTTACAAAAAAAAATGAGAAAAAAGCTTTCTGGAGAAAAACGTATTTTGGAAAGTCAGTGATTATTTCACGAGCCTGAATACTATATTTTTTCAAGTAGGGCTGATTTTTTAGCTTCTAAAGAGAATAACTTGGTGGGTCGAATGATTGTTTTCAAAATAATATACATTTTTGCGGTGTAGGAAATTTAGTATTCTTTTTCCTCCAGACCTAATTTTTGCAAGTCCGAAGTATTTTTTGTTCTTTTTCGGGAGGAGAGATTGTTTTTTGTCGCCGAAGATCGTACGTATTTTGGCGGGGCAGATTATTTTCGATTGCAGGCAACGGGTTTTTGTCGGGGGAGGGGAGCAGATTATTCCGTTGTACGCGGAAATAATCCTTTTTCGAGGAAGATTATTTGTTGAAAAAAGTAACGACGACAGCGTCAGGAGGGAAAAAATTACGAGGCGAGATTAACGACGCCGCGGTTGTTTATTTACACGATGATACGTGCAATTAGAGTGGCTCTTAAGTTTCACTAAATCTGTTCGGTTGGTCGAGCTATCGCGCTCTACAACTTCTCACGGCTATCGGTGCGGCGCGGATACGTTCGGGCAGCTACGGTGGTTATAGGTAGCCGCGTTGCCCGGGGCGCGTAGACAGGTAAATCTATAGGCATACACGGAAGGCTTAATCGCGTACACAGGCGTTCAGATCTCTTGAAAGTTGAGATAATAAATTCCAAGGAAGAAGGGACACTCGCTTCCAGATCGGTATTTCAGTATTTACAGTGGCCGTGGGTACAGCGACGCTTGGAATAATAGAGATTAGGAGTGACCCGAAATTATGAAGGAAGTCATCTCGCTTCTCTCTTTGGACAGCTCAAAAATAGGCCCGCCGTGTGTACGACGGTGACTAACCCCCTCTTCCTATCCTCACCTCCTCGTGGTCTTCTTCTGCATTGCGCCCCTCTCTCTCTCTCTCTTGGTCTCTTTCCGACCTCGTATTTCTCCACGACCTGCCACCCGGCTTCATCGTCGCGTCTTTATCTTTTCTCACTCTTTCCGCACACTTTTACTTCCTCTCGTCGTATCTCTCCTTTTCTATTTTCCTCCCCTCCATATCTCTCTTCCTTCGTTGGTTTTTTCCTCCTTTTTCAACGGAGAGAAGACAGGGCCGGATTTTTAAGACGTTGGTGCACAGTACACAATTTTCCGTCAAATTTAACAGAAAAATTTGTGTCGACGATTTTTTTACCCAAAGCTAGTATTATTTCAACACACTCCGCGTGTAGTAATCATGCAACGCAGTTGAGAGTAACACGAACCAATGTTAGTGTGTTGCGCACCACACAAAAAAACATTTTTGTACGTTAAAGAACGGACTGTGAGAACAACGCACAAAAATTTGTACACCTTACGCAATGACGGACGTTTATTTATTGCGCAGCAGCCTCCCTTCGACAGGTTTCGCCCAGCAAACCGGAAAGAAATTTCATTTTACTCGCGAGATATTTGCCACATTTTTTGTCGCAACTCTTTGCATCGATCATTATTTTGGTCGTGGAAAAAACACTACAGTACGGATGATACGTAATAACGCTAGTGATTTATTATACGGCTAGGATCGGAGTGGGAATTAAAAAAGTGGGCTTCGATACGCGTAGGGTTGAGGAAGTTCAGATTTGTGTCGCAGTCGTTTCGAATGAGCGCTCGATGAAACGATTCGAACGGCGTTACCTGTTGACAATTTACGACACTTGGTAAATATTTGGTTCCGCTTTCTTGTCAGAATTCTGTCGACGTTCCAATAGCGAGATTGAGATTCAAGGAAGTCGTCGCGCGGTGTTTGTGTATCGCGGACCCCTTATTCTCGGCAATTTCCCCGTCGATTTTGGAAAATAGAACTCTATGATAGGAAGGAGGACGAAAAATACGAAGGCATCGGCTGCGTTCGATAATTCATTACATACGCGAATTGTTCGTTGATTATATCGCCTCGGCAACACGACACGCGACCAATCACAGTGTAACAAGCAAAACTAACAATGTAGGAGAGACATTCGTTGCTCGTATCGCATGTATCTGATATCATTGGAATCTGTTTTTGAAACCGACGCTTCTAAGGAACGGATTTTCATCCACGATCAAATCGATGCTTTCCCAAAATCTGGCTCCAGATTTAGTGTTCTTTCCGCCGCGTTCCAAAGTCTCTGGTCGTAAAGATAGCGCGAGTCAACGAGTGAAAATTACGAATCCTCGGGTCTCCAATTTTATTAATAGTACCTATCGCTAACAGCAATAGTAATTGATACTAACGTCAATAGCAGATATTAATAACATTAATAGTAATATATACATATATGTATATAATTTTCTAATGTAACCTTGCGGCACTTTTTTGACCGGTGAGTTGCGTAAGGAGTTACCAAAATTCGTTCGAGTTTCGAAAATCAGAGATCAGAGGGATTTGTCCGAGGTACCAGCCTCGCTTACTCAGCATCGCTCTTGTAACTTGTAAATTTGATGTCAAGTTTGCAAGTCGCGGGCAGGGTATTCTCTTGCATATGGATTACAGTTGCACGACTGGTAGTTCGTCATCGTGATCGTGAAGTTGCAAATTTGACAAAACAGGTCGCCGGGACCTCTATCAAGCTAGAAACACCACGTGATTGAATCGAATTCTGCGATATCTGAGAATTAAGTGCTAATAAGATGCTAATTAAATGCTCTATTGCCGAATTAAGTGCTCTTCATGTTTAGAAAAATACCCGTGGTGTTGCTAGCTTGAGATCATGCTAGAAACACCACAACCGAAGGAGGACCAATTTCAAAAAACTGTTTCGGCAGGAATTAAGTGCTAATTAGATGCTCCACGAAAATCCATCGCCCGAATTAGGTGCTCCACCCCTTTGATTTTTTTTTCTATGTCCGCTGGATGTCGAGAAATCCGGAAAACACGAGGAAGACCCATCGCAAAATCATGCAAAATTGATGTTTTCGCGATTCTCGATGTGTTCTGGTCGTCGGACAGCATCGGGACCATGCCCAATGGATCCAAGTCGACCCTTGCGGATCCCAAACAGTACCTGATCTTATATCTATGTCCGCTGGATGTCGAGAAATCCGGAAAACACGAGGAAGCCCCCATCGCAAAATCATGCAAAATTGATGTTTTCGCGATTCTCGATGTGTTCTGGTCGTCGGACAGCATCGGGACCATGCCCAATGGATCCAAGTGGACCCTTGCGGATCCCAAACAGTACCTGATCTTATATCTATGTCCGCTGGATGTCGAGAAATCCGGTAAAACACGAGGAAGACCCCATCGCAAAATCATGCAAAATTGATGTTTTCGCGATTCTCGATGTGTTCTGGTCGTCGGACAGCATCGGGACCATGCCCAATGGATCCAAGTCGACCCTTGCGGATCCCAAACAGTACCTGATCTTATATCTATGTCCGCTGGATGTCGAGAAATCCGGAAAACACGAGGAAGCCCCCATCGCAAAATCATGCAAAATTGATGTTTTCGCGATTCTCGATGTGTTCTGGTCGTCGGACAGCATCGGGACCATGCCCAATTGATCCAAGTGGACCCTTGCGGATCCCAAACAGTACCTGATCTTATATCTATGTCCGCTGGATGTCGAGAAATCCGGTAAAACACGAGGAAGACCCCATCGCAAAATCATGCAAAATTGATGTTTTCGCGATTCTCGATGTGTTCTGGTCGTCGGACAGCATCGGGACCATGCCCAATGGATCCAAGTGGACCCTTGCGGATCCCAAACAGTACCTGATCTTATATCTATGTCCGCTGGATGTCGAGAAATCCGGTAAAACACGAGGAAGACCCCATCGCAAAATCATGCAAAATTGATGTTTTCGCGATTCTCGATGTGTTCTGGTCGTCGGACAGCATCGGGACCATGCCCAATGGATCCAAGTGGACCCTTGCGGATCCCAAACAGTACCTGATCTTATATCTATGTCCGCTGGATGTCGAGAAATCCGGTAAAACACGAGGAAGACCCCATCGCAAAATCATGCAAAATTGATGTTTTCGCGATTCTCGATGTGTTCTGGTCGTCGGACAGCATCGGGACCATGCCCAATGGATCCAAGTGGACCCTTGCGGATCCCAAACAGTACCTGATCTTATATCTATGTCCGCTGGATGTCGAGAAATCCGGTAAAACACGAGGAAGACCCCATCGCAAAATCATGCAAAATTGATGTTTTCGCGATTCTCGATGTGTTCTGGTCGTCGGACAGCATCGGGACCATGCCCAATGGATCCAAGTGGACCCTTGCGGATCCCAAACAGTACCTGATCTTATATCTATGTCCGCTGGATGTCGAGAAATCCGGTAAAACACGAGGAAGACCCCATCGCAAAATCATGCAAAATTGATGTTTTCGCGATTCTCGATGTGTTCTGGTCGTCGGACAGCATCGGGACCATGCCCAATGGATCCAAGTGGACCCTTGCGGATCCCAAACAGTACCTGATCTTATATCTATGTCCGCTGGATGTCGAGAAATCCGGTAAAACACGAGGAAGACCCCATCGCAAAATCATGCAAAATTGATGTTTTCGCGATTCTCGATGTGTTCTGGTCGTCGGACAGCATCGGGACCATGCCCAATGGATCCAAGTGGACCCTTGCGGATCCCAAACAGTACCTGATCTTATATCTATGTCCGCTGGATGTCGAGAAATCCGGTAAAACACGAGGAAGACCCCATCGCAAAATCATGCAAAATTGATGTTTTCGCGATTCTCGATGTGTTCTGGTCGTCGGACAGCATCGGGACCATGCCCAATGGATCCAAGTGGACCCTTGCGGATCCCAAACAGTACCTGATCTTATATCTATGTCCGCTGGATGTCGAGAAATCCGGTAAAACACGAGGAAGACCCCATCGCAAAATCATGCAAAATTGATGTTTTCGCGATTCTCGATGTGTTCTGGTCGTCGGACAGCATCGGGACCATGCCCAATGGATCCAAGTGGACCCTTGCGGATCCCAAACAGTACCTGATCTTATATCTATGTCCGCTGGATGTCGAGAAATCCGGTAAAACACGAGGAAGACCCCATCGCAAAATCATGCAAAATTGATGTTTTCGCGATTCTCGATGTGTTCTGGTCGTCGGACAGCATCGGGACCATGCCCAATGGATCCAAGTGGACCCTTGCGGATCCCAAACAGTACCTGATCTTATATCTATGTCCGCTGGATGTCGAGAAATCCGGTAAAACACGAGGAAGACCCCCATCGCAAAATCATGCAAAATTGATGTTTTCGCGATTCTCGATGTGTTCTGGTCGTCGGACAGCATCGGGACCATGCCCAATGGATCCAAGTGGACCCTTGCGGATCCCAAACAGTACCTGATCTTATATCTATGTCCGCTGGATGTCGAGAAATCCGGTAAAACACGAGGAAGACCCCATCGCAAAATCATGCAAAATTGATGTTTTCGCGATTCTCGATGTGTTCTGGTCGTCGGACAGCATCGGGACCATGCCCAATGGATCCAGGTCGACCCTTGCGGATCCCAAACAGTACCTGGTTGTGGGACCAGTACGGGGACATAGAAAGAGAGTAGGAGTGTTTGAAAATCAGTCCTGTTTCATTGGTTTTCTACTGTGGTGTTTCTAGCATGATCTCAAGCTAGTAACGCCACGCGTATTTTCCAAAAAATGGAGAGCACCTAAATCGGCAGTACAGCATTTAATTAACATCTAATTAGCACTCAATTCTCAGATATCGCAGAATTCGATTCGATCATGTGGTGTTTCTAGCTTGATAGAGGTGTCGCCGGGCACCGGTCCCATCGTCGGCCCTGTACCTACGCGCGAGAAACAGATAGATAGAGCGCGAGCGAGTGTGTGTGTGTGCTTGTATGTGTGTGAGAGAGAGAGAGAGAGAGAGAGAGATAAAGAGGAAACCCGAGATTTCCTTTCAGCATCGCGAAAACATTGGCTCGGTCCCAACGTAATAAACGTATAAGAAATCCAAGAGATCCATGATGCACTCGCCGCGTGGCCTAAGCACGTCTCTCGATTCGATAACTATACATTATCTCTCCGTAAAAATGTCTTGATGTACCGAAGACGCGTAGGTTTCTCATTGTTATACGCGCCTACCTGGACACCCTCGTCTTCCTCGTATTCTTTCGCATCGTTATCATCATTATTTCTATTGTGCGTCAGAGAGTGTCGCGCGCGTGATGTCACAATAGACATCGCGACGCGTCGACTCTATTACATCAAACTCGGTCTCGCAGCTACGCGCTGCTCGTCACGGCATCGCTGACTCGCGACCACATCGGTACGCTCAGGTACCGATCCGTGACCATTTTGCCAAGTCATATCTTCCTCGACTAGCCCATTTCCTTGCAAGCTCGTTTCCCAAAGCAACGAAGTTGCAGAAATCACGGCGAATCACCGCGAGCTCTTCGTGCCACAGGGGTCAAAGAAAACAACGCAACAGACCATCGTTTCCGAAGCTCGCAGCTTTGACGGTAGCGAATCGCGAATCTTCGAACGATAACGCGATTTCGCATCACAGTGCTGCTATAATTTCAGATTACCTATCTAATGTAACGTTTACGAGCCGCGAACCGTTACGATAGCTGACGCTATCGGGACCGTACAACGAGCCCAGCTGCCGTTCAGGGTACAAATGCGAGTTTCACGCCGCGAAAGTAGCCCGCGAAGATACGTTATCGACGCGGAGCAAAACTGTACCTCCTACGCGCACGCACTCGCACCTCGACATCTCTCGACATGGACTCGGCTTTCAACCTGGAACAGTCAATTTCTACACGCGATTGTTTTCGAACTGCGAAACGAGTCGTGAGTCGCGATTAAATCCGCACCGGCGATACGGCAGCTCGCTCGATACGGAGCCACCAACGAAACTATTCCATCCCACTTCGTAATTTCCTTTATCTCCACCAATCCTCATCAACTTCGAAAAATCAGACGCGGTAAAAAATCTTCCAGCTAAATTACGACTCCACATCGTTGTCGTTCCGCTCTGTATAGCGAGATCGAGCTTAAAAAATGAATGCAACCTTTGGAAAATTACTCCGTAAGAACAAACTAACGTTCTGATAATTATATTATTGTATTTTTCGTAAATTAAATTCATTCGAGTTCGAAGTTCAATTAATTTGTCTCAGTTCTCCCACTGTAGCGGGTTTGACGTCGAGTCTTCTGGAATGTACACAATTTTTTCGGCAAACCCTGCTTGTTCTCGGTTCATCTTCTCGTCACATATTTTCCTCTGTGTCCGAATCATCTCGTTCTCCAATATTCTGCCAAAATTCAGGATCACATTTTCCCGATGATACGAAACTGGCGAGCAATCATCTGCTTTTAGATTCGTGGTTGACCCTCCAAAGATACTGAAAATTAGGGCACTATTTTCTATGGAAATGATATTTGTAAGCTGCCAAATTCGAAAATTCGCGAGGCACGCCAAAGTGAAATCCCAGAATCTGACTTTGCACGGGGAGGAAACAAGTGGGGAAATTGGTCCTTTTTTCATCGGGTTTCGTTATCGCTTAGCCTTCTCGGTAACCAAAAACGAGCGTCGGATGAAGGAGTTACTCGGAATGCGCGAGCACGTGCGCTCTATAGAGTCATAGTGGTCGCCTGGTTCCCCCATAGAAACGTTCCGAGAAGCACTCGGTGTTCGGTTCTAATCTTTGAGCTTCTAACGAGTTCGTCTTCTGTTTCAGATATACACGGATTGGGCTAATCACTACCTGGAGCGTGGTGGTTCTCGGCGAAGGGTCACTGACCTTCAATCCGACCTCTGCGACGGCGTGTTACTCGCCGATCTTGTCGAGGCTGTCAGTAAGTGTCGGATCTACCTACTTCATTTCAATTGTTCGCACCTTTTCCTCCGGCGACTTGCTACCGGACAACCAACGGCGGAAACCGACCGAAACTCATCAGATTCGCGACGCCGTCACAAATAAACTGATATCCACTCTTTTTTCGCCAGCCACGAACTTCCCAGCTTCGCGCCAGAGCGCCAATCGATTAGTCGCGCGTATCGTGCTCCAACAAATTACGAACTGCTCCGCGTTTCGGCATCTCTGCGAAATTTTCAACGATTTCAGTTTCCAGGTCGATTTCCTCATTGGGGAATATTAATAGAATATTCGTTTACCGTGTTCCAAAATTTTATCCCCATGCTGAATCTCATCGGTGTGACGAGCAACTATCTTTCGAGGCAGACCAACGTTTTGAAGGCGTTTCCTGAAACTATTTCCCCTAACTCTGAAACTCTGGTTGTCAGGCTCCCTAATTTGTCGTGCTCATCTGATTGAAACAAAAAAAAATCGACCCTTAGAAATTCGAAAATGTATATTTCCCAGAATTTTGGGAAACGTTGTTCGTAAACGGTGGTGCAATTATAAATGAAACGCGCTGCTTCGTCGAGCCGTGAAAAAATATCGGAAATATAACTGTGCAAAGGATACTTAAATGGTAGCGAACAGTTAGATCGTTTGACGAATAGACGTATTTGTAAGCATTTATGTTAACCGTTCACGTCGTTGACCAAGGTAGCCAGCTTTGGCCGAGTCAGGTACGCGACGAATAGCGTTCGCACCGGTAAAATAATTCGTTAACGTACCGATGCATGGCGTACATCGTACAGAGAGACGAAGTCGCGCGGAATAATTCGAGATTGCGCCGCGATTTTACGACGCTCGTAATCGCAACGAGCCGAGAAGGACGCGCGCATGGGAATTCGATTAGCATGAGATGATGTTAGATTTGCTCGACGATTTTCAAGATCGGAAATGTAATTCCCGGACGATTTTCTGTTACAGCGAACCAAAAGGTGATCGACGTCAACCGGAAGCCGAGGAACAGCCAACAAATGGTGAGTGGATGATAAAAAAAAACCTACTCCGTTTCTGATTACCAATTCTACGCGATTCCTCGGCGACGACGAGTTCTCGCCGCGCCAAATAATTATGCTAACGAGAATTGGACTTCTCGTACCGTCCGGATATAACGTAGCCGAGAGAATCTTAAACTTGATCGTTGGCTCTCTTCAAAAATTCGCACCGTTTTTACAGGGTTTTTTTTAACCTGAAAATTCCGCACCCATCGTGTCAAATAACCCGAGGAAATGTTTTTGCTGTGGTTGTTGTTCCTTTTCGCCTCTCGATTACCGAACTTTCTTTTCCTTCGAGAGTCACGCGAGATGGAACGAGGAAATAAGTTCGAGAGGTCGGTGGAAGCGCGGATATTTTTAGTAAGTTATAGTAAGTTCGTAAGTAATTTTACGTTCGTGATCACGTAATAATTCAAAGAAGTAAAATTAACCGGAGAGACGTGTCTGATGTGATATACGATCGTAGAATTCTTACTATTCAGTGGGGACTTTGAGGAGACTTTATGCGAGTAATAAAAATTACCATGCTGACAGATTAAATTCCCACGCGGAGATTAAGTGATGTGTTGTTTCGAGATTGTTATACGAGGCAACATTCCACAATGGGGTCTAGTAATTTTACGAATCTCGACGTCACCGAGCTCGATACTGGATATATAATCTTCGTACTACCGCTACTGACATTTGGTTTTCTGGGCTTTTTTCGCTCCTCTTCTTGCAGGAAGTGAGAACAGGATTATTTATTTTTTATTCCATGGACGTTCTCCAGCTTGTTGTAAAGTAAACTCGGATCTCTTTAATAGAAACTCATATTTTTACAGCGGTTTCTTACTCTACGTAGATAAACTAACAACTTTTCGTATCTATTTTCGAAATATCTTCCTATGCGATTCCCTCAGATTTCTAGATTCTGTTCGCCTGTCTCTCGACGTGAGATCGAGCCCTTGTCCAATATTTTCCAATTTTTCATGCGTATTGCCACAAATAACAGACACATCGCGCCAATCATAAGATTTCGAATTACGAGTCTTCGTTAAACTCGCAACAGACAAAAGATACTCGAATTCAATGGTTCTAAAAAAAACAGCCTTCGCAAAATAACTGAACCACGTCACTATTTTCGTAGGGTGAGTAATCATTTTTTAATGTATTATTCCATACATCGAAATACCGATTTTCGTCGAGGAGTTTTAAAAATTTCGTCACGTTTTTGTATTTCCAAGAAACACGGTGAAAGTATTTTTGAGGAATTGTGTTCCTCCTCATTGCGATCCTCCTCGATCCACGTATTAGATGAGGATAAATGGAATTATGAAAGAATTTATAATACACAGATATGTAGACGCGTGTAGTTTGTGAGATGTGCTTTGATCAAAAATTCTCTTCGAGTCCCAAATATTTATTAGGTAAATGAGAATATAAATTTGATGCTTTTATTCGCGAATAACTATTTTTGCGTTATGCTTTTCGTACCGAGTTTTTTGCTGCCATTATTCGTTAGGACCGTCGATATCTCTGAGCCAATTTTGGAACCGGGCGAAAAACGTGAGCAAAAACTTAGATCTCGACCAGGTCGCGCGGAAATAACTCTGTTAATTTTCTCGGCTTCGTCGAGAAAGTCGCCAGAAGGAGGGACAGAGAGAGAGAGAGAGATAAAGAGAGAGAGAGAGAGAGAGAGAGAGTAGAATGCTTCACCCTGTGAATAGCATACGTATGTGGAGAATTGAGGCGTCGAGTTTGGTCCGCGATGAAAAGCAGAGGTGGTACGCGCGATCGTCGGTGAAGGGTGGCTGGATAGAGTCGCGTGCACGCGTGTGTCTGCAGTTCCTTCTTCCGTCCATTCGATCCACGGGGGTTCCTCTTCGTGATCTACGTTTTCGAAGCGCAGCTGTGCTCGGGCGTGTGCTCAACGAAAATATCCATATAACGCCATCTTTTTCTATATTTAAAGAACGTCAGAGTAGGTACACGCGGGACGGGGTGTCGAGTACCGTTGTAAACATCGAGTAGGTACCCGACGACTCTCCTCTTCCTCGACGTCTCGAGCGTCGCGGCGCGTCTCATTGTCAGCGGCAGCAGCAGCCGCAGCGTAAAACCCCGTGGCGCCCGTCAAGCTTTTTTCCGTGTCACTGTGCCAAGTAAATACGAGCGCGTAACTTTCGATTGCTTCCACGTTTTCGACTCCGATCTCGTGGTCTGACCCAGCTGCGAACTCTTCCGACGATTATAAAGTAAATAAATGATTAGCGCTCTGCCCGATCCTCTTCTTGACCGGAACGACCTCGCGGAACGGAAACGAGGTCTCCGAATCTCCGTACCTGCTGCAAGCCGATTAATATCCGTACCCACCTACGAGCTCTCCTATCTTATCGCATTACGTCCGAAAATCATACCGAGGAATCTGCGCCAAATACGATCGCGCGACCTCATCCGATTCGATTCGCGAGAATCACCCTGAAAGATTCCACTTTCGCCGCGATAACATCAGCGCTGCGTCCAGTTAAGTTATAAAATGCAAATACACGCGACGCGAGCAATTTCACGCGCACGATTTTTGCGATCTTATCTCGCTTTACGTATCTTTATGCACGGAGCACGTAACGCGATTATCGCAACTTACTCCGCATCGACGACTTCTTCGTCTGCTGCCCTCGCTTTCATTTCGCATCTGCGTTTATTATTATCAACGAACGATTCGTTACCGAATCTACTACGCATCAACACCCGAACGTTATTCTACTGCGCTCGTTATATCGACGCAACGCCAACAATCTGGCATTACAATGCACGTACACGGTAAAAAAAATTCCGTTACTATGCGAAGTGTGAAGATTTTTGTATAGAACAGTGAACATTCTACAGCCTCCTTCGAAAACTATGAAGTTTCAAGGTGAACCTACGAATTGTGATAATCTATCTCCTCTCAATGTTCACCAGTCTTTACATGAACTCGCACTGCGAGTTTCGAGAAATATTGATTTGAACTTTTTCATTTTTTTTGTGCAGACTGTTAGCGAAACTTTGACATATTTGTGTCTAAGTTTGAGGTGATTAGACGTCAATTTTTCAATTCCTACCTTTGGGCTGAAACGGTCTGTCTGCAAGTTATGGTCTATAAATTACTCCTGTTAATTTGCTACGTAATAACGAGGAGCGACGATGCTCAGGGTATTTTTGTCACTAATCGTGCAGTCTACCAAAGTATAAATATGCGTCTAAAAAATTGAGTTAATAATAATTCTAAATTGTTATTATTATCAAATTAAAATTAATAAACTGAGAATAATTGTGTACTGCGTTGTAAGCATGCTGGTAAAAAATTCTATCTCTGTATGCGAACCGTTTTCGACAATTTTTTCGACAGAGCTAGGAAATTCTGTATTTTTAGAGAATTTTTTATTCTTGAAAAGGGCTCCGAGTTGTGGGGTTGTTTAAAGGTCTATAATTACCGTTAACGCGTGCAAAAAACGAAACACGTGTGTTTTGCTTCGCGCTCACGCACCGGCACGACGGTGGCACGCACGTGAAAGCACGCACGCTCTTTCACCCCGTCACTTCTCGTTTCTAACAATACCTGAGCCCTGTTACGAGTTTTCCAACGTAAGCAAGCACGCTTACGTACCTATTTCCCTCGCAACCTGTTTAAAAAAAAAATATATATTTTTCATCGTCGACAACAGAGCGAACAATAAATACGCGATTATTGGATTTGAAATGGAGTAAATTGTAGGGCAATGAGCAAATAGGCGAACGAAGCAGAGAACAACGCGACAAGGATTATAATGGTCCCGGAAATTCGGAACGGCTGGGAACGATGAGATAAGATGCAAGGCGAACCGAAAGTGGATCACAAGTAGAGGAACAAAAATTCACTGAAATACGGTCTAATAGAGAGAGAAACGGCGATGGAAAACGGGATGAGCGCCGCAGAGTCGAAGTCGCCGCTGGTCTACCACCGTGTAATCTATTTCTATTCCTCGAGATTTCATGAGTCACTAAGATTAGTCAACGCTAGTGGGCCTTAAGAAAATTTAGCCCGAATTTATAAATAAGGTGGAAAGTGGTCAAGTCGCCGGAAACCGAAGTAAGCAAGATGCAGCTTCGTTTGTGTCGCAGCACTGTCCAAAAAACCTAGACGTTCCCGAAAAATCCGAATTGAACATCGATCGTTTTAGTGCCACGCGATTTCCCACATCACTTTTAAAATTAACAGACACGTAAGCAAAAACGTCGATGATCGGCGAAACTGTTTTTATCGCTATACGCGAAAAATGTATCCAAGCGACTCGTTCATCGGCGCGTTTCGCCTGGAAACAGCTCGAGAAGCACGTAGCATAGACATTTTAAAATAACGTCTTCTATAAACGAGTTAAGCTCGTGCTGCTGTCAGTAAAATGCTAAACGACTCGCGACGGTATAATTTGCCGACTCCTCACAGAAATAGTGTCGCGTTCCGCCGCCCCGTGGCGCGCGGAGAGTCATTTTCTCGCAGGCAGACGCGTGAGATCGTGTGTCTGTAGTGTCTACAGCGAGATGCTCGCGTGATCGTTAATCACGAAGTGCATTTTTAATCTGATAACATTAGAAATAGCGAGAATAGCCAAATTGAACGGAAATTAATCGACGAATTGAGTCATTAATTATTTTAATTTTTATCAATTAATGCGGAATTGTTGGCTGTTATCGACAGCGTTCTAAAATTTGGCGGCTTCGCGATATTTTGCTTCCTAAATCCGAGTAGTTTATCGAATAGAAAATGCATATGGGTGTGGAAAATTGTTGCGAGTGTCGCATCTTCGTACGTGGCAATGATTTCGAACCAAGCTGAAATCTCGATGCGTGTGTCTACTTGGAGTTGCACCTGCCCGCGTGGGAGGAGCGAATTAGCATCGAGATGCTAAGTTATGCGGTTGAAAATCAGTCGCGGACGTCACGCTCGTTTCGAAGACAAATTGTTAATTGCGGTGGCACGCTCCTTGTCACAATACACTTCTCGTACGACCGCGATACGAGTCGCGTGATGCGGTCGGATTATAAATAAAATCTGTAGAATTATGATCGATGCTGATGCATGGAATCTGGATTCCGAGAAGCAGAGGAGTAACGCGCGAGAAGTAAAGAGAACATGACGCGCGTACTCGTTACGCGGTACGTGAAATCAGATCAACGCTCGTGACTGCGACCTATAAAAATAGAAGAACGCGCCATTTTTCCCCGGTTGCTGGTTTTCTTCGAAAACTTCTGGTCGTGGGGAAAAAAACAGCAAAAAAAATAGAGCTTTCCGACGATTACTCCCCGGTCGAGGGAATAATTCTGACGTTTGATTGGAGACAGAGTTGGACGACGCTGGGCCGTTTCTTGGGAATGGCAAGGTCAACTCTCCTCGCAGCATGATGATTCTTCTCAACTTTCCGTCACGTGGCACCGAGCCGCGCGACGTGCATCAGCAAATTTTACGGCGTACTCTTAACGGTTTAACGGACCGCGTGATCCTCCGACGATTTCGACAACAACCTAAAGACCAGGAAAAGGCTATCGGAGATCTTCGATAATTAGCCATTTGTCTTTAATACCACGAATCGACGAGTTTCGATGCTCGCGAGGAAACGAAGATCCGATTATATACGCACATTTTTACGTGTTTATAATCGGACACGCTCGCATGCTTTTTATATACTTAAACCTATGGAATTTTCCACGTAGAATCGAACAACCTCCGGACCAAGATTTTTTTATTGGGCGCAGATTGGACTCTGCCTGTCTTATTCTCCATCGACTCTGAACGAAGTATTTTCCGAACTATTCCAATCACCAATTCGTTAGGGATGTAGCTGCATAAAAAACAATCCCCGCTTTTTGGATACCTAAAATGTTTTCGATAACAAATCTGTCTGCCGAATTTCTGGCCAATGTACTGCATAATCGCGATGCAAAAACTAGTTGAAAATGTGTATTTTCATGTTGATTTTATGATACAACGGGAAAATGTCGCCACGGGACGCGGTTCGATGAGGAAAAGAGCATAGAATAGAATAAATTTCTAGCTCGATCAAAGAATTCCACAATCAGAGTGGGTTGCTACATCATTAGGGACGGTACGCCGATTTTTGTATCTTTGAGCTTAAACTAATCATTGGTTTTCATGAAACTTTTTACCGCTCAAATATTGAATATATGTGCAGGCTGAGACTAGCAGATCTTGCTTACCTTATGTTCAGCTTATTAAAAGGAAAACAAATAAATCCGAGATCTGCTTTTTTTTCGAGCGAATAAACAAAAGTTTCTAATTCGAATGGAGTAAAAATACAAACATATTTGTATTTTTCTCGCTGATTTTTGCATAATCCATATTTCCATTGGTGAGAGCTTTTGACCTACTTCGGCGGTGGATCGAGTGCCGGAAAAAATACTCACAGCCATTGGTTTGACTGTAGCGGATTGGAAAAAAAGTTTTGGAAATAACGAAAAAAAACTGGAGCAAAAAAAAATATTGGGTTTTTGTTGTAGGTAAAAAAGGGAAAAGATAAATTGTGCAACGACGCGCAGAGTGACGAAAAGCGATGCGACACAGATTGACCCGAAAGGGTAGCCTCGTACGAATAATTTGAATCGTACGACACATCCGTTGTCGTTCATTGAATGCGCGAATGAAGTGCATGCAAAACGTTGCGTCGCGTAGCCGTGACACAAATGAATCTTGGCGCGCGAATGCAATTGATAAGCAATTAGTTGTCCGCGAAATTCCGTCACAAATTCGCGCGATGAGCTTCTGAGTCGGCGGGGATTTTACTGTAATTTTCCAATTCTTCAATTAACAAATTAAACATTTTCTCGTTAGATAAAAATGGATCGTTGCGTCGCGAGATTAATTAATACTCCGAGTAACTAAGTGTCGATCGTTTCATCGATACTTACAGATACTTCGCTGCTCGGTAAAATCCTCTATTCGAAATGCGACAAAGTATTGTAAAAAGTTGTAACAAAACTCGTTGCTCTTATTTCGTCGTAATTAATATTCGAGGAATATTTCTAAAAACACTTCGCGTCACGCCGAAGAATTCGCTCGCGTCGCGAAATGAGATGACGGCAGCACAGCGAACGTCACTCGAGATGGAATAAAATCGGACGAGTGTAATTTTCTCATTACGTCATTCGCACGCCGCGCAACCGATTTCCATTCGCGCTCGATGGAATATTTTGTTCGAAGGTTCGTTACGCATTTTTGAGAAATTTCGGAGCTACTTAAATCTCACAAAATTGGAATCACGCGTTCAAGTTTGATTGAGGAAGGAAATGGAAAAATTTGGCAATAGAGGGAAAACCGGAGAAATTTGGAGCCGAAGCGAGTCGCGAAATTTGTGGGGAAGCGAAGGAACTCGAAGGTGTAGGTAAATCGGATCAATTTGTTCCCAGAATCGCGAACAAGGATTCGATTGGCGATTTGGCGTCGCCGGTAGGAAAGTTTCGAATTCTTCGGGTCGTTTTTCAGGTTTTTTCGACCATAAAACTCTGGCATTCCAAACGTTCGAGGGAAACGCCCAATTAAACGCGGGGCCTACGTAACGAATCCTCGAGAATTTGCATACTCTACATATAAACAAGCCCTCGACGCTGCATCATCGCGCGTCGCGTAGGAGCGATCGTTTCGTTCGCGACACGCGCGTCGCTCGTCCTGCAAATAATTGTAAGTCGGCTCTGAAACGATGGTGAATCTCGGTTAACGAGTCGTTAATTTATGGAAAATCATTTCATCCGTCGGTTTTAGCCGTGATTATCTCGTCTCGTTTTCCACCGCGATTATTTCATTGAATAACTGAATCTCAATTACCATCGTCGGCCACAATTACGAGAGGGAGGATGTCACTTTCGTCATATCAGACAGGCTTCCTTCCGCCATTATATTTCCGCCGCTGCGTGGGGTTTGTTCTCGTTAAATTCATAAAACCCGTGCCGAGTCGCGAGCGAGCAACGAACGTTCGCTTTCTCCGTCACCATTTTTTCGTACAATTATTTTTCTTCTATTTCCGATCTTTCAATTTTGCAAAAATTCCGGCCAGCTTTTATTTTCTTTGGCGGGGGGTAATGGTAGTGTAAATGCAAAATGGCGACCAAATCGTGCAGCTGCGTATATTCGCTATTTTGAATTTTATGAAAAAAAAATGGTTTTTCTTGCATACCTCGGCCATTTTGGATTTTAACGAAAAGTTGTGTGGACTAAATTTGTAGGAAATTCAATTTTCTACAACTCTGTTCCCCACAACTTTTCTCCCAAGAGCAATTATTTGAACGTATTGACTGGACAACAGATATTATATTTACAGAACGGTAAATCAAGCGTTGTAATTCTTTCGAATTACTTCTATTGCAAGATGCGATGATGTCCATTTTTCCATTAATCTCTCATCGACAAACGGCTATTGCGTCTTTATCTTCGGCCCACTCGTGATTGCTTTAACCAAAATCGACGGCCAATGTGACGGGAGCTCATGAAATGATTGATTACCCGTGATTTTCTAATTATTCGTTGTCCTCGCGTTGTTCCTCTCGTTTTCCGAATAAATCGACGAATAAATAAATAATGCGGTACTACAATCAACAAAATCCCATCTGCTTTCAAGACTGTCTCTAAAGTTTTAGTCAATTGTGAGGCAGGTATCAATAGAAGACGATAAAAAAAACTTGGTTCTCTAATATTCATTCTCCGTAGGATATTATTTTTCACTCGAACGATTTTTAATTTTATCCTCCCCTTTTTCTCTCTTTGAATTCGTCCTGCAGGCTAAAATTTTTGAGTCGTTTAGATCGCCAATATTTATGCATCTACAATTGTAATAGTAACGGATTATATTTATGACAAGGATAATTTTATTCACCGCGATTCGAATTTTTCTCTGGATACTTAACGCACACTGATCAGAAAACTTTGGATATTATTTGGGCGCTCGAGGTGACAAAAAATAAAAATGGCGACTCTTAATGCTGGAGGAAGGTATATAATTAAAAGTATCACGAAATTAAGTGCTGCGATCGGAGGAAGCAGTATGTTTAATATTCGACTCGTCGTCTCAAATAAATAACATATCATGCAAAATACATACAAAATAGAACACAATAAAAAGAAAAATCATCGCTCGAGGCTTTATAAAAATGGTAAAATTTGAAACTCGGAATTCTATCTCAATCCGTATAATACACGAGCGCTATTTTATAATATTTGAAAACTCAATATACTCGTCTCGGAGCGTAACGATGAGTCGACTCAAAGGTGCAAATAATACGCGTCCAGGTTTGGACTTTGTCGCAAAAAGTGTCTGTCTGCTCAAAGATCGTCTGATGATTACGAGTATATGTACGTGTAGCAAGTGTATACATATACAAATCGAGGTATACAAGCGAGTCGACTCGTAGAAACTTAAAAAAAAAGAAAAAAACAGCCTCGTTGTTATAATATAATATAATTTCCATATCGTCGTCAGTTGTGGTTTCTCGAGTTGGCGTTATATGCATTCGTTTTATAAGGTTTACGATCGCCGTCTGAATTTTCGGTGGCGGTAGAAAAAACAACCGAATTTCGAAACGTCTCAGAGGTTTTGTTTGAGTTATGGACGGAGGCTATCTGATTAGTGTCTTGTCCGGGTGGTCCAAATATTTCTGGATTTTTATAATCCAAGAAGGAAGTGGATTCGGAGCATCTCGAGCTCGCAGAGGAGCGGGAAGGAAGACGCACGCGATTCGAAGGTGTGCGACGAAGACGGTCGCCGGGATTCGGGGGATGCGCGGAGACTGACCGCCGCCGCACCCTCGGCAAGGCGAGTAGCAGCGAGGTAGATACGAAGGAACCGTGAAGGCGAGGATGGACCACCTGTGGTGCGCGACCTTCGCGTTCGTACGTCCTAATCTCACGGAGATGGTTAAACCGCAGACAAATAACATTAAAATTCTCGAATCGGAAAGCGTACATCTCGTTGCTACTTGGCGGGGGGCGAGGGAGCAACGACTGCCGCATCTCGCAGGACGAAGTCGAGAAGCCCGGCTCCTCGCGACAGACTAGCGTCTAGTCACCGAGTCGCGACGCTGCGTAGCTTGTCGACTTGTAAATTTATTAGTAGACTGGGCCAATTAGATTATTTTTATTTGCCCACTCCGCGAGCCCAGGCCTATGCAGCCTCGAAACGCGAAGCTTTCAGAACACGCCGTCCCGTCAAGTTTCCCTCAAATTGTCCCTGCTCGATATTTTTACACCGGTTCGTCGTCGCGTGGAAAAAAAGATCCTCCCATTCCCGCCGATTTTACCGCAGATCTGTGGGTTAAAAAAAAAATGTGACATTTCTGGAGATTCCATATACAGCCAACTTGAAGAATAGCTGGTCCTTTCGCGAGATCGGACTTCCAAAACCGTAAAATCATTTTTGTGGGAATAAAAAACGACAAGTTTGGCTAATTAGTACATTTTAGACGGAGATACCGGGGTAAAATGGGGTGTCCAATAAAAACGGTAAACTTACGAGCCACGCTGCATTTTCCGAAGGTTTTGCAATGAATTTTCATAATAATTGTGAAAATTCGTTTGGAAACTTTATTATTTGTAATCAATATACCGTGCGACGAAGCAGCAGAGAGAAAAAAGAGAGAAGAACGTATGGAGTGGAAGGAAAGGTCTGTGGAGAGTTGGTCGCACGCAGCAACGTTCGGTATACCTGGATCTCTCATTTTCGAGCAGCGCTGTCCGTCGGTTTTCGCTCGAATGCTTTTTTCGGGAGAGGAGAGGGGAAGAAGGGGAGAGGTGGAGAAAAAAGGTGGAAGCTATCGACGGAATGCTAGTCTCGTCGCGATTCAAAAATATTGTTTGAGAAGAGAGGGCATTCCGGAAAATAGTTAAAATCCAATCAGTCGTCCCATTGTGCGTGGAAAAGCACCGCCATAGGGGTTCCCGGATCGCGCGGTGCCCGGGAATAAGTTTTCACGCGCGGTCGCTGCTCGCTTATCATTTGGGCCAATCACAGCGGATCTACCTGTGCCACGTGGTGCCTCAGTTACGTCACGACATATACGCGCCGCGGGTTCGTTCACTCACGCGTGCCCACCTCTCGCGCGGCGGAGGAGAGCAGCGAGCGCGCGAACCACCGAGCGAACGAGAAAACACACGAAAAAAGACGGACTGACGGAGAGAGGAAAAAGCAAAGCCTCGACTGACTCGAGCGTTTCGACGCGAGCTAGTAGGTCTCGAGAGGTCCACTCGCGCGGATGCTGCGTCCGATCGCTCGCCGAACACTCGCAAGCGTGCCGCTCGTGGCACGGGACCAGAAATTCGAATCTCGCGCGCGAATTTCCGCCCAAACTGTCCTAAAAACTAGCGAGCGGGGCGAACCCAACGAACCACAGAAATAAATAACAATTTGCGAGAAGTAACAAACAAAAAGAGACCAAAAATAAAATTAAAAAATCAGTGCGGTGAAGGAAAAAAACAAATGAATTCGATTTTTTTCCCCACCAGTTGCGAAATTCGGTGTCGATGAGAGGAATGAGCTGGGCACGAGGAATCATTTCATCTAATCTGCGTGACAATAACGGTTTGGAAAATTATCTCGCTGAGGAAATTAACGCATGACGGTGGGATGAAGCGATCACGATGAATAGGCGACGTGGGTGTGGAAAAATAAATCGGCGGTGATTCAATAAAATATAAATTTAGGAGATTGGTCGAAGCAGCGTTAAGTTGATTAGTGCTCGGCGAAATTTATTGACACGCCGACTCGAGCGCCGACGTTGGACAACGTTTATTGGCGATTGTGGTATCCGAGGTAAATCTCGTTGAAGCAGTGTACTTGAAAATCGATCGAATCGTATATTGCGCTCCGATCGTATCCTTCGCTCGTAGACGAGCATCCGTGGAAAATCACGTGGAAATTGGCTCCAGCCTGCGAGAAAGGTATCCGTCTATCAGTTCCCCGGCCCGCGCATATTTCGATAGAGTACCGCGACGTGACGACTCCGAACTCGAAGATCCGCTGCGAATGTCGCTCGCAACTTTCCACGCACCGGGATGTAAGAGGTAACCATTTTTTTTTTTAACCATTCCTCCAAATAATTCCTATTCTCTCGCAATTTGTTCATCTTACCGAAATCCACAGGCAACAATTTCGAATCTTCAAAGCGCTATTTTGTCAATGGTGTTTCGATAAAAAAATCTGCCATGCATTTTGTTCGCAACGTATTTATCGATACTTCAAAAAATATTCGCGCGCAAACGATTCGTTAAAAATTGGAACGTTGAAAAAATTTCAAACTAGTAGAGTCGAGATGAAAAAAATATATTTTCTCGTCCAGATCGACTCGAAACGCCCGAGTTTATTTATCCTCTGGAAAAAACTCGTTTTCCAAGGGTTACGCAAAATCGGTGGGACGCTAGATTAATTAACGATTTCCACGCGTGTTAATTTTCAAAGGTGTTTGTTGTCGCGATAAATTATTATTAACGCCTCGATTATATCGCAGGGTTCGCTTGTAGCGTAGCTGTTCGCAAACGAACGACGCGAAGTCGTTGATCCGTGAACATCGCGGCGAGTTGACCGATTGTCAATAATTAGATAGATTATTACCGGACCGCGATCAATATTGTTCGCAGTCACGTGCCTCGGGCTAGCGTAAGCCAGCCTCACTTACGATTAGTTATTTTTTCGATACAGCCGCGAGCTCTTATCCGATAGCGCGTTCTCGTTTCGTCGTTGCGCTGGATACCGGACGCTGAAATTTTTCTCGCAATTCTAATTGGAAATTTACTGCGCGCCGACTATTTATTGGCCCCGTACTCTGCGCGCCGCGAATCCGTATAAAATTGCAAATCGACCATAAGTCAAATTTTTCGGCGATTTTTTTTTGCACGAATAGAAATATATTCAACGCTGAATATTCATCGCAAGATTTGACGTTTGGCCGAAATTTATGATTATTCGTGGCTACGATTAAAAACTCCATTGAAGAAAATGGCGATTTCTTTTCGAGAAGATAAAGCAAAAATATGGTAACGCAGATAAGGCGGTTTTCTTCGTCGGAATAATTTCCCTCAGTGTCTCGATGTTGCGCACAGAGGAAATTATTCGCGTCGACGACGATGCATTGATGGTTAGTTGTCCGAATTCTCCAATCAGCGGTACGAATTTCTCGTTAAATTGGTCTCCTTCGCGACGTTTCGATGTCTAGACGCTTGTCAGCCATCACAAATTTTGCGAAGGTCCTTGAAAGCAAAGTTCGCGTAAATTGTTATGACTGGAAGGCAGCGAAGTGTGTCACCGCGGTTTCCTCGGTGGGGCGATAAGCGTGGAAAACTAGGAAAGCAGATGGAATCGGAGATAAAAGCTCGATAGCTCGAAGTTGCGAAATGCGCAAGCTCGCGAATTAAACGCTAATCGCTGTCGCGCGAATCGGAGAGAAAAAATGCCGCGACCTCTACCTCGCAATTGATAATGTCGTCGTCGAAGTGTGTACTTTCGACTCGTAGCCTTTGCGGCTCGTAAATGCCTTGCACTCTCGATCGCGCCTTCTACGGTCTGGTTAAGACCTTAACCCGCGACTTAATCGTTCGTATGCCCGTTGAATTTTCTCTGGCCGCAAAAATACGTCGCTACAGACGTGTCTTTTATATCATCTGCCTGCATCTCCGCGATCGCCGATGCCAACGGACGTGAGACCACGTGAAAAGCGATGCCGGTCATTCCGAACTGCGATTCATGGTCGTCGTAAAATAAATCGTGACTTAAGCTGCTCTCGTTTGACGCTGGAACATCGATTGAGAAATAGACTTGCGCGGAACAACGGTAGCAGTCTTCGCTCCAGAATCAAATCTTCTTGTTTCATTCCGCGTATCCTCCTTCGTCGCGAGGGGATATTCTACCATAATTGCTTAGCTTGCTTACTCTTCCGAAAAACGATGCCCAAAATTTCTTGGTGTGAGCAGATATTTTTTGATAATTGACTCCTTGTTAACAAAAAAAAAAAAAATAGCCGAAAATGGCTAAATTCGGAAAAATGTGAGGACAAGAGAGGAAAGCACTTTGAAAAATGCATGGTATCGATCACGATGATCTGGTTGCGATTCGCCATAGAGATTCAACGCGAAACGTGTTATACCTACGATTTGGTGAACACTGCTGCTGAATTGCTGATTTCTGATTTTATTACGGGTTCGTTTCATCTTGGTTATTTGAAAACCCATAGAATTCATTTCCCAGTCGTCAGAGTTTTTCACAAGGCTGTTGCCTCACCGCAAATCCCATAAATATCGTCCAAGTTGAAAGACCGTTCGGCAGAATTTATTTTACACATCAGAGAAAAGGTGAAAGAAATCAGAAGTCCGCGATTCGTTACGATTTCACCGCTGAGAAACGTATTCGCGTGTTAGTAGGTTTTTGCTTCTCGTTTTTGCTGGTTAACGCGATAATTGAAGTAGTTGGAATTTTTCTCGCCTCCATTTTCATCGGAATCTCGATTTTACTCGGCGAATGCGGAAAACACGCTCAAAAATCGGGGCGAAGTCGCGTTGCGGTTTTTTTTTCATTTTTTTTACCACGATGCGCGTGCGACGGAATAACAAACAACCGCGTTTCTCACGGAGATTAATCTTGTACGCCGAAGATGTATCCATCGCGACGTCGTTGTGTTTTCAATCTTTCATTTTTTCTCGCGTCTTATTATTGCTGTTTTTACTTTATTATCGCGCGTGGTTCACTTTCGTGTCGGCGACAAGCGGAGATACATCACGCGTATTGCTCGTTAGAGTTGGGAGACGGAGTCTGTCGCGAGGCGAGCGGAATCTCTGGTGAAAAATGCATCCCTACGTCGGTTGTTCGCGCCCTCGAAAAGATCCTAGGCGAAGAACGAACGAACCACGAGAAGAAACTCGCGCGGCCTCTCGACATTCCTTCGAGCGAAGAGCGTTAATTGATTTTTTGGCGGGAGATCGTCGAAGGGCGGACCCTCGAGAGACCCTTCGAGAAACTGTATGACGACACTGGCGAAACGTCAAAGGCTGTTCTATATTTACCGCGCGTTAACTAGCCGCGTAATTTATTTCACTTGCCACGCGATTGATCGATGAACGAATTTCGTTCCGGAAAACGAGGCACAAATTTACCAAATTTCAAACATTCCGTTTTCTTCGAAGAAACGAATAAAAACGGGGTCATGCGAATAAAAGCTCTTTCTTACGCTTTTGTGTTTTTCAGCCATTTTTCGACTGACTGAATACAGAGACAAAATTTTCAAAATTTTTGTTTCCATTTTAAGAACGATTTACAATTTTTTCAGCCTGCAATTTTCGCTCGTTGCTGAGTTTTTGTTTGGCAAACGATTTTTTTTTTATTGCGACGTTGATATGAGCTAATTTGCAAATTCTCGGTGTTTTTTCCCATCATCAATCGTTAATATCCATAGAAATACGCATGACCTTGACATAGTTTTTCTTTAACTGGTGTGGTACAAAACTACACTGGGAATTTATGAACTGGCTCGTATTCAAATGACTTCGAATGTCGGAAAATCACTTTGCTCACATATTCCGTACAATGTTCAGACGCAAGTTATGCAAGAAAAGAAATCCTTTTTCTTAACCAGTCACACGGGTAGAGCAGTTGCGAAAAAATGGGTGACGTGTGATTTTTCCTCCGACGACGAACAAAATTTCTCGTGCGTTTTTGAGCCACGGATGGGAAATGTGAAGTCTATACCGTTGAACGACGGATCAGATTCGTAACAGCGATGAAAAAAAAAAGTTGAACTAGATTTGAAATAATCTCGTGGTACCGTTAACGATTTTTTTTCACCTCTCGTAACGACTGACGAGATCGTGGGAATACTGGTTCGAAAAAAACTACGGTTCTGCGAAAATATCCGCGAAGGTCTTTGCACTTTCGGATGTCGGATACAAATAATGAGGTATAATCGTCAGTTTCATCCGCTGATTAGCTTCTCTCGGCGAGAAAGATGCTTGGATGTTATATAATAATGAATATTTGCGACGCGATCTGCATGAGCAATATCCGTGACCTTGACGCGACGTATGCGAGAGTCACGACTCGTTTTGATTAATTTGTAAAAATGAATACAACGTTATTTCTTCCCTCGGAAAATCGTTTTTCTGCTACTGCCAAGTTGCCTGGTGGAAAAAGTTGGAAATCGGTTGCGCGGTGTTTGGAGAACGCGCGGAAGACGAACGATCGCACCGAATCTAGTCCGTCGTACACGCCTCGGCGAAATTAGATTGACGGGATTCATGATTGCCTTTTAATAGTCTTAACGAGAGGAGGAGCCGCGCTAATAGTTGGCGAAGATAATGTAATTCGCGTACGAATTATTCTCTCCGGCAGCCGAACGAACGAGGACGCGAGGTGCGGCTTACAAGCTCCTTGCTCGTTCCTCCGAGCATCTCATCGTCCGTCAACGTCATCGAGACGAGGAGCTCTCGACGCGGGACGCTGGCTCCGTCGTTTGTCATCCCAACGACGATCTCTCTTCGGATTTTCCTCCGAATTCCCGTGGAAATCGACGAGTACGGAATTAAATTTCGAACGATGAGAGCGTCCCGATTGTTCGATCGCGTCGCAAGTGACGAGAGAGATAATAATCTCGCGGTCGATATCGTGGGAAGAATCGATCGCAACGACGGAGATTAAATCGTCGATAAGAGATGAGAGGGGATCGACGAGACGCGTGAGATCCATTCGATTCGGCTCGCGTCGATTACTCGTTCTCGATCGGCAACAGATTTCTTCCTTTTTCCATAGCGAAGGACGCCATTATTATTACTGGCGTGTTACGTATGCATATTTTGTCCGCCAATTTTGCTCCTCCCGTTTTTGCAACGAGATTACCGCATCACCGTTACATTCCGCGGCCCGTTACCCTTGCCTCGAGCCTCGGCATCGCTCGGTCACCTGTTGCCCCACAGACCTTCCTTCCTCGTGTTTGTGCCCCGTGATTTGCATCTTTGGCCGACGCTCCACGCTTCCTGCGATGCAAAATAACCTCGATAAGGGCACGTGACCCGACTTCTCGAAATACTCTCATCGGTGGCACCAAGGATAACGATAATATCCCGAAGACACAAAACAGTTGAGAACGTCGAAATATATTTCCAAAAAAATACCGAGGGCTAATTCAAAAAATGCTAATTTTTCAATTTTGTCCTCTAAGTACAAGTGCTCAGGATTTTTGACTTATTCTGCAAACACTTTTCCGTGAAAGATATATTAGCCCCTCTCCTCAGCATTTTAGTGCCGTGAAATCCGTCTAAAAAAAGCAACTGGATATCCAAAACATATTTTGCGCGAAAAATCGAATTTTTGACGGAAAATATTGAGAGGAATCGGAAAAAATTGTGGCAAGGTGGGAATATGCGATTTTAAGGGCGAGTAATTGTATCGAGAGTAGATCGGCACTTGGTGGGGAATGATATCGATGTGTCGTGTGTCAAAATGGAATTGGAAGGGAATATATTTGTGGCGGTATCTTCGATTAGCTTGAAATTACCATGGAAAGAGATTGCGACACGAGCGGATGAGAATCTCTGAAAAAAAGACGAAAAGGTGATACGCGGATAGAGTCGACAAATTTTAATATCATATTATTGGACCCACGGAATCGAAACACGATTCTGATTAGCCGTTTTTCGAATGTTGTATAAATTAGTAGTGAAATATGCCAGGGAATAATGGGCGAACGATGAAATTTGCGTCAATCGATATCAGCGAACATCGCGGCGAGAGAAATTTGAACAAATTTACGAACCTTATCAGGAATTTTTTCTCCCATCATATTTTAGAAACGCCTAATAGAAAATCAGCTCCGATTTGCATTCGTGTTCGATGTTTCACGTTTTTTCTGTCGTCCGGTAGACGAGATAATTGGCTCCGTTGGTCGCGCAGGTATTCGATCGTCGAAATTGCGTAAGCCGTGTCCGATAAATCTACGGTGGCGTATGATAAAGATATTTCTGGTAGTCGCGTGCCTTCCGCTTTTTTTCAGGAAGCAAAACTATCATTATTTTTATCGGGAAGACGAGCTGCAGCAGTTTCCTGCAGGCCATGTGCGTCTCGCGAGGCTTCTCCATATCTAAATATATGTATATGCACACGCGGACCCAGTCGTATATAGCCGCGGTAGCCCCGCGAGGCTAAACCTAGACCAGACAGACCGAATCGAGAGAATTTCGTGACCTAGAATAAAAATCCAGTGACAAAACGAGAGGAGACAAAGGAACGAAGCGCGACGAAAAATTCTTTATCGTGAAATACAATTTTTTTACGAATAGATACTTGCAGCCGTGGAAATATATGGTTCCTCGGGATAACGAATTGCGGCGGGTTAAGCCGGATCGTTGCAAGAGAGGCGTTAAGGACTCGTTCTCTCGCGCGTGACAGAAGCGAGAATATCGAAGCGTAAGTAGCGCTTCATTAGGATCAGTTATTTTCGTCACCCTGGCACGACGTCAGCTGTCCTCGGCGCCGAGGGATCGTATTAAATATACGAGAACGGAGTGACGAAACCTCCTTTAACCCGTTAGAATCGAGTCATTCACGCTCCCATCTTCTTCTCGCTCGAATTACCCGCCAAGACCTCGTCGCAGCGCGGGAAAATCGAACCTCGCGACGTGCCGAACGCCTCGCGACTTCGCCTCGCTCGCATAAAACTCTTGACTTTATTGGTTACTCGAAAATTGACGGTTAAAATCTTTTTTAAAAAAATTTCTTTCACCCGACGAACTTTGTACGACTTGGTCAATTTTAAATCAAAGTACGTCTCACCAACTACACGCGTCTACATATTTTTTATTCGACTATATTCTTACTAATATTTACAATAAAATAAAGGAAGTGAGATTTTTTTGGAACGTAACACGAATTCATGTGCCTCGGATCGAGTATACATTAATTAGTATTCTGCACACCTTTTTCCCCCTCACATACTTAATATACGAACGCAAAAACTGTTTCTCAATTAAAAAAATGAGTATGGTGTTTTTATTAGTGGCATAAAATTTGAATTTCATTTTCTCCATTTCTGAAGAAGAAACAAATAATCTAACCCTCGTGAATTATTGTTTTATTATCACCCCAATTAGACGCTTTTTTGTATGAGAAATACCAATAAAACCTATGATCAAATAATTACTATGAAAAATATTAAAAAAATAAAAACACCAGTCGAACTAGAAAATACAAAAATCTGTGTCCTGTTTCTGGAAATTTGGCGAAGATCGAACGTTATTCGCGTTATTCGAAGAACGGGTAACGAAGGAAGCGAATAATTACTCGTGGGGAAAAATCACTTCAGCGAGTGGTCTTGAGACAACAATCGATCGTTAAGTCGAAGACGCGATGGAAATAAAGTTGGTTCATTTACGCGGTTATAAATGCGAGAATTTTATTGACTTCCACGACGAGCGAGAATCGCGCGACTGATGGTTTCGCGACGCGAGAGAATCCTAGATTTTCCGAAAAAAACGAGAACTCGCGAAAGATGTTCGCGTTTCGAAGTTCTCGCTTGAAAAATCACGGATTGGCGATCTCGCGCGATGACACGTACGCGATTCATCGAGATATAATAGACAGAGCATCGGAGTCCCGTTACGACGAATAAAAAGCGTCGGTTTATTTCTTCGTCGAGATCAACCGACTCGATTGTGTGGCCAATCGAGAGATATTTTTCTTTCAAATCTCGCTTCAAACAATCGATATTCCGTCATCGGTCGGATACGCGGAGGAAGAGAAGAAGGACGAAGGACCGCGAGTGAATTGTGGAGGACGAGATCCGTTTTGTCGGGCCGAATGATGCGGCATAAACGCGGAGTCCTCGTGAACGATCGTCGGAGGCATATAATTCGGGTCGAAAATTAATTCAGGCGAATATTCAAAGCTGCAAAAGGCAAAAGAAATTCCAAGAACTGCGTAACGCTCGTTATCTCCGTTCGTGAAGCCGAACTTTACGGTAATATCGCGCGGACAAGTTAATTAATCGAAGCTCGCGAGGAGAACGAGAGCGTGAGGCTCGATGTTTCACCGGGACAATTAAATTTCGCGAGAGAGAGAGAGAGTCGTGCGACGCGCGGTTTTAACGACCGTTACCAAGAAAATGCTGTCGCGTTTGCCCAACGATCGTAAATTTGATGCGAATTTCGAAAAACCACGACGAAACCTCTTTTTTCTCTCGCTTTCTCTGCTTGGCTCGCGGTCGCTTCGAGATTCGCTTTCTGCGAAACTCGCATTTGCGTAACGCGACTGCAGAAATATCCTCGACAATTTTCCGCCACCGTCAACAAAGACTTCAAAAGATTCGCTCATCCCACAAATGTTGTCGATGTCTTCTCGACTGAAGACGTTTGGTCCATCGAAGATGTAATCTGCGCTCGCGAGGCTCAACATTTTATCCATATCAGCGCTAAGACTAGATATTCTTTGGATAAAGTGTCGATTGACGTTAGGAGGTTCGTGGGGCAAAGTGCTTCCAGGGACAACGCGCTAGCTGGGGTAAAGTGGTGCAGAAGTTGGCAGAAGTAATTTTTTTATTTGAAGTTTTTGAATCAGTTACAGATTTATTAATTTTACAGTAGGTGAGATATACTTGTAGCGAGCTTATTCATGGGAGAGTAAATTCAGTAATATTCGTTTCGATTAGAGTTTTGTTATGGCTTGTAGAGTTTTTAAGAAAGTTAGATTTTTAAGAAAGTGTAGATTTATTTGGGTAAGCTGATTTCTCAATATTACTCTTTGGTCTGAACGTAAAGGACAACTCCGTAACATGTGGTCTATATCCTGAGAGTGAAAGGAGCATGGACAACTAGGATCGTTTGTTATCGATACTCTCGCAAGAAAAGCATCGAGATTGTAATTCTTTGCTCCAAGCCGGTTGATTGCGATAATGAGATTTCGCGAGAGCTTTTTTTTTTATAAAAGCACGGTTGCAAAGGCAAACAAAAATTGCTGGTTCGTGGGCCGAATGATCTGTCCGAATGGAAAGTCTGTGATTACTGAAATGAAATCATATATTTCGATGTTTCTTAAATTAGCCTATTACAACCAAAATAAAAAAAACACGTCTGTGTCAATATAAATAAATAAACGTATCTTCCACAAACGAAAACGTCTGCGGTCAAAAGCAGCAACCGCATTCTTTTTTGGATTAAATTGGTGAGAGATGGATATATCCTACTTGTTGTGAGGATAACAAAGACAGTTAAATTGATTAACGTGAAAGTAAAGCTCAAATTCGTAAATTATTTTCAAAGACCGAGATCATTTTCGTTTAGATATCTTAAAAAAAGGTACGTACTTGTAGAAGTGAAAAAAAAACATTGCGACGTGTTATAATAAAATGAAGTTTATATTCGTAACGAGCAAGTCAAAATCTGTATGCTCCACGTGAGAATATTCGGAAGAAAAAAAAATTATCGCAGACTTGTGTTATTTTCTGATCATCGTCTGTGCTGAGACATCTTCATTACGCGAATCTGGAGAGCGTTGACTTCTCGTGCGAGAAATAGAGAAATATCACAATCGTGTGGAATGAATGAGTAGTAGTTCTTGGTCTCGACGGAGCGATAATAAATTTCAATCCAGTCTGCTTGAAAAAAAAACACCTCTCAACCGAGCTAATGAACCATCAGGTACTCTTCATCGTTCTCTTCGAAATTTTCAGTTTATTTTCATTATTCTTTCGTCTTGTGTGTCTGCGATTTGGCAGCTTGTATTGGCTAGAGATAGGCAAATCTGAGCCTCGATCTCGATCGATTGGACATACCTGCAACGACGAAATCACATCGGCAGTCGAGAGAACTTGAAATGGGCAAGTTCGGCTGATTTTTACGGGTTTCCTCGAGTCGTGTATCTATCGACGAAAAACCGCAGTATTAGAACATTATGGGAAATCGTGGCAGCTTGCGTAACGCGTGGCGAGGTACGAGAACTCGTGTTTCTCGTCTTCCAGATCTCGTGTTTGGAAAGAGCAAAGAATCGTCGTTTTCAATCGTCCGTCCGAAATCTATAGATAGAATACGCCTGGCGTCGTTGTCTCGTTGCGACACACGAGACGTCGTTAATTTCTTCGGATCCTCCGCGCAGTTTATACCGCGAAGAGACGGACAAGCGGGGACAACGACCGTCGCGCATCTTCGATTTGTTCGCGAATTTCATAATTTCAGTCACGCGTTCGCCTTCGCCGATTAACAATTAACCGGCTCGATCGAAAATTTCCTTAAAAGCATCGCGAGCGCCGTTTGCGGAGGACTTTTTCAACGCGTGCCTCGTTCCGGGCCCCGCGGGACTCGCGATCACTTTCTTCTTCTCCCTCGTCGGAAAACGTCGCGCGGTGCACCGGTCTCGCGAGTCCGCAAGAAGACGTCACTCGCGCAGCGGCGAGCGCGATCCCCGAGCCCCGAAGAGCTTCGACTCCATCGATACCCGACTACTCTCCTCGGTCTCGCGCGACTCTTCCCGGCGCTCCTTGCCGCCGCGCCGTCCCCGGTCCCGCGACGGAGATGCCCTCTTATGGTAGCGCTTCGCCTGCGCCTCCGCAAGACAAAAAGGTTCACTTGCCGTCATCCGGGCTCGCGAGAGTACGAGCGAGACAAAACATCGTCGCGGCACGTGTAAAGAGAGAATAGATTGCGTAAGACCTTGAAACGGTGTCTCGGTACGTAGAGGTCGGAGCCGGAATTTTTTCACAAATCCTCGCCCCTCGTGGGCTCGATGGCTGACGCGATATCGGGACCGAAATTCGTCGTGCCGGAGGTCTCACCCCCGGCTGCCCGGAACTCGGATGAACCAGGACGCGCGGGTCCGTCCGAGCAGGAATGTCGTGACGATGGAGAACGAGAACGAGAAGGAGGAGGAGGAGGAGGAAGAGGAAGAGGAGCCGGTCGGTATCTATACGTTGCGAGTCGGTATTTACATGGAACGACGCGGCGACGGGAAAAACACGGTGTTATGGTTCGTGGAGGAACAAACGAGGACCTGTTCCCTCGACCCGGCGCATCGCACGGATGAATTTCGGATGAAAGTGAGCGAAGAGCGCGGAACCCTTTCGCGTGACGCAACAACGGTACAGGACTCGCGCGTACTACCGTCCGGAGAAGGCTACCCCCGATGGGAGAAAGTGTCGACAAATAATCTCGCCATAAAAGTAATCCTTTCGAGTACAGGAACAAGTACAGGAACAAGTACAGGAACAAGTACAGGAAAAAGTACAGGAACAAGTACAGGAACAAGTACAGGAACAAGTACAGAAACAAGTACTGGAACAAGTACAGGAACAAGTACAGGAACAAGTACAGGAACAAGTACAGGAACAAGTATAGGGACAAGTACAGGGACGAGTACAGGAACGAGTACAGGAACAAGTACTGGAACAAGTACAGGAACAAGTACAGGAACAAGTACAGGAACAAGTACAGGAACAAGTATAGGGACAAGTACAGGGACGAGTACAGGAACGAGTACAGGAACAAGTACAGGAACAAGTACAGGAACAATTACAGGAACAAGTACAGGAACAAGTACAGAAACAAGTACAGGAACAAGTACAGGAACAAGTACAGGAACAAATACAGGAACAAGTACAGGAACAAGTACAGGGACAAGTACAGGGACAAGTACAGGAACAAGTACAGGAACAAGTATAGGGACAAGTACAGGGACGAGTACAGGAACGAGTACAGGAACAAGTACAGGAACAAGTACAGGAACAATTACAGGAACAAGTACAGGAACAAGTACAGGAACAAGTACAGGAACAAGTACAGGAACAAGTACAGGAACAAGTACAGGAACAAGTACAGGAACAAGTACAGGAACAAGTACAGGGACAAGTACAGGGACAAGTACAGGAACAAGTACAGGAACAAGTACAGGAACAAGTACAGGGACAAGTACAGGGACAAGTACAGGAACAAGTATAGGGACAAGTACAGGGACGAGTACAGGAACGAGTACAGGAACGAGTACAGGAACAAGTACAGGAACAAGTACAGGAACAAGTACAGGAACAAGTACAGGAACAAGTACAGGAACAAGTATAGGAACAAGTATAGGAACGAGTATAGGAACAATCGCGACGCGACCTTGGTTCGTAATCGCGTCGCTCTCTCGCAATTGTCATCGATAATCAGAGCGTAAGGGACGCGAGCGCGTACCAAAGAACTCGCATGTAAGTCACGTACGGTCTCTGAAATCTTTTTCACCTCTCTCGCCGTTTTCTACGATCCGCGGTTGTTGTTCGCGACACGAGCGATGAAGGGGGCGTGCGATTTAAAAAAATTGAACGCGTTGACCAGCGTTAAAACGCTGCTATATGCTTGTTATGCCTGGTGACTCACGGCTAACCAACAAAGTCGTGTCGTACGCGGTACAGTTTACCTTCCGTACCTCTAACATAAGCTAAAACTGAGCCCCGGGATAAGAACAATAGGGACAAAAGAACAAACGCCGAGGAACAACGATGGACTAGCAACCGCGTGTGGGTTCCTACCTGATACTACGCGGTTCTCGTACACGCGACCCTACGTCCCCCGAGATATTCACATCTTTCTCAATAAATATATGCACGCGGACGTTTGGACAAAGAGACGAAGAAGCCGTGGTCAGCGGAGTCTCGCGAAACATGGTCGCGTTGCTTCGTGACTTGGTCGCGTACCTAGACAAATTACTCACCGGTACGACGAGTAGCATTTTTTATTTCATTTTATTTTTTTCAAGTCGAAGAAAAATTCCGGACGACTTTGCCATTCCCTTGCCTTTTTCGTCGCCGCTCGTCTTCTTTGGCGAGCCGGAGTCGAGAAACGAGATCGAAAGTAACGCAGTTTTTTCTCCTCTTCTTCGAATCGTGGAAATCGATCGGTAACCGGCGAAGAAGAGCGCGGAGTGATGCAATTGACTTTAAATTGTAATTCCATTCCGTTTGCTCGGTTTTTTTATACGCGATGCTTTACTACGTGAGCGGACTTTGCGTCGCGATGTGGCATATGCTGGTTTTCATGCTCGGTAAACCAAGAGTCACCCACCAGGAAAGTACTACTCCCGAGATTAAAGGGAAGAAAACACATGGGAACGAGGGGTGAACGTGAAATGGACCCATCAACGAAATGATAGTGGATTTCTCACAATTCTGTTCAACTATGATATACGAATGTTTCATTTAAGCTTTGAAATTAGTACGTACGATCTTCACCATTTCTATATTCAATTCTCGTTTTCTCTTTTTTACCCCACGTTTACTTACTCCTTCGTTTATCGAGAACTTGCCTCAGTTACAACGTCGCGATTTTTAAATATCGCACGTGGCAATTATTAGACAACCCGGCTCCTCGAATTTCCCCACATAATTCAACCGGTAGGCATAAATAAATCGAATTCCGAGTGTTATATTTCCAAAAATACTCCAATTTCGAGATCATAAATTCAGAATGTACCGCGATAGGATTTTGATTCCCGATAGGACCAATTATTTGCGGGGGGATGATCATTTTGACGAGTAGATGATCAGATTATTTTATGTTTCTCGCAGCTCGTTAAAATCCTACGTAATTTCTAATCGTAAGTTGTCAAAATTCGGAACGCAGAGATCAGGTTTTCGCTCCCATACGAAATAAAAGTGTATAATCTCAAGAGAAGAAAATAAATCCGAAAATAACGAGTAGGATCCTCCTCGTTTCGCGTTTCACAGCAGCTACTTTGCCAACTCTCGCGAAGGCGGGTTGATATTTCATCAACGAATCTCGTTCCTCTATCTTCGTCATCCTCGCGCGCGCAAAAACCGTTATCGCCAAGTACGTTCGGAAAATTGTTCCACCGATGGAAAATACGACCGCGAACTATTATTATATTATACTCCTGCCAAATGACTCGATTAACTCGATCGTGAGAAAAACAGGAAGGGCGACAAAGACGCGAGACGTTGGTACATAGGTGTAATTTTATCGTTTGCCGGAGCAATTAAGGTCGTCGATAGTGATCGCGAGTAAATAATTGCGCAACGTTGAAATCTTTCAGATTATGGTCAGTTGAGCGGAATCGTATCGATACGCTCGATTATTTACTCGACGATTACTCCGTAGTTCCTGACACGTAATCGGTAACAGCTATCGGCGGCATCCGCGCGCTCAGGTGAATCGGAGCTCCTCTCATTAACTCTTTTCTCCATAGTTTCCCCGTTCCCCTCCCCCTCCCTCCCTGCGGTGGATGTCCTCCACGTTTCATTCGTCATCTATCACTCGTAACGTTTGCCCGTTTGCGCGCGTTGTCGCCGTGTTTTTCTGCCGCGAGACTCCCTTTTATCGTTAGCCGAAAGAGAAAGACTATAACGTGTTGTTAATTCTTAATGCGTAGGTGGAGAACGTGAGCCTCTGCGTCGGGGCGCTACGAGCACTCGGAGCTGACGTCGGGGCGGTGAATCCTGGGGAGCTTGCCTCCGGGTCCACCCTACGCCCCGTCTTGGCCCTTTTATTCGCCTTGTCGCGACACAAGCAACGAGCTAAGCAACTTCAAGACATGCCGCGGTGAGTCATGCTTCTCTCTCTCTCTCTCTCTCTCTCTCTCTCTTTCTCTTTTCTCTCTCTCTCCTTCTACCAACTTTATCCCCGCATTCCTTGCTAATCTTCTACTATTCGAAAAATTTATAGCTGCTAGGCTCTGATAGCCTCACGGTTATAGTTTACACAAAGGGACTAGGCGCGGCGACTGTCGCCACCGCGCCCATCATTTACCCAAATCAGCGACACTAAAATCAACCTAATGATAGACGTGAAAGGATGCGAGGTCTCGTGCTCTCGCGCTTCACTTTTCACAATTTCCACGACCGATCGACACGACGCGTCGCGTGGCTCTCGCTGTTACAAACTTCACCCGGACTTTTCAACATTTTTACCTTTCACTTCGAGATATTCCTCCATCCATCGCAATTTTTAATACTCCACGATCGGATCCCGAATCAAATGGTTCAAATCGATTACTGATGGATAGTTTTTTTCTTCTGATACACCAACGAGCCCGATTTTCACGAATGCATTGCAACGTATTCTCGCATTGAACATTAGTACCGCTATTTTTTTTTACTCCAACATTGTTTTTTTTTCTACTCCAAACTTGTTCGTTTTTTACTCTGAACTTTTGTTTTTCTTACCAGAAACTTTTGTTTTTTTTTTTACTTTAAGCTTCTTTTTTTTTCTCTGAGCTACTTTGTTTTTTTACTTCAAATTTTTGTCGTGTTTTTTACTCCAAGTTTGTGTTTTTACTCAAAAATTATTTATTTTTTGTCGTGATGAAGTTCCTTGGTTGTTATTACTCCAAACTTTTTTTTTCATTTCCAACTTTTTTTGCTTGCCGTCGGTAAAACATTTCCCTGTGGGTGAGGTTCGTCCTCGTAGATCGATAAGTTAGGAATCTTCACGTGAACACAATCTGTAGTCGGTATATGCACGTGTCCTACCGTCAGTTGGTTAGATCCCATTCATATGTATGTCGCGCACGCGGTGCGATCTGCATTACCGACCGAAGATGTTTCTTCCCTTATCCGTATATCCCATGGCTTCTCTCCCGTCCCGTGGCAATAAAATACCGGCAGAATTGATCTTCCTATTCGCGTGAACCAGCTATCGCGATTACCACCCGCGTATCGCGTTCAGCAAGTTCGTGTCGCGTGAGTTGCGCGATTCCGAGCGAAAGGCGCGAAGCAATTCTCAATCTCTCCACGTGTCTCCTCGAGTACAATTATGCGAGTCGAATTCCTGCGCGAGCTTGCGTCACGAGTGTTTCGCGACAAATCACGTTTGTCGCGTAGAATACCAAATCGAGGTGTCTAATGATAATAAAAGTGACGTTTCTCAATGAAGTTTCTCAACCGGCATGCGTGACCCTATTCATAAATTAATTAGCCACAGCGAAACGGCGATTATCCGAACGAGTCCATTGGATATCGTTGCTATCTCTGATAACCACTTTCCACGGGCCTCCTTTGTCCAACGTTGACCATAGCAGAATCGAGCCCGTTGGCCGCTACGTCCGCGACGTCGTTAATTAGTTTCAACGTGACCAAGCCTCGCGATATATCTGGTTTAAGAACCAATCTCGAAACGAACAGGAAGGTTACGATCCTAGGGTCATTCGTTTAACCGCAGGCGACGTGAAACTGCTATCGTTTTTAAGTATACCCAACCACCGGAGCTTTATCCTGATACCGAGCCGAGATATGCTAAGTGCACCGAAATATACCGGATATCTGGTTACTCGCATCAAGATCCTCGACGGCATTGTATACGCGAGATAACGGACGCGTCTACGATAGATTCCTTCGCTCTGCCACGCTCACTCGACGATTTAATTGTTATTCTATTTTTTTTACGCGACCCACTCTCAGCGAGAGCTTGCTTATACGTTAAAAAATTGTACCTTATTGCACATAGTATAAAACATGTTGTATAGAACAAGTAACATTTCAGTGTGTTGGTTCAACACAATCGTTCGCGTTGTTCTCAAAGTCCGTTTTTCGAGACACAAAAATGTTCTTTCATACTGCAGTGACACTTTTTAAATGTTACTCCAACATTGGTTCGTATCACTAAAATAATACTAATTTTGTGTAAAAAAAACAAAAACGACGGGACAAATTTTTATGTTGAATTTGACGGGAAATTTTTTACGGTGTCAGAAGTTTATCGTTACAAAGAAGAGGGACGTTGAAGAAAATCAGGTGTATGGATGTAACAACGATGAATATAATTTTTAGGAGGAGTTTCGTTATAAATCGTGGAAGTCGACGGACTTGTATGCTGCAACTTTCGACAAAATTGTGGGAATATTGATCCGGGGAAAACTATAAGATTCATTTCCCGTAGATTCGAGTCTTAATTAACCATCTAGCGAAGAGTTACTAGGCACGGAGGCTCGTTGTGAAACGGGGTAAACCCAACGCAGCTTTATGTATCGCGTACGTGGCGGAAAAAATGTGGCGGACCTGCGATGTTGAAATTCGAAATATTTTAATTACTGCGAGCGCAGTTAATTTTTAATAGCGAGCGCCGAGGGTGACGCCCACGTGGGAGCGAAAGGGTTGGCCGTGGTTCTCGTATTCTTGGCTTTGCCGAGCGAAACGCGACCGGGCCCCGCGTATATTCGTGGACGCTCGTACGATTTCGGAATATACGTGACTCTCGTGCGTAATTCGCGTCTCGTTCCCTCGGGATGCGAGTCGCGTTGAGAAGATGGACCAGGGATTATCGAGGTATGCGAAACAACGATGGACTTAGGGAATAAAGACTCGGATATCTGGCGATGGAACGTATCGTCGGTCCGACGACATTTTTTATTCGCCACGCCGATCATCGTCTCTTCCTCCAGCCGGAAGTCGGCGATAATTCTCCCAACACGGATAATCGATGCGGAGTACCATTTCGACTCGATAATCAGCGTAGGTAACCATCGACGCGATTGGCGCAAGAGAGAGAGAGAGAGAGGGAGAGAGGGAGTATCAACTGAGAAATACTATTTATCAAGACTTCAGACATCTCATGTTTCACGATGCACCCATTATAACTCGACACGACCACGCAAAAGCGGACGTATTTACGACAATAGCAGTCAAAGGACGTCGTCTCCTCCTTCAACGACGTCTCGCAGCATAGAATATGTATCAGGCAAAATTTTATATCCGACGTGCTTCCCTTGCTAAGGCTATCTATCTATCTATTATATGTAGGGTACATTGAAAAAGGAGCCTTTTCACGAGGTGTTTCATTTTGTCCAAACTCTGGGAGAAACGTTTTTACGGTAAATATATGGATCTCATACGCGTTCCGTACAATGGATTTGGGTCCTATTTACATAGCCCGCGTGCGATTCTCACAGTTACCGTATTCCGCGCGCATAATTAGACTCACCAAATCAGTCGCGTACGCGGAGTCCACACGCACGCGCGTGTGTACATTTTTGTGAGGTATAGAGGCCATAAATTATTTTACCGCTTGAAAATAGTCGCGCCGAACTCGAAGGGACTAATCCGAATCATTGACGGTGCGAGCTTTCACCGGAGCATTTTACATGTGTTATAAATGATTTCGCTCTATTCGCTCCGTGCACACTTACGCGCACTCAGCAGAGTGAGAACGTGCAGTCGTGTTCATGCATACTAGTGGCGATGCCTATAGTACGAATCAGCATTTCATTTGTAAAAAATGTATGTATCTAAACGACTATTATTCTCACTTTGACGACGGTAGTACAGACGTGTACGGAGCGAGGAGGCGTAGAAAAATCGAGGCATTCGAGAAATTGTGGTATTTCTATTACGGAAAAAGTGTTGTTAGATTGAAAAATGCAGTTCTGTTCTGAATTTCGATCGCGACTGGACACGAAGGAATTTCGTTTCGTCAACGAATCTCTTTGAAATCGAAGTCCTGCAGACAAAAGAGTCGATTGTACTCCGATTCGACTGGGAAGAAGAAAAAATGGAATCTCGTCTGGCGAACAAATGTGGATTTTGGTTGAATACAAACGAGTGATTTTTTACTCGATTTACGAATAAATCTCCGTGCTCTGTTTTTTTTTCAAACAAAAATTCGGAGAAGTACGATACTTGTTAGCGGAGCAGAGTGTTCGAATTTTTCACGACAAGCTGGAAAATTCCTGTGCAAACACCGCGTTTTTGCAACAAAGCTTCTACCAGGGTTGTAAATAATGCTGTAAATTTTCCAATGCAGTGGCATTTCACTAACCATTGAATCAATTTTTTAATGGGAAAAACTTCCATTAACTATAAAATTTATTTTCTCAATAGGTCAAATTTTCATTAACCAATAAACTTATTTTGTCAATGGGAGAAATTTTTAAATAACCATTAAATTAATTTATCTAGCGGGAAAAATTCTCATTGACCAATAAATTAATTTTTTGTAGTGGGAAAATGTTTTCTGAACCATTGAATCAATTTTTTAATGAAAAACTTGTCCATCAAAAAACTAAATGTAACGAATTGATGTATTAACAAAGGTACAACCCTGGTTTCCACGTCGTGGCTCGCTCGAGTTTGCAAGCTTCGTCGCGACAGATCAACAATGCAGCGGGATTAGCATAAAAATTGTTTGAAAAGCGGGTAGAGGGCGCGCTCCGTTGGTTATACGAATGCGATTGGTCGGTCATAGGAGAAAGTATCGTTGGGATTGGCTGCGTCGGGATGTCGGTGCAGTGGGGAGGCTGCAGAGCCGAGAGAGAGGCCATGTGCTAAGCTATGGGAATGGTTTGCTCTCAGTGTCAGACCATCAACGATGCCTACTACACCATGGGCACGCCATAGCTGGTCTCGTCTAAGCCAAAAGGCCTCTGACAGACGCGCGTAGGCAGGATGGATCCGAAAGTGCCGCGAGTGTCAATTTTTCAAATCTGTGATGGATTCCACGCGATCGGTTCGAGTGTTTTCGTAAAATGTTGTGAAAAGCTCGCGTTGTTTATCCACTTTAATTATAATATCACCGTCGATCGAGTCATCAATCGCAGTTTTTAGCGTCGCCCTCGAACGAGATTCGCGCGCCGAAGGTGTAGTAGTGAAGAACGAGGTGCGATCATACGCGGTCAATGAAGAGCATCGCAACCGAGGAAACGCGAAAGGATTCGCGGCGTTGTTTTGCCGAACAGTTTTCATTGTTGCCGGCTAAACGGCGCGTTTCGCCACAATAAACCACCTTCGGTTGCAATTAACAAATTCAATGCGCGGAGAACAAAGAGCATTACGCGCCAGCGGATCGTTTTACGCTTACGCTTCGAACGAACGAATTTCGCGTTGCCTGGTAAATTGGCATCCGCGATAAAAAGAGGAAAAACAAATAAAAACAACACGACGCGAACAATAAAATTAAACGATCTCTTTCCCGGCAGTTATAATCCGCGCGATTATAACCGAATTACGGGATAACCGGGCTGACGAGTATTTTTTAACGAAAAATTTCGGTAGCTTAAAACTCGATTTCAAGTACTATTTAAACATTCGTGATATATTCGCATACATAATCATTAGTTTACTAACGAAACGTCGCCATATCTCCGCACCGCCTTGTAAAATTAGTCTTAAATCGATCGGTCGAATTTAAAATGGAGAAAAAATTCATTTTGACCAATTAAATTGTTTATTTAAATAAACTTTTAAATTTAAAAAATCGTTGCCTCGTAAATCGTGATAAGCCGCTTGGAATTGCGGAGAGGATAATAATAGTGAATTTTGTAGTAGCAGAAGTAATCGTTTTTCGATCGGTTAATATAAATAGGAGAAGAAAACACGTGACAAGCGATTATTCGGCAAAATGGGAAACAGCAACAGTAACAGTAGCAGCAGTCGAAAATCACGTAGCTTGCCAAACTCGCCCGAAGCTCACAGGTAAAATTAATTAATCCCTTTTTTTTCGTTGTTCTTTTTTTTTTTTTTTTTTGGAAACTGTTTTTCTCGGGGAAATGAGTCGACGGGCAATTTTCTTCGACGTGCCTTTTTCCGAATCGGTCGATAAAATCGGAGTCGGGATTTATTTCTGCCATGTCCGGCTGCCAGGCGATTTGTTCGCCGATTCGTCGCGGGGTAAGCGCGATCTATATTAAGATTGAAAAATCCAAAACCAGATCCCGGAGCCGAGCCCTCGGAGACCGGTTAGCACGGCTGTCTTTTAACACCTTTTGCCTCTCTGCTTGAAAATAACCGATGCGACAGGCCGTTCTCGGAATCGATTTTATATTCGAGAAAACGGTGATACTTCGATGGGAGGTAATTTTAACGAGAGCCGCCCGATCGACGTAGCGAGAATCTTCCTGCTGGCCAAAGAAGGAAATCCTATTTCCAGCGATTTCGCGATCGAACGATCGAAAACTTCGGTCTCGCGAATAATAGACGAACGATGGAGAATAATAGCGAAAGTACGCGGAACGCGTGGGAAAACCGGTTGGGCCACGAGCTACTCGCATCAGAACACGACTCCCCTCGCAAACTTCTCATCCGCAGGTGCGAAAAAAGTAACAACGATCATTGCTAACGAAAGAAGCGGTGCCAAGAATTTGTCGAAGCGACACCTTCGGCAGAGTAAATTTGCAAAGAGACTCGACTATCCGCGGTACAGTCGCATGGCGACTTCGCAAATTGCTCGTGGGTGTCCGGGAGACGACTCCACGGAAAAAAGTGACCCTCTCGGCGGACAAAAACTTGTTAATCTGACCAGTTGTACGCTAACGACGCGATACGTCACGCAATTTTTTTCCTCCGACGAATCTGATGATTGCTGGTGGGTGTTTCGCGTGATAAGCGTCTAAAAAACTCACAGTTGTAGAGAGACATTGACGCTTTCGTCGTGTCATCCTCGTACTCGCTTCGAAATTCTCGTACAAGACGAAAGTATCGTCGCTTAGTGTTCGGTATCACGTTTGAAAATATCACGTCTCGGGTCATCGAGCTCGTGATTCACTCGTGAGAATACATCCTCCTCCTCATCGGTCACGGTCAGAATAATGCAAATGCCTTAATGATCTCCCTCGAAAAGTCCTCTCGAATAAATCTGTAATTTTCGCCTTACGTTAACGTAATATCATTTTAAATATCATTCCGCATTTCATATTACTGTTATTTTATTATTCCTTATACCACTAACCTCACCGCGCGTATTCTCAACGGTGTAAATACTCGACGTTCCTTCGTCGACCCGGGACAATGGAAATTCACTCGAATCTTATTCCACGCAGCTCGAGATTCATTTTTCAAACAAGTTCCTATCACCTCGTTTTTCGCCCATTCGTAATTTATTTTTTCTCACCTCTCTTCGCTAATTCACGGACACTTCGGGTAACTTTGGCAACGCGAAGTCTAAAAGTTCGTTGCGAGTGTTTTTCACCTGTTTACAACTCGTAATCACTGTTTTTTTCTCGCCTTTCATTCCATAAGCCCATCTCGACTCCTCCGCTCATTTTACCCCGCAGTTCGAGTTTCTTTGAGAAACCTATCTCACCCCATAAAAACCCCATTTCATCCGAGAATATAATTTTTTATCCAAGCATACAATTTGCCCCGGCACACGCATCTTACCTCAACGAAAACTAATTTTATCCCGGCTACCTGTTTATCCTTTTTTACCACCAGACTCGTATCATCTCACGGAATCGTCTAGGCTCGCAGATCAGTTTCCTATCAGTCGGATTGCGACTAACAGTCCCCCCATTCTACGGAACAAACCTATCGTACTCCTCGAAAACGTCAGTCACGGGACAATTTTACCCCGCTGCGCACTTTCTTCCAGAGACACCGTTACCTGCAGTCCCTTTCCACTTCCTAGCTGCCCATTCGTCACGATGGAAAAATGTGATTCGAAAAAGGACAACCGACCACTTAACAGTGTTTGCCGCGTAGTCTGTATAAATATGAAACTCGATGTTCAATAACCGAATAACGGTTCGCGAGATGACAATCTATGCGACGTACCTACGCGATGTACACTATACACCGCGCAAAATTCTCTCACCGTGCGAGGTGTACAATATCTTCAAGATGTTCCCTTTGCTGAAGTTCGGAAAAAGCTCGACTACTCGACGAACGCAGTCTCGAGAGAGCAGAGCACATCCATCGAGATCGTTCGGGAGCAGAGAGTCAGGAATACCGAGAAAGCACGTGGCTGAGAACGGCAGCAAGAGCCTCGCAGGACTGATACTTTCTCTGCCGTCTCTTCACCACCTTCTGTTCATTCTCATAATTCTCCCCCAGTTCGACGCGGAGATTTCTCTCCTCGCTCATTTTTCCACGACGTCTCGTTGTCTCGTTTAATTTTTTGCCCCTTTTTCTCTTCCCACTCTTTTCTTTCTCCTCGCGTCGTCCATTTTTTTCTCCCCTTTCTCGTAGGCCTTCTTCCAGCGCGCCGCGTATATTTATTATTGCGCTTCAAGGTTTTTATCTCGTTTATATATCTTTATTTAGCAAACGAGTTCAAAGACATCGCAAGTGACTCAATGTTTTGGACGTGAATGACCACAGAAATAGATTTCTCCTACTCTCCGAACCGCCTTCGTACATATGTACGACTTTTATATCTTACATAAATATGGACTCGCGAGTCGCGCTATTATTTATCTATCTCCACTACCAACGACGTGTCAAAGTCACCAGCAAATTACGACTCTCGTCATCGCGCGCGCGCGCCAATTTCTCGCGGCAGCAGCGCCATTTTTTTTTTTGTTTGCTTTTTATACGTTCGTTGTTATCCTCTCATTTTTTTACTTCCATTTCGTTGCTCCTCGTTTTCCGGGGCGAAAAAATCGCGCTGCCGAAATTCGGAGCGAGTCGAGGCGAGCTCGTTTGCTCGCGGATGACGGATCGACCCGGCGTGCCAGACGTTCTTTCTCGTGGAAAAATGATTATCTACTCTGAAATTGACGCGCCGAAGATATTGAACTTCTCCTCGTCCATTTGACAGGTCGAACGAGATGATTCATTTTTTCTTCCGCTAATCGGATTTCCGGAACTCGATTATTCGAGCCAGACGTCGGAATAGGCGCGACTCTCGTCATTTTTTTTCACTCTCTTCCTTTTTTCCCGCAGGCATCGTCGCAGACGATTTTTTTCGATCGCGCATCAACGGCAGAATCTATATCGACGATGAGAATAAAACGCGCTGTAATTTATTCCAGGGAAAGAAAAGTGAGCGATGGACAGCTTTGAGGGTGACAAAATTGAAATTGACGATGCGAGATGTATGGGATGGCAAAACGGACAGAGAGGCACGCGCCTACGCACGCACGCGTGAAAACCCCTTGTTAATTCATAGCTTCCATCCCCGTTAGAGCATTCCTCGCGTCCTTTGTTCGTTTTTTTCAATTTCGCTTCAGCTTTCATTTCACTTTCGCAGATTCGCCGATAAGCAAATCGCGCTGCGGTCCCAAAATCAGAAGCATTCATTTTTATCCCGACTGTTTGCTCGTGACAAGCAATTGCTACAAAACTCGACACGACACGAAAATCAGTGTATAATTATACAACTTGCACACGATTGAACCCAACATATTCTTTTGAATGCAGTTATTTAAATTTATTCGTTCCTTTTCATTGATTTTTCATTTTTTCTATTCGAATCAATTCAACGTTCGGAGCAGCTTTTATGTTTAGTCTGTAATAGATTTTCGATTGGACGAAAATTCGTCGACGATGTGAAAATGAAGATTTTCAAATTCTGAGTCGAGCGCAGAGCTTTTCGGAGGAATTTCAAGTTTCTCGTTGAATTTGACGAATATTACTTTCGACGCGACGATGACTACGGCGGTGTTTAATGATACATCGAGGTTCGTTATTAGCAGGAGGGGCTCGTATGTTACGCGGTGTGCCTACTACATAGTACCTCCGCGACGTATCAGTTATTCGGTCGAGTATTGGATCTGACAACGCGTATCCGTTTATACGCGCGTTGCACTTGGCGCCCTGTGCATACACGTAGCTCGCGTCTGTAATTCATTCCGGCAATTAGGGGTAATTGCGTGTCATACCCTCGGGCCAGTATTCAAACTGTCGGTCCGTCGAGCTAACCAAGAAAATCTGTAAGCTGTACGGCAACTCTGGGATAAATTTAGAAAGGGGTACCTTCTTTCTCTCGCGTCGGGACGAGAGAGACTGCATTCTCGGATAATGTGCCTGACGCCTCGCGCCGATACGAACCTCTTCCATCGATCGATTACCCGCGTGCGAATTCACGCCCATCTCGGAATCTCGATGATTCTAGTTATTTTCGATCGCCCCGTGTTATAATAGAATTACGAGCGAGACGATGAAACGTAATTTCAATCGAACAACGTTCTTGCCCGATAGAATTCACGTCGCTTTACATCTTGGTCCAACGAACGGTAATTTCAGGGTACTCGAAACGGATGAAAAGTAGGGAACCGATTTTTTTTCTCATCCTCTCAATTTTCACACGATGAAACACGCGTTACATTTGTTACGACGAGCACGATTATAGCTGAATCCAGGGGAAAAAAGGAGGAAAACTGGTGACGACAAACGAGGGTAGCACATCTGTCGACGGTTATCGCACGGCTATGCCTACTTCGAATCACCTCGTCAAGAACCATCGCGCATCTCGCATCTACGTACCTATAACCATCCACCGTGAACTTATCATCTCTAGGGAAATCAATAAGCTCTATCGGACTCCATTTTTATCGGCTCGTCTCGATGCATGCATAGTGGAATCACGTTGATGAAAATAACTTTATTACGAGTAAAGCGAACTTGTCTATTTATTCCCCGACGTGAAATCGATCTCGCCTCGAAATACTCGGGAAACTCGTTCGCTCGCCGCGAACTCGTACTCTCGCCACTCTTATTGACATTCGCCTATCAGCATGAAGTTACGTGAATATCGTCCAACTTAATCTAGCTACCTGTTGTTATTTGTCTCATTTCGAATAACAAGTAACCACTCCTCCGCGAAACTAGCTTAGGACAAACGTCGAGGCGATACAAGTCGAAAACTCCGAAAGTCTCATTTTCAAAATTACATTCAAGAATCTAGAAAAAACGTCTTATTCGCAAGTAAACGAGTGAAGTCGAAGGCCTTTTTTTGACTAGTGTTGTTTACGAATGATCAATATTGTTGAACATTACACCTCAGCATTTTCTGTTTCTGACACGTTACATGCTTACATTTTCATGTTTTTCATTAGTCTCGGCTGGTTTATCTTTCAAAAACCACTCGGGTCAGTGACCTCTGTTGTTTGAGGAACGAACCTCAATTGGGCCAGATTGTTGGAAATGTAAGAAATGCGCGTAGTTACGTGGTTTTTATCCAAAATATGCGTCTACCTTTGGAGAAAGCGTTCGCAGCGGAACAAACAAATAATTTTGAGAAGAACGTGCTGTTGTACAAATACCGATTCGATTTCCACGTGAAACTCGGATTCGGACGATGCTAAAGGATCCACGAAACTAGGCTGGAATTGCGTAAAGTACTAGAATAAAATACCACGCGACGTTCGAAACCGAAACGAGATCGCGCGTGTCGCCAGAGCACGGTAAAATCTCACATCAGCTACCTGATCTTAAAAGCATATTTGAACGCTCGACGAGAGTTGAGATTCGAGTGATCGAGTCCCGATGTAAACTATAACATTGGTCAGGTGCTAGTCGACACGTATTAAAACGAGCCCGAGAAACCTGCTGGTGTCTCGGGAAAAAACGTGTGAAGTATACGACGACGCATGCGTCGCGTGTAGATACGAGAATTTATGTAGATACATGCGTGCTGCGTTCGTACGGATAAACGCGGACGAACCGCGTCCACGTACCTAGACGTACACGCATACCGCGGTTATCTACGTACCTGCGACTGTCTCTTTATGTAAATAAACGGACGCGTATGAGAGACGCGCGTACACGCCGAGGATACCTACCCGTAGGATACACGTTGCAGGATCTCGTGCCGCTTGACCAGGTATAAAATCAGGCTTGTCCACGGTCGTTGCAGTCGCCACGAACTCTGGAATTAAAAGCAATAGAACGTACAGCGGTGGACATATTTACGATATCAGATGCATCGCCCCCGCCTTTCGGGGGCGCGCCTCGAGCATTCCTGTCCGGATTCGTGCCGGCCGCGTCGCGGTCCTTCGTTCCTCCTCGGCGTCGTTTTCTTCGCCTCTCCTCGTTCCTCTCCCGTTCCCCGGGCCTTTTTCAGCCCTCGTAGAATATACTCAGCCCCGTTCCGCTCGTTACGAGAAGCCATTCGTAGCAACGTCGTTGAAGTTAAACCGTATCTACATATTTTCCCTGCGAACACAGCGCGAGCAACCTTAATCATCATAAGTACGCGAGCATCTCGCTTTTCATTAATTCCTTCCGCTATTTTCGCATTTTACGACGCGAATTCGCACGAATACGATCCCCCAGGCGAGAAGCTCGCTCGCTTCGATACGGAAGTCGCGCGCTTTTATACGCGACCCGAGATCCGAGATCCGTGCCGATTTTTCTCCATTTTTCCGCCCCCGTTCGGTTATTGCGCCTCGAGTCGAGCCAATAACGTCTAACGCGTCAAACCCCCCAGGATCAATCGAATTATCAACTGACAAGGGCAGATATCAACGGCGGTCGCGCGCTCGGGACGTCTATCTCCACAATACCGTGCTAAATTGGAATATTTTTTTTTGCCCTCCCTTCGCCCTCCCTTCGCCCGCTCGCACATCCCGTTTTGATACGCTTGTCCGACGCGGACATTTTCACGTGGGTACGGCCCGCGCGTTTATTTACGCGCGGTCGTGCGTGCCACCATCCCGTACACCATTGACGGACAATGAAAGCGAGCCGCGCACGTCGTCGAGCTCGCGAGGCACATGCGAGATCGCGAACAAGGGCTCTACCGCTAATTACCTTCCGTTCCCTTCCATGCAGCGGATGGGCGCAAACGACGGACGGATGGTCAGAGTTACTCACCCTTGGATACATCGCCGGACCTTCGTTACTTTTGTGCGAAATCCCCCGAGCGCATCTTTCTCCCGATGAATTCGCCGTGGCGTCGACGACGACAACTCTGCTCTGGCTTTTCCCCAAGACCTTGCTCATCAACCCTTCCAGTCACAGCGCCACATCCTACGTCCCACCACGTTCAAAATGGCGGATTCAATATGGCCGATAGATTTTTTTGAAATAGTCATTTCCTCAGCAATTTGATAGTCTTCGGCGTTTCTGAGGTCGCTGATCGGGAATCTGGTGTCGAATTTCACAAATACAAAATGGCGGGTTCAATATGGCCGACCACGACGTAGAAATATGGCAAGTTCTCCTGAAATTTGGTACATGCAGGGGTTTTAGAGGTTGCTGATTTCGCAACGTTGACAACAATCTCCAGAAGACTTGTATCCAAAATTTTGGTGAAAAAAAAAACGGTGGGTGGAAAAATTCGGGACGGAAAGGGTTAATGAGAGATCGCCGCGCACAGGTCTGCAAGCCTGGATTTGGTGACGCACAGTCGAGGTCCACTTGTCATGGAAAAACCACTTGTCAGGGTGGCGAGTGGCGAGCCAAGTCGTGAAAGATGAAAGATCGTGAACGAGTCAAACCGCGGTGGTGATTTCTCGCCAGTGGCTGTACATACGCGTTGTCGCTGGTGATCAAAGGACGGCGGCGTTTTCATCGCTAATTATCGAGGTATTATTAATTAATCGTAGTCGTGATCGATGTACCTGCATACGTCGTGCCATTGAAATGGTTCCACGTATCCCCGACGCGGATTATCCCGTCGGGACGTTTTAATCGGCCACTAAATTCGTTGGACACGGATTAAAACGTGTACGCGGCACGTTTTACTTTGGAAATTTCGTTGCTCCGGGCCAGACTCGAAAATTTTGTTTAATTTACGACGCGTACCTATTTCTGACGGACGAGCAAATTTATAACTGTGCTGAAAGCCGTAACTTTCGACGAGGAGTCGATACTCTTGCCCACGACTCTTGAATCATCGCGAGGCAATTCGTCGTCAAGTACTTCACCGTCGCTGGAATATATATCTTGCGAGGATGTACGAGGCGAAAACACGAACGGGAACGGACAACTTGGTCCTTGGGATGAAAAATGGAAAGTTGCATCCCAACTCTCGACATTGTTTCCCGGAAAGTAATCCTCGAGCTTCGTCGTGCAAGTTGCCCGCTTCCGTTTCAGCAAGAGCTACGTGGATGCATCTCCGTTCGCGCGTTTTCAAACGCGCTCCTCCGATTCTTACAGACGTTATTGTAACTCGTACGAAAAACCGAGGCGATAAAAATAACGAAGTCACAGTAAGTCGCTAAATTATTGGGACAGTACACAGATTTTTGTGTATTCCTACCTAAGCTCGTTTTTTTTTGCAGATAATCACATTTTATATAATTGCAGAACATCTAATTGATGTAGTAAACCAATAGATCAAGATAGCTAAACTATTTATTTATGCTTAAAAAATAAAAACTGAAAAATATCGAGGTACAGTAGATAGCCAAATTACGAGAGACGTTACACAGTCTTGTATTTATTCGATCAACTAGTTTTTGTGGGCAAATAATTGATAATAGGTTCCACTGGTATTTTTCATATAAAAGAGCATCCAATTGAGATAATAAAACAATAATTTACCATAGTTGAGCTATTTATAGATTCTTAAAAAATAAATAATAAATCGAAATTCGCATTTTAAATTCTCGTAGATTATTTTACCACGGAATAACTTCCAGAAAATGATTTTAAAATATTCGTTTGACAGCTCGTTATTTTGAACAAGTACTACGTAAGTAACACTACAGGAGAAGCAACTTTGGTTATTTTAGAAAACGTGGCGGACCTGCGATGCTGCCACTTATTAGAATCAATACCCACGATACCAACATCAATATACAACGTAAATAAATTTGATGAGACTCAATTTTTCAGCTCCAACGATTAATTTAAACTCGGAAACAGAAAAATATGTGTACTGTCCCTAATGACTTGGCAGCTCACTGTGCGTCGCTGTTATAATTGCACGAGGAACTTTCAACGCTCGATGACAAGATTCGAAGGAAAGTTCTCGTTCGTTCGTTTGGTGTGCTACGGGTAAACGCGCTTCGTTGGAAAGAGCCGAAGCAATCTCGTTCGAATCGTTTCAACGTCTTGGAAATTCTATTAAAGCTCGTAGTCGCGCGAGCCCCGAAGTCTGCCCGGTTCTCTCGCCCTCCTCGGGGTCGTGTTCTTCTTCTCTTCCCTTTGAGGAGAAGCGACACGCCGGCATTTTCTTAAGGCTAAATATTTGCTTTAGCGTGTATAATTCAACCCGCCTCGAGTTAACCAGCCACGGTTTACTCTACCGCGACGAACCACTGGTTCACAGTCGTCGCGGTAGCCAATGTTATCGTAAGATTCGCCTGTTTGCTTCGGGACAATTGATTTGTCAGATACACGAGTTTCGCTCTCGAGACGTACCAGCGCTGTTTGTGCATCGCCCACCAACACTGTCATCCGTATTTGCTCGGGGGTCATTCGTTTATTTCCCACTTTGCTCGCGTATCCCTCGACGACCCCTGACGATCGCGAATCGATTAGAGCAAACCAAACGACATTCGCGTATCGAATGGAACGCGTGTTATTCCACTAGAAATAACAATTCGCTTCTACGCTTTTCCCGTTTTATACCAGAGAGAATCTCCGCGCAGGTTCGCCAAAGTTGAACCAAGCCACAAAATTAGTGCTACCCTCTTCGTATAATAGTCTCGCGTTGCAGTGGCTCGAAGTAACAAATCTGACTCGAATGAAATCAATCTAAGAATCTTACGTTTTTTGAAAAATGGAAATTCCGCGGTATACCTTATATCCCTTCATTTGCCAGATTTTTATTTAATTTTTCATTTATCTTACATCTTTTCCTTCATTTCGGCTTTACTCAGAGTTCTACCTCTTTCCCGCACATCACCTCAATTCCGATTCGATATTTCGACGTTACTCAATTTATTTCCGCCCCGCGAGCTCTCCGTTTTCGACTTCTCACGCGGCGTAGTTGTTTCTCGAACCCGTGACTTTTTTATCCGCACGCGAATGTATGACTCGAGTTTTAAAAATACCGACTCAACGCGTTTCATACGTACAATTTATTTCGTCGACAATAGTCTTTCACGTCTATCGTGGCTCTCTGTTCATCCTCCTTGCAATGTCGAGTTCTCGACATTTTCATCACACGTTTTCGAAAATACAGATTTTTTTCATCAACATTCTCGTGCCTCGTTAAATCGCGTTCTTAAGAAATTATACCCCAAATATTGGCATTCGGTAGAAAATAATTTGGTAGCGAAAAATCGATCATTTTCGTACGGATGGACGATCCTCGAAGCGATACTCGAATGGCTTGAACGAATTTGAGTTTAAGAAACGCGACGCTTTTCACCCTCGTTGCAAAAGCTCGCAGCATCCAGGGTGTTAATTGCGCGCGAAGCGAAACAACGAGACGGAATGTCGAAAACGGGAGTCGATAAACTCGTTCGCCGAAACGGACCCGTTGAACACCGTTGACGGCATGTAACGTCAGTGTTTCGTTTCCGTTCCGTAATATCATAGCTGCAAGAAGATGTTACGAGCGGTAGAATGCGCGGTATGCGCGTCTCGCGAAAGCTCGTAACGGAGAACATGTTATTTTGACATAAATTCGCGAACAAATTGCCCTCGTTGAATTAGCGAACGAGAAGTAGGGCGGCGCGAGCCAAAAACGACGAGAAAACAAAGCAGAAAAAAAGCTGAGAACAAAGCTAAAAAAAATGGCGGCGCGTAAATCAGCGAGAATATATTATCCAGTCTTCGCGAATTCTTCCTAGATTTATCGAGCTAACTTTTCCCCGCGCGCAACGGTCCAAGAAGCGGAAAGAAAAATACTCGAGATTCAATCTCGAACCCTCGCGATTCTTCTCCAGGTTCAAAAGACACCAAGTGATAACGGATTGCTTTGTTGACTCGTTGCTACCTCTTGGCAAAGGTGTTTTCCTCGTTCCTCCCCTGTTAAGAGCGGAAATTCCTCGACGACGCGTTGATGTTACGTACGATAAAACTTTCGGACAGTTAGACACTTAGTCGGAGGCCAGGTGCTGCGCAGGTGTTTCTACGGGCTTCTGGCATAGGAAACAGGGCGACACAGAGGCTCGTTGTCCGTATAATGCCAACCTTACGAAACAATTGATCACTTCAAGGCAGCAGAGTACGAAAAACAAGTAACAATCAACGCTCTTGTCCGCAATCTCATTTCATCGCACTTCGCTTCCACCATTTTTCTCTTCCCACTCGATAAACCGTTTGGAAAAAATATCGTGTGACGAGGAACTTCGTTTCCAAAATATCGCGAGGAGGTGCGCGTTATTATAAAGCCGCGCGCGGTACACTTAGGATAATAATTCGGTTGGGTTTTTATTCGAATTGGGATTCATCGCCTCGCGCGGTAGAATCGAACACAACGGAGTTCTTTCTCCAAAGCTTTGGGACTTCACGCGGGATTTATACCTGCGCATGCCGGACGTCGCGTTCTTGAAATGCGACGAGCATCTGGAGCTTGTCGAATTTCGTGACGAGTCTCTCCAAAAAAAACGTTGTTCTACGCATTCGAATTCGTGTAAAACGGTGAAAACGACTATTTTCTGGAAATGCGAATGGAAAAATGTGAACACGCGTTTTTTGCGCGTGGTACCGATGAGATATTCTTGGTAATGAAATTCGGTGTGTTTTTGCTCTGATCGCAGATTACCTTCGCCCTACAACAAACAGGCAGGTGGCGGAGGTCCTGGAGGTCAAGGTGGCACGAGCATCCCGTTACCGGCAACGGTAGCTGCTACCAGAAGATGTCCACCGGACAAAGTGAGGCCCGCCCCTTCTCCGGCACATCAAACGCAACTCGGTGAGTTTCCCGTGAGAATGGCGATCAAAGTTGCGGAGAAGAGCGATTATCCGGTGTTTTTCAAAACGGGGGATAGACAATTTAGTGACGGGTAATCGTGGTGACGCAACGTGGCGATGTAGCTCGTTGAAACACGTGCGTCGAGACGCGCTGGGAAAGATACATCTTTCGTGTTTCTCGCGTCAAGAGCTAATCTCGCACCCCTTGCGTCTCGGCGTGTCGCGTGACTCAAAGAAGGGGAGAGACATTTCGGCGGTCCCTCGTGTTCTTTTCAATAACATCCCATCGCTGCGGAAACCCTTGCAGTATTTTCGTAGCGATGATGAAGAAGGAAAAAAAATGTGCGAGTTTCAATTAACGGAGAAGAATGGTTCTTTGGAACAACCCTTAGATTTGGAAGTTGTCATTTTCGCGGAATAATAGAAACACTGTCATGGAAGACGTACGACGATCGTTCTTGATTACACGGGACCCGGAAATCCGAACAAAACATACGAGGGTATTCTGCTGCAGCGTATTAATTCGACGACGTGCGAAGGGTTTGGCCGCCCCACGGGTCTGTTCTTCGATAACGAAAGTCGCGGTACTCGAAGCAGATTTCTCTCTAGCAATGCAAATTATGGCGATAATTCACGACCATAATCTACAATTTTGAGGCCTCAAATTTTGTGAAAATTCGTTTATTTATCTAGTTATTTAGCTTTACGAGGGCATAGGAAATATGCGAGATTTTTTTTTTCATCGTAAAACGGGATTCGGATAAGCTGAAAACGTGGATGGGAAGCATAAATTTTGGAAATATTCGTATTATCGACGTTTTTACTGCGACTGCGCTCGTAAATCACCGGAAGTTCGGCAAATCTGCTAGAGGAATCCGTATTTGTGTACCCGAAGTGAATTATTCGAATTCCTTATCCACGCCGACAAGTTTATCTTCGTCCGTGAAAATCTTTCCGCAGTACACGTAACGTAGTTCTGGGAAATTGAATTCTGTTTTGTGGGACGGAGGGAGGGCAAGTTTAACGGGGAAAACCCTATTAGCCCGCGCAGCCTTCCGCCTTTTAGCAACCCTTTGCACATTTTGAAACGTTTTAAGAGATATGGCCGCCACCGTCGCCTCCTTTGTAGGGTTTGCAATCTTCAACGGTGTGCACAGCTGCACACGCGCAGCGCTCGTATCCCCGAATACAACTTTGCCACTCATCTACGGTCCCGCACGTTCGCATTTACAGCCGAACTTCCATGCCTATGGGGTTGCACCCCATAGTTTATACTTTGCTCCATAATTCCAACTCCCGTGCCTAGGGCTCCCGATGTTACTGACCAGATGTGTACGCTGATTCCAAATGGTTCTCAACCGCCAGTCGTCCCGTCTTACCGAACATTCGTATCTCACGTACGATCGATAATCCTCGTCGCGAATCTCCGAGATATCGCCGCTTTTCCTCCGCCAATTTTTCCCCCAAATCGATTTTCAGTTTCGTACAAAACTCGAGCTGATTACCGATAACCGAGCTACGCGTGCTGCACCCAAAGTACACGGCAATCTCCCCCTCTATCCAAATAATTCGACAAATTTCCATGAATAAGTTCACTTTTCATACGAGTTCTTTTCAGGAACGTGACTCTATCTCGATTCCTGTTTCCATACCTCCGTAACGTTCCACCTATGCAGTGTCACCATTTTTTTTTTTGCGAATCGGTAGCCTCATTTGCAAAAATCTATTTTTCTTCACATTTCACTCAAATATTCCCAAAATTCCTCACCAAAACTCGTACAACTTTTTTATTCGTAAGTTTATCAACGTAGTTTTTCCTTATCTTATTCCGTGATGCATTCTTGTTCGAAATACATTTTACAAAACAATCTTTCGCACCTAAGACACGTACAACGTTCCGCATGTTTCATACCGTAATACAAGAATACAGAATAAGATAACAAAAAACTACGTCACATTTAGGAATCACAAATTTGTAAGAATTTTAGTGCGGAGTTATTTCTTTAGTCACTACAGCGGTTAGGAACAGTTGTGTCCATCAGGGTTAAAGCTTGTAAATTACCCCAGCAGTCCACGAAAAAATGCTTACACACGCCGAGTAGCCTGTATACATACATGCATGTTCGTACGAATCGTGTCGTGGAATTCTTAACGAATTCTATCAGTTTTCGCGATCGAATCAACAGACTCGATAGAATGGAAGTCGCCGAGGAACGCGTCTCGAGGAGCTTACGTTGCCGCGTTTTTTGCAAAAGTTTCGATTCGTGGCGAGTATCATCAGTAGGTACTGCGAACGTTGCGAGCGTGCGAGCAGCGAAGATGGGACGGCTGTTCCAGAGTCTGCTCTCCAATCAGTCGAGGATTTGCAAAGCTGTGGGCACAGACAGAGAGAAATATCCACAAAGTCGTCGGTTGAGAGTCTCTGGTCTCGTTTAGGGGATGCGTCGTTGGTACATACCCTACATCAAAGCGCGTGTCTCCCTGGATACGGGGACTGGGACGGCGACGATACCGGCGTCGAGGATGCCCGGTAGAAATAGACGCGTCCCTGTTTTACGATACGGTTTTAAGGTGTTTTTCTGTTATTTTTTGCCCACCGCGTCGGCTCGTGTCGTTCTTATTTATCGGATCTTTCAACCTAGCCTCGACGAAAACGTCCTCGCCGAAGAAAAGACGAAACGACGTCGAGACGTTCCGAGTTTTACAATTGCGTCTAGGTCAGGATTGTTTTGACGAGGATGCACAAGGAAATTTCGGCGATGAGCAATCGGCCTGTCACACGCATAGTCTTTCTCTCTGTCTCTCTCTCTCTCTTTATCGCTATTCGTAGCCTAGGCAAGCCTGGCGACGATACAAAGAGATTTTTAAAGAGGCTCTGAAGAGCTTTAAAACCCGAGCAAAGCTTTACGTTGGTTCCAGCTGAAACTGACGAGTCACGGTCCCTCGCCCTTGCCTACGCTATCGCTCAGGCGGCCCTGCATACGGAAGTACAACGCGGTAGATGGTATCGGATTGAAGTTTGCACTCAGCACTCGACGCAACAGTCACGCTGGCTTCGTGATATTGCGCGAAGCTCGGGATGGTAAAGTTCGAGCGGATATGCCATTCGGTAGGGAACTCGGTTTCCCCAAAATTTATCAACTTTATGGGGTGGCAGAAGTTAAGCTAGTTCGACGCAGCTCCCAGCCACGTGCCGCCCGTTATGAAAATGATGATTTTTGGGGAAAGATTTCCCGAGAGAGTTGTAAGATCTGTAATTCGTCGAGCACCACCGCGGTATTCTCGTTATCTACATCCCGCGCGATGCTCGGCAACGTTTCGCGATTCCATAAATCTGAATACCCTTTTTCCTAAATCATTTTTTCCCCATCTCCCATCCTCGTTCTTCGTCGTCGCGAGATTTCTAAACTCCTGCCAACCATCCCGATTTCTTTTCCAAATCGTCTCACGACGTCCGTTCCATCCGTTTCCTCCTATCACTCTTCCAAACGTGCCTACGATTTCTCCTCGCTGCTGCTGTCTTCTCGGTGACGAAATCCAGCCGCGAGCCAGATTACACTGTTACAAATTTAACACAAAAATTTGCGTTACAGACTCTTTCTTACACAAAATTAGTATTATTCCAATACACTCCGCGTGTGGCGAGAAAGTAGCATAGCTCTGTGTAAAAAATAATACACCCATGTTGGAATTCTGTTAAGTAACATCAAAGAAGTGTTACTTTAGTATAAAGAAGCAATTTTGTGTGTTAAAAAACGAACTGCGAGAACAACGCTAATATAACACGCTAGAATGTTAAATATTCTACGCTTTACACGGGGACGGAAATTTGTTTACCGTTTCTCGGTGCGTTAGAGAGAAATCGAAACGAGCACTTTCGAATGGAATTCGTGAATCAAGTAATCACGACATGATTTGTGGGACGATGACGGACGTCAATTAGTCCGGTGAAGATTAGTATCGAGAGCCGGTAGAGCCGATGCCTAGTCGTCGCCAGTGATTCGAGACGAAGCTACGGCGGTCAGGATCAGAATCGGGCGATGGATGAGAGGAGGATACAGTTGTAACGATGCTGGTTTCAAAGGGTGGGAAATATTCGTCAGCACTGATATAAAATAGTCTGTCCCACCTCTCGTAACGATCTAGCCCACGAACTGGCGCGTAGAGGTTGACGGAAAAAGAAGAAATGGGATGCGAGAAAATGAAGAAAAACAAGCCGAGGGAAAATAATGGGAGAGCGAGGAGGAACGGTGCTCTTGAGAGTTGCGTGGAACGAAGGAGAGAGAGAGAGAGAGAGAGAGAGAGAGAGAGAGAGAGAGAGAGAGAGAGAGAGAGCAGGAGCCAGGGCGCCGAGGAGGCGGGAGTGCGGGGGAAACAAAGAGAGCGAGAAACGTAGGACCGGTCCTTAACCCGTGCTGCGGCTAAGCAGGGGTGCTCTCTCGAAAAAATGAGCGAAATGGTTCCCGATGGGAACGTCGTTCGTTCGAATCGACTGAGAAATACTGTCGCGGCCTTTGAATATCGCGCAGGTTAAAAATACGACCCTTTGCTTTACGAACACGGAGTTCGCGTCAGTTCGCGTAGAATACGGTGCGCGCTGTACCGCAGGTATAGATGCTCGCACGTGACGACGAACAGCGTTCCTCATGCGACGCGCGTGAGCTGTTTTCTCAGGAATACGGATGTATCATCCGCATCGCGATTTCGTCAAGGGACGAGAAGGAGCCTCGGAATCGGAGTAGCAAAACGAAGACTCCGCGCTCGCTACGAGTTTCAGCCTCTTTCGTCTTATTCTTCTTCATCGGGTTGAGTCACAACGTTCAAAGGGACCCAGCCGAAACGGGGCCAATTTCCACAGATAGATTTTTAACTCTGACAAGGGGATACTTTTTCCAGGAGCTCAGCTTCTAGCTATCTTTTTCTACCCACGATTCTCGCCGTTGTCGGGAAGAGAACTCTCGGTCAGAAGTGATTGTCTTGCACCTGCGACGCGATCCTTCGTCGTTACATTACGGCTAATCGGATCTGGTGATTTCGATTTTATTCGAACAGCTGGAATGCAGCCTCGACGAGCTCCGGTGTAAAGCCAGTCGATATGGAACGTGCGCGAAGGAATCGCGAGATGGAAATCTAATTGGACGGTCTGTGCGTAGAGGAGCGACGGAATCGTAGCTGTTAAACACGCGTGCGTATCCGGAGAACGTGTGGGTGCCGCGAGATTTGCGTTGGTACGGGCATTCGCGTTGCAGCAATTACACAGAAATATTGTGCGGCGCGCCGGAGTGGGAGACAGACAGGGAAAAGGAGAAAGAGAGCGAGAGAGAGAGAGAGAGAGAGAGAGAGAGAGGGAGAGAGAGTCTCCATGGCACCCCGCTCGATTCTCAGGTATGGAAGTTTCTGTATTTGTGCGTTGAAATCAACTCGCGGTGGCAGCGAGTACTCGAGGTAAAGAGAGAGAGAGAGAGAGAGAGAGAGAGCGAGCGAGAGAGAGGCAGGGTAACGAAGAGGGCGAACGAGATCGGTGAAGAGCAGCAGGGATAAGTGAGCGAGAGAGTTTGCGTCGGAGACCGCGCGATTCTCGGAGGCTGCGAGGTCCCGCGATCCGCGAACCGCACACCTCGCCGATAAAAGCACCAACACCGAGCCGCGTGGGCGGCCTCGCGAACAACGAGACATAGACTCGAGACCACGAACACGTACCTACGACGTACCTACCAAAGCAAATGTCGGGAATAAAAATCAGTTTCTCGAGGGAGGCTACAACGCGCGGTGGTAGCAGGATCCGCGCGATCGACCAGCGAACAGTCTCACGGTGTTCGTAGACGGGAGCTTTTTTTGCTCCGACCTTTTCTCGTCAGTCGTTTGCTAAACGATTGCGGAGTGGTCAGTTTCAGTGGAATCGGCAGGGGTGAGTCGGTCCCAATAACGTTCTACCTGCTCGCGATCCTCTTGCACGAGCACGATACACCAACACTAGGCCAAATCAGACGGGACGAACACCTTGACGCGCGGCATACGAGAGAACATCGCGGGCACTGCTACTACAGTATTCTTATCGCGAACGAAATCCCGTGTCCACTGCCTGCCCCCCGTGAACAAGCGAATCCTTGCCACGAACGAGCCCGCACGTCGCGATGTATACGAACGTATGCGCAGGAAAACGTACAGACACGAGGCTATACAGTAAAAAATGTGTCATCGTTGTGCAAAGTGCTGCAATTTTTGTACAGAATATTCAACATCTTACCGTGTTTCTTTGGTCCATTTTTCACACGCTAAAATGTTAGTTCATACTCAAGTAACGCGTAGAGTAAACGTTACTCTAGGGAATTTTAACATTGGTCTGTGTTATTCTCTCTACACAGAGCTGTGTTCCTTTTAATATATTGTCTACAGTTTCTATTCAGCGAACATTACTAAAAAAATGAATGTTAAGGGAAAAAGAAGCGAAACGTGGCATCTTCGTGGAAATATTTTTTATTACAAAATTATCATACGTTGCGAAATGGCTACAATGCGCATGTTATTTGTATAAATACACTGTACATAATAATACGGATGGTATTATGGTACATTACTCGTATACGTATGATACTTTGGGGTTTGATGGTAATAATTTTCGTTGTACGAATCCTAATGAAAACAACGAGAAGCAGTATTTTGATTACCACACTGTGAACACATTTGCATGGACGCCAATGGACGCGCATTATTCGCGGTTAGAAAATTTACAACGCATGAGTGGTGCTCACCGTATGCAAATACATGCGAGCGATTCGTCTTTTACCTTCAATGCGTAAACAGCATCCAGATGTAGAGCTAGAAAATGCTCATGTTGCCGTTCGGCAACACGACGTATTTAAGGGTTTTGAATCGAACTGTGTTACTCTATCTGCACAAACGGATCGTGTTGAAATAACATAAATCGTATGTTAAAATTTTTGTGAGAAATTTTACAATTTTTTTTTTTTTTACTGGATAACGGTTGTGCGGGTTGACAAGGCACAGCAGAATACGACGAAAGTAGAGGAAAAAGAGAGAGAGAGGGAAGAGACGGGGGAGAGAAAACAGAGAACGAGAAATACGGATGGGTTAGCTGATATTTACATAAGTAGGTCTCCTTTTTTTATTTCCTTCCCGATTAAACGGAGGGAAGTTGTATTTTTTCCTTTGGTTTGGACGGTGTTGCCGTTGTTATCTCTACGTTTATAGCTCCGTCGAGGCACCCTTCGATGAGGGGGTTGACCTACGGAAAATTATAAGTTCTGACGTTTGCCGAGACTGACTATGATTTCAAGTCACAGGTACATACGTGGATACAGACAACGCGTAATCCGATGGCTCATACTTCGCACGTCAGCGTATGAAAGGATCCCCGTCCCGTTGGGTTGTGGAAGAAGAATCGCGGAAAAATCTGACGTAATGCTCGTGTACTGGCTGGATATTTGCTCGTTCGTGAAAAAACGAAACGGTGGATTTTATATTCTCAGCATATACGAGTGCGCAGCTACTTGTCACCGCGGATGCGCCCTGATCTTCTATTCACATGCGGCAAAGTAGCTACATACGTTTCTATCCAATCGACGTTCGCGGAAAAATACATACAAAATTCGCGCACGGTGCAAATAAAAAGCCGACTGCTTTTCACACACACACACGCACAGAGGAGAGCGAGCAGAGAGAGAGAGAGAGAGAGAGAGAGAGAAAAGAAAGAGGGAGAGAGAGGAGATACCGCAGCGAGTCGAGTGAGGGCAAAATTCTCAGAGTTCTTCTCTCACAGTCAGTATTTTCCGCGACTCCGAGTACCGCTCGGCGAAAGACCGTTCGCCAATTTCGCCATTACAGCTTTTTCGACTGCTATTCTTACTATCGTATAATTCCGCGTCGTGCGTCTGGTTGGAAAAATAATTTCTTCGTTTTTTCTCGCCCTTCTATCCATTTTCATTCGAATCACGCTTCTTCGCGTACAGTCGTACGTTACTTGCTTCTTCTTCGTGATATTTTTGACACTGATCGATCGTGCGCGACGCTGTTTCCGGGCCAGAGCGTACACACGCCGTAATATTTCCAAATGTGTTTCACGCCGGAATTAAAATGTTCTGCGTTCGATTTTGTCGTGGTAAGAGTACTACTGGAAATAGGATGCTGCGACGAGACAAATCTCTCCTCGTCATATTTTTCTAACCGAGACTCGCACAGGCCCTCTCCTTAGAAAGGTCATCGCTCCGCTCATCGAGGACAAACGAGTCCACAAATTAGAAAAAAAAACCTCGACATCCAAAAACACCTTCCACGTAGGAGATAACCGTGGCAACAGGCATCGCGAGACTATAAGTGGAATTTTCGTTCGATTCCCATGGGTGCTTTGTCGTACCCTCGATTTGCGCAATACGTAGTCGATTCCCTTTAAAGAAACATCATTCGCAGCGTCGTATGTTTACCCTGTATCGATTCCTTTGTCAGGGGTTACGCACGATTTCGTTAGTTCACGACACCACCCTCTTTAAAAAATACCCCTACGAGCTCCGCCATTATTCCTGAAATAATATTTTCTCAGCTGTCCGCGGATTCCAGAATTTTGAAGCCAATGAAATTGAGCGCCGCGGAGTCGTCGCTTCTCACTTTTCGTTTCACGTCAACCTGCTTTTTGAAAACCGATCGGAAACGAGTCAATTCACTTTTATAGGCTATCGATATTTTCGGCCTTTTCCCTCGTAAACTCGTTTCAATTAATTTCTCAGATACGACGATACGCAGTTCGATAACTCGCGGTCACCCGTGGATCTTTCCACGCGCTGAGTAGTAACAGTTTTAATGAAAGTACCACGACGTCGTAAAAATCTTAATTAAAAGCGTTTCAGACATTTTTCCGCGTCTGACGAAAAGCCCGTTTAATTTACGAAACCGTACGAAGCACCGCGCCGCAGCGACGGGTGAAACTGTTTACTCCGAAATTGGACCGGCAACGAAGACAGACCTGCGAGTAGAAAAGTTTGAAGATGTGAAAACGACGAGGAATAGACGGTGTGAAAAGTTGGGGGAGAAGAGAGAGAGAGAGAGAGAGAGAGAGAGAGAGAGAGAGAGAGAGAGAGAGAGAGAGAGAGAGAGAGAGAGAGAGAGAGAGAGAGAGAGAGAGAGAGAGAGAGAGAGAGAGAGAGAGAGAGAGAGAGAGAGAGAGAGAGAGAGAGAGAGAGAGTGACGCCCGGGAGCAGCTGTGCGTCTCGATTACCCCGGAGCCGTCGCGTGGCTCGAGGAAAAAAGGGATTCGATTCCGTTGAATTTTGACGAGATGAGGAAATATGTTGGCTTTCTTTTCGTTTCTTAGGAATTACCGAGGCTTTTCTTCCGAGCACGATCTCTCCTCGCGCGTATCTCGAGCTTTGGCGACGCGGGATGACGGAACCCTCCGCGACTGTCGTGGACCACCCCGAACCACCCTCGAGCCACCCTCGTCCACGCGACTAACCGAAAGGGAGCTTGGAAGCTCGGTGTATCGTCGTACACCGTTTATACTAACCATTTCGGAAATATCAGTCCCTTCGGCTACGGCGAGCGACCCGGCAGAGAATTCGAGGGGAACAGCCACGCGGCGTGGATCTCGATAGGATATTGGATTAGGGATTGATTCGGGGGATGAAGCCAATTTGAGGAATACACGACTACATTTTTCAAACAACCCAGCGTTTCACTTCTCGCCAAATATTCGCGCTCGCGAATTTTCCTCCTTCAATTCTCTCGCCGACGCCGTAAAAAATTTCTCTTTGTTCCCCGCCCCTCGCCACCCCCTTGACCGACTTGCCGGAAAAAAGACGCCGCGGTAGGGTTGTGCGTCCAATTCATTCGCGTCAAATTTTCATAAGAGGCTTACCGGCCTCCGCTCTCTCTCCGTCTCTCTAATAAGACTTTGAGGAAAGATGATTAAATTTGATCCCTCCACGCCTGCGTACATCTTCGTCTTCCCTCCACCTCCCATCCTCCGATACCGCTGCTACGCGTCGCCTTCCTCCCGTATAAGCGATAATCCCCAGATAAACAATCGCCGTTCTTCCATTGTTTATCGGTCCTCGCTCGTTCGAAAACGATTACGGCTCAATAATTTCTCGAGACGGTCCCAGTCCTAACGCTCCCTTGCCGTCACTCGCTTGTCTCCGGTCATTTTTTTCGTCCGATTTACTCGCTTATTCTTTTACCGCTCTCCTTCCGATCAGCAGCCCTCGCGTGGGCGCCGCCTCGTTTCCGATCGCGCCGTGTGCCATCTCCTATCGCGCACACGTAGTCGAGCTGTCTCGGACACATGTCGGCAATTCTTTATCCGATGTCTCAATATAAATCGTGCCCTCTCACCTAACACAACAAAATCGATCGGTAACCCCGCCGCCCCGTCTATTCCGTCGAGGCGACCAACAACGGACAAAGAAAACTCTCCGGGTCCAAAAAGCTCGGCGGGTGGGGAGGGGAGGGGATACACCCCCGAGACCGAACAACGCGCCTTTTCGGAGATAGATGCCCGCCTCGTTGATACAGATCTACAAATATTCAATCTGTAGGACGAACTGTCACGTGACTCACCCCGAAGAGACGAGCCTCCGCGCGCATCTGCTCCTATCTCCTCGACGTTTATCCCGTCATTTTTATCGACTAGCAACATTCGCAACGATACCAGCCGAGTACTACGCCTTCGCCGTTTATCCCCATGCAAATGTCGCGTTATCTCAAACCACGGAGCTTCCTCGCGCGCGCGCGTGTCATCACAGAGTTGGGGCGGCGCGTTGGGGTAGAGAAACCGAACACTTGGTCGTATTAGCTCGTTCCCGTGAGACAACCAGACCCAGACTGTCAATATTAATGGAACGACGGTGGCCGCGGAGCAGTTGCGCGACACCGAGGATGACGGTGTTTCGCAGACGTAACCGAATAACGCGACCGCTAATCCTACGGTCACGCCGAAGAGGGAAGAGTGTCTTATTCTTGAACGGACTAAAACTACCGCGCGAGATGCATGGGCGTAATTAATGGAGCAAGCGGACTCTAAAGCTAATTGCCAGACGCGCGGGGGCCACCCCTGTTGTCGGCGAGCCCTTAAGGAGAAATTTTCGGCTACGAGACCAGAGTACTGTCACGGATGGACTTTCTGCTCGGGAGACGCGTAGTCTATGAATAGACAACGCTGTGTCGCTTCGTTGCCGAGCTCGCGCGTTGCTCGGTGACTAACCGTCGAGCAACCTCTGGCGAAACCCTGATTATCGGATAGCCGTCAAACGGTAAGAGGCTCGCCAGACATCGCGTCCTCTTATCTCGTTATGACGTCGTGACGCTGCTACCGCGACGGAACAAACACGCCATCAGTCGAGCGGTTCACGGGTCCGTGGTCCCGCGTCCGAACGATGATTGCTGCCGCGTGAAGCAGCCGGAGGATCGTGGTCCGCGTTCGCTGTACCGTGCGGATCCGGATGATCCTCGCGGAAATTGCATACCAGATACCAGGCCTACGGCACCCCCCGCGACCAGGCTCTCCATCGGCATCCCTCGTGCAAAAACCATTCGCCGAAGAACGTTGTAACGATCTGTGTAGGGTCGAGTGCGTTAGTGCGAGAAGACTAAGAAGAAGACACCGTCGCAGGAGGCACAAGGGATGGAAGTGGACCGACCAGCCACGGGAATTACTCGGCGATAGTCCGCGGCGCTGGTTATTCGTAACGCGCGACATACATACCTCTTTAATACATACCCGTTTAATGGAGTCTAACAACTCTACGTAAGCGTAATTCCAAAGCGGTTCTTCGAACCTGCCGACACTGCGCGGCTCTACGCTTAGCTCGCTGTGGTCTTGGGGACTCTACCTAAAGTTGATGATCTCTGAAGTCAATCTCCTTGGCCCGTCAATCGCTGCGTCCGTTGCCAGGCTCTCGTTTCACATTCGTGCGCTGGAGACTCGTGGGCTCGTGTGTGTGGGTACCACCAGCCCATAAACACTCTTGGTCGATGAATCGCTTCGCGTTACGGCATTTGCTCGTCGCTCTCACCAGAGATAGATACTACTCCAGTTCGCGAGTCACGGCTGTTTGCACGCTACGTCGATCTGACCGGCCTCTCTGGATCGTCGGATATCTCTCAGGTGCGGAGTTCGCCGTCCGTCCTCTTGCGCCCGGAGGCCCTTCGAAGTCCCGTGGTGATTCTTTCTTCCTGTTCGTGAGTGACCATTTTACTCGAGTCCCGTTCGTTGGTTCTTCATCGGTGGAGAACGCGATCCCATTTTCCGCAACAACAGCGAACGCACTCGATTTATTTCGACACCGCGTACGAGAGGGAAAAAGAGGCTGCGGCGGTTCTACTCTTCGACGAATCAAATTGTGTAGTTTTTTTCCTCTTTCGGAGCGATGCTCGCCGTTGTGTGCCGATAAACGTGTCGGAGATGTCACTCTGGAGGCGCGCGCCTTGCACCGGCGAACAATGCCTATCCGTTGTGAATTGATGACAAAAGAGAAACCAATCTCCAGTGTCGCAATGCTCGACGGCGAGTCTGCGTACGGACCTATTAATTTCTAACGAAAGATCGATCTTCGACGTAACTGTTCTTGCATACAATACGAGAGATGATTCATCTCTTCGATGTTAAGCAGCTTCGCATCGATGCCTAGTCACGTTTTAACTCCTCTCTCCCTCTCTCTCTCTCTCACTCTCTACTTTTACCATCCACGCGACGTCTAACCATCTCGTAGCCAACGTGTTTAGAATATATTATTTTGACACCCCATATTGCCGTGGGTTGTCCAGGTCACGAAGCCGCTCATGCGTTACCCTCGGTATCATAAAAAGTCTCATAAAATTCGTATTGGGAGCCTGGCTTTGACACGCGTGACGAAAATTCGTTTTAGTACAGCATCGTCGTTGTTATTATCATCGCGTCTCTCCTTCTCGTATCTCTGGATATGGGTCATTATCCGAAATAGCCTCCGAGGTTTCTTCCCCCCCCCCCCCCCCCCATCCGACTTTCTTTATTCCCAACTTTTTATAAACTCCGTTTCCACGCCTCTCATCCTCCCAACGTCGATGTTAATCTCGCTGAATATTTATTTATTTTCGCGACGCTCGTATCAAATCACATCGAGACTGCTTCTCGGGACGCGAACGTCGACGTTGTCGGTAGCAGTCAAGACGTTACGTTGGTACGACAGCGAATGATAATCACGTCGTCGACTCGAGCTGCATGCTTTTATCCAATTATATACTCGCAACGATAACCAGATGCGTCATCTTTCCCCATCGCGCCTTATTATTTAAATATAAACAATTATCAGAGGATAACTAATTGTTCAACTATTTATTTACTGATCTATTCATTTATCTATTCGTTTACAAATAATTAGTCAATCACAAATAATTATTTAAGTATATCCTATTAGTAAAATTGACCGAGTATCCCGTGAAAACGAGGCGATTCGCACGTCCTCGTGACGCCGCGGCTCGCGTTATAAGCTCGCACGTGTTTTCCTGCGCCACGAGTTCCGATAGAGATATCTTGATAGATTCATCCATTTCAAAGGCACATTTGTTCACACGCCGCGGCGCGGCTGAATCAGCTATACTCGCTTAATGGACCAGTCGATCGTCGTTTTATTCCACGACCATCCGATCCTTTTGACGAAGGGAATTATCGTTAATCATTTAATTACCAGCAGAAACTTCGAGACCGGCGAGGAGAAAATTTTCCATCGCTACCGAAGCTCCCTCGGTCTATCCCCGTCGAATCCGACCGATAATTTATCCGTCGTAGCGAGTTTTTTCCCCCTCTTTATGCCCAGATCAGATGTAACTCGTGCGTCTCGTTCCAAAGACGATTTGCCATATTTGCCGATAGATACGCGAATCGCGCCACGCAAAGCACTCGGGCTTGACGGATCCCACGGTTATAATTTGTCCTCTCGAGTGCAAAAGCCCCGTGGATGTTCGAGACGAGTGGTGCCATCTGCGAAGTTGTTTCTGAACTCGAGTTCTTCCTGGACCGCCACTCTTCTCGCAATCATCTCTTCGCCGTTCCCCTCCCCGCCTCGCCCTCAGCCTCTTCTGTGTCGCTCCTCTCCATCGCCCGGACCCTCGTCGTGCTGCACGAACGACTCGTTTCGTCTGGCGGGACATTATCATCTGGTCGTATATATGCATAAATAATAATTCAGCCCACAGCTCGTGGCTGTTTACGAAGCGAATCGTAATTTCTTCGACTATAGCGTTTGCGTTTTATTTGTTAGCCGCGTACGATGATCCTCTCTACTCTCTCGTTTCAGGGGGTTTGAAACATGGAAACGGAGGTATAGGAAGCGCGAGCAGCTCGAGGAGTACCAGCCCGAGTCAACAGCAACCACCTCAGGGTGGTCTCTCCTTCATTCCACAACCAAGAAGTCAAAACTCTGCCGGCAGACATCCACCGGCAACCACACCGAGGTACTCTCATTTTCTTTTTGTTGTTGTTGTTTTTTTTTTCATTAAAAACGTACGATCCGACCAGCCCTGTCTCAGCCTTTCCTCGATCCTCGGCTACTACTCCGCGAGATAAATGAATATTTCGTATCCGAGACACGTGAGTTATCTATATGCGCGGAGTGTACAGCGCGGAAGTTGTATTCTACTACCACGAGACCATTTAACTGTCCATCGTTCAATTTCACGCAGTTTCGACGGAGGAAAATGAAACGCTTTTGTTCGTTCCTATATCCCTTTTGCGGATGTCTCGAGCATATTAAACGTCCAGGTTGTGTTTTCTCGAATTCAGCTTTCCTCACGCGTGGCTCTCGTTCTCGTAGAATAGCCACGTATAGACGTGACTCGTTACCTCCTGCATTGTCCATCGAAACCTTTACCCAGCTGCTTTTCCAACAAAAACCCGTATCCCCGTCGCAGATGGTCGATGAGGAGTTTTGTCAGAGTTGGGTAAAAAAAAAAAATTGGAGGAGTCGATCGAAGAGCGTTGAGTTATCGAACGATGTTGTTTATTTCAGCCCTCGAGCATCCACCGTTGGGCGGCCGGGAGGACTCAGGGCACCGCAGACTTCGCCGTACACCGCACCGCAGCCGGCGGCACCTCAACAGGGCAAGAACTCTGTGCTAGACAAGTTCAAGCTGTTCAATAACAAGGAGAAGAATCAGGAGAGAAGCAAAGCGTCTTCCGGCGTTTCTAAGCGCACTTCGAGCTCGTCGGGTTTCTCATCAGCGAGATCCGAGCACTCGGACAGCTCGACGTCTCTCTGCGATCAAAGCAAGGGTCAAGTCGAGTCACCGAAGACTCGGGCATTGAAATCTAAGCTGCAGGCGAAACCGGCCAAACAGGCGAGTCCGAAAAGCGCGAGGAAAGAGCAAGCGAAAGCTCAGAGCAAAATTGCGAGGACCAAGGGACCGGAGAAAGGACTCGTCTACGCGCCACCGGTCGAAGATGCAAAGACGAGCAAGATCGCGAACATCGCGCCGAAGGTTGCCGCGGACAAAAAGTCGGCCAACGTAGATTACGCGAAACCGGTGAACCAGGTTCAAAAAACGAACTCTGCTCTAGCTCCTCCCAAGGTCATATCGCAAGACACGAAGATCGTCGCGAACCTGAAGAACGATCCGAAACTAGCTCAACGACCGAAAATGGAACTTCCTGGAAAAATGCTCGATCAAAGACTGCACTTGCAGGGACTGAAGAGTCCGCCCAACGGACTGAGCAAGGATATATTGTCGCAGAAGGGTCTAACACCGAACAGCAACGGTTTTATCAAGCAGAACGATCAGGACATTAATTATACAGCATCCCCGACTTCGCCCACTCAAGGTCAAATATCACCCTTCATCGACAAGACCACGTCGATGAATCATTCCAACCTGTCGGATGGGCAACATCAGACCACGGATGCTAATCAGCCACGGAACCAGAGTCCGAATCGTAACCAGAACCAATCCAGGCAACACGTCTCGACGACACCGGAAGACGGCACCGGTAAACAGTATTCCTCCACGAACTCACCGTCCCCTCGGAATGGTAATCATAAGTCTCCAGTTCCGGAAACGCGGTCAGAACCACCGCGCACGCCTAATCAGAATACCGTAGCCAACCGGGCTGAATTGTCGGGGAGCACTTATCACGGGGCAAACAACTCGGAAATCAACAATTACAACCAGCCGACCCAAGGCGAGAACAATTCGTGTCAGAACAAAAGTCAGTCGAGTATCGTCTCCCCTCAGGAGACGACCACTCACAATTCGCCGGTGGGAAACAATGCGGGGCAAAATCTGACTAACTCCACGCAAAACTTGGCACCGGGCTCCAGTATTCCGAAACCCACGGCTCTGGTCAAAGGCACGTCGAAGCCTCCGAAGGATCCCTGCAATCTCACCGTCCCGACACCCACCAAGTACAAATCTGACAGCCTACACCGCAAACTGGACCCAAACACGGTGGCCATGGTCTCGCCAATGCCGAGCATCTCTGATCTGATGTCCGAAAGTTCCCACAGCAACTCCAACAGCACTGGGCCGAGCAATTCCAGCGACAGCAGCGTCATTTACAGACCAAGCAGCGAAAGCGGCAGCGACATCAAAACCATTCCAAACCGAAAGATCGACACGACGTTCGACCAAATGGAAAAAGTTAGTCACGATAAAAATAAAATATCCCAAGGCATGGCCCAGTCTCACTCGAGACGCGTAACAGTTTTGCCAATGAAAACGCGAGCATACGCGACGAAATTACACAGAGATAGCTAAGCGTGCTCTCGCATAAGTTGCACTCTCCTGTGCCTGATTGTAGGTACGGATAATTCGCATGAATAATGCAAGTAGGTATTCGCTCGATGACTCGAGGACCAGCACCCCCGGTCGAGAACATACCGATGCTACACAACTACGCGTCTGCTCGATATATCGACTAATTCCCACGGACGGGGAACGTGTTTGTACAACGATATAATTTCATCATGGCTTCATCATTGCGGTATCGCATCTCGGGCGGTACCGGTATCAGATTAGCATACTGTTAGCAATTTCCTATCTAACGGCTCGACCTTCCGAATAACGTACACACGATCGATATACGCAAAGCATGTACCTCTGAAACAATACCCGAACTATTAACACCGGAACGTCAAAACTTCGTCTCGTTCCCAGCCGTTATACCGTATTCCTTTCCATCATTTATCTGCACACCAAATTAAATTGTCTCAGACACTCCATAAAAACGATTCTGTCGGTGAAAAAATTCTGGGAATTTTTTTTTTCAATCGAAAAAAACCTGCTGCGAGACGATCAGAGTTCATTTTCCGATGAAATCGTACTTTGTTGCGAAATATCTCGCGAAATATGCGAATTTGAAAAAGGATTCATAGAAATAATTTTGTAAGAAATTTAATTTTTTACAAAAAAAATCGTATTAATGTTTTTCACGAAAGGTGTGTTTATGAAGCTTTCATGGATCGCAGATAGAGAAGATTTTGAGGTTTAAAAATATTGATAATATCGTTTTTAAAAATATGTAGAAATAAGAAACAGGTTTTTATGATTGATACATTATGTCCCCATCGTCCCAGAACTGTATCCAGGCGACATTTTTTCATCGATAGACATTTTCTGAAAAAAATGAGCCGGACCTTTGTTGTAGAGAATTTAATTTCGTACAAAATTGTTCCTATGAATCCGCACATTTCAACAGATATTTCGAAGAAAAAAGTACGATTTTATCGAAAAATGAATTTCGATCGTTTTGCAACTCGTATCTTCTTTGTTGAAAAAAAAAATCCTTATTTTCTCACCATTACTAATGTTTTCATGGGGCGTCTGAGAAAATTTAATTTTTAACGGCCAGTGTATTCCACACTGTCGAGTAGATTTTTCGTGAGAAAAACAGATCGATGGGGAACATCTCGCGTAACGTAGTGGAGATATTGTTGGTAGCATGTAAAATACAACGTTTGCCGGAAAGGTTAAATTTGGTTGACTAATTATTTTGTTGAAGATTCGTTAGACGTAGCGAATCTTCGTCGTGGTGTCCGAAACGCGTCGTCTGAATGTCTGGACGCTCTTGCGCAGCGAATCGCGCGTATGAAACGGTAAGAGCAACAAAGCTCACCCGTATCTCCGTATTTCAGGTCTTATCCGAAGTTCCAAGTTGTGGCGGAGGTCCTACAGCCGAGGAGGAAGCGGAGATGAACGTGAAACCCATGCAGCCTCTTCTTCGTGGGTACACGCCCGGTGCTCGTGGTCTTCAAACTTTGCCCAGCAGAACGACGACGAGGCAGTATACGGTCTTGCATTCCTCCTCGCATCACCACGTCGGTCACGTAGGTCACGATTACGCGGACAGCGATATCGCCTCTGGCTATCTGAGCGACCGAGAAGTTTTGCGGGGCGGACTCGGTGTGACCGGTGGTCCAGGGGTCGGGAGTCGAACGCTGTCGGACCTCTGCGACGGCTACATATCCGAGGGTGGCGCGCCGCTGTACGCGCGAAGAATCATCCCCGACTACGCTCACGACGACCGGTAAGATAAAAGCAGGATACGTGTATTATTAAAAAATCGTAAGTCTCGCCGCACGCGAACCGCGACGAACGATCCAATCTCGGCGAGAGATTTAAAACCAATCGTCCGAAACTTATACGGTTTCGCCCGCCGCCAACGGAATCGAGTTTCGGTGGAATCTAATTTATGACCGCAATCTTCGCGACGGTCAATTCTTTCTCTCTCGATCAAAAGATTCTCCACAACGCCTACCAACATCAAAGTCGATCCAAAAAACGAAAAAAAAGCAAAAAATCACACCATTTTATACCCGTTCAATATGTAGCATGTACGAGAGGTACAAATTTAGCCTCGCGTCCATAAAAACGTGATGCAACAGCATTAATCGCGTGATACGGCGCACGTTCAAGCTGAGGATATATAAAGATTTGCTCTTTACAATCTGTGTAGAAGTTTTACTCGATATTCATACCCAGTGAGCATAATCGAAGAGCTGCTGTATCAAAATATGACGGAAATACCGTCAAACGAATCTTATCGTATTCCATTAATCTGCTACGTTATACAGAGCCAAATTCGTCTCAAAATATTTCAAAGTTGCTGTAAAGCGGTCTTCAACTTTGATTGACAATTATCAATGATGACCACGACTCTATTCAAGGTTCGACAAAGCACGTTCTTCCCAATAATCGCAAGTAAAAAAATCTTTTCCAAACGAAGAAATGTTCATCGTTCAATCTATTTTGGACTAAAAGAACTTTCAAAATGGCACGTAAAAATCGGTGGAAGTCAAAGAATTGCCACTATTGTTACATCAGATCTGTACGATTGATTATTTCGTACCTCGTCGCAACCACGAACCAGTTCGTGACATCGATATACCTGTGCTTAGTACATATCGACGACGTATACAAACGCGACGATCGTATTTCAGTCTTCTGTTCTCTGACGACGAGATATACACACCGACCGCCCTATGCGTTGGAGCACACAGGCACGGTAGCGCGCTGAATAGGGGTGAATTTCTGTTGATCAATACCTCGCACAAGCTTACATCGTAATGCGTAAACGATTTACTCGGAGGAGAGACACGTTTTTCGCGAACAGTCCGCATTTGGAAATAGCGTTGCTTATATGATGATGATACCTCGAGCTGCGAATAAGTTCTTACGCACGTACGTTCTATACAGTTTCAACTCTTTGGAACAACCAATTATTTTATCTGCAATGCCATGCAATCTTAATAGTTGTGACTCAAATGAAAACGAATCACTCACAACTGGCAAATGAATCACTCACAACTGGCACAGACGTGGCAACATTATTAATCTGTATTTATTTTCTCAAAAACTAGACTCCAGAAATATTTCATTCTGGTGTCGAAAAATCTCAAAAATTCGTGACTACTAGTCGAATTTTTTGGAAAAAAATCGTAAGTTCAGTTTGCTTGTAATTTACGATAAACGAAACGCAACTTCAACTTACAGGGGTTTAGATGGAGAAAACAAAAAATTGGAAATGGAGTATCTGAATTTCTAGGTGTCCAAAAATGTTTCGTGTTACAGAAAAGTTGTTGGCTTTAATGTCAAGAACATCCACACAAAATTTCGAGGAAATCGTAAATCAACTCGTTTTGCGATAATAATATCTGAACAAAGTTTTACCTGTTTTATTTTGTTAACATCAGTTGGAATTTGTAACGTTAATTTCGGAGCACCTTCGCGTTTAATTACTCCGCGAGGTGGATTAATTGAATTGGAATAAGTAAATTCTAGGCGAATAATTATTAGTTCGCGGTTAGCTGCGGTATGCCGTAGCTAACAGCTCGTGGTTTCTAGGCGAGTTCTATCTGCAACAACACGCTAAATACGCGGCCGCAAGTTGCCGGGAAGAGTAATCTCGTTGCGATTCGTTGAACGACGTAGGCGCATTTATGAGTTCGTAATGATCGTAATCTCAAGAACATTGCATACGAATATATATTAGAGCGTTTTAAAAAAATATTTTTTTCGCCCTCACCCTATCAAATGTTTCTATCGAATGTAAAGTAATCCCCACCCAAGATAGACGCTGTAGCTCAACGGCAAGAGGTCGCTTTTTTAATTTCAGTTTCCCATTTAATTAACATGGAAAACAAATTGTTTTCAGTAAAATTGAAATTGCTCGTAAGTAACTCAATTTTTCACAACTTATCATAATATATCCTTAACGCTGACTCTTTGACCTTGCCAAAACTCTACAATACAATGTATGATTCTAATAATTAGAAGACCAGTTACTGTCAGAAATTCAGTACTTTTCATATGACTGCAACTGGACTTCTAATTATGATGATCATAATTATTTTCTAGAGTTTTGGAAAGCTCAAAGAGTCAGCGTTCAGAATATGCGACGGTTATTTGTGAAAAATTTAGTTAATCGCAGGTAATTTCAATTTGAGTAAAACAATTTTCTTCTATGTTAATTAAGTGAGAAACTTGAATTAAAAAAGCGACTTGGAGTTTAAGTATAGCGCCCATCTTTGGTGAGGATTATTTCACATAAAGTAGAAACACACTTGAGAGGGTAGGGGCAGAAAATGAGAATTGAATTTTTCTTTGAGGCACCCTGATATGTTATATAGACATAATTCTATTGGATTAGCTACGGGGCGAGAGAGCTGCGTAATGTCCCAGGCGAACAGAGCGGAAATTTGGGGTCGCTGTTTCGTGATCATCGGACAGTCCGTCGAGATTTTTTCTCACTGCGAGAGCAAGATTATTGGGAGGCGCGTCACGTTCGTCTCGAGTGAGTCCGAAATCTCAATAACGGGCGTTAAGCTCCGATTAGATTGGCTCGTCGAAAGTTTGAGAATCGAGTTAGTCTAGAAAACCGTTTTGGCACGGCGCATGGACGTGCAATTACTCGAAAAACGGTCGCGAGTTCGTGAACATAAATTTTCCTAGGAGCACAATCGATCCGTGACGCAAAGAGCAGCGTATTGAATAGCCGAAAAGTGTGTCAGGTTTCGATGGAATACAACGAAACTCGACAGGGTCCCCTCGAAACGCGTTGTTAACGTTTGCGTGTTTCGCGTCGAGCCATCGAGACTCTTCGTCGCTGCGTCAACGACCGCTGCGACTAGACGGTCGATTTCTATCGGGTCGTAGGTCACGTCAACGCTGAAGAACCGAGCTCGCGGGTGAGGAGAAGCGCCGGGGCGTGATGAAAAAGGTTGGCGAAAGTATTCGAAAACAAGAAGATGGTGCAACGTTCTCTGACCCTACCTCGAGTAGGCTTAACGTAGCCGAATTCAATCCGCGGGATTTAATCGGGATTATCCGTTTTGGCCCGCTTCCGCTTTCGCTCTCGCCCGGCTCACCGACACCCTCGCCGCCGTCTCTTTCTCGTTGCCTTGGGGTCCTGCGAGGAGCGTGCAACGCGAGTAGCACGCCAAATGGAAATCTGACGAAGCTGTCAGAGATTTTCGGCCCCGAATCTGCCGCGAAACCGCGTGCTGCCTGGAATAGCAAAAGGATATATTCTTGCCGTGTCACGGTGAACCGCCAAGAGCGCTTCCATCCATCGAAAAACCATTGTTCCCCGGCGTCTTTGGCCTTAACGCGAAAAACATCCGCTCTATATGGACCCTCCTGACTTTCCTACTCTAATCTCTTCTAGAAACAACAATCTACTCGCAGAAATGAGCAGGTTTTGCAAAACTGACAGCAGCCTGATTTTTCGAATCGGTACGAGAACGCGCAGAACGGTTGTCGAACGCCTCTTCGGGGTGCCAGGTGCGAGGCTCGAGGATTTCATTGATAATTTACGTTCAGACGACACCTTCGCACGAGGCACCCCTACGTGTAAGATATCAAAATTTAACGCGTGAGTCGTCATCGCGACGGAATCGGCATGGGAAACGGAGATGAAGATCAAGTAGCGAAAACTAGTAGAGGAGACTAGAGAAACAGGGAATACGTTGAGGCATACGTACGGTGAGGGCGAAGAAACGAAAGTAAAACGCAGCAGATAAAGTGGAAACGAGAGAGAATCGAGAAACGAGAAGATTCACGTTTTTTACGATTTTTTTTCTTTTGACATTGCCACGATGGATATTTATATAAGAGTTATCGGGCTCGATGAATTCGCCCTTAACATATTTTTTCCTTCATTTCACTCGATATGTACTTACAAAAAAGGCAGCTCTTCAAAAAGTGACTTGCGTTGTCCATTTCTCTGCAACAAATCATTCGAAACATAAAAATCAAACATTGTTAGATAAAGTATAACTGTGACTTCACCTCGACCTACGATTATCAACTTTTATGCATAACTAACAAAATGGCAGGCCATTTTTGAAAAAAAAGGATTGGTGCAGAGAAATCGACAACATGACTCGATTGCTCACTGTTTGAAGAATTGCCTCTTTTGTAAGTAAATATCGAGTTGGAGGAACGAAGAATTTTTTTTTTAAATGGTTCTTACGAGTGTATTTATTGAGCGCGATAAGTTTTCTATTAATATCGAGCGGAGCAATGTCGAAACAATTCGTAATAAGTAGCTGCTAATTTTGCCGTCTGGCAAAAAACAGAGTGACGTTGACAAACTGGATGAAAATGGCGATTGCGTAACGAGTAGAAGGTGAGCGAAGATAAGGTTGGTAATGCCGAATGTGAGATAATTTGGTTTCGCTCTGCCAGGGCTGAGGCGGGTAAATCAGTAAAACGTGACAAGGGGCGATAGATGATATACCTAGTCGTTACGGAATGTAGAGGTCCGTTCGTGGCGAGGAGAACTACGAGGAGAGTAATGGGGAATCCTCAAGAACAATGAAAGACGAAGATAGGCGCGTTGGTGCCTAGCATGATGGCGGGTGCATTTAACGAATGCTATCTACCGGTTGAATGCCGGCATTGTTGCGTCTGAAGGAAGTTCTTTGTTGAGACGCGCAGCCTTGAGCCTGCCGGAATAGAATATTATCTATTATCTCCTGCTACGTTAGGTCCCAAGAATTCTCCACTCTGCGCCTTATATATTCATATATACGTATTCATATATGTATTCATATATACGCGCTATGTTCGTATACGACCGTACACGTTCATCCGTACGCATGTAATACGAACTCTATTTAGACGTACAAGTTGTAAGGGTCGACCCGTGGCTGCCGTCCTCCGAAGAATACCTCGCGGTGCGTCGAAAATTCGAGAATAGAAAATCCGTACAATTTCCTTCGTATTGGGAACACTTCAATTTTTCATGTTTCCACGCCGACAATTTTTCCACGCTGGTTCGGAATTTGTCGTTCGAGTCGACTAAGGTTCGTGAGATTTTGGTGAAAATGTTTGAAAAATATTCAGATATCCCGTTAATCCGGGCGCATGCTGCGTGGCAGATAGTACGATGGGAACAGTGTGTTTGGATAAGTGGATATTTGCCGATTAGCGAGTAGGTAAAGCCTGGTTGAAGTTTGTTTCGCGCAAACGCGAATCTGCAAATAATTGCGAAGGAAACAAAGAGTTATCATCGTCGTTTGAATAGAATAGACGAAAGGTCCGTCGGCAATGGCAACGAGATATTTCGCTGGTTGCGTAAAAAGCGAAGCGACGAGGATACGCCCGACAGGCTCATTTTTTTGGCGAACACTTTCAATGATTTTCAATCTAATCGCTTTGCTGGAAATCCGCCCGCTTCGCCGTAATAAGTGGAAAGCAGTTTGATCCTTCGCAAATCGAGATCAAGTACCTTTCGGGAAAAGCTCGTTGAGAATTCCACGCCGCAGCGATCTCCTCCGCAGACTCGTTAATTGCACAGCGGGGATTTGATCAAATTTTCTAGAAACGACGAAGCGAGGCGAGCCCAGCTTTTGAAATCGATACGGCACCGGTTAACAAGATTCCACTCTAATAAAAAAAATAATAAATACGAACTACAAGCCCTTAATCGTCAATTAGTCTGCCCTTTTCAGACTCGTTGGGCTCGTTCTTACATCTTGGAGCCGGTCTACTGTATCCAAACGATAGAATATACTCGCAATAATGATCATAACGGTAATACACCCTCGTCAAAAGCTTTTCCGACCGTGATACGCAACGATTCTCGAAGCCATCCCTCGAATAACAATTGCAATCCAACAAGAAGACTCGCCAACGAATAAAAAAACAGACATCAAGATAAGAATCTAACGACAATAGCATCGTAACAATTCGTCGGATATGTACGTCGATAGCATTTGTCAAAAATAATATCAACTGAAAGAATAGCCGCCAAAAAGTTCGATTCGCCGACGAAAAGTAATTCTTGGACACGATACTGATAACGATGAGAAAGCGAGAAGGACGTTGATCGTGATGCTACAATGGACTGCCAAATTATTAGGGATAATACACAGATTTTTGTATTTTCGAGCTTAAATTAGCCACTGGAGCTAACAAATTCGTTTTCATAAAATTTATTCACATCATATTTATGAATATGATAAAAATGATAAAAAGCTATTGTGGACAGGTGTTGAACGAATCTTCTAAAATCATTTTTTGAAACTTATTCGGTACAAAATAATCGCGTAAATTTCTCTTTTTATCAAATCAGTTTTGCGTACTTTTGCAACATAATTCGAAATTGAAATTTCAATTCGATCTTTATTTTTTAAAAAGAAAAATAGATAATTCAGCTCTCGTGAATTATTATTTTATTATCTCAGCTAGATGCTCTTTCGTGCGAAACGTACAAATAGAACTTGTTATCAATTATTTACAAAAACGAAAAACTAGTTGAACTAGAAAATACCAAAATTTGTGTACAGTTCCTAATAATTCTCCCAACATCGGAGCTTCGCACGAGCTATTCGCGATAGTGGCATCGATGATGACGATGATGATCGTGGAGGTCTGATTTCACGAGTGGAGAATTAATCTTTCACCAGGATTCATTTTCTCGGTGCTGTGCGCGAACGAGGTTGGACAAAATGTTCGAGCTGCGCGTATTTCTATGCAATTTTTAGTCAGCATTACGATTCTGTCTCGTTGGTATTTACGACGAAGACGGATAGCGTAAAAACAGCGGGATCGCGCGAATATATCGCCGATTCGGTACTTAATCGGGATCGTTGATTCCATCGGCGTCGCGGGTACGCGAATCCGCGGTACGCAGCACTCCGGCGTCGTAAAGTATTCGACGCTTGCGTCGAGGCGTCGCGTGACGTCACATCGATCGATCCGCGGAAAATCCGGTGGCGCGACCTGACGGCGTCGCGACGCTTTCTGCCGGCACCGAGGCGACGGGGAGTCCGGGGCGATGGACGGACAGTGATGCTCCTAGCCCGGCTCGTCCACGAAGGTGATAGGAACGTGCCTCCTGTCTGCTACGGGGGCCGCTCGGTGTGATCGAGACGTTCGCGAAAAATCAACGACAACGAGGATCATAGTACGACGAGCGAATCTATCATCGACCGCGCGCAGTAGTTTCACGTGCCTTTCCACTATCGTGCCATGGGATTTTATTCAACGGACATAAACAACGAACGAGGTAAAACAGATCCCCTTTTTCTTACCGACTATAGACGCAAATGGTCCGTCAATTGGGAAAGAGATACGCTCGCGTCGGCACCTCCGACGAATTCGCATTCGTACATTTCGCCGGATTGCAGCGAGCAGAAGCAGAAGAAGAGTGTCGCCTTCGCGTAGTTTTCGCTTATCACTCGGAAATACGAACCATCCGCGCGATTTTAATCACCGGAAGAAACGAGGATAACGCGACTCGTTACAATTCGGAGAAGTAGACCTTGCAATTTCTCGTCTACACATTTCTCACGTAAACAGAATAATAAACAACAAACGTGTTCGCAAATTTTCACTTACAAACCATCCAATTTGCCTGTTCTTTGCCCGCAACGGCAAACTATCACGCACGTTTTTACGTATCTTCCTCTCATATATTCACTTCATTTTCATTTTTTTGTACCCATTTTTTTTCTTTTGTCTATCTATTTATTCGTTGCATGTTCCACGTCGTTTTATCCAGCCTGACACAACGTGCGGATAAAAATAGTTTGGTTATCATTTTTCACGAAGTAGAGTCTTCTCAGGTCCATTTTTTTAACCCTTCGTTGGTTCATTTTTTATGACGTTTCGTTATTCCTCGATGCTCGGTCACGTACGAACAGATGACAACTAATCGTTGATGCGAGCTATCGCGTACTAATTTCCAATAATTGTACTACTTTCAACGTGGACACATTTCTGAACTCTTTACATTTGAATTTCCAATAATTAGACTATTTTCAACGTGGATACATGCCTCAGATTTTTGAATGATCGATCTTTCGTGATTTTTCATATTTCAAGGTCATCCGTGAACTTGTACGCTTCTATTCCTATGCGTCGTTGAATCGTCACTGTATTAATCTTTGTATCATATTTTTCCTAGCACCACGACTTTTTTCGGAGCTTTGACAAATAATATGAAGAATGTTGCGAGAGATCGTGACATACTTCGAATATTTCGATAACACTTCGAATATTTATCGTGGATTCAGATTGTGGTGGAAGTATTTTAATAGCCGATCGTTGTAATTCTTCCATCGTGGCGAGGATAGCTGGTAATACGCGAGCGACGAAAGGCGATCGACTCGATTAATTCCGCAATTGTTTCCTAATCGATTTACGACAATTGTCCAGTCGCTAACGAGAGATATCCGAGCTTTTACCGACTCTATAAACTGCAATGTCCACCGCTTGACAATTTACGAGCCTCGCGTGGATCATCGATTGAGCTCTGGTCCGCGTTTAAATTACAACGTGACGTTGCCAGCTGATCGCAAATACGAGGAGGAGCTTCGTTATAGTAAAAAAAAATGATAATCGATCGATTGATAACGGGGAAAAAAGTTTTTGAATCTCAGCAATCGCAGCGCGATTATTCTGTCGAAACTATCCAACGACGCAAAGTAGCGCGCGTTGCAGAAGTCGTCAAACAATTTTGCACACAATCGCATCGCCGCGATAATTCCGGATGACAATAGCGAATGTATAATTGAAATCGTACGAGGAAAGAATCCGCTAGCATATGAAATTCGCGTCACGCCGCGGCGCAGCGTTTCCTAGTTTCATCCACGAAACACATTTTTTTTGGCATTTTCTTTTTTTGTTTGCCGTAACGTGCTTGAATCCCGTAGAAAAGTTTGGGAAATTGAAAAATCCAATCACTTAGCGGTCGAATACTTGCCTCGGTGTTGTGCCATTGCTTATGCAGATTGGCCGAGCGGAGTGATCTGGTAAAAGGGCCAAAGGATGACGTAAATTCGGACCGGTCACTGTGCGACTCTCCGATAGATACCATCGAATAGATTGGACGCGAACGTTTAATCTCACTAATAGAGCCATGCCTTTCTCTCCTAGGGAGATCTGAAGGCGACCCTGCGTTCGTCAAATCAATTACTCGATAGAATCGAGGAGACAAATTGCATACGAATTTACTCCGCATCAAGTAATTCTCCAAATTATCCAATACCAGCCCAAACCAACTCGCGTAGCACAGAGGTGCTAAAAACGAGTAAACAGACTCAAATACTTAGCTCAATTCGCAATCTTCGCCAATACTTTCACGAATGACCGGGAAATCCATGAAACAATGTGATGCAACAGGAAGAACTTGAGAAATCCACGCCAAGAATCCTCAAAGTTCTTGGAAAATAATTTCAAAAAGTGTGACAGCGTCGATGAAAGTCGAAACCATCGGCGTAATAACATCAACAAGTATTATCGAACTACTAGGAGAAACGTGAAGTAACTTCGAAATATGTATTGATGATTAGTATAAAATAGGTATGGTAAAATATGGCGCATTGATATGGGACGATTATGTGGGAGGATACGTTCTTGGAAAATAATTTCAAAAAGTGTGACAGCGTTGATGGAAGTCGAAACCATCGGCATAATAACATCAACAAGTATTATCGAACTACTAGGAGAAACGTGAAGTAACTTCGAAAAGCGTATTGATGATTAGGATATAATAGAGACGATAAAATATGGCGCATTGATATGGGACGATTATGTGGGAGGATACGTGAGGAGGGAAAAGATAGTTCGAGTTACATCGAATTATGGGAGATAGGTTCGAAGAGCATCGTAAATCGTTGCATGCGATGAAATTTCGTGAACGCGCGAGATATAATTAACTTAAGTTTATCACCCTTATTCATTGGTACGCGATATAAAAATAATGAAAGTTTATCGGCGCGTTAAGTATTAATGGTTCGTCCGAGGAGGATATTCGAGGTCCAAAAAAGGTCAGGCGAGGTCAAGGCCCGTCGAAGGCGTTGGCGAACGACGCTCGTAATTATTAACGAACAGACCGGACGTCGTGAGTTTTGCTTGCCTCGCGTTCTTTATACCGCTCTCCATCGTCGGCACATATATGTTTTGGCGAACCAGATGCGTTTGTGAAACGCGATCCAAAGAGGGAGAACGGGCATGCTCTTCGCGATGTTTTCTTTCGCGAAACTTGTCGAGGACGTTGAATGTCGGGAGAAAGAATACGAAACGTTGGGAGAAATTTGAAGATCGGTAGGTACGAGTTCGCGGGGAGACGCGTGACCGAAGAATCTATAAAGAGAAGCGTAACAAGTCAAACGCGGAGGTCGACACGCCTGCGTATCGCTGCTGCTGCTCTCCCTGGTACCAGACAAAAGATCTGGCTGGGAGACGGCGACAGTCATCTCCGGGGACCCCTAAATACGAAATTCTCTCCATATTCAATACAGTTTCCTTTCGACGTCGGCGCTGCGATGGAAATTTCAATGGAATCTGATTGCACGCGGATCGCAAACTCGGAACGCGCCGTGATTCTCTCGCAACTCGACTCGATGCGGACTCCTCGAACGGTGCACGATCACGACGAGACCCCCTCTCTCATTTCCATCGCCCGTCAAAGTGTTATCTCCGAATCTTTCGCGATTTATCAACCGGCATCGGCGACAGTCGACGAGGAATGAAGAATTTCACGGCAGAATCTCTCACCTCGACTCGTCATTGTTCCTACCGTCTCGAACCAGACGTGTCAGCCTGCAATTCAACGTAACTCGTCCTCATCGATCCACCGTAATATTCGCCGTGCAAACTTCCCGATCGTCGTTTGACTCCTCATTGCGCGCCAAACCGTTCGACGAATTGATAAAAAGAAACGGGGAACAATCCTTCCGGGGAGCAAAAACGCCGCCGGTATTTCCAGATAAAACGCCTCTGCCGCGATTCTCCCTAGCAGAATCGCGGTACCACTTCGCCGTCCAGTAAGAATTTTTATCCTCGTCTCTCCAGATCTCCGCGCGACACCTTCACACCGCCTTTACATTCACACGGATCGGCCAAATATTTTTTTCATAAAGATAATTTACCGAGGTATTACTATACACCACGTCACATACAGTAGATACAAGGGACGGTATCCTGTAAGTGATTCCTATTCCATTGAAATCATACATTCTAATTTTTTTTTACGACTCTATCAAAATTCTATAAAATAAAGTAACACGTCCGTGACAATGTCAATTGATGCACGGACCAGCAATGATTTTTGTCCTTGCCTTACAGATTGGTGAGTGCAGGCTCCAGGAGAGAATTATCCGGCGTGAAGGAAGTGGTATCCTCGCGCAGGGTCACGAGGAGGCCTTCGGGAAACGGAAGATCTGATGGGGGAGGATTGCTAGGTGGTTGCAGCGGTGGAAACGACGCGCTGGCCGAACTCACCATCGAGGAACTGGCCTCCATACCCGCGGCAAATCATTCGTCGTCCAATCACGCCGGTCATCCCTCTCACCACAAGGTAAGATCGTAAAGACTGAGAAAAAACCGACCGGTTTTCACTGCCACAAAATAATCGATTAATCGAACCTCGACGAACGAGGTAGCTGAAAATATTTCCAACAGGCGAGGACCTCTCGAGCCTAGATCGTAAGTTATTCCAGCGCATTCATAATAAACGACTGACGGACCGAGCTAACCGGGGGAAAGGGCGATGGCGATTCATGTAAAATTCACGGAACTTTCCCTCAATTTCAGCCGCTGAATTATTCGTCGCGAAATGATGGCGCTGCAATATCTATCGCGGAAACCCCATCGATCCTGATTATCGACGCGCGACGGATAAACCATGATTTCGAAATATTTGTCCTCTTCTTTTTTCCCCCAAACGTCACCGATATTTTCCCACGAAACGGAGAGTCTGGTAGAAACCCTGGTCTATTCATCCATCAATTTATCATACATCTACCAAACGACCCCTTCGCCAAGAGGCATACTAATTGCTTCATTACGTTCATCGTTATTTCCGTTAATACGCTGATTGGCCGAGGGCTAATCGACCACGCCGTTATACGCATTTATAGACCACATCCAATAACGAATCGTCATTATTCGTCGAACGATTCGCAATAAGTTCTTCCGCTCGCTCTGCTCTACGTTACTCCATACGTAGAATGTTTTTCCGTTTCTAAGTATGAAGAACGAGTTGCCAGAGATATACTACTAACTACAATCGATGACGAGACGCGAAACATTATTAAAGATGAAAAAAAAATCGATATCCTTTTATCTTTTTCTTCTGCATGTAGGAAAGAATAACACGTACGTAGAAAGTTTCACGTTTCAAGTTCAGGATAGTTAGACGGCTCGCGTATACGTATCGGAGGTTGGTCGGTGTACAGCAAGTATCGAGGTACTTGTTAGTGAGTTTCGTAGAAGCGAAGCCGTAGCTATTACGAATAACGTATAGCTCAGGGTTGAGGGCAGCTGCAACTCTTGCCGTGTAACGGTCATGTACTAATTAAAATTATCACACCTTTTTCTTTTTTCTTTCTTCGTTCGTCGTTCGTCGTTCGTCGTTCTTTTTTGCCTTACGATTTGGCCTTTCGCTCCGAAACGTCGAGTGGCGCGTGCGACTAACGTGTTAACATCGTTTGGACCGACGAAAATGCGTTCTCCTTCGTCGTCGTCGTTTTAGTGACTCGTGAGTCTGGGAGCATACTTCTTCGTAACGGGCACGAACAGTTTGGTAGCTCGATGAGATCTCGTCTAAATTATACAGAAAAATAGAGAGAGAGAGAGAGAGAGAGAGAGAGAGAGGGCAGGAGGCAATTAAGACAAATTATTATAATCTTCGCGTAATCGGTGCCCGCGTCTCCGCGGTTGTAACGTACACTTTATACGTAGAATGCCTTCGTGTCGCGTACAACGTAAAGAGAGTCGAGGGTCGTTTCACTACACGCAAGGCTACTCGCGTTGCGATAGTCGAATGTCGTATATCACATTCGAATTCGTTTCTAATTATATCCTCGAGCTATCGGAGGAATTTCAAAGCTTTTGTCGGAGGCAAGGGTTGGATCGTTGAGGTCGATATTCTCCGTTCCTCGAAGCGAATCGCGCGAGGACCGAGCGAAAGCAAAAGGAAAGAGAGAATCGTCTTTTGTCGCCGAAGTGGCCCGAAGTAGGCAAATAAGTAGTCAGAGGACCGAACCCGACCCGTACTTAAACGTTTAAGCTCCCTTCGTTTGAGCCTTCGTAAACGTCAACTGGTGGAACGACGCGTATTATTTTTACAGCGTTACTTCGCTGTCCATCTTTTCGTCGGAATACGTATACGAGGCATTCGCGGCACGAGATGAAAAATAAAAGTCGAGGCTCGAACTTTATTCCAGACGAACTTTAATCGCCTGCTCGCTCTGCTCCCGCAACTCTCGCTTCGCGTTGTTCAGCAGAACTTCGCCAAACTCGAGCCGAGCCACGACGCGGCGATTCCGATCCCCCGCGACCGCACGGCTGATGTTAGTTGCCCCCGATTGAATTATGCAGTCGCATCACGATAGCCGAGTTACGTAATCGATATCTCATCCAGTACCAAACTGGAAACAACGACTGGCTCGGGATTAACGTATCCTGATCCCTCGAGCGTATCGTAGTCCGCGCACAACTGGACAGTGAATTTTTTTTTTTAAATCCATCGTATTTAACACAAAGTTAGAGCTATTTCAGCACACTTCGTGGATATTGATACAGCGACATAGCTCCGTGTTAAAAGTACCATAAACCAATGTTAGCGTATTTTCAAATGTTCACACTTTACGCAATGATCACGCTTTACTCGGACATCGCGCCTCAACTCGACGAAGTTTCAGCACTCGGAAATACAAATATTCAATTCCAAGAATTCTCAGAGAAATGGCTGCGAAGCCGAAAAGTGAAAAAAATCTGTTCAAAAATCGATACGTAAAATCCGAGGAGAATCGGGAAAAACGCTGGTTCGCGCGAAAAAATTCATCACTACCGAAAACGGTGTTGAAAAATTTGGGGAATAGCCGAAATTTTCAAGGTTGCACGCGAATTCCAAAAAATGGCGAGAAAGGTACCGGAGACGGACGGAATGGGCATGTAAAAGAAATAAACGACCGAATCCGCGACGGTTGGAGTCGGATGTGGGGTCGATTTCGTGTGGAATGCCCCGTAGGTATGAAATATTAGTCAGCCCTTTTCGTGAGGGCAGAAGCGTGGCGAGTTTCGTGCGTATCGTTGCTTTTTTTGTTCTCCCAAACACATATGCGCGATCGTTCGTAGGCGTACACATCCATTCGCTCGTACCCACCACTTACTGGTTTGTATACACGATATACCACGCACCGTTCTCCGTTTACGACAACGCATATGTGACATCGGGCTCGTTCGTCGTCGCGTATCGCTCAGGACGGGTGAGAGAGAGAAGCAGGGATGAATGCCACCGTTGGGCAGTTCACGCGTAAGCCTAGTAGCGCGTGCACGCAGTGTCCGCGACCGTTCGTTCTCCAGCGTTCTACTCGTTTGTCTCCGTTTCTTTTTTTTCGGTAGAAAAAGCATCGTGACGTGAAACGTGAACGTCGATAATTCGATAAAATCGGTGACCCAGATTTTTCGGGCTACAAAAATCCTTTTTATACCAAAGCTCGTAAAAATCACCGAGCCTCGGCTGGATACGTTTACGACGTAGCTACGGCGTCTGTTTGCCTTTAACAAGCTCTCTAGCACACGGGGAAATGGAAAATCTGTGAAGGGATATGAAATCTGTCACGCGGGAGAATTCGAAGGCGTGGTAAATCGACGTAAAGGTTTAATGGTCGTAACGCTAACGAACTATTGACTCCGAAGACTCGCGGTGCCGAAGGGATAATAGAATTACAGTATCGTGATCGAGGAGCGAAGGAGCGGTGAGAACGATCGTTCGGTTAAATGTTGCATAAATCGAATCGCGCAGCCAGTCGGGACTCGTGACAATTAATGGTGAGTTCGCTTTGTTTGACGAATCCTTTGTTCGAAAACGAACGAATTTATTTCGCGTTTCGTCGCCGCGAGAGCGCGGAGTCCGAGGGTTCGACGAAATTCGTGTGGGAATTATTTATTGTTTTTACGACGCGTCGACTCGAATGTAAAAGCAGCGACGCAACTCCTGCGTGTAATAGGTGTCAACTGTTCGTGACAGTTAGAGTAACACGTGTGCGCGATGCTAGGTACGATGCGTCGAACGTAGCTGTAACGTCGCCCATATGGATACACACAGACGCACTTGCTTACACCCTCGCCAGAATCATAGCTGACTATGGCGAGAGTTTGACTCGTTCACGTGGACGTGCAAGCTCTTGGTCCGACCCCCATGACTCACCTAGTCAGTCGTTCGCATCCATCGACTCTCTATCTATGCGCGGTGAGTCGGTGGCGTACAGACACAGGGACACGCATAGGCAGAACGGGCTGTAAGGCGAAGTCGTGAAACTCCCCTACAAAATCTCTCTGATTCATGCAACAGCGCTCCATACAGCCCCGTGGGAAATCGATGAAATCAAATTACTCCCGTGGAGCGTACTCTTGGCGTAGGTCGCGGAGAATTACGCGAGTCGTCAATTTTATCGCGCAATTCTCACCAAACATTCCAGTCACGTATCCGGCTTTCGCTCGCGCGCCGAATCAGAGACTCGGTAATCCTGCTCCCGTTGGAAAGAGAAGTTCCAGTTTTCGTGGCAACGCCTGTTGCCGAAGGAACGATAGATCGCGGTTGAAAAACAAGGAGATACAGTCGCACAGAGAAATGAGCGATTATATATTTTTTTACAGAGGGTGCCCGGTGGTGGAAACGCAGTTGTGGGGGGTGGCGTCGTGGGTGGGAGTGCCACCCCCCAGGGCCCAGGTGTTCAACAGCAGGGTCACCCTTCCGGTAACAACGTGGTCCACAGAGTCGTGAGCTCGAGGCACCCTAGTAGTCATCACCACGTGAAGAAGTCTGACAGTTCGCAGCAAACGGAGAATTCAGCTTTCAAGCAGCAGCAGCAGCAACAACAGCAGCAACAGCAGCAGCAGCAGCAGAATAACAGCAGTGCCAACAGCAATTCCAACAGTCAGCAATGGAAGATGTACATAGAAGCCGGAGCTGCGAGGGACAGGGACGCGGCGGGCCACGGAGGTCCTCCGAGTCCTAGTCCCTCGAGGCGATCGCAGGTTAGTGTGAGAAAATGAAGACTACTACTATTTTCTCATCGCTGCTTCTCTCGCCGTTTATGCGATATACGCGAGAGGCACTCCGTTCGTTTCTCTCTCGTTGTGCCACGCTTGTTTGTCTCTTCCTGTTCTTTCTTCATCGCATCCTCTCGCGTACGCGGTGTCGGCTGTAGGAATATCTTATTTCGCGAAAACACGAGAGCATAAAAGAACTTCTCACTTCGGAGTAGATAAGTTTAGATTACTTTCAAACGAATCGTGGTACGAAGACTCGACAGGAAAACATTTGTTCGGACGGCTGTTGCAATTACCGAAGTGAAATGGCATGCTGCTAACGCCGTCCGCGATGAAAGTAGCCGGAGCGAAGGGGCATCTCTGTAACTGTAACACGAAAATAGTCGTCGTTAGTCATCTTAACTCCGAGCATTCATATGCGTTGTTTTTTTGTTTTTTTTTTGCCTCGCTTTCCGGTTAGTCAAACTCTGTTGGTCTCTCCTCGTAGGAAAAACATCGGAAACAGGCAATGGCGGAGTACGCGAACGGTGATAAGCCGCAAAAAGTATCTTCGGGAACTTCGACGGGTGGCAGCGGTAGCAGCAGCAGCAGCAAGGTCAGAGGAGTCCCACAGAGTTTCGGATACGTGAAACGACACAGCGCTGGAACGGGGAATCCGAATGGTACCCAAAACGGTAGTAAAGATCCCACGAGAACGGCTCAAGTTAGCGCAGTCCCGAGAACCAAGGTATTCAGTCGAGTGTTTAGCACTCTTTTTCCCCCATGATTTATTCGTCTCCTCGAAGTATCACCTAAATACAAAACAACGCGGCGGCTCGATGTCATCCACGTCCGTTTTCGGTTCAGGTGAAGGTGTCCGGCGGTACGCAAACGTGCACGACGGAGCTTCAAGCGAACTCGGGACAACAAGGTCAGGGACAAGGTCATCACTACAAGAGTTACAGCCTGACCGGAGCGAGCGCCAGTCAATTGTCTCAGTCGGTAAGGGATCGACTGATGCTGGGTTCGCAGAGCTTACCGAAACCTGGGAGTCCCGAGTTCACTGCCCTCTTCGCAGCTGCTCATCATCGCGGCGGTACAGCGAGTTCTTTCACCCCGCGAGTACTCAAGCCTTCGGACGGTAGCTTGAGCGACACCTGCAGCAACTACGCAGCTCCCGACATCCAAGGATACTACGCGGGAAACAGCCCTTACGCCACGACCTCTTGGATGCGCCACAGTAACACCTATACTCCGAGCGGTCGTAGCCAAGGTCAGCCAACCGAAAAATCGTACAATCTCGACTCTGTAATCCATCCCTCTCCTCGTTCCCTTATACGCGACGGAACCAATTCTACCGTCTCTGAAACGTTAACTGATGTGCTTTTTTCCTACCCGACCGCAGGCATGGGTCTCTGCGAGGCGGACAGCGTCGAGTCCCTTGGGTCTCACCGAGCCAGTTTGACCCACGCGCGACTGCTGATGCATCAACGCGACTCGACCGGATCACCGGCACCGCCACGACTGAACAGAAGCAATTCCATCAGGTGAAACGTCAAACCTGAATCTCATTATTCGACGTTTAATGCAAACAATCGTTGCGAAGCGATGCGAGACACGAAGCACTTCGATTTGTCGATCGTTCTATCCGAGGATCGATCGACCCGAACAAGTTCGGTCGATCCGGCAGACCGATCGCAGTTCGAACACAATTTTTTTCCCTGCTCCATGACCAGAGTCATTTCCATCAAATCGATCCTCGGTGGTCTCTTTTTCATCGGGATCAAACTAAAAAGCGAGGGAAAAAACTCGAGAAAGGTTTATCAAGTTGCATTCGTCGACGAATCGGGGACCAAAATTTCATCCGTGAACTGGGAAGGAAAACGCGGACGTTCGTTAGTTTTTTTCTCCATTTTTCAATCGGTTCTGTCGTTCGTCGTTCTTATGGCTAAATTGTTGGATAGATGTGAAATTCCATCATCCGATGATTGGTTAAACAGCGGCATGTCTGTCGAGCATCTCGCTGATATATATTGAAACCGAATTGGGTCGATGGAAATTATCGCGGTAAATTATTATGCCACGAGGCATCAGTTTTTCTCATCATCATCATCGTGTTTATTGTTCAACGAGGAGAATAACCAGGCAATTTGATACCGTTCTAGCCATCTGCGGGACAGGACATTCCCAAGGTAGAAACAAATGTACACACACAAACGCGTCTTCGATTTTCCGCTCAATTCTTTTAAGACGTAACGCTTAGTTACCGACCATGCGAAACGCGTCTGAAACGCGTGACGAAGGCGTATCATCGAGAGACACGAGGTAGCTTGTAGAAAACATACCTATTGAAAGTTGAGTAAAAATTTACCGAAGATGAGAGCACAAAAAACGTGGAAACGACACGCTCGTAATAGACGATGCGTCTTCAGCGTCGTGCATGGTTAATCGCAAAAACGTATTAAAAGATTGACGGTTAGTCGAAGTACAATGGAAATTGTTGACGCTGTACTGCGAGTGACTCACGTTTGGTAATTCGAGTAACACAATTGAGTACCTAAATATGCTCGAGTGATCGAGATATCGACGGATATCGAGCCTCGATTCATCTCCTCTTGCATCAAGCTTTTTCATAACTCGCCACGTATTTTTATCACACGTCATTGTATTATTTGTACGCCTTCGCATGCGTAGACAGATTTTTTTTTCGGTGTGCAGGCTGGTCCCGGAAAAACTCGAGCGAAGCCTCGACGAATTTCAATAACTCAGGTCGTCGCCACTTGAACTTTAGCTTGCGAAAAAAAACACGTCTTCTCGCAATAAGATTCGCTCATATTTCTCAGGTCCATCCTACATTGCTACCATTACCATTACGTCACGAAAAGTCTATTCTTGAGTCGAGTATCTAGTCCCCGCGACTCGCCGTAGAACTCGGACTAATTAAACGTCCACGACTCTTTGTTACTTTAGTCACGTTCCTTCGCGACAGTAATAATTCCAACGCATCTGCGTGCTCGCCAACATTCTTCGCTGGCATCCCACGCGCCGCAAAAAAATTTACTTCACTCGGGGAAAAAAATAGGTGTGCTATTAAATATCTTCGGTGATGAATTTTTCATCCTTGCATCTTCCCGTGTAATCCGGTGGCATACCGAAAATTTATACAAATCTAAACGGACTCGATTCTGGACAACGATTTCATCGTCGGCCCGTCGACAAGGAATAAGTAGACGTAGAATTATCTCAAGAATAGATTTCTAGTATGAATAAAAGTGTATTCTTCTCAACGCTTGTAAAACGACGCACTTCTTTCCACTTCACGACCAACAGAGTGTGTTGCTAGCGGTCGCTCGATCGCAACTTCTCTCTCGAGTATCAGCTCTGTACTTGGTATCTTCGTTGAGTTTGCAAAAATCTTGGCACGATCTGTGTACATCGCTTCGTCACTGCCCATACGACCTCGACGAACTCGCATTAACCGCCCCCCATTCTCGTCACGTTTTATCGGCAGATCAACGAAAAGCGAGAAAATGTACCCGTCCATGATGACGCGAGGCAGCGGCGCCTCGTCCTCCGTTGGCGAAGAGGTCGGAGTTGGGGTCGGAGTTGGCGTCGGGGTTGAACCTTACTACAGCGTTCCTGTAGGCTCAGCGGGATGCCCTGGACAGCACTGGTCGCAACCAACCTCGCCAACGCCGACCCATGCGCCTCGACAACCGCCGAACCTTTATCAACACGTCCACAAGGACGACGACAGTGAGTTACAATTAGCATCTCTTCCGAGCCTCCGCTCAGCGACGCCTCGCAACGTTCGCTCAATTCGTTCCTTCATTCCGCATTTTCAGTTCACGGATCTTCCGTATCTCTCGTCTCGACTGCCAGCAGCCTTTACAGTTCTGCCGAGGAGAAGCAAGCTCACGAGTTGCGCAAGCTCCGGCGAGAGCTGCTGGACGCCCAGGAGAAGGTTCATTCCCTCACGAGTCAGCTCTCCACGAACGTGAGTACCCCAAATAACCATGAATTTCGCCCATCGCGCCGCGTCACCGAGTCCGAAATTGCAATCACGCCGAATGAATTCGATCGGGGACGAGGAATTTTTTTTCGAGTGCCCGACAATTCGTTCGCTCGTTCAACGAGGGCAAAAGCTCCGAGCTCTGCACAGTTCGGAAAAATCCAATCAATTGTGAATACCTTTCGGTACCGGATACTCGGAATGGAACGGGTAATTGCCAGAACGATTACCGTGACCAACGGAAACCCGTGTATACGCTACTCGTTACGCGTATCGCGTCAACGAATCTCGTCACAATACGCGCCACTATTTGTTCGTTATTCGAGAGAATCGGGATTCTCTGGCCGATGATTTTCGGAGCTCTCGCGAATATTTATCAACGGATGATTGAGCGAGGGTTCGGCGAACGGGTCGAAAGGTCGCGACTACGCGATTAAGTCATTCCAATGGTAGGTACATTTCAGTGAAATGGATGCGCGGAGGTAACACGCCGGCGTGGTCGTAAAATGAAACGACAATTCGGCCAAACCCACGCCCGGTTGTTCAAACATCTGTAATAAAGGGTATTATACGACTGGGTGTTCGTTTTTGAGCGAGAAATATAAAGGTAGAAATATTGTAAAACGGCGCAGCCATCGAAGTCGATGGGAAACGATTCGATGCGTTTTACACTCTAATAAGTAGGATATTCGCGAGTTTTACGCGTCTCTGTACTACTTTTCCGTCGCTCGCCGCTCAACCGTGAATTCCCCTCGTTTACACCTATTTTCTCTCTTTCTTCGCCTGCGTTGCAACAGTCGCGTTGGTGGGTCTCTCTTCCCACCGATAACTCTTCGTGTTGCTCGTCCTCCCAACAATTTTCTCCCACACCGTTCGTCTCGGGTTTCCAAAACCTGAACAAATAAATATATCGAAGGGCTAAAAACTTTTCTGGATGTTAGCTCAGGGCTCATTAACCAAATATGGAAAAATCGGAGGTGGATAAACAATCCGAGACAAAGACTCGGGTACGACGAGAAGTTGACGAAGTTACCGCACGCTACTAGTATATAGTCTACTAACGGTAAATCTTCGCCCAGCCAACCTTTCTCCGACGTCGTTCCTTCGCCCATCTCCATCGTGCTCGCAAACCTTGCACAAACACAGTCCAGCTCTTCCGCGTCGCCGAGACGTTTTTTTTTTTTTTTTACTCTTATTCGGAGCGAAACGCGTACCAAAATTGCTCCTGCCTCGGCAAACTTACGCCCCACCTAAACAACTAAACGAGTACATCGATGCACCGCGCGGACGACTTCCGAGACGGAAAACGCACCGCGCACGCGAGCTTTCGTTTCGGCGCGAAAATACGACAATAGATCGTCTATTGTTGCGCTAGACGCTCCGAGCTTCGGAGGGGGATGCGACGCCGCAAGGTCATTGTGCTCCGACCAATCGACGCCAGGCGTCTACTCGACGCGTCTGAGATTACCGGTAGTGGGGGTTGCTGGAGCAGTTTGCGTCGAGACGCGGTCCAAGTAAGAGCGCGACAGGTTGTCAGTAGCCACGGACACGCGGAGCGCATCGAGCTCGAGCTTCGCGCCGAAAATTGTTTGCTTTTCCTGGAAAATAATCGGATATGAAGGAAGGATAAAGAAAATGAAAGAGGACGGAAAGTGCGCTGTAGATAAAAAGTTTTAGTGCCGTGTGAAAGTTCCCTAGTTATGCGGTAATTTATTGATAAGACGATAAATAAATTTAAACAAATTTTTAAATCTTCGTTCGACGTGGTTGATGGTCGCTGGCTAGTCGGCGTTTCCGATGACTTATCTCTGCCGATATTTTGGCTGATCGATATATGTATATTATTTTTTTTTGCGTTCCGTTATGTTCTCTTATCTTATCAGTTTTGCTTTTCGACGTCGATAAGGAGAACATCGTTCTCGGTGGGACGCGATGCGATGAGATTTTTCATATTCGGTATATCTGAACTACTTCTACGGGTATAGAAGCCGAGGCAAGGATGCTCGTCGGGTTTTTACGACCCACGGGCATCCGCCGTGGTTGTGGAAGTTGGAAAAGGCACGAATCCCTTAGACAGGACAAACTCGCGCTGGGTTCAACTAACAATCGTATATAGATAGATTCGACGTATAAGGCTACGAAGCGCGTGTGTCTGTACCGTTGCCGTTCGCAACTTCCCGCATTGAACATTCCGCACGCGACCTCTTCTCTTTCCACTTTTCTCTCATTCCCTTCGTCTTTCCGTCTCCGCTGCTTGCCTATAACCGTCTACTCTACTACACTTCCATTATCCGCCACATTTATACGCGTAGACTGGTTTTGATTTCGTCGCTGTTACACGGAGTACGAGGAGTAGGTGCGAGTAGTTGTTCCCCGCGATTTATGTTTAGTAGGACAAACTTTTGAGAAAGTACCTGGCGAAAATATAGGAAAAAAGTCACGTGCGAGACTCGAGTCGCATACTGGAGGGACTGACGAACGTGGTGGCAACGGAGCGACTACTACCGAAACGCGGATTGTGTCGAAATCCTGGTATATTTACGACTCTCCGTGACCAGTTGCCGGTGAGGGGGCTCAACAAAGCTGTAGGATATCTTTTGGTCCTGCTAATGGCTCGAGGCAAGCATTTTCGGACTTTTCGGGTACAACGACGAATTTTCGAAGAAAGTCGAAACGCGCGGGAATAGAAACATTTCGGGGACACCTACCGTGTCAACAGAGTCGACCCAAAAGTCGAAAGTTGAGGGGTGACGCGTTTAACCGTCGTTTGGGGTTCGAAGGCGTTTTTAGGCACGACTACGTGCGCGCGCGTGTGTTTTTTTTTTTGTTTTTTTCCCCCCAGGAACCTTTTCTTACCCGTCGGATTTTCCGTTTTTCGGTAGAAATGTAGACGAGCGTTGGGCAAGACGAGAGAAAGGGGGAAAAAAGAGGGAAATTTCTTACGCATTGTTGTATCGGTGGTACGAGGTGCGAGTTAATCTTATCTGGTACAAAACGTGTCGTCGCATTCGTTAACAGTCGAGAATTGCCTCTTCGTTGTTCGATAAATACAATCGTATAGCTGTTCGTTTTGACGCGTCGAAAACCCTACGGAAATATTCGACAAAAGATCTTCAAACGGTATTGAAAGATCTTTAATTAAATTCCACCTTCCTTCGTGCACGAGCCCTGTATGTGCTGGCGCCGCTAATATACGTACGCGAGTCGCGTTGTAACGGACAGCCTTTTCGGACTTTCTTTGAGCGCCGTTGTTGTCGGTAGAGAGGTATATCTACTACCAGGAACACGAGGAACATGTTTCTCCACCGATCTTTCCCAGTGTATCGTGGAATGGAGGGAGGTAAATCGGTTCGTTGTTCAGGTACGAAGCGAGATAGTCGTAATTTTCTAGTGAAAATGATTGAGCATCGCGCGTTGCAAAGGTCGAGCTTTGTATCGTGGCTCGTATAGAAAGTCGAAAGATTACGATTAGGTAAGTCCATCCGGACAAACTCTTTCCTGATAAATAATTTGCCTTGCATTGTGAACGAACGAGAACGCGATGGAAGTACATTACGTCTCTATATTCTCGAAACGAATCTCCGTCGTACGAACAATACGCGTCTAGCTGTTCCGATCGAATTGATCGCGCGTGATAATCGAAGCTCTCGCGCGCGCCATATAATTGGAATTGGAGGCTGATAAAGAAGATGTCGCGTGCATCGGGAGGTCGTTTTATTGAAAATTATCGCGTCGACGCGGTGCATCGGCCACTTGATTGGTAATATTGCCGGAACGACGAGATCTCGCACTCGCGCGTAGTCGGCCCTCGTTACACACGAAACTTTTCCTCTATCATTAGCGGCAAAATTCATCTCGTACGCCGACCATCCGTTTCTCTACGCCAATGCAAGGGCCCGGATCCTGCACGCTTACGTGCCCATACACGTGCACCCTGCGACGCGTACTCGCATGCAGACGCGTTCGACCCTAAGCTCACACTCTTCGACGCACACTTTTTCCATCCACCCGACTAACTCTCCTCTCGTCAGCCGCCTCTAGAGCCACTCGAAGCAAACGCGACGAGGTACCCTGAATGTTATACCACGAAACTCACGTTTATCCACAGAATCTCGTCCTTTCCTTATCCTCCCGAAATTCTAACCGCAACGTGCTTATTTTCTGCCCAATCACGAGAATCTTCCCCCCACATTAAAACGCGTTCTAGTCCTTCCATTTGCGTTTACGATTCGTTCCGCCGAATTCTTCGTCAAACGCGGAAAAAGCACCTCCGTGTGTCTTCAAAACGCGATCTGTTTCTTGCATCTATTTTTTTCCCAATTGAAAAAAAAAGTCCAATTGGTTATTTATTTTAAACATTTTTTTTTGTTCAATTCAAAGCTTGTTTTTGTATTTATTTACTTTTTAGTTTGATCATCTACCGCTAGATGTGAATTTCTTAGACGTTCGTCATTTTTGAAACAAGACGCGATGACAGTAACGACGCGACGAGTCTCTCGTGCTCTCTATACGAGTACTCTCTACCTAGCAGATGTGATACGAAATTATATAGGAGCCGAGGCTCACTTTCACGAAAATCACAGAGCGCCGAGGAATGACGAATCACGTGCAGGAATCAACGTCGGATACGTGGTACCTTCGAGTTGAGATTCAGTTCTGATCGACTATCGATGCGTCCGAACGAGAAGATTGCACGTCCGAAGTGTCGTAGAATGCGGCAGAGTTATTTCAAGTCAGCATTCCATGCAGGTGACATTCCTCGTCAAACGATAACCAGATGTTCGATCGAGTTGTAGTAAAATAATCGATTCGCGGTTCGATTTCAATTGAAGATACGATCAGGTACGGAATAACGGCGAGCGCGCGTTGACGTCGCCGAGGCTCGTCGGAACGCCCCGATTGAATTCGCGCGTTTGCACTTCGCGGTATCAGGGAAGAGTACGTCGCCAGTTTGCGAGTAATAAAACATGGAATTCGAGATAACGCCCGCGATCATAATTTTTCCAGGCGAAACATAAATTTCAGGATAACACAAACGGATGGCCTTGAGCGAAATTTCTTGTAAATTGGCGCCGAATCCTTCCTCGTGACACCAATAATAAACCGAGTCAACGTTACTTTACCTCGCTGAGTGGAGGGAAAAAAGCACGTCTTTTATTAACGGACACGCGTTTGCGACGCGATGTATGGGCTCATCGTGGGCCGCGCTCGTCGCGTAAACAGCCGATGTGGCCACGTTTAATAGAAAGACGCGCGGGGGGTGTGGGACGGTGAAGCTCTAGCCCTTCGCGACGACGAGGACCCCGTCTTGATTGAAGCCAACTCGTCAACCAATGACCGTGCCCCGCTTATTAAAACTGACGCGCTTGTTTTATCTTTCGCGTCTCTTCCTCCCCACCGTTTTCTCGTCGCCAAGCATCTTTCCATCCAGCCACGATGTGCACGAAAGATTTGGCAAAAACGAATCCACGCGGTATTACGGAAAATCGCGGCGAAAAGCTCTCCCCTCGGCCGACGACTCGTAGTAGAAGATTGCTTCTCGGTAAAATAACGTCGCGAACCTCGTCCAGTTTCTTCTTCTTCTTCTCTTCCTTCTCAACCGACGTCCCATTCTACAAGTCTTTGCGACGACTCTCGGCGAGCATGTTTCTCTCTCTCCCTCTTCCTCTCTTGCAGTCCGTTCGTACCACTCTTTGTAGTTTGGACTCGGCTGCCGCCTTCGTTATTGGCCTTTCTTGTAGAGACACCGAGAAATGCACGCCGTGGCTGGCTATACCTTCACTTATATTACCCACACATCGCCCTGCTTTTCCCTACAATAGACCTGATACTATGTACCTCGATATGCTCGCTCTGCCATTTTTATTCTTCGTTTCTTGCTCTCCTCGCGTCGGAGAGAGCGAGAGAGAGAGAGAGAGAGCGCACCCACGCGCGTATCGCTGTACCCAATGATCAAGTCCACTTTGGACCACTATCCTAAGTAGACGCTTTTTTCTTGCCGCGAGCAACGAACCGACGACTTATTTATCTACGAACGTATCTACATGCGTATTCGCGTCGAGTATTTCGATTACGTTGCCGCGAAAAGTGTAGATGCCATCTTTATCTCGGGACGATGATAACGTTATCGCGCTTCGTATATATCTGGTAAATACGTATCGCTAAACAAGCATTACGACAGTGTGTCCCCGCGCGCTACCGGTTCCAGAAAGCGAATCTCTTCGGTCGTTTTGTTAAAAAAATGTTGTCGTTTTTCTTGATTCTTGTTTTCTGCCTTCCTGTTACCCCAAGGCTGCGATGACTTCATAGATGCGCTGATATTTTTATTCATGCTCACCGCGTAGCACATATCGATGGATGTGTGCGTGTGTTTTTTTTCTTCACCATGGCAACAAAAAAAAATGTGCATAAATATTTATACAAACGTACAACACGATCATCTTATGCTCTTGGCTGTGTGAATATTCTCTCCATGGCGTCATTGGCTATTAGAGTCTTCGTGGAAATATGACTTTAACTGCGCCTCGTCGTTTGGTCGATCCATCAAATGCTCAAGGCGACGTAGCTAATCGCTTGGAATCGTTCTTAAAAAACCTTACTCGATTTATTATAGTTTACTCGAAATCACATCGACGATTTGACCTCTCGCTACGATTTCGTATGCGTATCAATGACGCTCGGCCCAGTCGACTTTTTATCTCCAGACGAACGTATTATAAATAATACATTTGAATATACGCCGACTACTCGAGCGTATGTCTACGCAGTATCACGCGCTGTGAATACATCTCCGGAGATAACGTTGTCACGGAGACTCGGGGCTCGAGACAACCGCGCGAAGACGCGTATACGTACGACAATTTTCGTGTCGGAATTGCTTTTCATCGAGACTTCCGGTATTCGTCGATTCTTCGACGCCGACTAACGAGTACTTCGTCGATGTTTTAGTTTTTTTTCTCACCCACTTCGTTTCGATCCAGCGATACTTTCGTCTCGATAAATTCCGGCGTCTCGGCAAATTGGCGAGAAAAGAAGACGATTTCCGCTCGAAGTAAAATATGTGAAGTTTATTAACTTTCGAAAAATCCAGTTTAATTCGACGACGAGAACAAAATTGCGTCGGTCAAACTCCGAGGCGAGATAATTTTCGTGAACGATCATTTCGCTGTGACCGAAATTGAGAAGGGGAAAAAAAGTGTCGAGGCATGGATTTTGTTGCACGTATTACGAAAGTTCCCGTGACAAAAGTCCATTCTGTACGAGAATAGCGCGATGCTCTTGGCGTAGAAATATCCGTGTCGGATGTGGCGTTTAATTGGATCGTAATAAAAAATGTACGTCGGTGAGCAAAAAAAATCGAATGAGATCACAGATCGACGGAGGAAAATCATTTGACGAGAGAAAGGCTTTGACTGGGTGGAAAGTGAACGTAGTAGGGACGGTAAGCTGTGCGCTATGTAAACGCCGAAGGTGAGGAAATTCGACGTAACATCGCCGGTCGTTTATATTTTAACGATCCTAGAGGCAAAATCGTTGCGTGGACCACTCGGCGCCGATGATTTGAGAAAAGCAAGTCCATTTTGAGATTGCGGTCGGATCGATCGAAGCGTTCTCCAATTTCATTCTCGTAGATCGTTGTACGTGGATACTCGTTGCGCGTACGGATACGACACCCACGACACGACGATAGCATTGACATTCGAGACCTGGCATGCAACGCGCAAGACTATCGCGTACCTCGGAGCTGGTCCTCTCCTCCGTCCACCGCTAGACTTACGTTAGAATTACGTAATTTTCGAACCACGCTTATCCCAGAGCCAAAAACCACGCGATTACGCCACACGCATCTCGTAGGTGAGCAACGCGAAGCTCACCCGTATCCAAACGCAGGTTTCACGCGTCGAGTCCGCGATGAAATGACGTGCAGTTTCTTGCATAATAAGCGATAAGACGTATCGAATTTTATTTACACGAAGCAAACTGAACCCGCGGTACGCGCATGATGAGATTTTCCGGTCAGTTTGATGTACAGGCAATCGCGCGGGTGTTGAGATTGCGCACCTAAGTGTGGAATCGACGAACTTGCTGCTGCGCCGCGATTTGGATGTATAGTAAACGATTCTAGTCAAATTTTCGTGTGGCTCTTTTTACACGAAATTAGTGGTTCTTCAACACACTCGGTTCCTAGTGATAAAGTAGACCGGTGCAAGACGGCCCACCTAAGCCGATTATTATTCTTTGTGGCTTTTAACCATCAAGTCGATTTACTCTCGTCCAACTTTAACTCAATTCACCAAAATTTTGGTGAAGCTCCTGAATTTTTTTTTTGGGCAAAACAGCCCCCTCCGAAAAAAATGATTTTTTTTTTGAATTGTAAAAAAATTTCCCGCGTTATAAATGTTTATATTTTCTCTTTAACAACTGTATTTACTTTTATACTACTCGAAATAACCTTTTTTGATGTAATACGAGTAATTTGTTCACTTCTGTAGACAAAAATTGAGTGTTTTAATTTTTTTCCAAACATATTACCAAATACTGTACAACTGGATTTTAATTTAATTTTTTTTTTAATTTTTGGTTAATTTTTGAGGTGGGCCGTCTTGCCCCAGGGGGGCCGCCTTGCCCCGGTCTCCCCTAACATTTTCAAGTAACATTTTCGCGTGTTGAAAAACGGACTGCGAGAACAAGGCACCGAAATGTTGAGTATTCTCCTCACAAGTTTGGACACTGTACGCGATGATGGGAAATTCTTGAGCGTGTACGATACCGAAGGTTTGGTCGAAAACTTTGGAGTAAGCCGCGTTGTCCGAGGAGTCGAGAGATAACTTTCGGCCGGGTAAGATAAATATGACTGACGTAATCAATTCCTTCTACGCACGAGAGAAACGAATCTCCAACTGACCCGTGACGCGATAATTCCGAAGCCAGAAATCTTATCGTTGCGGCGTGAATATCTAAAACAGACTTGGTCGAGGGTGGATCCTAATCTGATTGCGACCGGGTCCCGCGGTTTCTGTAGGATCGATGGCATCGAGTTTGGTCGATTTCGAAAATTAGACGAGGGACGACGACGCGCGACAGATGCAACGAGAAGACGTCGAACGACCCGAGTAATAAAGGCGCGTCGAGTTTTTGTGTTTATTTGCCGCGTCGCGTCGATTTCCAATCGTTTATCGATTTCCTTCCAGCGATCTATCATCGCGGTGGATCTGACACGATTCGAGTAGAGAACGCGACGACGCGGATCTCTTCGGGAAAACGTATTAGCGCCGAATACAGACAAACGCGTTGGTAGCGATAGAAGAAAGAAAGAACACAGGTTAGGTAAGCGGTATATATAGACATCCGACGATTCGTTCATCCGTTAATGTTCCGCCTTTGACTTATGCAATTCAGAAATGACGAATAGATATCTCTGGATGCGATGAACGGACAGACCTACCTTCCAGTACGTTCTGCCTTTCCATGCGAAGCAACCAAGTCGGATGTGCTTTACCAGCGCGGCTCCGCACTTGCATAAACGTTGAGTCTCGACCATTCGTTCCTAATACAGAGGCACGTTCAATGCTTATCGACGATAAGCGCGTTACTAGAAAGCTATTTGTCTCATGTGCTGAAAAAAAAAACAAGAAAAAAAACAACATAACGTTGGAACCAGCTTTCCGCTCATTTTTCAACTCCGTCGTCGGAATATAACGACGACGGGAGGCAAGTGACAGTTGATAAGGTTTTTATACGGTGGCTAACTGGGTCGCCATCAGCCACGAAAATATTGTGAAATCATTCACGCAGCGTCGTTCGTCGCCCGATGACGTTTGTCGAAAACGATTCCTGATAGTTTCACCGATCGCTCGTAGCCCTGTCGTCGCTGGATGACGACGAGGCTGCGGAAGTGCGCGATTATCTGGTCGATCGTCGATCGATCGACCGGGGAAAAAACAAAACTTGAACGTTCTCCGAATTAATATTCGTCATTTTATGATGATCATTTCATTGCGGATCCGGTGAAACGGGTTTTTCGATTCCTTCTCGAGCCACGGCGCGATTAACTTCTCGAATACACTCGACGTCCAGTTTTATTTTGCAGTTTCTTACGTTTTACCGCGGAAATGTTCGAGATGACGCGATCGGGGAGTCAGTAAGACGCGCGCGTGCAGGATCGACGCATCGAAGATACGACGATCACGGCTCCGCGAGGCTTGCCAGTGTGATTTCACAATATATTTGATGTTTACGCGTTAACGGAAAGGAAATTCGCGTAACACCTTGCGTTTAAGGGATTAGTCTACCTCACAGGCTCCAAAAAAGGCTTTTTTTGGGATGTTTTTCTTGTCGCAGTTACGAAGGATATCGATACAAAAGTTGTCGAGCTAAACAAATACACTCTCGGGGTATATTTTTAAAAATTTGCTATTATTCATTTTGTACAATATTTACCTACAAATAAGACAACTTTCTTCAGAAAGTACCTACGCGAGTGACTTACGTTGCACAGAAGAGTTGCCTTGGTCTATCTTTTTTTTTAAGTGAGTATTGAGTAAAATGAATAAAAACAATCTGGCTGAATATTTATTGACCCCAACGACTTGTACCTACGTTGATATGTATCATAGAAACGTCGACAAGAAATCGTAAAAGATAGTCTTTTTTCCGAGCATTTAAAGTAAACTAATCCCTTAATTGAAGTACGCGTAAAGCACGGTAAATATTTGTGATCATGTGTAGAGTGGAGCTTTGAAAATCGGCAATAGATATTTGTATGATATCATCGTATCGATGGACAATGCGCCGAAGCAACGTTCGAGTGTTCCTCATGTTTCGGGACGAGCTGCTGGTCTTTCCGATGGTGTATCGTCGTTAGATCGTCCTACCGAACTGTTTGAAAAAAGTAATTCTAATATTCCCGTGAGACAAGTTGTGCGCGTGCCGGAAGATGCTGAGAGTTTTGATCATCCTCGATTGATACGCTTATAATCATGGAGTTGAACGTCTGCTCGAGGAGGGTTCACGATGGCTATGCCACGATTCGAGCGCGAGGTCGCGCCCGACCAAAAGCTGTGTACAGATCCGACTCGGAGGAGCTTCTCAAAGAGGCGAACGGACCTTACGCTCCGTCAGAGATGTCCTCGATAATTTCTCAAGGTATAATGCAAGTGCCGAGATGGCACGACACCGGGAAAGAACACTTTCTGGAGAACTACGGAACCCTGAAACATACGATGAGACGCGGCGTCTCGGTGGACGAGAGGACTCGAATGATGCCGGAGGAAAGAGTACCGATTTTGAATACGTTCTCGAGCAGTGCTCGCGTCAAGCGTCACGCTAGTTTAAAAACTACCGGTAGCGAACGATTGTTGGGAAATTGTAGGGGTGAACTCGTCAGGATCGCCTCGAGTTCGGCCATTCCGAACGAAGCCGAGCAACGTTTGGAAGAGACGAGCGTAGGAAGACGGCGCTACGACTCTGTTCCCGTCGATGACGAAGGATGCGGGAGGAACGGGATACGAGTCGAGTGTCCCGGGGAAAGAAGCGTCACTGGCGCGGAAGATGTGCCCGAAGATTGCCAGAGGCGAGTCGCGGACTCGAGGCACTCGAACGGAACGTCATCGATGAACGATCGCGCGAGAGAGATCTACGCTAGCAACAGAAGACGAAGGAAGGACGACGAGGGAAGTAATTTTCCCGAATCGGAGAATAAAAATAACAAACGAGCAGCAGGTAATAAGACGAGACAACCGATCTACGCCATTCCCAACGTGCCCAGACTAAACAACAAGCCACCTCCACGTAGCTCGCGAGAATCCAGTGTTGAAGGAAACTACGTGCCGAGCGGAGATCTGTATCGCAGCACCGCGCGATACATCGAGGACCTGAACAAGAACATAGCGAAGATAGACAAGAAGTATGCGGAGATGAAATCGGCGAACAACCGGAACTCGACTTACGGCGTGATAAATAAAATAACTAAGAGCGATATCGATGATGGTTCGAGAAACATTTACGGAAGTCACAGAAAGAGGGATATGGCACCCATGCCACCGATATCTCCAAACTTCGGGGAACACAGCGACGACAAGGAATTCGAATTCAAGGCACCAAACAACTTGCCAAAAAAATCAATCGTCGCGCGACCAAATTCTTTCGGGAAGCTACCGCCGAAACCGCTTCCCAGATCATCGTCGATCGAGAACACGTCCTCGAGGAATTCCAACGGATCCTCGTCGTCCAACAGATCGACGGAATCGCTCTACGCGATCAGCGAGACTTTGACGGGATTGGCGAAAAACAAGGTCACTTTCCAGGAACCAAACGACCTTGAAACTCCTGCTGAGAGGAGTTCGCTGCTGGGATCGGAATCGTGCCAGACTCTTCCCGCGAAGAGATCAGCGTTCAAAAACAGCAAAAGACATCGAATAGCTTCCCTTGGCTCGAGGGAAGATATTCATCGGGGTAGATCGACCGTGGACCCAAGTGCTGTTGAGCGCAGGGGACTGCAACGCAGTTTCGGAAATAACCAGGATATCGAGGATGATGACGATGATGCGATCGTCGATGACGTGTTTGTCGGCGCTCGAGATCCACCGTCGTCTGGGAAACCCGGAATCGATCAGACGACCTTGGGTAAGCAGAGGCAACCTAATCGCAAAAACTTTCGCTCTCACGAGGATATCTTGAGCGATACTCTCGCAGCAGAAGCATCGTACGGCACCCTGCCGTACCGTAAGCCAAAATTGTCACCGAGACCGTTGCACAAGTCGAGCGAGGACGTTCTCGATAGCGGTCGCGATTCTGGCATCGATACCGGGGATTTTGGTAGCAGAGCTTACAAAAGCACCCTCGACGTGAGAGACTCCCGAGATCGGGCGACTTGGCTGAACGCCGTTCCCATCTGTCTGATGGACGCTACGGACGTGATAATCAACGGGCAGCTTCAACGCTCCAGAGAACTTCTCGAAGCTGAAAGTTGCGCCGATGAGGTTACTACCGATCAACCCGGAGCAGACGATGCTCTCGATCATTACGCCGTGTTGCAAGCGCAATTTCGTGGCGAAGCTGTGAAACAACCGAGTTCATCGGCTCGCGCGGCTCCCACTAGGCCGAAGAAGACGCGAACGAGACACAACTCTTTGGAATTGGACGCTGATCCGTCGTTGGTACAATCGAAGAGCATGAATTGCGCTACGCTACCGCGACGAGGGAACGCGAACAAATTGGATCTCGAGCCTAACGAAGGTGGTGGTGGTGGGCCCAAGCGTTTATCTGGCACGTTACCGGTCCTCGAACCTCTCTACGAGCACGCCGTCAGTGACCCGGTCAAACCAAGAAACCCGGACAACGTGATACCGTGGTGGGAACTCGCCACGAGGAAATACAGACACAGAAGCTGTCCGTCCTTGCAGGTAACGTGTAACTCGATCACTATTCAAACTACGGGAGTCCGATTAGAACCTGTATTTCGAATACGTAACTAATAATTCATCGCGTCATCTTCGACGTGTCGCGTGAAAATACGACATTTTATGGCGCGATACGATCAGTTTTGTATCGGGCTGCAGCGGGTCCTCCGAGCACAGCCTGACATCCCGTTGTTCGTTTCGTTTAATTAACGGTTGTACAACTGTGTCAACGATACGTCGTTGCTTCTTACGTATACCCCATCGTCTATTATACTCCTCACGAAATGAGGCTACGTAGGTATTGAAACAACTAACTCAATAGCGATACCTCGCGCAGAAGCGGCTTGATAACGACTCCCAACATCTCTGTTCGTTCGGGAAAATTATTTCCACACGAAATTCTTCCTCGTTTGATCAAGTTGTTCGCCTGGCTGGTGCCTCCTATTTCACATAATTTTCATAACATCGCAGACTTAAAATTATACGTCGCGCTCAGAAGGAGTGACCACAAAAATGACAGTAGTTTGTTGCGGGTATCAAACTACTCGCCATTGAGAACCAATGCGAGCATGGCTTTAAATTTTCTTAAAAATTTCCAAAAATTATCTCAAGAAATCCAATATTTAAATGCTTGAAGTAGTAGTAATAATAGTAATAATAAATAAAAAATACACCACCGCATTTTATATATAACTAAAGATACCATACAAAATGATATGATGATTATTATATTTCGTTGAATTTGTCGGTTTTTGAATTTTTGAATTAAAAAATAATCGCACTTTTCGGAAAAAGGGAATATTTATTCGTGTACGACGAGGCGACGATTTGATAACCGTGGAAGGCAATTGCGACGAGACTAGTTTTCGAGTTGATGAAGATGACTAGACTGCTGCAAGTCTGAAAACAAACGGTGTGGAAAGAAATTCCGTTGAGTCAGCCAGTGAAATTTTCGCCAGAATTCATGCGTGCGGATGGAAACGTACAGCGTGTGGGTATTTTTGTGAAAACGAACGTAAACGACTGTGTACAGTGAAACCAGGATAAATCGTGGCGAGAATACAACGTAACGGGGGAATGTTAAATCAAACTGACGGACAAACGGACAGAACTAATGATGACCCTTGCGCCGCCCCCGTAGCCTCTCGCTTCGACCAAGCCCTACTTACGTACGTATGTTTCACTGTTACGTATACACTCTTACGTCGAGCATGAGCGTAGGACACGAACGACGGAGGTACACGTACAACGACCATGCTTCCGTCGCGTTGATACAACAAACTGTGGGTTGACTCCGCGTACATCTCTCCGGCGAATAATAGAACTGATTGAATAATTAGTGGTAGTTGATGTCTCCGGCTCGGACGAGTTATTCACTGATTTAAGAAACAATTCCGCCATTTCTTTTCATGTCAAGATTGAAAAAGGAGTCTCGACAAATCAATGAAACTCTCCTCTCGACAGTGATACCTATCCTACGGAAACTAGAGATACGTATCCTACGGACGCTGTCGTGTTTCCGTTACAACGCGAGTAAAAATGAGAAAATGACAAGTCGACAGGATTTAATATCAACGCGTCTTCCACGTTCAATTTATGGGCGATTCGTAAATGCGACCATAGGCGTGGGACAATGGGAGTGGCGCGGCGTGTTTCGGCTAGCCACCCAAAAGATTTATTTCATAACGAGTCTTCGGCATTCGGACGCGTGCAGGTCAGCATCCCACGTATCGGGGAAAAACAGGACTACGCAACTACAAAACAAGAAAAAGATACGAAAAAAAAGAAAAAACGGCAATACCACGCAGCGCGACACCCTCTCGATCCGCTTCTTCGCGCGCCCCGCCATCAATTTCCGGAACCAACCCAGACTCCGCGATGAGATAGCAGCACGACGTAGTCATTATTTCCAATATTTATCCGATATCGTCATAATCATCGGGACGCCGACGCGATCGCTACCACGTGGCCATCTTTCCGTACCCCAGTTTTCTGTAGCCTGGGAAGTGTTAGCCCAGCTTTAACGGTTCGTAGCACACTGACTGCACAGCTTCACGGCCTCGTTTCACACCTTCTCCGATGCGTGCCAGCCGAATCGGCCGATTCCCGACAGAACTGCAAAAAATTCGAAAAGGCCAAAACCCGGTTTTTCATCTGTTTTGATTGTGACCTTGAAAAATACACAGACTCCTGCTGCACAGGATTTATTTCGGTAAACAGGAAATTTGGTTGAGACAACATTTTCGGAAGTACCAAAAGGGCTTGAGAAAAAAAACATGGCTGCTGGCCCCAAAGTTTCAAGTATAAAAAGATTATAAAATTATCATTCTCGCGAATCTCGTAGGTCTAATTTCTCAGTTTCATTTCACATAGATTCGAGAAGCTGATTGAGTGATTTCTAAGAAACCGAGCAGGTATCTAGTGTGAATCCCGTTGGAAAATTCTATCCAGAGTGTCGTAAGACGTTCGGTCGTGAAAAACGACTTCACTCGCGAGGTAACGATTTCATAGTTGTTACGAGTAGTAGTCACCCACAGGAAACGTACGGGGGAGTCTGTCGTGGTCGAGGCATACCAAGTAAGAGTATTGTATTACGGATGATTGTGAGTTAAATTTAACATTAGACATTAAGTTTCTCCGTGCGCAACGCCGTGAATCGCGTCTTTGCATACCAAGTAATAGGTATTCTCGATATACCGGCTCGAGTCGTTTTTGTTCGATTGAAAAAAAATTGAAAAAAAATATTCGGTATTTTCCGACGTATAAGTTCATCGTGTCTCACCTCGGCGAATAGGGTCGATCCTAATGATAATAAATCGTTATTTCCTACGCCCAGTCGCGTTCTTTTCTTCATCCGGTTGACGCAATCGAGCAATAAACATTTTATTGGTGTTTGACTACCGATTTCGATGAGATAATCCGCATCGACCCAACCCTGATTACGCGTTATTTCGTTGTTTCTCGCCGATACTAAATAATATTATTATTACGCGGGACTATGTTGTACTATCGCCGATATGAAACGAATGCGGCGATCGAGTTTCGGTGCGAGCTGTATACGTACGCTCGTCGAATGGTTGTTGCTCAACGGCTGCAGTTCTCGGTTCGCTGGCGCAGAGCTCAACCGAGCAGCTGCATCGCGTTACAAGTGCACTGTGTACACGTTTCGGAGCATGATATAGAGGCCCCGGCATTACGCTTTGAAACGCGATGCGATAGTTTACGAGCGAATAATCATCGATTTTAACATCTTCTTCCTAATCTCTGAGACGCACGCTGGTCTCTTCCTACTTTGCGCCGGTTACGTCAGACCGGATATGCCTTCCGAAAACACAGAAGGAACATTCATGAAAAATTAGACTAGACAGTATTCCTCTATCTCCGCAACGATTCGGGTCTCGCAACTCGGTCATTCTCATCGCTCCCTCGAAGTCAGGCTGTTTACTCCACGTGGACGAGTCCATCAAGTGGCTCTGAAAATGTTCACGTACGTAAACATGTATCGAACTGTTCTCCAAAGCGGAATCAACATTTTCTTTGGTGAAAACCTTCGAATCCAGTTCCTTCATTTTGTCACGCCGATTCGTGAACATTTTCATGTCGAAACACGAACGTTTCTTCATTTTTTTCCAACAGTACACCGTAAATTTGGTTACAATTTCGAAACAATTATTAAAGCAAAATTTAAAACTAAGGCTATCTTCGAAAGATCGCAACAACTGTTCCGTCAATCGACTCAGGGAAAAATGAACTATATAGTAACAATAATAGTAAAAATAGAAACGAATGAAAAACGATGAACTAGAAATTGTTCTTTTCGCAAGATTTTTTTTGCGAATCCATCACTCGAAACAATGTTTGGTTACTCCTTCAAATCCACGTCGGTGAGTGATTTTGTTGACGAGTTGTTATTACGGTTCCTTCGATGATGACGGTAAATCCAGCAAAAACTTTCGGTTGCTCGCGGTACTTCTCACGCGAACGGTCTGCCCGAACACTGTATTCCTTGTTCCATGTGCGTTTGAAAAAGTTCCACTGTGAGTTTTGGCTGTAGTTGATTTCAGTTCGTGAAACGTGACGTGACGGTGATGCATCCCCTCCTTTTGCCACAAATTTTTCCATTTTTCTCTCGCTAAGAGCGACGCGGTCTCTTCTCTTCGCTCGTTTCACGGTCCGGGAATCGCGTTACCCGGAGAGAGAATTCGATCTTCTTCACTTTTTTAACACGACTATAACCGCCGCCGGATTAGAGGATACGGGACTACAGCTTGATTTTTTTCTCACCCTTTCGCCTCGATCCAGGGTGATACTCGATACGTAACCGCGGACGACTTTCTCGACACGTGAGATCATTCTCAGAACGATCTGATCCAAAGTCCAAGCCCTGAAGGTCTCCGTCGTTTTACGCAACTTTCAAACTTTTTCTGTTTTGTTTCTCGATACTTCCATTCGATTCGAATCATAAATCTGTTATCGTCGTCGATGCCCAAAGGAGGGTATAATGTCTTTCCAGTCTATGCACGTATGTACGTATGTACCTATCTCTAATTCTTGGTCGCGCCCTACAACCTAAACCGTTCGACGGATTTCAACTTATGAGGTGTCGTTAGATTCCTCTCAGTCTTGGGAGTGACATTGGGTACATAATTTCACTATGGCGTTCGCGTAAGAAAACAGAGGGATTTTTGGGAAAAAACTAAAAAGTGTGAAATGTAATAAATTACTGAAAAAACAAAAAACCAGACTGCGTTAAGAAATACTAATAGAACAAGCGCAAAACAAGCTCCATAATATATCTCTAATATCTATCCATAGAAATGTGAAATTGCTGTTTATAAATAAATATAAATATAACTTGAATGTTAGAAAATGGTAGAATGTTAGATTGTTCAATTGGTGGTCTCTAACTAATGTAAGTGAAACCGTTTAAGTTACAAACCAATGTGTTTTGTTTCTTCGCTTGTCCCCTAAAATACCTTTTCTAACATTCGAGCTACATTCATATCGGAGTATATAATTGATTTATTATTTGCTTAAGATGTACGATGAATTAATTATGTATTGCAATGACAAATTTTCATAGATAGACATTAGAGGTATATTGTGCAGTTTGTTCTTCGTTTTTGAGTGGGTATTTTTTAACGCAGTGGCGTTTTTGTTTTCTTGTGATTTTTATTTTGTTCTCCAAGGTTTCCTATCAAGGTCTCCTGTCAGAGCCGAAGGTACGAATAACAAACAACCGACGTGGGCTTGGCTGTAAAATTGTAAATTGCAACGACTCGTCGACGGAATAGAGAACATCTGTACATAATAGTCACGCTGTCATACGCATCGCTGAAGCCTCGATGATCGTTCGTCCCGAGTTACGCGCTCATCTGGCTTTCGAGTCTTCGTAATTGAATATGAACCGAAAAAATTCAGGCTCGCTAGAGTCGTTACGCCATCGCAATTATCGTGCCCACACCCATCTGCAACACACATACGCGACGAGGAGACGCGATCTCGGTCGAACCTTTCGCTACGTTTCGACCACTAGACCCAGACGCAGCTCTGGCGAACCGTAAAAACGAAATTCGACGCTCGTAAGCGGATCCGACTCGAAAATTCTCCTTCCTTGGAAAGTAAATCGAGGTTGGCCGGTTGAAATTGAACGGAATTTATCGCAGAAACGAAGAAATGATAACCTCAATTACGTACACCGCGCGAGCGTGGTATCGATGATAATACACGCGCGTCGTTCGATGCGGAGCGCGTAGGACGATGTGGGTACGCGAAGCCCGTGAGCGTTCCGCGGATCGCTCGGTGCATTTCGGTACGAGATTAGATAAGGATTATTAGGTACGTCGTGGTCCATCGTTTACCTTCGCGAGGGCACTCGACTGATCACGAAACGTGGTATCGTTACTAAATTTAAACTTCTTCGCCGGCATACAGGCGATACGTGCTTCTCGCATGCGTCCGAGTCGTCGTTTCTTCGGCGTCATTCGCGATGAGGCTACTGCGACGTACGAAAATCTCCGATTACATACAAATACATCGGTTCTGCGCGAAGTAAAAAATAATAGAAATCGTTTGCTAAAAAATATCTACCGACTGCTTAATTTTCGACCAACCGTATTCACTTTCTTTTTTTTTCACCACTCGTAATGAATTATTTTTTAAGCCTTGCTCTTTGCTTTTTTTTATTCCTGCTTTCACAACAATCCAGGGTTTTGCTCTCGCTCAACTTACTCAAAATAAAAAAACTTGTTGTTTATGAAAATGACTAGGTAGAAGAAATTGTTTTCTAACTATTTCCCACCAAAACTGACCTTGTTTTAGTACGGTTTAACCTGTTATTATAGAACTCCGCTTTACAGCTTTATTTCAGATCTATTTTTTTACGGATAATCAAAAAAGTGGCACTACTATGTGACACTATAGCTCTCTACGTATACGTGAGATTATTACCAAGCAGTAGGCAGATTTTTCGGTTATTTTCACTGTGCAGCGTGTGGAAGTCACGACTTTGTTCAAGTGGCAAAGAAATTGGAAACTTCTCGGGTCGAGTCGAAATTTATCACGCATCTGGTACCCGATGCGTGGGTCTCGTTGAAAGGTGATTACGAAGGTAATCATCGCGCGTTAAAGAATTCTAATTGAACCTTCTAATCATAATAACACGATCTCGCGTCTTCGAAAAGCTCGTTCAGTTCTACCTGTTTGGTCACTCGATATGTCCAACTCGACGTCCAGATCGGTTGTCAATTGCTAATCAATTCAACGATCATCTTCAAACATACCTGCGTTAAGATTCTCCACGCGAGATGGATTCTACGGTCTACAATTACGCTGCGAAAGGGCGGAGGTATTCAGGTTATGAATAAAAATGTACCGAAGACGTGGGTGGTGATGCTGTGGGTCACTCGCCCACGTGGGCTCAGCCTCGACGACCCTGCAAGTTCGGAAGATGATACTTTACGAAAGGATAACATCGATTGTAGACCTTAACCCGTCCTCGACGTATCCTTCGCGCGTTTGTAGGCACGTGTCAAGTTTACGCGAACGTGTTCTAAAAATTGTCCTCGCGCGTACCTACCGAGCGGTAAACGCAGGTATGTTCGGGCCAGATAAAGCGATTTCTTTAAGCATTCGTTCGTTTTATTTGTTCTTTTCATTGCATGCCGGAACCGTAAGATTGGAAGAACTGTATCTGAAGTGGTGTAATCTTCGTGGACTGGCGAAGATTTAACGTTTTATTACGCCTCCATAGAATTGCGCTTCGTAAATCTCGCTACCGTTGAGTTCACTGAACCACGAGAGGTTGCTGGTATCAAAAGTTCTATTTCTACCGCGAGGAACAATTCAGATTAACGATGATCCCGTCGAGAGCTGCTCTCGAGAAAAAATAGAAATTATAATTTCCGGATAAAAATATCGCAATAACAATCATCGGCGAGCCCTCATTTCAAATTATTCGTTATCAGAGATCCGATTTCGTGCGTATGCTACGGATATACGAGAAACGCGTTTGCCAATCGATTTCTCATTCTATCGGCTTACTCGGATGAGAAGTTTGGGGAAGAAAAACTGTAGGAAGAGTCTCTGGTAATTCGAGTCACTCCAGTTTAGACGGATTCAACTTGAGACTGGTTTCAGAAAGCTTCTCGTACACCTGACAGTGTCTGCTTATCTTTCAGCTGTCAGACTCGGTGTTGGGAAATATCAACGTAATTACGTGACGGGAGGACTGGAGGCCTAGGCCAGAGGCGGCACTCCGGTCTTCATCACGCTCCGCGTCTTCGATGCTTAGACGTTAGAATCCTCGCTGTAATCGATGACGGTTTTTTTGGTTTTGGGTTTTCGGTGTTTTTTTAATTCAACGATCTGAAAGTATTCGAATACGATTCGCGGGGTTTTCACGTTACCGGTTATCGCGCTGACAACGAGCAAATATTGGAGGATTACGCAATTTCTTCGAGACTCGCGTGACGTTAGATGTGATGTTTCGGTCGAGCCCATGGAAGGCGTGAATAAGTTTCGTTTATCTTTCTGTTACAGGCCCACGTTGTATCCGCCTTTGAACAATCCTTGTCCAACATGACCCAGAGGCTGCAACATCTAACCGCGACTGCCGAGAAGAAGGTAAGCGGTATTTCAAATATTTGCACATCTACCTTCGTTTCGTGTCGACGCGCGCGTATTTTTCGTAGGCAGATACGTAATCAAGGAGTGGGGCGAGTCGTAAAGTTTCGTGGCGAGAAAACATACATTTTCGAGTATCGGCGTTCGCGAGTATTGGTGAAATATATCGACGGCTCTAACAAATAATAGCACCAAAAAACTCGGCAAATCTAGACAAACTACTAGCAAATTGTTTGCTCCAACTTTTATCAAATTTTTTTTATTACAAAGTAGATAAAATGTGGAGTGTTCAAACCAACAAGCAACCAACTCCAAAAAATATAGTTTGGTGAGAAAATAAAAATATGAATTTGAAGGCGAACAAAACTTTGCGTATGACAAAATTTAAGTTCGAATGTATAGCCCATACAGAGTTGTTAAACAAAAATTTACAAAAATAAATGGAAAAGCTATAATTTTTTAACTTTGAACTTATTTTTCTCAACTGGTACTTTTATGGAGTTTGTTGGTTGTTGCTGTAACCCCTTCATGTAGGACCATAAATAATTGGGCTTTTTTCTTAAACAGAACATGAATTGCATACGCCTTGAATTGGCTATTATACTAATTAGTATTCGACGCAATAAGTTTTTCTTAGCACGTAATTAAAATGTGAATATAAAAGTTGTTTATCGATAAAAAATAGTGAACGGTGGTTTTATTAGGGGCAGTTTTCGAAAATCGATGCTATTATTCCCTAGAGCCGTCGAGCTGTATATTCAAGGCTGTCCGCGACGCGTTGATCCAGGAAACAATTTCCGCGCGCGGAAATGAGAAAAAGATACGAGCGATGGTTTTGGTCCCGCGAGGATAGCCTCAAAACATCAAACTTTTTCGGAAACGCTGGCAAAGAAATTCGACGATGACTTCGTAGCGTTACGGAGTATTCGGCTTGGTTTCTCGAAGACGAGATCACCCCGTTGGCGGGGAACGATCAGAAATTTAATTTTTCGAGAATGAGGATCGGTCTTGACGCGATGGATTACGCGGCGTTGACATGACCGATACCAAATACCGGGCAGCAATCGAGCCACGTGAGTCGACCGCTGTGGTGGAACATGATCCGTCACAGGTCCAAATTCCTACCGTCGTTGAGAATCTCGCGGGACCGGTACCGGGAACCAACAATATTATCGACAAAAAATACAAAAACGATTCGGACCATCAGCAAGCGACGAGGTTTCCCGTCGTCAGCGCTTTCAGAAGAGCCTCGGACGCCATAGGCACAATTTTCAAAGCTCGCGATAAATCAAATTGTCAATCTTCGAGGAACAAGGTACAATCGCGAGAAACCGTCGTGAACGCGACCCCAGGAAATACTTGCCTCCAAGATGCGAGAAATGTCAGACGTGAGAATGGGAATTCGAATCGTTCGAGGAAGCAGTCGGTCGTCGCGAGCAACCTCTTGACTTCGAGTCCGAACAGGCCACAATTCGCTGTTCCCAGCCTCCTCGCTTCTTACGACGGTGCCAACATCACGGATCACCAAATGCCATCCGAGACGAGCTTGAAAGTAACCAAAGATCCTGACTCACAGTCGAGAGCCCCGCAGCGAAAATCCTCGGGAAAGGGCACCACTCGAGAGACGTTGGAACGAGAGCCGAAAAAGTCGAGACACGCGCAGAAGACTCCACAAAGTTTGATGACGGGAACTCCTCAGCTGGCTTGTCGTGGCGAGTCGTGGACCAGCGATAATAGTCCAAAGCTGGATCACAACTTGCGCAATATTTCTAACAAGCCAGCATTCTCGTCAAACGCGAAGGCTAAGGCTAACTTGGAACCCAATCAAAAACTACTTCCTGCACTCTCTACGAACGCAGGAGGTGCCTTGGGTATCGGAAACGTACAAAAACTAGTCAAGCCTACTGTCGCTCACGATGATAAGTCCGACAAGCCTCGAGACCCTCGTTCAAAGTCGATGCGACAGCTATACAGCATGGCAGACTCCTGGAGCACCGATTCGGTGACCAGTCACTCCGAGAGCTGTTCGTGCTGTCACAACAGCAACGAGCCTTGTCCGATTCACGGAAAAACGACGACACTGGCAAAATAATAGAAGAAGAATAAGAAGAAGAAGAAGAAGCACCGAAGTGGTGAACGATAAGATGTTCTCGGGAGGCTGTGACCGATGGAATAAAGTTTATTGAAAAATCGCACCGTTATAATATCACTCCTGTTATAATAATGCTCGTTATTATTTCGCGATCGAATTTATCTCGTTGCGCGCGAAGTTCTAACGAAACGTCGTAATTATCCCGTAATTAACCGTTGTGAAAGTAGGCAGCTCCGAGAAGAGATTGAGACGTAGAAGTTGTTTTTTGTCCCTTTTTTATCCGGTCAGCTAACAAATGATTACGATTCTCAAAGACGGCGGCTCCATCTTTGTAGATCCGTGATGCCGTGTTCGATCAGAGGGATTAAAAAGTTGCATGCAAACTTTCGACTCGTCTTCGTATGGGTATGGATGTTGTTTAACGAGGTCGATTGTTGAACCTTTCATTCTCGGAACAACGATCGATGGAAGAGATTGTTTAGCACTAATAGAGATTGTTTTTTTCCTCCGATTCCTTAGGATTCCGAGCTCCAAGAACTGAGGGAGACGATAGAACGGCTCAGGAAGCAGAGCGCGGAGGCAGGCTTGAACGCGACAACGAACAACGGTGCCGCGGCAAACGGGCGACGACACACTCTCGGTGATTCCGAGACTACTACGGGATGTACGGGGTCAAACAGCAGCAGCAGCAACCATCACGGTTCTTCCATGGCCAGGCAATTGTCAGCGGACAGCGTGACCTCGTTAAATTCTTTGAGTAGCGCCTGCTCGGCGAGTAGTCATCACAAAAAGAAAGGATGGCTTCGCAGCTCGTTTTCCAAAGCGTTTTCACGCTCGCGAAAAAATCGTCACGGTTCAGTTTCCGACGCCGAAGACTGCAAAGATGGGCACGGCGGTGAAATCAGCGCGCCGAACAGTCCGAGATTACCGACCGCCGTGAAACACGAATCCCAGGCTCATTCGCAGGGTGCGCGAGGCAGCAGCAGCAGCAGCAGCAACGTGCAACGTTCTCCGGAACACGAGAATGGTATGACCGGTAGCAAGAGTAGCTCGGCTCTGTACAAGAAGGAAGACGAGGATGTCGACGAGTTGAAGAAACAGCTACGCGAAAAAGACATGGTCCTAACGGATATAAGACTGGAAGCGTTGTCGTCCGCCCATCAGCTGGAATCGTTGAAAGATACCGTTATTAAGATGAGGGTACGTATAATTATTTAAATTCAACCTAGTCGAGTTGCTTTTATTAAAGTCCACGGACACGTTCGTCTCGGGACGCGTGACTCCGTCGTTAACATCAATTCATTTATTGTCGATACGCGTCCGGTATCGTAAACTGGGTGAACTAGTTTCGGCACCGATCGACGAGCAGAAAAAACGTCACGAGACCGAATAGGAAAAATTAGGAGTATCCCCACGTTTCTACGACTCATCGATTCAGGTTTCACGGATGTTTTTTTCCCCCCTTTCAGAATGAAATGTTGAATTTGAAACAGAACAACGAACGGCTTCAGCGCCTGGTCACGTCGAAATCCCTCACCTCGTCGCAATCGTCTTTACCCAGTGATCCTGAGAGGAGATTTAGCATGACGGAAGTGGCGTCCAGCGTCGCAGCCATGTCCAGCGGTGGCAACCAGGCAAATTCGGACCAACTCGAAGATATCGGAGTACCGGACCATCCGGTAGCGCCATCCGCTGCTATGACGAATACCGAGCCACCGATCGAACAGGATACCGATGGGAAGAAGATCAACGTAGCCGTTTACTTGGGTAGCGAGCGCAGCTTCAACTACAACGTTATCGGCAGTAACGCGACGACGGACGGAAGCAGCGAACCACCTCATTGCGTTGTAGCTAACGTTTGTATCTCTAATAAAACTACGTGGGATTCGCTGGATGCTACGGTGAGACGTTGCTTCAAGGAATACGTTGCCAGAGTAGATCCGGTAACGAATCTGGGCCTCGGCGTTGAATGCGTCACGGCTTATCATCTCGGCGAGGCATCGCGTTGTACAAGCGATTCTCAGCTCCCGGAATTGTTACCTTGCGGATATCTCGTTGGGCACGTTAGAACCATTTACCTGGTACTTGCCGGCTACTCTTGGCTGGCTGTGGACACGTTGATACCGCGATCGATCGTTCAGAGGCTCGTTTCCCTTCTGACGGAGCATCGTCGCGTTATTTTGTGCGGGCCCAGTGGAACTGGCAAGAGTTATCTCGCTGGAAAACTTGCTCACGCGTTGGTCGACGCCGATACTGAAACTAAAGACGCTGCTTCCGTTGCAACGTTCAACGTTGATCACAAGTCTAGCAAGGAGCTCAGACAATATCTGGCTCATATAGCGGAACGCTGTGATTCCAGCTCCGCTGACGAGCTTCCGCGCGTTATTATCCTAGAGAACCTGCAACACGCCGCTTCCCTCGGAGAATTGTTCAGCGGATTGCTCGGTGCCAGACACTCTTCGTGTCCGGCGATCATCGGTACCATGAGCCAAGCGACTTGCAGTACAACGAACCTCCAACTACATCACAACTTCAGGTAACTAAATTACGAGAAGAACTTTCCTCGAGCTCTGCGTCGAAGTGTAGCTCTATAAAAATTCTGTAACTCTCTTGGATTCATTCCAGAGACTTGCAACAACGAGGCTGTATTTTTGTCAAATTTCTTCCGTGTCTCAATCTAACGATCCTAACGACTCGTTCTTGTCTGGCACAGGTGGGTCCTGTGTGCGAATCACATGGAACCGGTGAAAGGTTTCTTGGGACGATATCTCAGGAGAAGACTATTGGAACACGAGCTACGAGAGGCTGGAGGTGCCCGTAGTGCAGAAATGGCTGCTGTCGTCGAATGGATACCGCGAGTTTGGCTTCATCTCAACAAATTCCTCGAGACGCACAGTAGCTCTGACGTGACGATAGGTAAGGCAAGGGGATAACGATATTTTCATTTCTGAACTTGGGCGCGATACTCAGACGTGTATTTGTGCACCTCTCATCCAGGTCCTCGACTGTTCCTGTCGTGTCCAATGGAAGTTGCCGGTTCCCAAGTATGGTTCACCGACGTATGGAATTACTCCGTAGTCCCGTACTTGGTAGATGCCGTTAGAGAAGGACTAACCCTGTACGGTCGACGAATCAGTGGAAACGGCAATACGGAATCTCCGTGGGAGGATCCCGCGCAATTTATAACTTCGAGTTATCCTTGGATAGCAACTCATGCCGTCCATGGTGGGAGCGATGCTCTTCGACGAATGCGACCGGAGGACGTTGGCTACGATGTCGTGACATCGGGTCACAATTCTGGCGTCGGTGCATCCAGCGTTAAAAGTCTAGGCAGCACTCATAGCGACACTGAAGGAGATCCTTTGGTAAATATAATTTTCCTCTCGTCGGATGAATCCAATAATCAATAAATGGATATAATAGAGAATAATCGCTGCGCCGAAGCTGTACAGCAGACGGAGAAAGAAAAGCTCTCATATCTGTATTATCGTACGAGTCAAACTTCTGCCACCCGTTATAGGAGTAACTAACGTTCGATATTAATTGCAGTTAAACATGTTGATGCGCCTACAAGAAGCGGCCAATTATTCGAGTCCGCACAGCAACGATAGCGATTCCGTGACATCGTTGGATTCCTCGCACACGCGACACTCCGAAGATCTGACGTGTAGCTCTTCAACTTCGTCCTCGAGGGGAGTTGAATCTACGTTGTAGAATTAAAAAATCACTCGACACGAAACTGACGACAAATCACGTATTACGTGATGGAAAATGCGACGCAGAAGCAGCTGCTGGATCCGAAGCACGTCAATTGTTTTCGACTATAAATATATACATATACATATATTTTTTACTTGTAAATGATTTTACGTTTCGTTCCGTTTTGTTAATGTTCGCAGCATGTAATAACGTACGATTAGGACACAACGCAGTGGCGTTCGGTTAACATCCCCCCAATGGATTCGAATCCAGCACGCGTACCTGTGCTTTTCGTCGCGACGATTACACTCGTGTAAATATACGAAGAGCCATAGGCTAACGAAACACAATGAAAACAGCCTACAGCTTATCCATTCGATCTATGATTGTATACTTGAATATTATAACGATATGTATTTTATTGGAAGATAAGTCTCGGGCTCGAATGAGTATAACGAATAACGGACTGCCAAGTAGGCCTAGTAGATGAGATCGAAGAGGAGGCCTTTTTTTAACGAAACGTTGGGTCGCAAGGTACTCAATATCGACGGTATCTCTCGGTGAACATTCTGGTATTTCCAAAACACGTTCGATTTGTCGAGTATCGTTAATTACGTTTACAATATCCGAGGCCTATTTTGATATAATAGATATTGCCGGGCATATTTTAGTCGGGTATATATAAAATGACGACGAAAGAATGGAACGACAAGTCAATATACAGAATAATCAAATCGCGAAAATCCGTTCATCATCAGCTAAGCGATAAGTGAATTGAAATATTTTTGGATTTTTAAAAATCATTCGAACACGTTGCAATAAGCTATGCTGCCATAACAGTAGTGTGATTCTATTTTGAAATTGAAGAAAAAGTATATTTAAACCGAATCGACGAGGGAGAGAACTTCGGCAGAATCCATTCGCCGCAGTAATACAGGCTCTACTCACAATTGTAGCCGTATATACAGTATTATTAACGAGGCACGAAGTTATCTCGACACCGGATATTCACATTACCGTTGATTTTCTCTATCTCTCCGTCTTTCTCTCTCATTTTTGTACGACGATTCGTTAGTTTCACTCGTTGAAGGCCAGTATTCAGAATTATGAGTGCGTAGTCCTGTCGCATCATTCCTTCGGAAAGGACGAATGTATGTAATATGTATAATGAATTTGTTTAAGAATGTTTTTCAAACAAATTAACGGACATCCGGTGTCGAGGTAATTCAAATACGCATGCAGAAATAAATTTATTTATACATAACTTGCTATGAGAATTATATTTAATGAAAGTTGTTAATATAATAATATAATATATGTACCAAAATAACGCCGCTGTTACGTTTACGTACGTATGTATGCATGCATGTACGTACGTACGTACGTGAATGTATGCACGATACATACGCGCCGCGTTTGTGTGTATATAAAAACATATGCATGCATATTACGATCGAAAAGGCTTAGTATAAGATACATGAGTAATTCTGGTCATACGATATTGTAAATATACTCGAAACGAAATAGCGAATAAGTGAAAACGAACGATGAATAGTTCACGTCGGCAGTGAATTTCATTTGCGTGGAATTTCGTTGTTCTATACCTCGATGAGATGGTGACTGTAAGAGTTATAGGAGAAAATTGTTACCGGAGAAATGTGAAAAGCTGATAAATGATGCCGATGGACTATCCATTCAGTTTATTTTTATTTAATTAGAAATTACGCGTCTCGCTCGCTAAGAACGTGTCTAAAACATAACGATGTATCATGTAATCGAAGTACAGTCATGTTTACAGGTTTTTTACGTTTGTACCGTATTTGTACGCTATACGGCACTACACTCGGAATCTACTCAAATAATAATAAAATTACTGTGTCATAAATTGAATACAACGACCTTGAATTTATTATCACCCAAAATCCTCAAGATTGCTATTGAAAACTGACATTATTCGAACCATTCTCCCACTCGTTGGATTGTCATTGGATTTGGTTTTATCTGCCGTGAAGAAAATTGCGATCAGTGTATAAAAGATACAATGGGGTATGCAACTTCGAGCAAACGCCTGTTAGCAAGCAACTCTCGTTACACCGTTGTTTCACCATGAATGGCGCGCCACAACGGGTCCAAGTACGAGTAATCTATCGAATCTACTAGTCAACGTGAAGCTGTCCATATTTTTACGTTGTAGGAGCATTTTTTTAGCGGGATAGCGTCTACCCAGGAGGTGATGAGGAGTGGAACTTGATGAGAGAGATCTTGTTCTCCTGGTAGCAAGATATGCCCCTATCGTTTTTGCGATTTCGAAAAGTCAGTTTTTTGATTCTAACTCTTCTCCTAATTGAGATATCGATCTGAATCCAACGGGATTCGATTCTACGTGCCAAATTACGTCAGGAAACGAAGTGGCGATCAAATCTGAGATGCGTCGAGATTCCACAATTTCTGAAGGCTATAGACTTGCCATTTTTGCGATTTCGAAAAGTCAGTTTTTTGATTCTAACTCTTCTCCTAATTGAGATATCGATTTGAATCCAACGGGATTCGATTCTACGTGCCAAATTACGTCAGGAAACGAAGTGGCGATCAAATCTGAGATGCGTCGAGATTCCACAATTTCTGAAGGCTATAGACTTGCCATTTTTGCGATTTTCAAAAGTCAGTTTTTTGATTCTAACTCTTCTCCTAATTGAGATATCGATCTGAATCCAACGGGATTCGATTCTACGTGCCAAATTACGTCAGGAAACGAAGTGGCGATCAAATCTGAGATGCGTCGAGATTCCACAATTTCTGAAGGCTATAGACTTGCCATTTTTGCGATTTCAAAAAGTCAGTTTTTTGATTCTAACTCTTCTCCTAATTGAGATATCGATCTGAATCCAACGGGATTCGATTCTACGTGCCAAATTACGTCAGGAAACGAAGTGGCGATCAAATCTGAGATGCGTCGAGATTCCACAATTTCTGAAGGCTATAGACTTGCCATTTTTGCGATTTCGAAAAGTCAGTTTTTTGATTCTAACTCTTCTCCTAATTGAGATATCGATCTGAATCCAACGGGATTCGATTCTACGTGCCAAATTACGTCAGGAAACGAAGTGGCGATCAAATCTGAGATGCGTCGAGATTCCACAATTTCTGAAGGCTATAGACTTGCCATTTTTGCGATTTCAAAAAGTCAGTTTTTTGATTCTAACTCTTCTCCTAATTGAGATATCGATCTGAATCCAACGGGATTCGATTCTACGTGCCAAATTACGTCAGGAAACGAAGTGGCGATCAAATCTGAGATGCGTCGAGATTCCACAATTTCTGAAGGCTATAGACTTGCCATTTTTGCGATTTCGAAAAGTCAGTTTTTTGATTCTAACTCTTCTCCTAATTGAGATATCGATCTGAATCCAACGGCATTTGATTCTACGCGCCAAACTACGCCCGAACCCGAATTCGCAATCACTTTGCATATGCAGCCAACGAATATCATGAGGTAGAGGGAAATCATACTGGCGTCCAATGGTAGGAAACTCAACTTGGCGCTTTCACACTCACTACAATGTATGGAATGGAATGGAAGTAAATCTAAAGAGATGGACGGAGTTCTTCAAAAGCGGCAAGGTTTGTCGATGGAGGACCCACAGCTGTGGATCCACGGGTTGGCATCAACTTTCTGACCCGTTTCAGAACAATCGTAGATCCGGGGCTGGTTCAACCCATTGCGATGGTCGAAACCCGAATGAGCAATAAGAGAACTTGAATACCATAATTACTTACAATTCTCTTCCAGACTTTTACTTGTCAGCAGATATCGAATCAAAAACAATTACTATACATATAGTGTATTTCCAATTCGGATATATTTCCTACCCACTGATTAAAGAAAAATATGTGAATATTGAAGGAGTAAGTCGGAATAAAAAACCACAGGAGAACTTCGGAATTCATTGTTTATTTATCGTGTTGTTCGCAGACGCAATAAAATATTTCCGAAATAATATTAAAACCATGCGGAAACGACCATTAGTTGATAAAGTGGATTTCATTCATTCGAAAATGACATAATCAGCTGCGTAATATTCATGTTGTAATTCGAGTTAAAACTAAGCAGTCCTGTTCAAAATGAGATTAATGATCTTAATAAAAAATGTAGACTTGTAATAAGATAGCGATATGGTGAACGTACATTCTAACCAGTTTGACTACGTTTGACTATTTTGCTTTTGAAATTGTGTATTATATCGCCGTTGAAGCTCTTCCTCCATTGCCTGAATCTGCTCTTGATTTTGTTCCTGAGTCATTTGTTCCATCAGTTCGTGATTATAGGTAGAATGTAGCATCAAAGCTAACACTCCTGCACGTGACGCCATATTTGATCGGATTTGCCTTTCTTGTTCAACCAGCTCATCAATTTTTAACCACTGCCTAACACGTTCCATGTCAATTTCAGCACGCCTCAACTTTTCCCAAACGTAATGTTTCAGACAGCTTTTTTTTGGAGCACGACAAAACTCCCCGGTTATGTCAAAGACATTTCTCACCAGCGGACAACCACAAACTTCTGTATCGCTGATTTTTGGGTCCTTGCAATGTTCGGGGCACAAAACCCGCAGCCTTTTGCAATAGGTTCGATTGACGGGATTATAGAAATCACAAAACATGACCTGACCCTCGATACGAGTTTCAAAAATAGATCCAAACGACGATTGGGATTCGTACTGAAAATCAGACAAAAGTTTCAATACGTTCCTCAAATACACTGATGTGATATTAGAATGAAAATTTGAAAGAAGTGAACTCACCTTATTGAAACATTTTTCCATGTGTTTTATAGCTGTTCGAGAATGAATTTCATGACCGCATGTAATGCAATACATGCTCATTTCCGTATCATCGACGTCGTCTACTTCCGCTTTAGGATCGATGCGTGCTAGTTTTGCTCTCTCCAAAATCCTGTCCAGTTCCGCATGCCGTTTGTCTAATTCCTGCAATATTCTTCTGACATCGTTCTGTTGTTTTCGCACAGCTTCCAGCGACTTTCTATTGTTTCGCTCCGCAACGCACGACGTCAATGACCATTCTTGGATTCTTTGCGGTAGTACTTGATAAATTCGATTGGTAGCCAATTTCAATCCACAATCATCCGAACAGTATTTACTGCCAGGTCGCGATTGTTTCGTGCACGCGGGACCATAACACTGTCGCGGTTGTTCCAGATGTTCTGGTCTCTCGTTGCTAGAATCTCTTTTCCGTTTCCTACTAGGTTTGGAACCTTTGTTATGTCCTTTCAATGGTTTGGGAGGTGCGCCTAACACCCTGCACGTTCGTTGAATACACCTTAGCTTCAATCTTATCGAAGGCCCGAATTTTTTCAAGTGTCTACAAGCATCACATTTTCCACAATTTTCCAAACGAAGACAACCCGAGCATTCGCCACAACGCTTGGAAGATTTTTTTACAACAACCGGATCGTAAGGAGCATCGTACTCGTAACGAATCGTCCTTTCTTTTTCCTTTTCCTTGTACTTCTTATATTTACGATCATCTGGTTCCAATCTTCGAGGTTTGTATCTCGTAATCAACGTGGGATCCTCTTCTCTGCATCTCTGAGAATAAGAAATAATTTCACTGAAAATAATCAATTGCACTAAAATGAATTCCATATGACTAAGGTTGACTGTGATGAATTATTGCTTGGGCAAAAAATGATCACAGCTAATTAGAACTCAGATCCAATACTCACGATGCAAAAGAATTGTTTGATATGCTTGGCTTCCTTTTCAGTGATATTTATACAATCTCCATGATACCATTCTTCGCACGCATCACAGCCACTGTAATCGTTAACCACCCGTTAGGCAAAATCAGCCTTACGTTTGTACCCCACGTCTACAGATTCAGCAAGGTGAATACTTACATCATGAATCGTGAGCTGTCCGAACTACGACAAATACAATAAGCCTGGCCATCCTGTTTGAGGAGAGTTGCTATTTTACTCTTCCTCTCCGGCAACATGAATTGCTTCGCAATCTCCTCTTTCTGAGTACAAAAAAACAAATATCAATACAAATAACATCATCATTTTCATGGTGCACTATCAATTAAAGTCTGAGGGATTGTAAGACACCCAACATAATTGGTAACGAGTATTTATCAGTTCCTACCACTTAATTGATATTATCCAACTAATAACAAGATCAATTTGTCTGTGATATAACTAAAGATAATTATCAAAATATAAATAAACACCAAGAATTTGAACGTGCAAAAAAGAAATAGGTTATATTATATATGAGGTTATGAACCAATCACATAGTACGTAAATCAATTCAATTATAAACAAGAGATTGGTGTTCCCTTAGGAAATGAAATATTACATGAAGTACATTATAATATGAAGTTCGAAATAATTTTCAAGTAGCACCGATGTAATTCAGACGATGAAAACATAACCAACTAAAGGAATCGGTTCCTCCGAATTGCTAACTTACCGAAAGTCCGTGTCTCCTCTTATCACTCATGATTGCGACTAATCTGATAACGATTCTTGGAAGATAATATTAAATCATTGGGAATTACAGTTGTCACAACGAAGCATTCATGTCCTTCTATCACAGTCCGCGTCCCACTAGATTCGTCGTTGTATCACTGACCGTCCGCCATCTTACATTGCCCATCATTACTACAGCGAGACCGACCACACTATGACAATGCTGTTACGTAGACGGTACATATGCAAACATCTTCACATTTTTGCTTCAGATACGGGAAAAAATGAAACACTTGCTGAATATTGAACATTATGCAATCTAAATGTACATTACCGCTGGCGAGGGTATATTATAATGTTAATTGTTATTGAAAATTAAGTTCCAAATGACGAGATTCGCAGTTGGTAGAAGCGTACTGTGATTGGTCGACGCGTGCGTGGTGTCGTAGCTAACAAATTTAAACCCGTTTCAATAGTCGAATTAATAGTCTATACGCGCCGCAGCGAAACAATGCTTCCTATTATTCCTCTTATACCCACGAGGGTATATCCACTGATTTCCATACCGAGTCCACGGAATATACTCCCACTGCCGGATTTGAAGGTACGGAGGCCATGCGACAACGAAGAAGTGGAGGCCCCTAATTATTTTTCAATCAAGTAAAACAATTTTTCCAACGACCTGTGTGGTAAAGTGCTTTGAAATGTTTAAAGCGAAAAATGAGTCTAAAAAGTGGGAGGACTGCTCTTTCGTTGACAAAATTATGAATATTTGAAGAAAATATTTTGTACGAAATAATCTAATATATTCCAATAATAAAGTAGAAAGTTAAAACATCTAAGATCATCTGTAACGACAGAATTGTAAGATATAATATGATATTTATTATTGAGCATGATAATAAATGATAACGTAGGCGTCTCCGAATCATTATGCAGTAACAAGAATGCGTTGGATTTAAGGATGAACGAGGGTCGAGCGTCATTGCAGACATAAAGTGTACACAAAACGGTTTTTAACAATATTATTCAACTTATATTTTCAGAGTTTGATAGCCGTGATACATTGTTGTTTTGCTTTTCGGGCTTTGTTCTTAGTGATTGTGATTCGACGTGCAAGATACCTTTCATCGAGTCAGTTGTTATACTTGGACCAATACATGTAAAATGAACGACGTACGACGTGCTCAACTTCGTTTCCGATCTTCATATGATGTAAAGTTAACGTATGATCAAATCTGAAGCTGTTAGATTTTCAGTTTTACTTCACGAATGACAAAATTTGACGACGAAGTTACTACAAATTGCGTCTGACGAATACTGAAAGTCGTGCAAGGCGAACTGCAGTTACAACAATTAGTCGTCGGCATTGATCTTCTCGTTCTAAATTAACATCTACGTTATTATAATAAGGCATACCATATACAATGAACAAATGAACATAATTTTCCTCGACGAATTCCACTGTGCGAACAATTCGTGTCCACCTCGAGAAACTGAATGTTGTGTGTTCTAAGACTTTGAAGAAGTAATCTCCAAATTTATGAGGGTAGAATTCAATTGCTACACGGCGAGCTAGGGGTCGAATTTTAAAAAGGGGAGAGTCAACTTAATCCTCGTTGTACAATATTTTCAAAATAACGCGCGTTTGGAATATTTTTGGTTTTTGTTTTTTAATTCTCAACAAGGCGCTTTGTTTTATTTCATTTCAACGAAACGTGAGAAGAAGTGCGTGTTTATTGAAAATAATATATTTTTCATTGGGATATTTTGTCATCGTGCGTGAATCGTAATTCATCATTTCGTTTCATTGTTTAAAATATTTCTGAGACCGAAAGCAAGCAGCCGTTTCAGACGTTCTGTACGAAAAAAAATTACTACTCATTTTTTATCTGTACAATGCACTTATTTGAATATCGTCACGCATCGAAAATCCTCATTTCGACGGCCAATTCCGGCGATCGGACTCGTGGCCTTGCGTCACCCTCGCACTCGCGCATCTACGATCTCTTACATCTAATTTGGGCTGGACTCGTTTAAGTAGATTTTCCTTATTTTTGTTTTTTTACATTTTTTTATACATGCCAAGAGTATTGAACAAGACAATTGTTATTGACGTGGTTGATTTTCGTTTAAATAATTTACAGTAGCCTTCATGTACCTAAAACCGTACGATAGGTACATGCCAAAAAATGAGTCGATAATCTTACACGATGAAAGCTCGATTAATTTTATCACCAATAATTGGAGGTCGCATTTACAATGGATGTGTATGCGCAGAATGACTGTAACGTGGGAGGCTGGAATGAAAACTAATATGGACTTTATTGCTATAAATACAATAGCCGTAACCGTGGGGACGAATAGGATAATAGATTTTTGTTTGAATCTTTATAGAACTTCAGCATTTCAAACTTACTCCAGAGTCTGTGAGCGCACGAATCTGCGTGGCGTATCGTTCATTTTGATCATTGTTGTAACTAGCTGCTCGAGGAAACGTTTCCTAACACCGTAAATATTGCTACTATATAAATATGAAGTTGTTATGCGTGTGTCGAACTTGCAAAGCAATTTATATTATTATTCATCATTTTTCATTAGTCGTTAAATAATAAATAACATTCAATAGATTTTACTGCAGGCCTGAAACGGTTCGCTCCAATGGACAATTCGTAAGATTTAAACAGAATGACTTAGAGAAGTATGGTATTCGAAATGCAGTTGTACAAATTCTTCAGATTCCGAATAAAATTGCGTGACGTAAGGCATGCAATGCAGCGGTAAAATATTACAATCCCACGAGATTTTGGCCAATTTTCATTTAAAACGAATACAGTCTTACGGCGTTTGCGTCGTGATTTTCAGTCACGTTTCGAGCGTGAATTTTGACGGGGCAAAAATTTTGCACGGAAACTGATCAACGAGATTTCACATTTCGACGTTGGCAATCAAACGATTCAGGCCTTCGGTAAACTCTTTGCGAAGAAACCAAGTTCTTCGTCTTCTTCTTCTTCTTCTTCGTCTTCTGATAACCGCTCCGTTACTATCGCTTCAGAATAGCGTCCCATGACTTTTATCTTTAACATATGTCAAGAATTCGTATAAACTAGAGTCGAGATTAACCACAGAATTAATACACGCTCTCACAAACGCTTACGCACCCGCACTAGCATTCGCGTACTCTCGTACTCGGAATTACGTGTACTGAAAGTCATGTTTTTCATATTTTTTCCTTTATTGTCTCTATTTTACAGAAAGAAAATAAAAATAAATAGAAATAAAAAAAAAAAAAGAAACCACAAAAGCAATTCTAAAATATTGCTTGACAGGGCACAACAGGTTTTACGATGAGAATATACCGACTGCATTTGTACCACCAAAGCGCGCCGATGTCACGCGGCATAGATAAGGACAAAGTTGTTGAAACGAAGGTCAAATTTCGAAGTAACGTTTCAACAAATAATGTTTCTCCGTATTCCCACAAATTTATTCGCGTGGTACGGTAAGAACGCAGCCGGTTGTGTTCTCTGTTTTGTTTGGATCATCACCATTTGTACCTTTTTGCTATTGTATCACTACGACGCACCACTGTAGATTACAGACAATTCAACTAAGTAAAAGTTTGAATTTAAAAAAAAAAAAATCATCTCAAAAAGGCGTTTCTGCTTTGGACAGATAAACGAAAGATAATAATCCGTTACACAATCCGTACAGAAGGGACATAAAGGAATGTAGATAAATTTAAGATATTTTCAATCACCTTCATGCCGTTTGATGATCGAGTAAAATCGTAACGAAAGCTTTTTTCACTCGTTTTTCTGGATATAACCGTAATCATTTAAACTACAGCGAATAGATATGATCTGACATCTGTTTATCCTATGAAAATGATAAAGATGTTAGCATCGTTTGAAATTCGTAAAGTCGATAACGATTTGTGAGTTATCATGTAAGTAATGATATAAATCACGCTTAGTCATTGTTATGTTAACACAGCACAGCTTCAGGTGTGAAAACATTTATTTGAACACATACAAAAAATGAATAACAACATATCACAGTACCCCATATTACCTCGTACAAAACTTGGAGAAATTTCGATAGAATAGCATAAAGGTGAAATGGCAATTTTCATAGTTTCATTTTTCATCATTTTTTTTACCCCATACGGTAGAACATAGATCCAGTCACCGTAATGCATTTTTTCCAACTTTGCGATCACAATTTTTTTGTTTGTTTTTTTCCTTTTGTTTTCGTAAGCTTAGTTTGAATCTGAAATTTAGACGTATTAGTAACAAAGTGATCAATGACGGTCAAGGCATCTTATATTTTGTACGTCAGCCATTCCTGAACCAATTTATAAATTCACGACCAAGGAGACGAGACGGGGCAACTTGTTGAGAACGTTTAATTAGAATTTCTAACAGCTACAGATGAGCCGAGACGATGCTGCGATGATAAAATCTGGTGAATAAAAGAAATAATGATTGCATTCTTGCAGAAATTCAAGTTAAACGCCGTATGCTGTGGATCAACGTGAAGTGCATGAAACTCAAGTGATATAAAAATCAAATTCTCTTTATTTATTTTTTGTATAATGACCGATGATATACCGAGTTAGGAATAAGCATGTCAGTTACGACGCAGCTAGGATGGAGCCTGCTCTTGTCCCAAACCATCTATCTTGACTGTTTTCATTTTATTTAATTTATTTTGTTGCAACAGAAGTCGCCGACAGAGTTTACCCCGAAACAAGTGTAATGAGAACAATTATGTTGCCATGAGAATTGAATTTATATATGAATTTTTATGTATATGGAAAGTTTCACGCGTCCACCTCGAGACTCGGTTCTATAAAATGGACTCGAAATGGCTGATACATTCGCTGAATATTTGTTTATAAGCACAAATCTTATAAAAAGTAATACGCAGCACTACGCATACGCTTATGATAAATATAAAACAGAATCACGATATAGATACACGTACTTAGATGAATTAAAAGCAAACGCTAATGAAATAGCTGTTGTTGGCGAATGTTTAGAGTTGGGCTGGTAGCACAACGGCCTAACATTCGTAAACGTGCTACGTACTACTTTTCACCACATACGATACCCATAGAGGGACTTTGGCAACAAAATCGTTTCATTTGTATTTGTTCAGCTAGGCGGTGCAGTCTCCGCGGTCACGCATCCTCACACCCCGACACTCGCAATTTCTTTCTTAGCTTTTTCATTTTCCATATTCTGATGAAATGATAGCTGAATCACGATTGTGACAACGTTAGTAATGACAATAATTAACGATAGCTATTTACATACAGTAGAGAAATCTTGTACCCTTGTTAGCGAATTGTACAACGATACAAGATTACACTGAGATCGGTAGACCGTTTTAACGCAATAAATCATTGCTGGCACAACGCGGCATTTGGATTTTCACCATTTGTATTTGCTTTTGAATCAGAAAGAAACTTGAATCTTAACGACAACAATTGTCTCCCCAGCACAATCGAAGAATCTTCAAATCGTCAACCGCTAATCCTGACAAGAAATAACAAATGTAAAAATAAATGAGCGCAAATTTGGTTCGATTGACATTTCATGAGAGTCATTATTTTCTGAATCGATCAAACATTTTATTTCCACTACATTTATCAGCTGATGCGAAAAAATAGAATTGCTCGACAATGAAATGCAATCCGTTGGAACTAATACATACGTCATCATGTTCAAGGAAAACAACTAATAAATATTTTGTCATCGTGCGCTCGCATCACTAATGTTATGTAAACAACGTCAACTTTTTGATATTCGAATTATCGTCAAATGTATGTAGTATGCAAATATTCAAATGTGAATGATTAGATTTTAGTATTTAAAAATCTACAGAAAGTTGCATCCAGAACTGTCGAAAGCTTATATTATTATTTACATTATTTATACATTTGATAAAAAAATATATTTCTACAAATTCCGGAAACACGTGAACATCAATGCGCGAAAAATTTCAAAATGCAATCTTTGAATCAGAAACTCGTTACCTGATTTTAGAATCATTCTGATTCGATTCAACTAAGTTTTCTGCCTGTTACTACGATTTGGTATTTTCCCCTGAGAAATTAACTAACAGATACACTCCGATGCAATCAACGATTATTGCTTATTTTTTAGTAAGAGCCAAGTGTATGAAACTGGTTACATCTTGTTTTCGTTGCTACCAACATTCCTTGTTTTAATATTGTAAGGTTGCCAGTAACACTAGTTAGTATCTTGAAAAAGGGTAGAATATTTTTGGGCAACGATATTTGTCAAATAGATTTCGCCGAATATTCATGAAAAACGATGAATTGCAATGAACGCAGTATGCTAAGAATATTAAAATAATACATACATTTCAAGATGACAAAAGATTTCACATACGTTCGGGGTGTGAAACGAATTCGATACAACGCCGCAACATGATTCGTGCCAGCAACAATATTAAATACACGGTCCAAGGTATATTCAATGATGTACACGTTGTCCCTTGCATCTTTATACACTTATGTATATGCATTTACGTCCATATATATTTTTATACACACACATATACATATACATATATATATATATATATATATATATACATACGCATATATGTATGTATGTATACAGAGTGTATCATGTAATGTGCCAGTGACAATACGTGCAAACTGTGATGTTTTAATGAAACAACGTATAGATAGAGTTTTTGGTGTATGTGTATGTGTGCAATAAAACAAAGTTTCATCGTACTCTTTCGAACCATATTACGTGAAATCATGATATACATATACATATACATATACACATGCATATATATATATATATATATATATATATATTTACAAGATATTATACAAGCATCTCTCCTGGAAGATATCATCGTAAAACAGTAATCGCCAGAATTTTCCGTGAAGTACAGAAATTATTTGAGTGTTTTCATACAAGTGATATCGCGGAAAGCTTGGTACAATCAACACTGCGGTTTAGCGTAAACATATTTCAATTTTCAACGTAGCGTCCAACATTTCACGAAATAAGTTGCACATGCTGATACACTTCGATACATTCAACTTTATACATATAAATATGCATACATATACATATAATCCGAAGCATGATTCTTTCAACCAGTCAACACACATCAGACTACAGAAGTGAAACATTAAAACCAAACTTATTCGACTCGACTTATATTCGCCATGACGTGACATGGATCGTAGGAGTATGCTCGAGGTCGCTGTGAAAAGAGTTTTAATCGAAAACAATTGAATTTTACGTCGATACGAATATATTTATATGCAACGTGTATTTTAAGGCGGAACGATTTTTTCAAATAATTTTCTTGACCTATAATATAGCGTAGCATGGTGATAGTTGGTAAAATATTTCCATCATATTCTGATACGTGATAACTGGCCACCAATATTTTTCGTTTTTTTTTCTCCCTATTTAATTAAAGACTACACCGCCAGCTTTGTACTGCTCTTGCGCCGTCGTAAAAGCCAAGAACAAAAACAACAACAAAGAATTCTTTTCTCATACGCAATTTCGAGATTTTAAGAAAAAATAAAGAACAACAAAACGTTATCAATTTTAATTAAATAATTAATAATGATTAATTAATATTAATACTAAACATACAATACATCATCATGCATCCCGGCAAACTCATCTAAAAAGTAGTTCATTTTCGCTCCACACGCCTCCTTAAAGATAAGTTTCATAATTTTCCATCAAAGTCATTTCTTCTCAACTTTCCCATTTCTCTCGCTTTACAAGGTTGCTGTTTGAATAGATCATATACAATCTGTTCGAAAATTCAACAAGTTCTCAAACAAATTTTTTTTTTTTAATAACACTTCCTAGTGAAATTATAGGTATCATAGGTTTCATACAGGTCGACCCACCATAAACGTCTGCAAACATAAGGCCCAAAATTACAACAGCCCCTGGAACCATTTTCATTACAGCAGAAGTTTATGTACAGTCATGAAAATTGACATCAAGGGAACTACCATTTTCACAAAGCAAATAGCGGTTCATACGACATCCTTTTAAAAGAATTAATTTGGATAAGTCGATTACCACATTCTTAATACTCGTTTTGGTTTCGTAATATCTCGCTTCACTCGCTCACAATCTTCAATTCGATGAAAATTCAATCGCTAGGAGCATTTGAAAATAAAGTAATACATATCAAAGTAATCCATATCAAAATTTGTATCAGTCGATATTTGACGTAATTTGAAATATGCCAAATCTAACATACTGTACAGTGAGCAAGTATTTACGTCGGACAAATTTTATACGCGAGACGTTGTAAGAATTTGAAGAACAAGGCGAAGGAGAGTGAAATAAAAAGGTCGACGATAACAAATAAGGCTCGCCAAATGATTGAGTTATATGCGATGACGATTTAACTGCAATGTGAAGTGTAAAAATGCTTGTTGATGTTGCAAAAGAGTGACTTTGATCAATACCAAATATTCGTCAGATTTTTCAGAAGAAAATAACACGCAAGTAGGATCTTGCTCACAATCAGACTTGACATATTTTGAGCAGATAATTTCATAACGAAAGTTTAATATTTAAATCACAGGCATAAAATTATACTTATTTACATTTATACATTTAACGCTACATTTCCTTTCCGCATCATCACTAATTCAACCATCACACGTATTCAGTTACCGAAATTCCATTTCAAAAGTCATTGTACATTCATGTTATTCAAATCGTCGTCTCGTTCGCTTTTTTCATCAATTTAGAAATAATTATGGATGATGAGCCACCTGATCGGATGAATTGGCAAAAGTAGATATCACGTTGGCTCTCCTCGACCAGATAAATATGAAATGTGAGTAAATATAAAAGCAGAATTCACGGAGCACAGGATGAAATATAACTAGGGATGTCCAATTCACTGTGGATATACGTAAGAATGGATTAGGGCCAAGTGAGGCTACATATTTTCTCCATCAACGATCAATATTGCCAAAAACACAGTTGTTTTCTTCTGCTTCTTTTAATATGAATCTTTGACATTCAACGGCGCGTGGAAGAATCGACTAAAAAATCAAATCTATAGTTAGGAATACGTCGAAGAGTCGATTCATCGATTGCCAACATCCAAATTAAAAATATTATAGTTGACTAGTTAAAAAAACATCTACCGCCTGACAAACGATTGAGAAAGATTTGTCTTAAAAGATGAGTAGATTTTAAATTATAAAAGGCACATATTCAAGGTCATGACATACAAGTAAACATTTCATTTGAATACGAGTTCAAAAAAAGAGGGTAATCAGCTGATTACCATCTAATCGTGTAATCGTCTAACCGTAGTTGCTGTTTTCTATTTCCTCGTCACATTAATACGAGAGTTCCTGTCGTGTTTCCAATTATATTATGTTTCATTCTCAACGTATCATTTTAAAATCAGACACGTTTGCTGTCTAAAGTAGAAGGTACGTGCTTCGATGTAGAATGGAGAATTATTAATTGCGAAGCGAAATGAAATGAAATCGAAAGTACCACAGAATACTCTCGCAATCAGCACGCAACAAATGATGACAAGCATGTTTTTGCCGTTGTCTAGAATTTCAGCCACGCCGGGGCATAATATTTGCAAGTTCATTTACTAACAATTACAGAGAATTATGTCCATGGTTGATCATTCATATATGCGATTCCACGTGTATGCATATGTATATTCATATATACATACTGTATACACGAATATCTTCAGAATGGAAAATTATCAATTATGCGGAGCAAACTTAAATCAACGAACGTTCATATTTCATGTGGATTGTGAACAAACAAACCACCAGTTTTTCCTACAAGCGTCCGTGTTTTGTACATACTCCATACATTTATTTTATCATTTTCAATTTTTCTAGCTTCAACTCAATAAATTTGAGTACGACTTCTATTCAAACAGCAACTTGCATACTATATTCTGAACTAACGCGGTACTTCTAAATGGGCTACAGACATCCATTCTTCCACCCGTCACAAGCAAATTTTTTTCATTAATCATCTTTTTTTGTTTACCAATAATCAATAATTAGTTATTTAATAATTATTAAATAAGCGGGTCCGTGTAAAAATTTAGCGCACCGCGACATTCGGTTTAACATTTTTCCATCTCTAACTTCGTTTTATTTACTCAAAAACAACTTTTCCTCCGTCAATCGTGTTTGCCATTGGAAGAAACTAGTATTCGTCTTTCGATCTGCAAACGCTATCGCAATCACTTCTTCAGTTTTATGTATCGTCGCACTAACGATTATTTTATACAAATTTTGCGTTGCACTCGGATTTATCATTTTCATTTTTTCTTTTTGAACCAGCAAATATATGGTCATGTAGTATATTCTTTTTTTTGTGGTTTTCAGATTTTTTTGTTTTTGTTATTTTTTTCACCGTAGCGTTTGTTCTCGTTTAAATGTCCGACGTTATGGCTATTCAAGCATTGAAGCTAAGCTTGCATTTAGAACACTTCGTTTACGCGAAGGTTAGTTAGCGTCTCCATATTTTCCTGACAACCGTTATCGTTGCATTGTTCAAATTTGTCAACAACAATAAGGAATTGATTAAGACGATCTGCGTGCGGCAATCACACACCATTGATGTGCACTCGTTTTAGTGATTTTACCATCCAGCTGTATGTGCCATTACATATGGGTTCCATTTTTCTTAATGTATCTCTAACGTTGATGATTATTCCTCGCTGCATTAATCGAACAACTTTATTAGATTTCATATCGTTTTATGTATGAAATTAAAAACTTTAAATGCAATGGAAGAACAACAATTTTTCTTTTATAATCGTTGGTTCAATGTATTGTGTTGAAAATATTCCGAGTGGATATTAAAATATCACCATTTTTTTTTTTTTTAAGATTCCATTTCTCTCTCGTTTGAAATTCAGAACGTTTTTCGCACTATATACATACCGATCCAAATTGAAAGCATGATTAGATTTTATTTTGGAAATTGCATTGTTCTCTTTTCTGACAGCGGATTCAACAGCATCGTTAGATTTTTTCGCAACTCTTATCGATGTTGTTCCTTCATTATGTTTATTCAACTAATACATCGTCTATGGGCAGCCACGTGACAGATATTTGAAAAGTTTCTCCTCCCTCCGTTTTGTCTTCCTTATTAACTTTAAACGACTATGTACACTTTTGACTATCTCCTCAGGCACAAGTTGTGCCGACCGGCATAACCGACTCGCTTAATCGAATCAGTATTCTGTTATTATCACTTTCGCGATGTAGCATCTTTGCTGTTGTTATGTTTAGCTGTACAAGTACAATAATGTGTTTTATTCGCAATAATTTATATAGGAAGTTAAACTCACATTGGCAATAGGCAGTGTCACCATATGTTGCGATATGACTTGATGTATCGCCACGATAATGTTCAAAAGTTCAAGTTTCTTTGTCTCTGTGGTTTCTCACTAGTTTTTTCACTGACCGCTATAGTATTGTACTCGGCCATTCGGTGCTGTCACAGGCATTTCTCGCATTACGTCGTCCCATGCTGTTACAAAGTAGAAAAAATCATTAATATCTTTATCAGAAAATTGTGGCATAAATACATAAATTAATAACCATTTCAATCATAGTAGTAACGAGCACTCTACAGACATTGAATTCTATTTTGTCATGTCTGAATCATAGTCACACCATCCATCGACAACAATAAGGACAATGGAACATGACGAGTGAATTCATAAATTCAAAGCTTTGAGTCAGGTGGGTACAGATATTGCTCAGTATTCAAGACCTAGACTTTGAGAATCATTGAATTGAAAGGAACTCCAGTAGAAGAGCCCTTCTAAATTCTTATTTATTTTCAGTTCAGTTATTTTCATACTGAGATATATGGCGTATGAATGCTTAAGCTAGGCCATTTGATCAACTTTATTGTACACAACCTGGTATTCAGAGTTGCCACTTGTTTTGCCCTGTGAAATTGCATAACTCTCAGCGACATTTCCTAACTCAAATCGCAAATTTCAATCGTTTCTGAAGATATCTTATAAGACAGACTCAAAGATCAATACCAGAATACTAGAAGGAGAATTAAAGTTAAAAAAAAAATCTTTCTCGTGGATTATTTAGTATGATTTATCGGACATTCAAAATTTCAGTATAGTCCTGACCATTAAACACGTTTCGAACAGAAATAGAAAAGCTAGGATAAATGTTCATTTCCATTTAAGTACAATAAAACCACGAATAACTGACTACGAATTAATCGAGTGCCGCGCGCTATTGCTCATTACTTTTGCGCAGAAGATGTGTATCAAATACGTTCGAATGCAACGGTAGTTTGTTCATTCTCTGCTTTGCGATCAGCATAAATCTATCAACATCCAGTCAAATTTCAATTCTGTCTCGATATCCTCGTTTACCTCTTAGTTTCACACTCTATCGGAGATATAGTGATAACAAAGATAACATTTATGAGGTACCAATTATAAAATATTAGGATTACGTGTAATAATGATAATAACGTTCTGATAATCGACATTTTCACACGAACGGAAAAGTTTAGGTAAAATTAAGGACAGAACTTACCCAATCCAACAAACGTCACTATCTTGTCATGATTGTAATTCTGCACGTTTACAGATTCCTCGGGAGCAACGTATCGGGCAGAGAAATCTTCTTTCGGCTGATGATGATACTTGTCCAAGACTCCGGGTGGTGGAGGTGGAGGTAAGTATGTAGGTGGAGGAATAAACCTCGGGGGCGGTCCATAAGTCAAGTATGGTAGTTGAGGTACCATGACATGATGAATTTGCTGGTGCTGAATGTGAGTCGGATGCATATGGAAGTTTGGTGGTGGTTTGTCATATCTCAAATGCTTGTCGAAAATTGGTGGTGGTCTGTCAAAGTTCGGAGGCGGTTTATCGAACAGCGGAGGAGCTGCTGGTGAATATACAGGACTGACCGTCTGAGTGCTTTCTGAATCTTCAGAAAGTAGGAGTTGCTCGTTTATCTCGAAACCGAACGTCAACTCACTGGGAGAATCACTGTTCCTGACGACGTCGCATGAGGTTTCACCCAGCAAAATAACAGCTGGTCTTGACGAGTTTTTCTTATTGGTCACTTTTGTTTCCGAAGACTTTTGAGACTGTTCTTTGTGACACTTAATCGGTTGTTTCGCTTTCTTTATCTCATTTGCCTCTTGCGGATTCTCAAAGTTTTGACTGTGGATGTTGGCAACCTTCGTGGCCTCGTATTTCGAATTGTTTTGCTGGTCCTTGGTTGATTTTGAATTTCTTTCAAATTTCGTCGTACTTTTTGGTGTTTCGCCATCGGAACTACATTGAGAGGACACTTTTGTATTATTTGGCGATCTCACTCGGTTATTATCAGAGTCCTCGCATTGTCCGATGTTTGTGCCCAGTGAATTGCACGTTCGCTTGGCATCCTTCTCTTCGTTAGACTGTTGGCTTTGACTATTTCCATTTTTGTGGTTCGTATCGTTTTGATGTTGATTCGCATTCTTTTTTGAATCCTTTGTATCATCGTTGATTTGAGTATTTTGCTGATATGCCCGTCTTGGTCGAGGAATATTGATCCGCGAATTCAGATTCGAATCCTTCAAGTTTGCGCCTTCTTGAGAACTAATAGGTACTGATTCCGGCGAATGATTGTTCATAGCGAAATTGTTTGATTTCAGTGGAGTCTGATTGGTTTCGATCGTATCCATAGAGTTTGTAGTCGCACTGTTCGCATTCGTGTTCTTACTTTCTTGCGCCAATCGCTGATGCATCTTCTCGATATCACGAACGTACTTGAAAACCTGAATGTTCTTATTAATTGCCTCCTCGTGTGCGTCGGCCTTTTTATTATCAAGAGGACACTTCGCCTTGGATAGTATTGGCGATGGTGGTTTTTCAAAACTTAAGCTTAAACTGTTGACATGATTTGAGTTTGCGAAGTTATGTTGTCGCATTTTCCTATCCGAATGCTGTAACTCATCGAGACTCGGGTAATAATCCTGAGGTATTTTATCTGATTCGGATGGAGTTTTTGTTGGAACGCTGGGCCAACACGCGGTATTCAACATCATTGGAACCATTTCCGAAATCTTTATGACAGAGTTTGCAGATATATTTATCGTGGCAGTACGGGCGATATCCGCGTAACTAGCTTGCGGAGTACCACCAGAAGGAGTAGTAGTTTTCGTAAGATTATGATTTGCCGTGTTCGAAGTTACAGGAAGAGAGTGAACAGAGTCCAGATCGCTGCTATCCGATTTGTCACTGTAACAAGAAGTTATAGAGATTCGTTACATTTGGAAAATTCGACTATTCGTGGGTAATGTGAATTACAAAAATACATTCTTTACGGATTCTGAATATCAGATAAAATTCAATCACCTTGGCGGCATACTGCTAGCAGACTTTCGTCTCAGCTCAGGCGACAATGGTGTTCGATAATCATTGGTAAATCCTCTTGACCTTTGCAGATATGATCCTGATGTAGTCAAGTTTTGTGTTCTACCACCGCTGGAGCTTCTTCGTTGTTTCTTGCTCTTCTTCTTTTTCGTGACAACGAAAAAGTCGGGTTCCGGCTCTGGTTCTGCGTTAATTTTTTTCATCGAATTGCGACGAGTGGTATAATCGTCACCTGTATCATTACAGTATATCAATTGACCCTCTTCCGTACCCCAAGACCGTCGATCGCCTCGACAGTCGGTCGTCGTATCACCAGTACTACGTTGTTTAGCTCGACGCAACGCTACATTTGTAGTACCTACGTAAAATTATAGATAGAACGAGTAATACGAGAAAATGTAACGAGCAATATTTGTTCAACAAAATAATTCTCACTCCATGATGCGAAAATTATAACGATAGTAATAGGAATAATTTAATGCTCGTAATAATAATTTATGAAAAATCACGAATTCAATCAAAATTTTGGCAACATGTTACGTGAAACGTTCAAATAACGGGAAATGTTAATTAACTCACAATGCTGACTGGAAATACTACTAGCCCCGCTGGAACTCGTGCTCTTCTCGGCAGTAAGGTCTTCCAGTTTCGTTTTTGATATTTCCTCGAGTGAATTCGATTTATGCAATTTAGCAGGCAACTGTTCTCGTTTGGTGTCTTTGTCTCTGGCTCTCGGTTTAGCGCCGGAGCTAGCTTTAACTCTAACTGAATTGCCTGTCTTCCCCTTTTTCAGTTTCGAATCTTTACTCTCTATGAAATTTATCAAGCTATCGATATCCTTTTCATTACGATGACCTTCTACATTCTCGGCATTGTAGACGATGACATTTGGTTCCTGCGCGTGCTTTCTCCGGGTTTTCTTACGTTCGCTACCATATCCTTGTACAGCGTTTCCATTTTCATCCAACGACTTCTTTTCGCCAGTACTTGATGATTCTTTCACTGGAATGTGATGAGTCGCAAGCCTGGACACTGTTTCTGTGCATACGGCATGTAATGTTCATTCAACTTAACTGTTTATCATTCGTGGGCTATTATTCCGAGCTCGTTGATGATTTCAATTGAGAATCAATATTGAAATATTATATCATACCAAACCGTGTCATATTCTTCAAGAACGAGTGAATAACATCAACGTGTTCAGTTTCGTAAGCACGATGAATGAAAAATAGTTATCATATCTTAGGATACGTGTTAAATAAGTTCAAGAAGAAAATATTTCAATGACTTGGAATGTGAATTTTTCAATAAAAATTGAACCTTGATAATCGTTGAGATTAAAAGTACTCACCCATTGTAATATTTGAAGGAGTTGGCCAAGGCATCACGGAATAAAGGTTGGGCATTAATGCTTTGCCCTGTTGAGAACTGGTGCTACTCGAACTTCCACCAACAACATATTTCACGCTATTTATTGTTTGATATTGTAGACCACCTGTTGCTTCTAAGCCATTGACTGAAACTTTTGATTTATCTTGTTTGCTATTGTGTTCACGGATTGGAAATTCTATGGTACTATCAACTGGGCTTTGCGTTATGTCGAACGATGCATGAGTTATAAACTGGACTGGCAAGCGAGGTTCGATGATTTTCATTTCCGTACCCTCGTCGTCTTCCACGTCATCGGAACGAGAACGTTGTACGCCACCTCCGGCATCCGTCGCATTGTGTTCGTTGATTCCATCAACCTGTAAAATCAGAATTTAAATTTATTGAATACGAAATTTCATTTGAATGTTTGTTATTTTTCATAAAAACCAAAAACTAACGTCAACGTCGCCAACTTCGATCACCATATAATCTGGCTTGGGTTCTGGAGGTGGAGGATCTGATTCAACCATCTCATTTGTGACTTGCTTTCCACGTCCTCCACGTTTTTCTTTAACCTCTCGTTCACTCTCCGCTTGCCCACACAAAGGCTCCCGTTTGTTTTCCTTTTTTTCTTTCTCTTTTTCTTCCCTCTTCAAACCACTGTAGGATGGTTTGTCGAGTGATTTAGATTTTTCCTTATTCGTCCAATCATATGTAGCCCTTTCTTCGGAGAAACCCTGATTTCAATAGAAATTTTATAGGATAGAATCCTTTAAATGCAATAACGAACGAAAATTCTTGAATTACTTTGCTATAGGTAACACCGATGTCCCTTACCTTCTTGTCAAATAAGAGGTCTAAATTGGCTAGCGAAGCTAAACTATGTGATGCATTGACATTCGATGGTAGAGATCCACCTTCTCGTTGTCGGGCTGAAACACTCGGACCCGTATGCTTTTTACCCTTTCTTCTACCCCCACCGTATATATGACTGCAGCCGGATGTTAAATATGTGAAGCTACTATCGAATTCAGAGCTCAGAGGCTGTGCCAAATTTTGCAGTGATCCTCCGTGTGTAAGACGCTCCGATACAGAATCACGTTTGTGTCTTCGGCGGTTTGATCCAGGAAGACAACGCGAATTGGCTACTGCTCGACGACCTTCTTCTGTTTCATCAGCCTCAGCCTCTTGAAGGAGTTCCTACCAATAAAAAAGTTCACATTCGAATAACCATTTCTTGTAACCAACGACAACAAATGTAATCTATTATAACACAATGAAACATTATTATCTAAAAGGATGTTGAAACATCATTCTATTACCAACGTGTGACAAACGTCATTTCATTTATCACAAGAAGTTGTAAATTATATTTCTGATATATACATTATTGTTAGCTCGTGGGGAAAGCATGAATGAGTTAGAATAAATTGTTTGAATAGTTTAAATTCAAATGGTTGAAAGTGGAATTTGGTGAAATACCAAACATCTAATTAAATATCGTACGGACGGCGAAATTTTAAAGGTACAGTAAATAATTGATCTCATTTCCATGACCGATTTATTGAAACAAATACTAAATCGAGCCAATATTATTTTGTCAAATTATTACAACTGCAAACACGATTGTTGTCCGTCCAGATTGACTGCGACATTGATACATGCACTGCAGCGTTAGTACCAACACCAGAAATCATCACTCATTAAGATAAAACGTATCAAATAAAAATCAATACGTTCAGTGATTCTAAAATGGTTTTTATCTATAGACACGTTTAAAGTTATAAACTCAAAAAAGTCATATTCATGAAGTCAGTTGTTAGATGACATCACGTTTTGTAGATTAAAATCTACAGATGAATTTTAAATATATCAAAGTTTTTGCAATTGATATTGATAAGGTGGACGTATATGTATATATATATAAATATGTGAGCTTTGTGCATTGTTTGATAACTAAAGCACAATCGATAACAATGGTCAAGTGAAGAGGAATAATGAGAGTCATGTTACCTTGAAGAGATTAGATTTTCCTTCACGATCTTTGGGACATTTGTAAGTAATAGCTTCGTCCAACAATGCGCGTAGTTCACAATCGTTTAAAGTCGATAATTTGGCAGGCTCTTCCTGAAATTGAAAAACATAATCTCATTGCGAATACTCATAGTACGTGTATTCCAATAACAACATTTTGTACAAGTGTGTTTTACAAATGATTACAGCACAGAGCTCGCAGTTGAACGTAACAATCTAATGCCACCTATCAGTACTTCGGTGACTTGCATTACGTTACTTCTTAAAATTGAATTAGCCGACATACCAATCAACACACGAATTGATAAATATAAATGCCAAGTCCAAAGATCAGAGCTAGATTTTCGTCTCGTTCGGCACATATTGAATCGATTGGCTTTTCACCATTGAAACCTGACTGAAACTATAGAAAACTCAGCAATCTTATTCCCATCGATTTGGGGGGTGTGTCAGAAATCAGTGCGGATAAAGAGAGATGCAGATACCTGCTTTCATAACTCAGCACAGTGTTAAATCGAGGCAAAAATAAATGTAATAATACCATAACTGAAAGGAGATAATAATTGGTGTTTGAAGCAGACAATTGTTAACGATACCAACAATTTGTACACTGGCAATATACATTGTAAAATGCTGAGCTAGATGACTAATTACAGCTACATATAGCAAATATCGCAAGTCTATTGTATGGATGTGGTAAGTTTCAAGGTAACTCGCATGCTTATCACCATTTTACAAGTTAGAATTTCTCAGAAAAAGTCCCAATTTCAAGAATGGCTTTTGTAAGACTGTACAAATGAATGAATGAAAGAGCATATTATTCTTACAGAATTGATTAAGAACAGTATGGAATAAAAAACCACATGATGCGTTTATATTCAAACAGTCCAAGCCAATAGGCGACGGAAATTGACCAACATTACCACACGCTTCGTAATCACTCAATGCCGAGTTCATGTATTTAACCATGAAGATATCTGTGATTAGCAACTATATTATTATATTCATAATAGCTCAAAATTAGCAGAGATGAAGAGTGGAATGATATTGTTAACACGAGTTGCACACTCAATGCTACGGACAGGATATTTGTAATTGAAACAGTTTTGAATTCAAATGAAAGAAAATTCTGATGGTTCTCTCAGCAGCGAAATTAACTATTGCATCAGCTATATTGCTTCTTATTGATACACTTTGTTATGGTTCTCATCGGTGAGGCAGGCCTATGAAAATTCTGAATATGGTCATCTGACGATGTAAGCGCAGATCGAAACAAATAAGGAAAGTATGTCACTTGAATGCTACAAAGTTTAGGACACGTTAGCAAACATATCGTGTCAGCCTGTTGCTTTAACTTGAACCAGCGCATCATAAAATAAGCGAAAGTTCAACGAAACCAGGTTATCATAATATTGAATCGATATGTGAAAATGATAAGTGATGCAGGGATGATATTCACTGATTATATTTATAGCTCCAGAAAAAAGGAGCACGAGGGTGACAAGTATGGATATACTCAGAATTGTGAAGTAAATTTAAGGTTTCACTTATTGGATCTACCTTCGTGATATATTGAGCTGTCTGCTCAGGTACACACTGTACGTGAACTGAGAACATCATCTAAATCCGTACCTTGGTGCAATTTTAATGGTTACTATGAAACAAAGCGATTCTTTATTTCCTGATCAATATCGATCTGTCTTCGATTCCACGCAATAAAAGCAACTCGTACAATAAAAACAGAGTGAAGTCTTTCAGCTGGTTGCGTGCGCGAAAAATTTATCAATACACCACGATTGAAAAGTGACAATTCCAAAGATAGTGATCCGCGAAATGAAAGTATTCCTTGTTATTATCGATAGATTAAGTTTTATACCATGAAGCATAACTGAAGAATTGCACACGTTTGTCTGTATCAAACGCATGCAGGTTGAGCTGCTGTTAGTTTGTCTAATCAAGTGGCTTTTCCATAACGGGCGATTAGATTTTATACAGATTGTATCGTACATACATCATATGATGATAGTTCAACTTGAATAAGTGCCAAGATGATGCCAATAGTATTAAGAAGTTTAATTAGCTTTTGACATGTCTATATTAAACTTGACCTATATCTCATTCACTATGGTATGTGACGGGTAAGTTTGTGCGATTACACATCAAGTTCATTCACTTTAATCATTGGGTCGAACAGTCTAAGAACTTGATAAATTAGTAAAAAGGTTGGGTATCCATGTACCGTTGAAAAAAAAGAACCGAGTGAAGTATCGTGGCGTTTTAATTATTATTCGTGTGAATCGTTTGTCTTAGTTCTAAGCTGTTTTTTTAAACGCACTAGGAATTATTTGTCAAGCATACGACACGTTATGTAACAGGTTTGAAGCGTTTCACTCAGCCATCGAATGAGAATTGCAGACTAACGTTGAATTGTATAGATAAATTTTGCACGAAACAATTAATCAATAAATAGTTGATAGAATGTTTTAAGCCTGCACGTTCTTTCCTGAAACAGGAACCATGGCAGATAACAATTTTATTGATAAGACTATAAATAGATGGGCGAATTCATATTAACACTAATGTTATTAGTGAAATGAATATTTGAAATATATAACGACTTATCATATCATGGTAGTTGCCTGCATTTAGCTGATACAATATTTATCTCTACCGTTAACATTACTTCGAACAGCCACTGATATTTAGCCGCGACAGTTCAACTAAATAATACCTGAATTCATTCCAGTTTGTAGGTAAACGTCATATTTACAAGACGAACTTCCAAAGTCACTGAAACGATTAAACCCTACGTGAGTGTCAGACTCGTTCCGAGAATCTACCTGCTAAGCGTTTATTTTGCATAGTCTTATCGCATTTATTCGTAATTTCAAATGAAGAGAATTTCATTTCATGGACTTTGGAGTCAAAATTTCGTATGATTGAACAAAATAGGATTCGTGAGAAAAATTCCACGTACAAGACAAGATGATTGCCTGAACATTTTACAGAAACTACAAAAAATAGCAACGATAGAAACGTTGGCACACCATTGCCAGTTGATAAAACAGAGGCAGTCATAAATATATTATAATCTTCAGCATTCTTGCGACGAACCAAGTATCTCGGTCGGTGTTCGTAGGCCGTGTGAGAGATTCAATGGTTTCGCAATTATACTGTCTTTCATACGATAGAAACAAAGTGACGTTCTTGCGGGCATTCGTGAGAGATTGGGGGTTACTTACAAGTGAAGTGATATTTGCTGGGGACTACCGGCCACGGAATTTATATTTTTAGAGGGCACCTGGGTCAGTGTACAGTGAAGTCTTGAATCATTCCCCAATCGATTTGCGCACGTTATCTTACTTCCACGCTGTTTGAACGCATCAAATACAACGACTAAAAGATCAAATTATACGCGACGAAAACAATTAATGTGATATCAAATACGCGACTAATTTATTAGCCGTTTCAACGAGCGGGCGCGGCGCGCTGTTAACTCTGGCCGCCGCCATTACTCATGGAGCGCGACCACGTCAGGACCGTCTGAATAACATTGCGTCCCCGTCGAATGATGGGTACTGTATCGTCGTATCGATACGACCACAGAGATATACATACGCAACGAAATGGGAAGGTTTGAACGATAACCCGAGCGTTGCGGCGGAAAAATAAATTCGGTACGAATCAATAGAATGCTTTTGTCTCGTGAATCGAAATTGGAACGAGCTTTAACATTACGTGGATGATGATATTCAACAACGGGGAAAATAAAAGTGAATAACGATGTACCACACGATCCTAAAAGAATTTCAAATGTTTCGTACACCTCAGAGTTTACATAATACGACCGTAACGAGTTGAAGATTTAATAAGAACGTGTATAAAACCATCGTTCTACGAACAATCGATGCTTTTGTCTGGCACAGATTAACTTTCCGCGACGACGGCCCTGACTCTGCACAACAAGGCAAGTTGCCAAGAGCCTATTCGCAAGTCGCAATGCTCTCTATACCACATATGTCTACGCCAGTAGCGCCACACAGCAATCTTCAAAATTGAATTTCACCAGACAAAGGATCTCGCGATTATGGGATGTTAACTCGAACTGTTGTCTACGGCATACTTTCAATCCGGATTCATTTTCGAATCGAATCGATGGTGAAAATCGTCATCCCATGTAGGTTACGAAAATAAACCATTACCGTGCAATTTCGACGGTGCGCGCATGCATACACGCGCGCCACAGCCACATACACATGCCAGCAGCTCCGTCACACGTACGCACGTTCGAAAAAGGCGAGTGATTTGCAGATTGAAAATCCTCCATGATCGTGTATTGGATACAATTTCAGAAAATTGGGGGAAAGATTTTACACTTTTCACAAAAAAATCAATCGAGAAATTCCAAGCGTATTTTTCTCGTCAATAATAACAGTTACGCACGTGATGTGTCTATATTGCTTTTCATGCACTCTGAACGTCTACGTCGCAAATTCACGCTCGATGATGGACATCTGGGGAAATTCTACTCGCAATCGACACCACAAATGAGAAATAAGTTTCACTGAATCGTTGCTGGTGTGGAAATGATAATTGTTTTCATTCGGAGGTTAAATTTGCGACGAACGATGATAGAATTACGCGAAGGAATGACGAAAACTTCGCGTTTCCCTTGACCGGAGAACAATCGAAATGAAATTTGACGATTCGTACGAAAATGTCACATCGTCGAAAATGACCATTTGGAAAATGGGGAACGAAAAATAAAATGCACTGAAAGCAGGTGTACGAATGGAAAACGCAGCTTACCTGCTTGTTTTCAGAACTTGAATTAGTAGATGCACTTTGGCCTGTTAAATTAGCATTTATTTCACTAGTTTCCGTGTTCACGGTCACCGTCGCATTAACTTCATTTGTTGCAGCGGAATCTGTATTCGTGTCGGTTGTGCCTACGCGGTTTTCATCGGTTTTGTCGGGGGCTACAGGTTCCTGATGATGCTCCGGCCATGGGGCCATCTTGCTGGAACTTGACAGAGGTATATCTTCTGCGTTCATTGCCTCATATCCCTAGCGTATTGATGACCGTCTGGCCGTTAATTCCCGATATATCGTCACCATTTATGCTTGCTGAAATATCCAGCTCACAGAACCACAGCTAAAGCACAATTTTATTTACAAATCAACGAATTTCCATGAAAATACGGCATCGTTTACAGGCTGTGGGGGTCCCTCACCCGACATGCTGGACGTTGTGGAATAGTTTAATCGTTCGGAATCGACGATGCGTGTCGATTAATCGAAAATAAACATTCGCACGAATTTTTTATTACGCGACTTGATATACAGGGTAAAACTCACCACGAAATTCACTCTTTCAGACAGAAATAAACAAGCTTCACGTTTACAACCGAAACGCAGCACAATCAGCCACGAAAATGGTATCGTCCGCTGGCAAATCGAAACACTACCGTCGATTGATCGAAGTTACTGTTGACGCTCGTCTCGGCTTCACTTTTGGGCATCAAACGTTGTTTCACCTCGTTTCAAATATTCAATGTCAATATTGAAACGTTTCCAATATCACGAATGGATCTTCTCAGTCGCATCACGCTCGAACGGTTATTGTATAAGATCAGTGAATCGTCGCTGTCCTATCGATCGATCGCAACAACATCTGCGTACTCCTAACCACAAAACTGTAAAGCCATTAATTCACGATTTCGTCACAAATTGTTTATAAATCGTCATCGCGTAACGTCTGGATCGAGTCAACGTAAGACTTGTCATATCTAGTTGCAATCTCGAGGTTCGTTATTTGTCTCGTGCGAATTACAAGGACAATGAATTACGCGTGGACACACTTCGAATAATTCGCGATTGTTCGTTTGCTAGACATTGTTTCGACTCATAGATTGTCCTATTCGTCAGGGCCAGGTTTATGTTTGTGAGAATCCTTATATTTACACGTCAAAAACTGCACAGGTCGTTACATTAAATTTCTGCTTCACAATTTCTGCAACACAATAGATAACTTGCTTTTGCGCATAGAGGGAACCCTCACACAATGGCCTCCAGAAATGTCGTCTGGTGTCAGTGGTGAGGTTAAGTTTCGGAACCCGTAGCTTCTCGTTTCAGATAATTGTCGACGAAAAACTTGTTTCTCCGAATCCTAGCCTTCCGTATCAGGCTAATGGTTGATGATAACAGAAGAAACAACACTCTCGCGAATGAACAGATGACCGTTTAATCGCAAGGTGTATACGCGCAATAGCCTTGGGTAGTTTGGCAGAAGATACGTCACTGTGCGTGCTACGTCATGTAGATCGATAGACACCTCCGCGAATCACTCGTCTTGTCGAATCGTTCTCGAACCTCTCGATTTGCTTTCGATACTCCTTATTCATTGACGTATCTATAATATATATATATATATATATATATACATATATATATATATACATGTATATATATATATATATAGAGAGAGAGAGAGCCTATACCGTATACCCCACTGTATAGCGATTCCGCGATCCGTAGATGTGCGCGTCATAGATTGCCACAGTCAGCCAAGTAAATTTTCAGTTTTGTTCGTTGCTGTGCCGGGTGGAAACGTCGCGTTTCGGGCCAACCTTTGACGTGAGTCTTGACATTTACACATACTATCGTCACTCACCCGTAACAATTAAAAACGACTGGCTGTTTTCTTTCAGAGAGGACGCGTTTCATTTGCTGAACTCACGAAAAAAAGTTTTGTATAAACAATGACGAACAACGAGAACATCTTTTTATTCGTGCCCAACATCATTGGTAAATAATTGGATTTTTTTTTCGTGTAGTATTATAAGAACGTCCAAACATAAAAAAAAATAATAATACGACTATTGTTAAGTTATGAATAGTATAATATCCTAAAAAGACTGTAGATTTTCGAAAATGAAGGCGTATATATTACGCGGTGTAGCAGGGAAGCCTAAAATAATGATAATGCTCTAAAATCCTCGTTATACTAGTTGAACGAATATGACACCCCAACATTCTAAGGGTTTCTTTTTCATTGATTCAATTTGGAATATATTCAATAAGATTTGTTGTTCGGGAATCTAAAAAAGAAGATATGTTTCCTTTACAATTTCCTTTAGTGAAATATTAAATGTTGTTGAAATAAAATCTCCACTTTATCTACCCGAGGCCATCTCATTAGCCTTTTGACGTAAAGGATAGAAAATATTTATGAAATTTTTAGTAATTTTGTTGTTTTTGTTACCAACACAATACACGTTACTTCAACAGGTTATGGCCGGGTTGTTTTGGCTCTGATATCGTTTTATTTTATGCCAACAAACTATGTTATTGCATCATGGTGCTATATAATCAGCGGTTTATTGGATGCGGTTGACGGTCATGCGGCGAGGTATTACAATCAAAGTACAAAGTTTGGAGCAATTTTGGATCAACTAACGGATCGTGTTGGGACCATGTGTCTGTGCGTTACGCTCAGTCAATTTTATCCAGCATACACGTTTTGGTTTCAATTGAGCATGTCGATCGACATTGCTTGTCATTGGTGTTACTTACACACGTAAGATATAACAGAAATTGTTTTATTCCTCTATCCCATGGTTCCCTGAAATCTCATTGTTCGGTGTATTTTATCTCATGTTTTAGGTCGCTTTTGCAAGGGAAGACAAGTCACAAGTTTATAGATATGTCCGAGAATCCGATAATGAGAATTTATTATACAAATCGTCAGGTACTATTTTTCATGTGTGCTGGAAATGAGGCATTCTATGCTGCTCTGTACCTTCTGCATTTTACCGAAGGACCTATACGTGAGTACATGTTGGGAGAGATAACTGTTCATTATGGAAATGATTTTCAAACTATCAAAGCCATTTCTTTGAAATTCAAAGCATATGAAAATAATTCAAGACATCTATACGTATTTTTGCAGTGGCTGGTATAAATATATTCAGAGCAGTCCTCTACATCTCAGCTCCGATCGCGATTGTAAAATCTTTGATCTCCGTTTTGCATGGATACGTCGCATGCATTAACTTGAGTATCATCGATGTAAAGGAGCGCGAGGCACAACGTAAATCCCAGTAATTCAACCTCATTCAAAACCTCATACTAGTCAACCAAGGAAGTCAACTCTAATGACCCATCGTTCGACATAAGTTTGAACAACATGCCAGTGATCTTATCTTCCATGTTTCAGTCAGCATGAAATTTCCGTACTTCGTTAGTGTTTGTATTTTTTAGTAAGATAAAATAACGTTGAAATGATTTCTCATATATTAGATGTACACTCGTTGTAACACAGTCAATGTCTCTACGATCTAGATTATATTAAATGTATTTTGTTTTGAATATAATTTCAAGTGTTTATCATCTATTTGTGAGTAGAACTCTGATTGATTTTATAGGAATAAAAATTTATGCTGACATTATTGTTGAAAAAATATTTTTCTATTTTCATTTATCTCTCATAACATAGCCGTAAGTAGATGTACTTCATGTACCTGAGTTGACACTTTTATTTATTGCAGAATAAAGCATGCTTTATCCAAATAGCATTGACCATAAAATAGCAAATTGTATTGAAATGTTATAGTTGTTACGAGTCGTATGTTCACTGCTAATTTCAACGTATATCGCCCATATTGTATTTTGCATTAATGTATTCTGAAGCTGTAGTCGTTTCTGCTTCGTGCCGAGATTTAGAATCAAATCAATTAACATATTTGTTAATTGTTCGTTAACAAAGATCGTGGTAGCAATGTTTGACATTCCACAATGATTACATGTATATTTTCGGATACAGTATATTCTTATTTCCATCAGAAAAGGAAAAATAAAGGAAATATTTCGAATCGAATTTACCTGAAGGTTTGTTTTTTCAGCTTTTATCAGCAAACGAAAGCTAAAATAACAAGCATTAAAAAAACTCAACCACAACGCGCTGCGTGAACGGGTCAAGCCTTCGATATATACTCAAGCATGCCCTAGCATCCCATGAGAAATCTCGTATTGACTGTCGGGTGGATTGTTTACGTTTACCGAAACCGTCTGTACGGGACGCTATGTGACGCTATACACAGGTCTGCGCGCGTTCAGAAATTCACTGATACTATTGAAAATCTACATTCTACGTGACATCCACTATAGGCTTTCGGTATTGTTAGACACCGCCGTAATCATATTGTTTTGCATACACAAACGTCACCTTACTGTTTTTACTCAATCAAAGGTCGTCACGAACGAAGAAATTTTTTTGTTGCTCTTTTCGATCGTACGTAAGCACCTGATAACGCGAGGTTATCATGAATATCAGTGAAATGTGTGATAGCTGACGCTGGCGAGATACAATTCGCGATGAGACGGATGAATTGAATTTACTTATATGAAACTAACCTTCAAATATCTTCCTTTATCTTCCCATCACGACGAGTCACGTTTGGGCGCCATGTTACGACTTCAAACATTCGCACATGCAAGCAACACGAAACTTCTTCAAAGTAGTTTGAGACGGGAATGCATGTATTGTAGCGTCGGTATCGACGGCGAACGTAACTCAGATCTAGTTGTACACTTATGAGAAACTATTAGGAACTCGCAACACTCGAAATAATCTGCAAACTACGACAAAATCGGAAGTAAGAAGCAAAACAACCGGCTTCTTGGAGAACTTTCACAACTGGACTAGCGCCAGTGTCGTCAGCTGTTATTTAAAATGGTGGCGCGTTTCAGCAGACGTAAACATGTTCGCTAAATCAAATATCACAACTTTGTTGATTATTACCTGTCTTCCCTTCTCCAGTCGGGTATTCGATCGTATAAAATATGACGAATGGTAATTAACTAGCCCGGATCGCTGGCAATTTAATACTATTTCTTAAAGTACAATTTTTGAGTTCGGATTGGAATGAAAATTTTTCATTCCCGCGATTAACAACGCCAAATCCAAACAAACTTCACGAGTTTCAATCGTGATTTTATTTGTTCTTTTACATGTGATAATATATTATTATAATGGCATTTGGTAATAAGAAAATTTAATAAAGTTTGGAGTCATATATATATCGTATCAAAAAAATGTATCATGTCATAGAAAAAAGAAAATATTTCCAGTATTTTCGCGCGATCCTCACATCTACTTTTTAAATTGAACAACGGATGGATTCAATACGATGTATAACATTTGCAAAAGAAATTTGAAGTCTATTTCTTGTGACTATAGAAAGACCAAATACGTACTCGAATGATGCTGTTTCTGGCAAGCATTTACTCATTTTGAAAACAAAAGTATATCACAGCTGTAGAAAAACAGGTGATTATTTTGTGGTTCAACGATTGCTGTGCGTTTTGTACATCAAGTTGCAGTACTAAATCTGTTTCAATATCCTGCTGTCCAAAATAACTTTTGATAATGAGGATTGTTCTCATGAATTAGTAAAAAGTGGAACTTTTAGTAGACGATTTTGATGAACTAATTGAAACAAAGTGACGTCAACATCATAGTTTTCATAAACAGAAAAAATCAACAAACGTAATACGAGATATTCTACTGCAATATTGATACGAAACTAGACCAATCAACTGTTTCAAAATTGTTCTTCGATTACATTGCTGGGACGTTTCTTGGAACTGATTCGGAACTTCAGTAAAGCTAACTTACCTGGTACATGGGTTAATTTTGACTAAAGATTTTTCTTGATATTCATGTACTTTGAAATTCCTCGTTTAACTTCATTTACTGTTGCAATACAGTAACTTTCTGTAAGCGCTTTGCCATTGATCTTGAATGAATGTTAATGAATAAGGTAATATTGATAGCTGTTAATTGGAACTCATTGTAGCTACTCAAATGTTAGAAATATTTTGTCAAGGAAATACTTATTCGCGTGTTATATTTATATTATCTTCTTCAAATATCAAGTCAGTCCTTGAAGGATAAACGAGCTTCATATTTCCTTCTATATCAACAACTTTAATTTGCTCTACCGTTATGTTATGATAATTTTCACTAGTATCAGATTCAAGCGAACAGCCAAGTCCCAATGTAACCATTTCCTTCAGGAATTGGTCCAGAACTTTCCTGTTAATTGAGAATAATAAACGTTTAGGAAAATGGCACTCTTGTTTCATTTACTTTAAAACATGTCACTTGGTTTATCTCACCTGCAAACCTGCTGCGAACTAGCGCTGGTTACTTCGACGAACATGGACTTAGTAGTCGTTGTCATTTTTGTCACGTCGCTGTTTGTTATCGGTGGGAATGAAATGACTTGTCCCGAGCTATCCAGTAGACAAGGATAAAACGGTTTTCCTTCCAACAGATAAAGATACCTGTGAATGCCCGAATAAACGTTACGCTTTTTTTCTCGTCGCAAGTTATCAGCCTCTGTTTGCAAACGGTGGAACAAGGCAGCGCCAGTATAATATTTCTGACGCGTGAGCGGCTTGATTTCAATCGCCTTTGGAAGTTTCGCGGTGTATGTAAGGTTGCCTGGAGAATAAAAAAGATACCGGTGAATATTTACAAGACATGATGCAACATGTTATAAAATGCAGTAAGTGGAGTTCTGTACGTCGCACAATGACTAATAGTCATAGCAACGGCACAAGAAACGTAACATTGTGCATTTCGAATGATAATGAGAATACGTGGACTTTACCAGGAGCTATAGAGTCCAAATCATGCGTGGCTATCGTTGCAGCATTTCTCTTCTCGCAAACGGTGTCATGTAACTTGCTTTGCAATTGAATAAATTTCTTCAATGATTCTTCGGTAAATTTCAGGTTCCGTACGACACAGGCGACGATATGAGGTCGAACAGTTTTGACCTGTTCGGTAATTTCAATGGCAGGTGTTTGATCCATGACTTTCAAAACATGTAATTGATGCGCCAGTTTCTCAATGGCAGAAGGAGTACTATCATTACTTTCCGACGTTTTTCGACCCTTTTTACCTTTCTTGTTCTTGCCCCCGCCGCCACCTCCAGTGGATTCACCAAACTTCGGACAGTTTTGCCTGACATAATCTAGCACTTGTTTGGTTCTACACTGATCGACAAGTTTATACAACCGTTTGTCGGACAACAGGTTTCCCTTCAGATTCAGCTCTTTCAATTTATTGCAATCCGACAATTCGTTGGGAACTATCAGGATGGAATTATCAGAGAGATCCAATAGTTTCAAGGATTGCAGGACGCTGATATTTGCTGGAATTTCTTTGATCTTGTTTCCGTTCAATTTCATCTCCGAGAGATGAACCAGTTCGGCATAGCATACGTCAGGAAAGGTCTCGAATTGGTTATTGGACAAATCTAAGATGCTGAGTTTATGATTGGCAGCCTGCGAAGGTAATCGTGTCAACAGATTGGAGCCAAGATTCATACTCATCAATTGTGGCAAATTTCCTAGCGTTTCTGGAACATCGTTCAAACTGTTGCGAGACACATCGAGAACTTTCAGCTTTGACAAACGATCGATCGTATCGGGTAGTTTGGTTAATTTGTTCGAATGTAAAACCAGATTCGTTAAGTTTTCCAACTTTTCGATATCTGCGGGAATCTCTTCCAGTATCGTGTCGTTTATGTTTAAGTAGTTCAAGCCTTGTAGGTTAAAGATATTCTTATCTAAACCATGTCTGGTTAACCTCTGCGAAACGAACGCTCCAGATAACACCAATTCGTGTCTATTTTCTTTATGCGCTTGTCGGACCTCTTCCCAACTGTCTGCAAATGCCATTTTTAACGATTAAGACAAATTTTCACACTTTCGCGAATCACTATATGACATTTTAGGTTAGGGGCTGCCGGTGCGTGCCAGATCTCGAGTCGGTTATAAAGTCTTCGATATTCGCCACTGTTCTCCGACACTCGATAATCGAAACATTTGCGACATCCTGTCGGTAAAAATATGTCGACGCAAGTTCGCGGCTCTGGGCTGCGGTGGTCACGCATACACGTAGATGTAGGCGTACACGTACACGTCTTATGGAGTCCTTCGAGTTGAACACCGGACTGCGGTTCAATTGTTTCTGTACGTTGGGTTGCCTGTCGCCAGGCGTGACGAAGTGCCGACATGCGCTGACCTCCGATTTCTTCGAAACGCTGTATATCATACAAAGTGTATCCCGCATTAACATGGATGAAATCCCCTCATCTCTAAAATCTTTTTCTGGCTTTCTTTGGTTTCATCGAATCAGTTTTATACAATATGAATATTATTATTTTTATTAAAGAAAACATTGCCGATTGTTTTTAGACCTTCCACAAGGGTTCTCCGTCTTCAACAACCAGAAAAACCCAACATTTTTGTATTTTACATCTTATTTGGTCTCTGGGAAGGCTCTAACGCGATTTTTATTCATTTTGTTGATAAAATATACGTCAAATAACGTGAGAGCATACAGGTCAAAAAGAATTTCTATCAACAGTAGATGATGCATGTATAAATCACAGTCATAATGATAATAGTTCAGAGTAAAATACAAGTTAAGAAATCTTTGTTATTAACAGCGGTTGAGGAATGTAAAGTACCAATAGTTCAGCTAATGTTAAGTAAATGACGTAACAAATAAGTGATCATGGTCGCTAGCTTCATTTATCCGAATGCATCCCGCATTATCCTTTGTAACTGAATTACGAAATGAATCTGATCCATTTCATTCACACGATTGGCGGAGAAAAAATGTTGGACATTAATTGTGAAAAAGGCTGAGTTAAACATTTCGTTGACTCTCGTTCGAATCTGTGCGAGATCCTTCGGGAATGGTTGGCCACAACGTATGTTTGCCGATCCTTGAAACAGATGTAACTAAAAATCTACTTCAATATTTACAATCCATAGACCGTATCTTCAGGCATAGATAAGTAGGATTTCGAAACGTGGAAATATTCTATTTTTATTACCCGTATTTATTACTACTTTTTTCTTTATCGTCCCATGGAGCAAATACCTTGAATTTGAAATACACAGAACAATAGGAACATAAATAACATCGAGGATTTCTGATCGTAACAAATCCCGAGCTTCGGTCGCTCCGTATATGCGAACTACAACGCGTCGCGATCCGATTTCGTTGATCGAAGTGGCGATTCACGCCCATTATTACGCAAGAATTGCGATATGTTGCTAGTAAATCACTTGAAATCCTATGACGAAAAGGTCCACCGAATCATATTTTTTCCACGATTCTCGTGAAGGCAAAGAAGTCATTCTCCGATGAAACGACGCCAAGGTGATCGCGATGGCCCGAAGTAACCGCACAACGAGAACACCTAGCCGATGCATAGTCACGGGCAACAGTCGCACAATTCCTGACGGAAACGTGTTGGGAGTCATGCGTTTCGTTGTTCCAATGAAGCCTTGTAGCGTTAAATTGCGGCTGAACTTGACCAGCCAAACCTTCTAGCCATTCACAGTTTATGAATCACAAATTACCGAGGCATTCATTGCTAATGGAATATTTCCACACAAAAAAAATATTGCCCCGTAAAAATACGATTTACTCGATTTTAATGGACATTCGAAAAGTTCATTCGAAAAAAAAAAATTTATTACGTTGCCGCTCGAGCAATGATCCCAAAAAACGTTTCTGAATGAAGATTTCAGCAATCGAACATACATGTTATGCTTCCGACAAAGTCACGCTCCAAACCCAACAGAAACAAATCTTCATCGGTAAACCATAAAGACATATGTATTTCTGATATCTAGTTCTGGCGACTAACAAGTCGCAGGGACGAGCTTTCTAGGAAACGAGTAATCTGAATCGGAGCAACGCCTCCGACTGGTCACCGAGCGCGCATAGTAATTTTCAGTCCAGATTAGACACATCGCGTTACAGAGCATAGACGAATTTATGCAAATTTATTCCTAGTACACTAAATTACCGCATCGAATGTGTAACAGATTTCGAACCGGTTCCATGATAGTACGACCCGTACTGATATTCGGCTTCCTTTGCAATATACTTCTGTTCGTCTGCCGTTGCCAAGGGATAACGAATCCGGGGAATAATGGCATTACACGAAAAGATTAGCAGCTCCGTGATCGTTACGAGGAATGTTCGTATTCATAGAAAAGAGACGGCTGGCTGTATTATTTCTGTACGCGCACATTGATCCTTCGATGGGAAAGAGTCTGCGGAAAGATGAGGCGTCAAACTTGTTGCGATGACGTCTCTTCTCGTATCCTCGTCGCGGCGTCAACGCGGAAGATCAAACGATGTGAACCGAAGCGGAATATTTTACGAGTATTTTATAATTTTGAAATGCAGTTGTACGTTTTTGCCGGTGGCAAAAAATCTTCGACTTTTGATCCTGGACGTGGAATTCGCAGAGTCGGTGTCATAAGCGGTTTTCAGGGGTAATGACTCGACGCAGACGTGATTCCTGGGTGCCGTCCTTCGGGACGGTGAATAACCGTAAATTTTATGTATCAGCAAAATTCGTTTTCGTATCGTTAATTATCGGGAATTTTTCGCAGTAATGAATTTTCACCTTCGATTTTGCATACATTACAGCGGCGTCGGCGGCTCGTAGCTACGAGGAAACGACCGCAACCTTGAAAATTTCGCTTCGACAGATTTTGCAAGAGAGACGATGCCTCGCGCGATTAACGAGAAGTATTTATCCGTACGGTACGATTTGCATGTGAATGAGCGGAGAAGCTATTTCTACCCACACGATCTTGATGTTTGAAGAAAGAAAAATAGTAGTATTTCAAACTAATCGTCGTCAATACGTCTTTAAGAGCAATGTCAACTTCCTTAACCGATTTCCGATCCCGGGGAAGTTGTTCCTCAATTCCGAGAATACGAAATAAGCCATCGAGCCTCGTTCGCGCGATTCCGTCGTCCGTCTCGGGTTTTCACTAAAAAGGTTCCAGTTTCCGGTTCGCCGTTCGCGGATTATCTTTGTTGGCCACCAAGCTTCCGTATCTGGAGTGGGGCTCGACGTGTCGTTCGCGATATATAAGGAACCTGGCGCCGTCCAACAATTCGTCAGTCAAAAAAAGGTTCTTGCAAGAACAGTAACAATATCCACGAGAAGGCAGGTACATGCAACCGTGAAAAACATTTTTCCCGACACCTTCGTGCGAAAGATAAGAGAAACAAAAGTAGGTTATCAACTGTATCGAGAATATTTTTCTTTATGGCACCGAGAAGGTTGTCTTCGTAGTTTAAATAGCTCCGCGACGCTCATCCAATTATCTATAATTTACCGATACCTCGTTGCGTTCGCTACATACAAATCAGTTTTCTAGCCGAGTCCCACGGTGTCGTTTTGCAATAATTTTTTTTTTGTTGCTGTTGTTGTCGTTGGATCCAGATATTTCGACATGCAAACGAGAATTTTGCTTCTGCTGTGCGCTCTGGTGTTTGATCCGAGCAGAGCTTTGCCGTATCAAAATCGTCGCGACGTCTTCGACAATGCTGTGGACAGTCCCGACGGACCTATGAGCCATCTTCAACACCTCGAACATATCCTCTACGGATTACCCGACAACGAGACTGGAGACAGAGTAGCAGCGTGGCACGAAGGGATGGACGTTAACGCCGAGGAACTTGGAGAATACGCGGAGGGTGATATCCTATTCCCAGCCGGAATGGGGCGCAACGGACTCAAGTCAGACTCGACGCGGTGGCCCGGTGGTGTCATACCGTACATGATCAGCCCCTACTTCAGTAAGACCATTTCCACTCTAGATACACTGTAAAAAATCGGAAGTCAATTTTCACTCGGAGTTCCGGAGTGAAAATGAAAAACGCTCCGCGTAGGAAGTACACTTGCAGATTTCTACATTTTTTTATACGAATTTAACGAACACTGTGCGTGTAGCTTTTTCACTGATTCGAAAATTGCGCGTTCACTCCGCAAATCACTCGCAGTGTAAAAATGTGTAAAAATGATTTTTGTACGAAAAATATCCAAATACGTCGATAGTTCGATTTCTCGAACGTGAGTTATTTGACCGTCGATGGGTCCAGGACCGACGAACATTGCGAAGGAAAATCTTGAGGTTTAGAGAAATTGTTTCGTAAAGTATTCCCGCAGAATTTGGCAGTAAAGACTCGTGTATATGTTTCAGCTGGAAAAAATCTGCAGATGATCAAGGATGCGATCGAGGACTATCACAAGTTTACGTGCATCAGGTTCAAGGAATACAAGGGCGACGAGAACGATTATATCAGAATTACAGCTGGAAATACGGGCTGCTGGAGCAGCGTTGGCCGCATCGGAGGGCCACAGGACGTAAATCTGCAGGTTCCCGGGTGTACGACGAAGAAAGGTACCGTCATACACGAATTGATGCACGCCGTGGGATTCTTGCACGAGCAGAACCGATGGGAGCGCGACGACAACGTTATCATTAACTGGAACAACATCCAATCAGGTTCGCATTCTCGCTCGTTCGCTTTAAAAAAACGGTGATGGTACAAAGTTTCCTCGGTGTAAATTATCCATCCGTGTAATCTCAACACTCTGTAATCTGCTCCCTTGTTATACAGTTCGGATTTATTCCTAATATTTTTATTTAACGAGGAACAATTGACGATTCAATATTTCGAACTACCTAATCGATAACCATTAATTACACTTATTCGTACCCTTTGAATTCACCACGTTGCTCGGCGTAAATTTTGCACCCTACGCGTTAAAAATTCTCACACCGAGTCTAACAAATTTTTTGGCGAAGTTATATCGAGTGCAATTTTGGATCGTTCATTTGCTTAATCTTGTGCAGGACGAAGGAACAATTTTGAAAAAGCTACGAAGGATACGACGGATGCTTTTGGAGTTGGCTACGACTACGGCAGCGTTATGCATTATTCCTCCAACGCCTTCTCTGTGAACGGCCAGAACACCATCGAACCGAAGGTGAGTGACATTCGAGAGAGAAATCAAAATGTATTGCGCACCAGAAGCGACTGGCTTTACAAGAATGCGTTCGTCTTTCAGACACCTGGAGGCCTATTGGGCTTGCTCGACGAGGTCTTCAACGGCAAAACCAAAGCTGTATTGGGCCAACGCGAAGGATTCAGCAAGAAAGATATTCAGAAGATTCGACGTATGTACAAATGTACGAAACGCAGGAGAAGCTACTACTAAGAGTCGAAGGCGATCGTGAATAGTGTCTTTCCGTTCGAGCACTAGGCATTATCTGCACAGTCTTAATTTAGCCGTCGTGACACTCGTTTCGCCAATTTTCCCAGTACACGCATGACAGTACGTAATAACCGAATAACTCCTCGCGTTCCGGTTTCGAGTTGACACTCGTGTCTCGCAATTTTCCTAACGGTAGACCTATTCGACGTATAATATATTTTTTTTTATGACGAAAAATAGACTCCTCGGTGAGTTTGGGTCGCAACTAGTCTTCGCATATCGAGTTTAACATATCTATTTATGATTTAACTTCTACTTAAGACTTTTAGAAATGTTAAGGTATGTTTAGGCTTCTTGATCGCTCGGAATTCTGGAAACGTGAAATTTGACTAGAATTTTGGAGTTGCTGACTTCTGAGTTTGAAACGAATTCCGACGCGCGTATAACTGAGGTGAGAACAAATCAGTCACGTGTCTTGGATGAGTTCAGTCTGATTCATAAAGCATGTGCGACGTCGCTGCAATAAACCAAAGTACAATTTTAGTCAAGTAAGATATCGATAATCGCACGACGAAATAGCATGTATCCGCGTCTCGCGTCACCCTGCGACGACGAGTCGCTGAGGAGGTAGAAGAAGGTCTTGCGGCAACGACGGACGTCTTATCCTTCGATTATTTGTAATTATTCTTAAGAGTGTGATCAAATACATAGAATTCGCAAATTAACACTGTTTATTTCAATCTGTCGAATCGTTTTCCGCCACGTCGATAGCAGCGGCTGCGGCAAAAAAAACCGTCGACCTTGAATCGTCGCTGTTTGATCCTCCTCGTTTCGTTTGGTAGTTCTCAATTTGTTGCTAGTTTTTGCATTGCAGAGCTGTGAATCGACGGAAATTAATTATGCGCGCCGGTGAAACTAACGTAATGTCGGGTCCTTGCACTTTACATTCTTCGACATCTTCCTTGAAGCGAGATAAAAACAAACTTCGTGACTCTTAATGCTGCGTTACGTGTAGCTAAAGGTTCCTCTACAAAAATGAGATATTCACGAATAAAAGCGACAAAACGATTTTCCCTGGAATAAAAGCAGCAAAAACATTTTCCCTCGAATAAAAGTACCAAACTCATTTCTATTTTACGAATACTAACACCAAATTTTGTATTCTGTTTTACCTCATAAGTATTCGAGGACTCGACGACAATCTTCAAGTACAGTACGTTTCACAATCATTGGATCTTACAGTTAGTTTTTACACTTTACCTCAAAGTTGATTGGATCGTGCGACATTTCACTATTGATGAAAACCAAATCGGAGGTACTTGAACTAAAAAGACATTTGTGGAGAACAAATGTACCATCGTTCCGCTACTTTTCTCAAAAGCCAGGGAGAAAATGGAAAGAGTGACGAGAATGCGAAGAAATAATAGCGATACGAATGAAAAAAAAAATGATGAGCAGTTTTAATCGCGGTTATACTCATGCATGAAAATGAACTTGTTCCAGGGAAAGTTTGAGCGTAATTGCGAGATCGTCGGAGTAAATTGCGCGCGACCGTTCGTGATTTCCGGTCTGGGAGCAATTTCTTATCAGGTCCGATGAGATTTCCCGAATATGAAATGAAAGTCGGTCGTTGATGCGAGGTAAATAATCATGGATTGAAAAATTGTCTTTGATGCAGTAAAATTACACTGCGCCGTGTATTGCATATGTATCGGTACTAATTAATACTATCGTTACAAATCGTACAATTAAAGGTAGAAATTAGAATTACTGCATGGAAATGCGATAATTAAGTAGATACAGACATTACTCTAACTTTGATTGTTGACATCAGCTGCTTTTCTTCGTCTCCGGTCGATTATAGCACGAGCGTGTTGCAAGGACGCCGAGTTGTCGCGTTCTTGTCGCTAAAATAATTGCAGCCGATACTCTGCATCCGATATCGAAACGACGATACGTCGCTCGGCAACCTATTATCGAGTTCTTTAAACGTAGCTAAGAAAAAAACAAAAAACGGTGTCTAATTTGACTGGACGAAAAAAAGCAAAACTGTTGATAAACGAGTATGATCGTTTCTCAATTCATCGGGAGTGTTCCTAGCGACGAGCCTACCGGTAGCTCGGTCTTTGAGTTCTCTTTGGCGAAAACCTCGTCCTGGAATCCTCGGAGAACAGTCATGGACGAGGTCTTCGATTTATCTTCGTTACGTTTGGTACTCTGGTCGTGCATTACTGGAAATAATTTATCGGAGATTCCTTCGTGTTTCGTGCGTTGATTTCCTTGGTAGGAAAACTTTCCTCGACCAAGGAAAGTTCTTTGGGAGTTTTATCCGATCCACGTCCGTCTGATCATGTCGGCCGCCTTCTCGCCGATCATGATCGCCGGGGCGTTCGTATTCCCAGACGTGACTCGAGGCATGATACTCGTGTCGGCTACTCGCAGATTTCTGACACCTCTCACTCTGAGCTCGTTGTCGACGACAGCCATGGGGTCTGTAGCCGGTCCCATCTTGCACGAGCCCGCCTGATGGTTCTCCGGTGCCGTGTCGTGCTTGATGGCGCATTCCCAGTAAGCGTCGCAACCAAACTTCAAATGCTCGCAGTTCGCGACGGGCGTTTTGTCCAACTGGAATCCGTACCTCTTCAACGCACCGGTCTCAGCCAACTTTATGCTGAATTTTATACCTTCGACCAACCCGAGCACGTCGTCGCGATGCGTCAGGTACTTGGGATATATCATAGGTTTCGCGAGCGGATCTTTGCTGCGCAGTCGCAAGTATCCGCGACTCTTCGGATGCAGGAGTGTCGGAATCACGTAGATACTACGATTGGCACCCTTCTTCTCCCCGACCATTCCTGTCTCCGCGCAATCGGCCAGGTAGCCACCGAAAATCATCTGGATGTCCGGATGATCTTCGCGAGGGTCGGCATATTTCGTGTTGATCATCGCAGTTACCTCGGAAATTCCTGAAAATCGCATTAACGCAACGTTACTCGCGACCGTCCGGAACATAATTATGATAATTACGTAACGAATAATAGAATTATATAATTTTTAAATACATAAATAAATATATTTAAAAAATTCGAAAAATATGATTATAATCATGTTCTCGAATATCTGAAAGTGCGATTCAGGATTTTCCCGCGCTCAGCATGAATATCGCGAGGAAATTGTACGATTAGCAATGCATCGAATTGTCTGGCTGGTTCGGTGTAATGATCTTCAACCTATAATTTCCACAACCGGTTAGCTTCTTCCGAATCGCTGCATCGAGTACCGTCGAAGCTATGACGCACGCTGCGTAATTACAAACGGTAGGTAATGTTGATTGGCCGGTGAAAAAATCAATCGACATTTCGCGAACGCGAACAGGATATCAGCGCGATCGAATGAAGCGTGAAAAATCGCGGGGCAATCACGAGAAGTCGAGGTGGGATTTGTGTATTTTTTTTTTGTAACAGACGATCGCGTGAAATTTGAAAAGTGTGGATTTATTGGAATAATATTCACGGATGCGCGAGAGCTTGGAACGAGCTCGAAGTACGCGAAAGGAAATTAGTATACGGGAGCATTGTTCAGCGCGGAAGGTTGAGTAATGACTGGTGCGCGAGATGCTTTCGAATTCTGTGTCTACGTAGGTAGGTACAACGGCGCGAGGTAAATACTATCGGTACAGTTTTGTCGAACCGGTGGGAAAATATCGTTGAAACCCTCAACCTCGATGCAGGAACGAGTTGGGCGTGACTCGAGCGCGGATTCCGCTTCTCGCGGTAGATATATCAGCAGGTACACCAGAATCGCGAGTTGCGAAACGCAATTTTAGTAGCCGGAATATTTTCAGCTGGTTATATCGGCGAACATACAGGCCCAGCGACTCGCGCGCTCACCTGTGCCAGACATGAGACCGTCCCTGAAGAGAAGATATTCCATGGCGGTAGCCCAATTCAAGGGAGTCGTGTCCGTGTCATTGATGGTGAACGCCAGGGCGAAAGCGACGTGGTTGTGCAAATTTTTACCAACTCCTGGCAAATTGTGATAGACCGGTACGCCAACCGCTTCCAATTCTTCCCTCGGTCCGATGCCGCTGTTGAGGAGTATTTGCGGCGAGTTGACGGCACCTGGAAGAATCGTAGCATTGCCAAGATACGTTTCTCGTCACATATCCGAGAACGCGAACGAATATCTTTTTCTACCGGTAAACCACAACATTTTGTCGTCATTTACGTAAGCTTTACCGCGGAGAGGTTCTAATTCGTTTCGATGCTAGCGGCAACGGATTAACGTCACCGAGAGGTAGGTACTTTCTACGCTGGATTTCACACGGAGCTGGTATTTTTTTTTTATCCAATACGATTTCCTACGTATACATCTACAGTGGGTTGCCAAATTATTGGGGACAGTTGGAGCTAACAAATTGGTTTTCATAGAACTCATTCACCTGGTATCATAATAAATGGCAGTACATAGTTCGCCAAAATAAGTAAGATTACCTCTCGATTGGTATTATTTCCGTACTATTTCTTAAATATATCTGTCGTAGCGAGCTGCTAACAATTATTGTATCAACGAGTAAATCTCGTTTCTGAATAAATCAACTTTGGAATTTTTCTTACCTACTTAAAAATTCGAATTTCAATTTCTTCTTCATTTTTTAAAAAGGACACAAACAGCTCAACGATTCGTGAATTATTTTTTTATCATCCCAATTAGATGCTCTTCCATATGAGAATTACCAGTAAGACCTATTATCCACTATATACCAAAAAAAAAAAAGAACAGTTTAACTATAAAATACCAAAATCTTTGTAACGTCTCTGTTAATTATTTTCGTCAACTACTTCAATAATGACTGTTTTTTTTTAGCAAATACTTGATATCAGATTACAAAAGATATGAGAATGATAATTTGGCAATCTGATGTACGGTTAAGGTATGTTGAGATGTTGTTACCTCCGCTGATGATTATTTCCTTCTGCGCCATCACCTGGTGAAGCTGTCCTTCGTGGACGAACTCGACAGCGTACGCGCGTTTGTTGTTGTCGAGGAGGACTCTGGTCACCGTTGAGTTGAGCATCACGTGAAGATTGCGGCGATTACGTGCTGGTCGCAAAAACGCACGTGCGGTGGAAAGTCTGGAGCCGTTGCGCGAAGTTGTTTGGGCGATGGCGAAGCCCGTATGCGTGCGTCCATTCAGGTCACCGACTCGATAACCTGAGGGAATAAATACGTGGGAGCGCGTGAACAAGTACGCGCGATCTCTCTATCTGGAGCAAATTTTAATAACGGTGAGCCGCGAAGGCCGCTGGCGCCGGCCATTTCGCGTCGGGGAATCGAAGCAAGGACAAGAGATTTCAAGGTCGTTGGGGACAACGCTTGCCAAATAAGTCTTCGAGTCCGTGAAGTCCATCGGCAAAAAAAGTGACAGCTTGCACCGATTCTACTTTCAAGTATCCGCAGTCTCGCGAGTGGTACGACAAAACTCTATCGAGTTACGTTGCATCCGAGTGAAAATGTTTGCGGTTCGCGGGACCAAGTTTTTTATGCATCGCGCGCGATTGCTTTTATTTTGATAATATTTATACGAAACCGGATATCGCGTGGCGATATCTCGAGGACAACGGGGAGCAGAAAAAACGAGGAACAAATCTGCTGCTCGAGTTTCGGGGTTCAGACAAGCTCTGCATGACAGACAGCCGTGCTGCTCGAGGAAGTCGTACCAAGTTCTTCGCCAGCTTCCAAAATCGCGTGACTCAGAGGCGGATGATAGGCGAACTTTGTGATGGTCAATGGTCCTCCGGTCGCGTGATATCCTTGGTCCATGTCGTTGGCTTGCTGATTATCCTCGCTCTTCATGAAGTACGGAAGAACCTCTTCGTAGGACCAACCAGGATTTCCCAGCTTCGCCCAGTCGTCGAAGTCCTTGCGTGACCCTCGCATGTACATCATACCGTTCATCACGCTGGTTCCTCCGAGGACCTGAATCACGTCGCGAAATTTTTTTAAAACTCTACAAGAAACCAGACTCCTCGTTGCGCAATTGACACACCGACGCAACGAAACGAGCGATGCTTTCGAATCGAACGGGCATAAAGAAAACTCGAAAAGTCGGCTGTAACGGAAGAAAAAGGGTGAACGTTTCCGCGATCCGTGTGCTCCTCGCGCTACGTGAGAGATATCCGACTTTCTCGAACACCAAAAATGGCAGAACCATGTGAAACGCGGTTACGTAGGCGTCAAAGACGTCGATGAGATTCTTTATCAATATTACTTGTTCTCATTTCGAAAGATCTAGAAAATGTACGATCGACTTGCCCAAAAGAACCGACTATCTTGTGCCCACCCTCCTTTGAGAATATGCTACTTCGTCACATTTCACTTCTCTCTTCAGAAATCTCTTGACAATAGATTTATCGATCAATCTATTGACTATTTTTGATTTTCTGAGACAGCTCTTAAAACACCAGAATCTAACATATTTTCGTAGGAAATTTAAGGCAAAAAATAGTTTGTTTTTTTTTTGAGCCACTCTAATGTGTATGCAGAGGGTGTTCTATTATTGCTGGACGACGCAAGAGCGAAAGATCTTCGCTACTAATAATAAAAGTCGCGTTTGTCTTACCTTTCCTCGCGGCCAATAACACTTCTTGTCGCCCTTGTTGAGGCAGGCTTCGTCCTCGCTCTCCGTCGTGTATTGCCAGTCGATATCGCTACCGAGGAAGTTGAAGAAAAACGAGGGAATCTGAGTGCCCGTTGGTTCATCCAAGCCAGCTTCCAGCAGTAACACCGAAAATCTCCCATCCTCCGACAACCTCGCTGCGAGAGGTGCTCCCGCACTTCCTCCACCCACCACTATGAAATCATACCTGAAAACGTTTCTTCGTCTCAAATTGTCATCATTTTTCTATCATCTTTTCAATACGCCGCTCGCCGTTGGTAAAAAAGGCAGAATGCTCGCTTTGGGAAAGAGCTGATCGAAAGTTTCGTTCGTGTCGCAAGTAGATACATTTCTGCGGTTGTTCGTGGAAAGAGGATATTTATATTTCCAACTAGGTGCAAGGATTCATAACACTTGCGAAATTCCTTTACGCAATTTTTCATTCTCCTGGGGGCAAAAAAAAGTTGCCATTCGGCACGATGCCGAAACGACGATTACGGTACCAAAGCGACGTGACTCCGTCGTGGAAATGACAGTGATAATCTGCGAATATCGGTAAAAAATATCTCCGCAAGAAATATCTTCCCGACCACCTTGAAAAAAATGTGGGAAAATCGACCTTATATTTATTCGAGAATCACTAATATATCCAGTTTTAACGCTCTGGTTCAGCTAGTCGACCTACTCTTTCCTAAGGCTATTCGGACATTCTCATTTGAATGGTAAATACATTTAGGTAAATGTGAGTATAATAGCGCCGTTTTGCCAGGCGGTTCTCATTTTTTTTCTAAACATATCATTCGTCATCTCGAGATCAACGACCCAGAGGAAAGAGTTGTGCGTAAAAGAGAAAATGAGCCGGTGAAAAAGCGGTAAAGTAATTGGTAGTCAGCGACTTGTTTGTAAATGATATCCGAAATCTGAATCTACAGGCTATCGAGGTTTAAATGGTCCAGGCAGAGTGACTCGCATCGAGGAACGAAAAAAGTCGTATTGTGGCACAGAACAACTTCGGCGCGAGAAGTACGGGACTTATTGTCCGGTATAAGTATCGATGACTCGCAAAAATGACGTCTAAACATCTCGTTGCGATTATCTCAACGAAAGTAAATTCCGCAACGATTACCTATACGGAGCACGAAGTGACGTTCGTTTTCAACGAAAAGTTGATCCGTGCCATCGCAAATCACCTTTGCCAATTCTGATCCACGACTTTGATCCACTCTGGTAATAATAATTAATTTATAAACGTACATAAAAAGGTTTTTTCGCTGTATGTTATGCATTGAATAAGGAGCACAACGAGAAAGAAATGAGCCACTTTTGAGAGCGATGGAATGAAAAATTAAATAAAAAATACGATAACAATATTTTGAGTCTAGGAGTATTACGAGAGTATAGTATTGGACAAGTACCTATGTTTCGATCGGAGTTTCTGTGGAGGAACGTGATTTGGAGGAACGCGTCGTTTAGCATGATCGAAACGATTATACGTAAAACCACAGACCGCGTCGACCGCGGTAGTCGGACCGTGACTCATTGTTTACATTTCCTAGTGTGAAATCTCGATTCTTCCTCGTTTCTAGTCTCTTTTTTCGGAGTATTCAATTTTTGGTAAATTGCACCGACGCGTTTTACATTTTTTCCTCTTGTTTGTAACTATTGATGAGCAGCAGTGGCGGAATTACGTAACGTAAACGTCGAAGGCTACAGGCTCAAGGTTTTTTCCGTTTGTTGCGTGAAACTGCGTTCTTTGACGGTGCGATGAAAGGATGGTGGGTTTTTTGAATTTTTTAACATTTATTCAAGGAACATACAACGACGAGCTCACCTCGGATCCACGTCGTTTCGAGGAAGTGGCCGGTTGCACGGATCTTCGAGATCGCACTGGCTGCGGAGAAAGACTTCCAGAAGTCCCATGAACAGCATGAAGGAGGGTCCACCGCATGTCGAGGCCAGAGTAGGCCCCGTTGACGCGGCCAACGGACAATTACAGCTCATCTGCACAAAGAAACGAGAGAAATCCGTGAATATTTACCGAACGACGTCTCCAGCCTCCGGGCACACTCTAAGTTTAAGGGCTTACTGTTAGACTACCGCAGACGCTCCCAAGAAAAACGACTACTTTTAGGAATTTGAGATATTAAGTATGAAAGTTGTTGAGCTCAATAAATACACTGCGAAGCTATATTCGAAAATAAATATTTCTTTATTCATTTTACTTGATATGAATTTACACAGAAGGCAACTCTTCGAAAAGGACGCCACTGTCGAGCTCTTCGCAACAAATCATCCGAAATTCGGACACCGTACATTTTGAGTGATATAAAAAAAAAACTCGAATCGAAAGTCAGCTGCGATACGAGGGGGACTGAGTCATTTTCGAAACTCGACGTGACTCGTCGACTGTATCCGTACGTTATTCTTCGCGCAGTTTTTCACCTGCCCGACGCAATTTTATTCCTCGAATGTTTCAGCGCTGAAAATGCCAAAAGTACGCGGCGGGAAGTTGGCTAAAAACTGAGCCAAGTCGACGAACTTTCACCCATGAAATTTCGCAGCAGCTACGAATCTCTTCGTCATCGAGTGATCATCGGTTTCCGGATAATCCAGGTACTAATTCTCCTAGCCGAGAGCTGGATTCGGACCAGTTCTTATCCATTTCCTCGTCAAGACATCCCCCAATAAACGAATCCATCGATCCTCGCGTGACCGGATTCGGAGCAAACCTGTATAATTCATTAGTCTCTCCTCGTATCACGCGACGTAATCCGACAGGAAGGAATATATAACCGGCGCTCCAATTTCAGTTTCTCTTTTATAACCTCGGTATTTGCGGAAATTTCAGAACTCCCCTCCGTCCGCGATCGACCCGAACCCATGTTAAAAAAATGTCTTTTCCCGACTCTTTACCGATTTTCGCACACTCTTCGTCGTCGATCAGTCACGTGGCTCGCGCGAGCTCTGGTGTCCGCGGTTCGCGGTCAGTGAACGTAACGGCAATATACAGTTCGCTGTAGAAAATCGGGAGCGAATCTGGAGTGGAAATAAAAGGGACTCCGCGTGCGGAGTAAGCATGGAGCCAAACATTTTGTCACGGTCACGTATAGAAACTTGAGAAATGGAAATGAAAATCGATTAAAAAACACCCACACTCCGTGAATCACTCCTGAAACTTTTTACACTGCTCGCTGGGAGAATTGCCAAGTGTTCATCGGACATCGAACGATTTGGCGTGGAAATCTCGAAGCTTGAATCGTTTTCGCAACTCGTAGCCCCGAGCCCGTGCGATAAAAATCGAAGCGAAGTGTTTAGCTTTCACACGGAAATCCAAAGTGACAACGGTCGACGTTCGCTCCGAGATCAATGGGTCAAGCCGTTTCCCCGTCCTGAATCCTGACGCTCGTGATAGGAAATTGCAGAATATCGACAACGACCACCGAGGTTGGTCACGAATTGTCGAGCGGCGACCCACCGGATATGTCGAAAGCCCGCAGCATTGTTGCTGTTCGTTAGCAACTTCCTAATTTCATCGTCCTTCGACAAATTCATATGTAATTGTCTCTGCTTATCTGCATCACGAACTACCAACTGAAACCGACTAGCTGATGTGCTACTTGATTACTATTTTGAACGTGGTGTAACGAAACGAGAGGGGATGACATGACGAGCAGATTAAATTCCTCTCGAGCAAAGGCCTCCAGCGTTTTGCTATTGGAGTTCAGCGCGGGGTAACGAGGTATGCGGGCAGCGAGAGCTCGTCCTCGTATACATGCTTCCACAGAAAACGAACTTTTCTTCTCGATATTTCGTTCGGAAAACATCGCGAAGACTGCACCAAGAACTTGTTTCTCGAAGGCTATCGCGGCGTGTGGCCATAAACAGGAGTATATTGACTCGCCCGAGGAAAGGGATAAAAATAATACTTGAACCTGTTTCGCAAGGCAACGATTCGTCCACGAACGAATGATGGACCAAGTACTGGTCTCTATTTTGCGTATAATCGCACGGATCGAGCGAGATCTGTAGCCCGCGTAGAGTCGCCAAACAGCGACCCTACCATCCTCAGCGGAGTCCAAGTCTATAATTTATAACTTCTCCTGGTTCTTGATAGTTCTGGTACCAATGAATTTCCTGAGCATGACTGCTTATTCTCTTCAACGGGACTCTTCAAAAAGAACTTGTTCTCATTTTTTCACGTAAAAATTGACAACTCAAAATTTTGGATATAGTGCAAGTAAATCCAAAGTTGTGATTTATTCTCCTTAGGAAATTAGTAAAAATGATCGTCCAGTTCCACTCTGCGTGTAATTTTTAGCGTTTAAAGTATCAAAAAATTTGACAAATTCAGTAATTCGAATGAAATTTTCCAAAGCATTTTTGCCAAATTTCTGGCCAACTCGGTATTAACAAATGGTATATTTATTTTTAATATCGTCTATATATTCTCGTTGGAATTATTTTTCATCCGAATCAGAGGCCTCACTTCTCCAAAAATTTGTTTTCCCATATAAATAACACGACATTTTTTTTTCGGTTTAAACTTGATTTTTTGACATTAATCAAATTTTTTCGGAAAATACGAGTATACAGCTCTTGTAGGGCACTAAATTTGCTACAAAAAAGTTCTTCTCAGCAAACGCTGTCCGACCAACAGCTCATGAGTTGTAGAGCTTGCAAGGTGAATGTTAATAATAATTGACATCAAATCTTTAAACTGCAATTTATGGATCCTATATTAGGAATCAACTTACAATAGATACTACGACGATATTAAATTTTTAATCTCAGAAACTACTATTTATATTTAGTAATTTGTGGCAGCATTAATGTTTGCTTATTAGTAAATTGTGCTTTGTATGCACTGCCACGACTTGCAATAAGTATTGTCTCTATTCTTCGTTATAAGTTAAACTCCGATTTATATTTATACCGAAATGACACACCTTCGTCTACATCCTCAGGTCACGCACCCCGAATAAAAGTGTGCGCATGACAGTTTTTTCTTATCTTGAAAGCGCTTATTTTGTTTTATAGATATTGGCATCGCGTAGACGATGGCAGCGTAAGAGGAAGCATATAAGAGGATGAAGGAGACAATAATTTTTCTGGCAGAAATTGGAGAGGAAATTTTCAGATAAAGTACTTAAACCGATGAAGATCCGTAAAGTTTTGCATGCGCGTTCGATGACCCTACTTAACGCTTGTCGAGAGAGTCGCGGTGATTCCCTCGTATGGTATAGTAGTGATACACACAGGTAACTTCGCGAGGCAGCTACTCGGTTGCAAAATCGTTACGCTTCTTGGTTACTTTCTTGCGTGTGACTCTCCGTAGCTTTGCGTTGAATAATACAACGATATGTAATAATGTGCGATGCGTCTGCCGCAGCATTGTCCATGCCTACGGATGCAGACGCACATTTCACTCGTATGATACCGTTTTAATGCCCTGGAGCAACGGCGTTTCCTTTTCTTAAGTAATCCCCTTTTTACATCTCTTGGGAACAAAGCTAAGTCCACGCGCATGCGATACAACGTTACGCGGACCTAATTGTAAGTATGTAGAGATGCGGGAAGCTTTATCCTCGCTGACGAACGATAAGCACGATATTCGCGAGGTTCTCGATCGCAGATCTGGGATGCATCGAAGGATCCGCTCACTTGGCAAATGTGGGCCGACACAGATTCCTCGAAGTACGGTCGTGCCAATTGATATATTACCACGCAGTAGTATCACGACGTACACCCCACTTTCACACCGGTGTCGAGGCCCGATCGTTTGAAAGTTTGACGTAACCTTGACTTAGGATTCGTTACCGTGCTCGCGAGAAATTTTTTCATCGATCTGGTTGGTTCGCGGAGCGCGCGATTCGAAGACATCAATCAACTCCTAAATGGATCTCGTACGTAACGATCTCGCGATAAATAGCCATAGCTCTACGAACTTTGCGCCACGAGTCAGGGGCGGATTTCTCTACAAGCTGGGTAGGCAAAAATTGGTGAGTTTTTTTTTTAGTAGTCGCACCCTCTCGAACTCGCGCGTCGAACGTCTAAGCACTCAAAAATATGCGCGCGGCAGCTCGCAAAAAAAAAAAAAAATTACTCGTATGGAGATTGCTATTATTAAGTGTTTGACTCATCGAGATAGATAGTTGCTCAATAGCTTACTCCAAATTCGTGCCTATCATTTTTATTTTGCTCTACTACAGATCACTTTTAAGTTGTTCATTATTTCAGCCATATCAATTCGTTTCTCGACCTTTTTTGGGCTTGCTTTCTCAATCTTTCCCTCCCAACACTCGTCCTACCAATATCAAATGATTGCTCACACTTTTGTTAAAATGTGATGTATATTCTAACAAAATATGTCGGAAAAACTTATTAGACGATAACAAAATGTCGTATTTCACAGGGAGACCAGGGGGGCGGCAATTTTCGTTGGTCTAGAGAAGCAAAGGTATTAAATCCGCCCCTGGCCACGAGCAGCTTTCCTTCGCAGTTCTCGTCCGGAGCCAAGAGATCTTCAGGCTCTGCGAGGCCTCGAGCATCGCGAAGCAGTTATCGCAGACGAACGGGATATAAGTATTTTTCGGAGCCATCAATCGCCATTAGATTACCAACTCGCGGCGTACGTTGGTACGGCGAAAATTGGGGCACGAGGTGATCGGTGTAAAAAACGACGCTGAAACGTCGATGAAAAAATGAACCTACTCAATTCGAAATAACGGACAGGCTTTCGACCAATCTTCGAGTTCTCTTCCCGACTTTCCGAATTTCCATACATGCGAAACGTTTTGCATACAAATCGTACGATATCCTGGTGAACAAAATCATGTATGTAGGTTCCCGTAGTTTATTATATTTTTTGCGTTCACGAAGCTATAAATTTGGGTCCGAAGACTCGTTCGAATAATATTCAGTCAATGGCGTCATTCTATTTTAAATACTCTGCTGGTTACGCGTTTTTGCAGCCTCAACGTTTACGATTATCCTTTCACGAGCTTCGCTACTCTTTGATACTTCGAACCTCGAGGACAAATTGAAACGATAACTTTTGCATTTTCGTGCCTCGATAAAATAATTTTGCGACATTGACATTTTTTAGCAATCAATATCATCGACATGGAAACAAAACACATACGCGAATTGCAGTGTCTGCACTTTGTACGAACATTTTTCGAATTTTATTTTACGCTAGGCGTGAAAATCTAATTTCGTATTCCATTTTATAACAATGTATCTAATCGGATTAATATTATTGCTGTTACCATAATTTCGCGACAAATCATTCGTTCTCGTTAGCCCATTTTATTCGATGCTGTGTCTGGATCTCACCAAAAAGTAATAAATGTTTTCGAACAAAATAAGGAAATAGTCTGATTTATTTTCAACACTCCTTGTAATAATTATCAAATCGACATTCATCGTCGGGCACTCTTATATCGTTAACGATCGAGTGGAGAGAATTTTATACTGGTCAAATCCACGACCAAAGTCGGTATAAACAAAACCGGATCGCTGTTCGTTGTTCATATTCACAGATGAAACCCGTTAAATTTTTTTTTACTTTCGAAGGAAAAAATAAAATTGAATTGATCGAGTTGTAATTTGTTACGCTCTGTTATAATAGATACTCGAGTGAAACTGTCGACCCAATGATTACTGGTCTGCAAAAAAAGCTTTTTTCTCCTTATTTCGACGCATGATTCCAACAGATTTGATGCTCTTGAATCGAAGTGTAGTAATCAAAAATATATAACACGCGAATTACTTATACAATGGTTTTTTCTTTTAATAAGAGGCTATTGCTGCCTAAAAATTATAATCAAATACTAATGATAGCAACAATATTTAGAAAAAGTCACAAGGTTCAAAAGCTTAAACGGTAAAATCGTCCGTGAATGCTTGTGAATACATTAGAGTTTTCCGTAACGTACCGAGGACCGTGAAATTACAGCGATAACTGCGCGAGCATAAACAACGTTAAGCGATATTTTTATTTCTCCTGGTTTCGTACGTATCGTTATTATCTGAAAAGATAGAGCTAACAGAAACCCCCAAAAATTCTACATTTCACCAGATTTAGTGGTAAAAATAAAAAAAAAAATAGGTCATGAAATGTATATACGAGAGCAAAAATGGAAAACAGATGTAGAGATTCGATGCATCAAAATTTTCGAATTCGTGATATTATTTTTTTGTTCAGGGGGGATTTTATGGCGGAATAGAGTGATGCAAGTATTTTATTCTAGCCACGAATCGACGCACGCGATCGTGTCTGCAATGCATCACTGCGAGTCAGATGTGGTAAGAAGCATCGGAGACGTACGTAACTCCTAACGTGGCGCAGCTATTCCTTCTCGAAGAAGAATCTCCGATGGTTCGATTAACGCGAGGTTTTCGCGATTGCTCGTGACACGAGTGACCACGATGATTCGCGACATCGTATCGTATGCGAGTCGAGTGAACGTAAACGGATATTCCGAAAGGTCCCCGCGATCAAATATGTCAAGGAAAGGATGCTGCGGTAAGACCCAATTCGCGAGACCCGACGATGACCGTACATTTTATTCGGCGAGTAGTCGACGAACAATGAATAGTAGATCGCCGGAGAAATGTCGGCATGTTGTTACGCCGCGCGAAGTGAAACCGGATATTTCCTTGATTTCGTTGTTTCGGAGTAATTATGTCATTCGCGTCGGCGAAATCGAGACGAAACGTCGTATTCTCACCGTGGAATTTTCGGAAACGATCTCGTCCTTCTCGAAAAAGCGTGCGATACGGTGACGCAAGGTAGGCATACGTCGAGTGGATCCGAGCTCTACATTTAAATTCCAAGTTACCGCTTCACACGCTCATTCGTCTGCTGCCGAAAGGATTATTTCTAAATTATAAATGTGACCTCGATGGTAAATCAGTCTGGGATTGGATTATTATGATAATGAGAATTGGTCTTTGTTTTGGATTCGTTAAAGATCGTTCCGTTTCCTTAATGTCTGCTCATTTCGTACAAGACTCGATGTTATCGCGTCCGACTCCTCGTAATTAGAAATTGCGATGGAATAATTTACGAACCGTGGCGCATGCTTGCTTTATTTTCATGCCCACCGAACGCCACGATGACAATTCGCGTGCATCGTTCGCGTGGACGTTTCGAATAAGGCGATTAATACAACTCGGCGATTGACGTTTAATGTCCATTTCGGTGGACAATTTTCGCATTTATTAGCCACGCTGCGAAACGAATTTTCAACAAATTCACGGCAACGAGATATTTGCGAGTGGATTTTATTAAGCGAGAGGAGATTGGAGATTACGCAACTGACGATGGATTTATTATGAATTCGCGCGAATAATAGTAATAAACGAATCTTCGTGGGTGGTACGAAATCGAATTTCGACGAGACACATAATAATTCGGCAATTGGCTACGTAGAGTCTTTAGCGATAGGCGAGCGAGGAATTGAAATGGAATTCAGATCACGATGGGGATAAGGTAAAAATATTTATTCATATTTTCGTCAGCGTATCTGCGAGTGTTCTTGTGCCCTGATTCCTCGTGTCTGCACATACGCGGTCGTCGGTCCTTTCACTTTTTTTTCCTATCGCCTCGGCAGCTACCGATCTTTGATTAATCTTATAACCCCTGACACCCACATTTTTAACGCACCTAAAAAAATCGATGCTCACATTCGTCGTTTTTAGAAAATACGAATCACTCTGGGAAGGTCAACGCTTTTTTCCTCGCACGATCGACCTTTTTTTCACCGATGGGTCAGCACATTTTCATTAACATTTCGAGAGGGAGAATGAGCGAGAGACAGAGAGAGAGAGAAACATATAGAAAGAGAGACAGAGAGAGAGAGAGACATATAGACAGAGAGACAGAGAGACAGAGATATTGAGACAGAGAGACAGAGACAGAGAGACAGAGACAGACAGAGAAACAGAGACAGAGAGACAGAGACAGAAAGAGACAGATAGAGAGAGAGAGAGAGAGAGAGAGAGAGCGAGAAAATCAGTGCGGTTTTTCGGTATCGGGGAAAGATGCCAACCCCTCGTTCGTCCAGCTACGTGGTCGGGGATATCCACAAAAAATGACTTCGTTGAGTTGACGCCATTTTTGAAAAAAAAAAAAATGTCGGTACTAAAATGCGAAATGGTGTGTCGAAGACTTACCCTTGTCCGGTCGATCGTACAGCAATGCTTCGCACTTCAGCGGGTGTCCGCGAGTCACTGTGCCACGACACGACGCTTGAAAGGCAACCAAAGATGATGATGACTCCGAGGATCCTCGGGCGCGCCGGACAAGCGGATCAGGTCGCGTCGCAAGCAACGATCAGCAACAGACTGCACCGGCTCCGCTCTCCATCGCCGATGTAATGCCCAGGAGCGTCCCGTCACCGTTTCCACCACTACGTCGGTCCTCCGGCGGTTTTCACGTAGAATTATTATTTCGCCTGATTATTTCAACGACTATCGAACTCGGAGAGACTTGGACCACGCGACTGCGAGTAAGCAAACACCTTTTGCGAACGGGGATCGGGGACGTTGTTAATCCACGCTAATTAACTTGATATTTAGAGCGTACCGCGCTGACAGAGTCGATGCTGAACTGTTGCTCGGTCTAATTAGTACCTGGCACGCTCTCGAATTGACCTTTGACAATCAACTCCTAAATCCTTCGGTAAACACATCGAATCGCTTCGTTATAATTAGTCGCGCTTCACCCCTCGTTTCGCGTGTCGGAAGTCAATTAAAAAGGACGAAAAATTCTCGAATAAATTCGACACTTTCCGTTTCCGGTATCGCTGGTACCGGAAGTTTCGCGATTTCGCATCAACGAACAAACGCCGCTCGCTTTTCGTTGCGAAGCAAAATAGAACGGCCGAAAATTACCGCGACCGATCGAAAATTTGACAAAAAAAAAAAGAAGAGAAAACCCGACCTCCTTTTATTTGACAACGCCTGAACGACGGTGAATGACCAAAACTGCTGACTACTCCAGGATTTCGGAATAATACAGTTTTTTTGTTGTTTTTTTTTTAATTTTATTTTATTACAGAAAACGGAGGACGGAAATTCTACGGTTGAGAAATAAAATACCGATTCTATAAATTAGTATCAACGTTCCTAGCTTGGCAGGAAATTGATTTTTTTGAATAAATTTTGAAAGCAGCGAAACGGGTTTCGGCGAAATTCAATCAACCGACGATCGAATTTTTCGACAAATTGGTGCAAAATGATTTACAAATCCGTGGTGAGATTTGTATCTATTGGTAATTATTAGACATCTATCCGCCAGTTCCTGAGAGCGGCGAAGCGTGATGCTCCACCACGCGCCACTGATCGAGGAGCGGATGAAAAAGATTTGTGCTGTAAATTTGAGCGAACGACAACTAACATTTACGACGGATACGAAACGACGGAATTTCGAAAAGTATGCAGAACTTGCATCAAAATGGAAGGAAAAATCTTGCGAATAATCGCGAAATCGTTTGGATTTCGTGATTATTCGTCGGATTTCACGTTAATCGAGACGTCTGATTACTCGTCATTTTTTCATATCCGTGATTATGCCGCATACTCGGACCTGCATCGAGAACAGGTCGACCCTCCAATTTTTTTCGCACGCCACGTTGCGTGATCGGAATCTTAAAGGCTGTATTTCGTCGCGAATCGCGTGGAAATTATTTAAATTGCCTGGAATTAATAATCGGCCGCGCAGTGAATTCGGATAAAAAACGTTCCGCGTTTCTCAGTCGTCATTTGCGAAATTTGATTGGAAATTCGCGGCGGGAATTTTCTTCGCCAAAAACTAATCGGAACGAATCGGGATTACGCATCGCGATTTTCCAATCGAAAACGGTAAACATTGGGCAATGGGAAAGATTCGGATCTTTCCGTCTCCGAAATGGCGTGCACGCAGGACTTGGACAATACGATAAACGTAGAGATAGTAGAGGTAGGCGTTTCGAGATGAATTGCGGAAGTGGCGGCAATAATTCCGCAACGCGGTCGACGAATCGACACAAAATTAATCTCCTCGTCATACGCGTTCTCACGCTACATCTCGGATCCAAAGTTCCCAAATTCCACTCGACATTCGTAATTCGATTCGCCAATATTTTTGAAAAAAATTGTTCACCGCATTTCGCCACAATCGATAATTATAATTTCGAACGCATGCTAGTATTTTATAGATTCGGATGTATGCTGACCTTCTGAAAATAATGATTTCAGAACCGTTACACTGTTTTTCGAATTATACCATGAATCCGTTATCCGATCTTTTTATACAAGAAAATATACGCATATCATTTTTCATTCGTTTGGTCAGTGGCGAAATATGTGAAGGAATCTTCGCTCTTTGAAAGTGCTTACAGTTGATTTACGTTCTGTGAACCGTGTCACCGATAAAACATCCTAAACTCGATTTTTTTTACCCAATTTCGTGTTTTTTTCATTTTTTATCGCGAACCATTAACTTTACAGTAATATGCTGTGAGTATTTTTTGTAGAAAATTTAATTTTCTACAAAAAAAATTCAGAAAGCCCAAACCGTAAAGCTGAAAGTTTCCGAGATAAATCCAATTAAGCGTACGAAAATGTAAAACATCGCTGTTTTATAAAGATTTTTTAGACACGGTTCATGGAACGTAAATCAGCTATAGGCACATTTAAGGAGCAAAGACTCTTCTATAATTTGCGCCCATGACCAATCGAATAATGCGTGATTCCGCGAAGTTATAGATAATTGACGAAAAAGATGCAAGATTTACGCGTTAATCGCAAGGAATTTCAATTTCAAATACATTTAGCGAGCACTCAGCACTAAAATTAGGAGCTCGTCTTTGGTGAGAATTCTTTTTTATATGTTTAAAATAATACTCCATTGATGGAGCGAGAAAAAGATGAGTCATCGGAAACGAAGCACGGCAATATATATATATATAGAATATGTTAATATCTAATGTTGATAGAAGTGGTAAGAAGTAGAACCAGTTTGAATTCAAATTCTATCTCGTCGAATGCCCAGGGCAACGTGGAAAATAGAGATCCCAGATGAAGTATGAATAATTATGCCTCATCTACGAATCATTCATCCAACGGAATCCCCATATTGATTACGTAGGAATATACAAATAACGCGGTCACCGCGTCGAATCAAGTGTATGTGGGTGTCTTATACCCACATAAATCTTAATATACGAAGAATCGATGTCACATTCGTCTAATTCTATACACCAAATCCTGATCAACTAATCATCAAAGTGGTCCGTCTCTCTTACGAGATATGGCGACATCGTTGAAAAAAGAAAACTGAATCAACTTTCTCTGCTCTTGGGAACCGCGAAGTGTGAATCCTTCACGAAACCGTAGTCCAATCGATGTTGAATCGTCTACAAAAAATGTATCTGAACTGGCAAGCAAATACACCTCGAATTATTCTCCCATCTTTCCTATTCCATTAAAAGAATCGCGTACAACCCGATGAAAAAATCCACGTGCTTTGTTCTCCGTAAATCCACTCGGCGAGCAATAATTTCGCACTCTCATCTTTCACAACTCTGTACGAATTTTTTCCCATTATCGTGTATAATTGTTTCATTCTCTCCCAGCTTCACGATATCTTACGTCTCGTATACGAGACTCGCGATCATATATATAGATATAGATATAGATATATAGACTCCAGCTATTGACGTTTCGTTATCACCTCTTGAATTTCTTTTCGAATTATATTGCATTTCGTAGAACTTGCACGAGCAATTCTTGCATTCGCTACACACAGAAGACCAACCAATAGTATTTTTGTACCGGTGATTTCTCCAAGTTTCGTCGCGAGATTTTTCTTTCCAACCGACTTCAAAAAAAGAGGAGGTTCTCAATCCAGCTGTATTTTTTTTCTAATCTTTGTTATTAAATGACCAACAAGGTCGACGCTGCGTTGAAATAAACGATGCAGGTAGACTGGCATTTATGCAATCCGCGGTCGGCTATATTTCTTTTTATTTGCTCAGCCACGGCATCGTTTCAGGAATCCATCAGAATTCACGAGTTTCTTTATGATCCATTCAACAAGGTGGTCGACCTTTAACGATCTGGAACGAACTGCATCATCACGTAAAATTTTATGATCGTATTTGGACGTGCTGCGAAGAAATGTACATTCCGAGGCATCACGTCTCTTTTCTGAAACCTTTACCAATTAGCTGCGAAGAGAGTTCGTATAGAAGAATTCCGTTCTCCTCGAACTCAAACGATATTTATCCAAAGGTTTTGTCACGACACTTCTAATATTTGTAACATCCGCCCGAGTACCATTTCCGGCTGCTTTTTCTCAGCGTACATTTTTTACAAGCCATTATTAGTGCGCGTAATTCTTAGACACTGACACAAATGTCCACTGAGATTCAAGGTCACAAGAATTGTCAATTGTATTCCGAAACTAGTAACCGCTCTGTACATCCACGCAGTTCTCTTTCTTCCCTTTTTTCTGGTCTCCTCAAAGCGAAATCATTTCGGAGAATCGCGTTTCATTGATTGATTTACTGTTTTTTCTTCGGTCTGTAGATTTTTGCAGACGAGTAATTTTTACATTTTGTCGACCAAAGTCGATCAGGGGAACGCAGAAGTGTTATTTTTCATTGGAACAGGGAAAAGACCTCGACTGCAACAGGTGAATAAATCGCTACGGCTGACTGCATGACTGTTGGCGTTTTTTTTTTTTGCGCCGAGGTGAATTTAGATATTATTCGCTGTGAAAAGTTCGCTAACCGATTATTCGGAAGAGAAAAGTGACGCATTAATCGAATGGACGACACAATAAATTCCGAAACATACACGCTGCTGTAGGAATCATGGCTCGCCGCGTTCCCCGGACTTTGCGAAAAGCGCATCACCACGGAATTGCGCAAGTATCGAGGATTCGCGCAAGATCCGTACATTTGTTTACCAATGATTAACCTTTTTGCCATTATTATTGTACTATCAATCGTCGAGACGACGTTTTCGCAGGTACACATCAGCGAATATATGATCGGTAATCTAATAAGTGTCAGAACCTCTAATATCTCACGATTTTTTCACACGTGTTGAAAAAAAAATGCGTGAAACGCGATGATTTCGCAGTTCTCGTCTCGATTCTGCGGAAACGCGACAACAAAATGCGAGATTCAAAATCTTGATTATTAATTTTTCTAGCTCCAAATTGCTGTAGTCTCGGTTTTTATACGCACGAAAAATTTGCTGGCCGCTGATAAATCGCTATGGAATTCGAAGTATATTCTTCAACGTTGCAAATATTCGAATATTCGATTCGAGTAATTGCTGCACCAGTCACTGAAATATTTGCGTATTTCATCGCAGAATTCGTACAACACCGTGGTACCAAAAATATCCGTGCAGAAAAAATTACTGGAAATTCCCCGGCGATTCCCAAATAATCGAATCTCCAACGAGCGCAAAAAAATGTGCGTAATGATGCGAGTGAATTTTGATTCTGACGCTGTCACGAGCAAGCTGAACAGTTTTACCCTGAGCTTTATGCCCAACAATCAGTAGGTGCTAATTCCGCTAATCGCGGAAGATGCGTAGAGGTCGACTTTTTGACTATCGTTGATGCTATTTAATTGGACAAAAAAGGTGAACAGCGAGAACAGACACTACACGTTGTACCAATCGTTCGGCGATGCCGATTTTTTTTCACATCTCGATTCGATAATACTTGGGAGTTGTCTTAACGAGTTTGTTTATACGCGTTAGATACTCTCGCAGTTTGATTGATTTACGGAACTAGGATTTTTTATTCCTCGATGTATCATCAGTGTTATTCGCGCTCAACGCTGTTTCCCGTCACGGCTTGGTGGCATTTTGCTGGTTGTTTATTTTTCATTTTTTATTCTATTTTTTCCCCCAACTTTTGTACAGCCTATCTTTGAACTGGTCGTTTCGACATCGATTCAATAATATTTGGGGAGACTCATCGAACAAAGTTGGGTTTCTCCAACGCAGTCATAATGAAATTCAACCGGTTGCGAAGCAATAAACAGGAGAAATAAGTACTTTAGGGCACTCGTTCCGCCGGGGAATATTTACGATTACGGCGAGCACGTTTCGAGTCTGGATGAAAAAGCAGCGCTGCAAATTCCTAATTTTGTAATCTCGTCGAGATCTCGTTAGTGGGCTAAATGTAACGTAACAATCCTGCCGTCTCGCAGGTTCGCTCGTTGTCAGGAGCGAGAAATCGGGTGCGTAGTTCGGGAATGTTGATGACAGGTTTTCCGATGCTTTGTTCGCAGAACGACCTTCACCCGTCGAAAATTCGTCGCAGATCGAGAGATTCGCCGGCACGTTTTACCGATTTGTAGGAACCTTCGGTACCGACGCGCGTGAAAATGTCCCGCAGAGCGCAGAGAAGCGTGTAAACGCGAGATTTGTTCATCTTTTTTTTTAAACAAGTCGTATATTTTTAATTAACGCGTTCATTTCAATAATTTTTTTCTCCACTACCGCATTATTTTCAATTAAGGCAATTACCGCGGCGCGAAGGGACGTTGAAATTGAGTTGAAACGAGGCTTTGTTCGCGAAATAATTATTTTACAGCCGCGATGAGAGCAATTTCTAGAATTCGTGGACAGCCGGACAATTATACAACTCGCTAGAATAACCTTGCGGTAAATATATAATTTACCAAACGAGATATAGTCATTTTCACGCCGAACGTCGATAACTTTTCTTGCATTTCTCGGACCGCAAAAAAAACTGCCCGTCAATTTATTTTAATCTATGCGACGAGAAATTATTAACAAATATTTGGGAACGAAAAAGGAATTCTTCGATAAGGCAACTAAAAACTATCGATGTTATAATTCTAAACAAAGTAAAAAAAAAAAGCAACGAATCAGGATGTTCCGAAGATGTTGATCAATTCGGTAGACATGTCAATCTTTTGCTCGACTACTTGTTTCTAAAAAAAAAAAAAAAAAACAACAAAAAAACGACGTTCGATGATACGAATTCGTTTGCCAAGGATTTTCATCATCCGTTGTTCAGGCTGCAACAATTAACATTCCATCCGATTCTGTCCTTGGTTATTGGACTTGAAAGGATCTGACACGAAAAAATAACAAGGATGTTTGAAAGAGAATGCGACAGTTTTGTCGCCACCTAGAATAATCTGATCGTCATGCAACGATGGCAAAGATCCGACAATCTCAGTCCACGAAATGTAACATCTCGCTCTTTATCGCCCATTATACACGCGAGATGCGAGCACGAGATGAATTTCTATCATTCGTTGTAAAAAGTAGACGATATTACCTCCAATTTGTGAGTGGAGAAAGACATCCGTGGGTTGAAAATTGCTCGAGTTATCGGTGGAGAAAGTGTTCCTACGGCTGCGAGTGTAGGTCGCGGCGAGCCATTCGTGAATAGTATTGCCAGAAAGGTTATTCCGAATATGGTCGAGACAAATTGGCCGAGCTGTCCAGAAACATGGAGCAAAGTCAAGCTGACTCGCGGAAATTCGCTACTATCTATTTTTCGAATCAATTTCTTCCAAGGAATCGCCCTTACTCACGGATTCCTGGAAACATAATTACACTTGGGTTTTTTTATTCAACGTATCATTCAAATCGTTGCTACATCTCGTTTGTTTGCGCAACGATTGAAACGTGTTTGTTCTCTCCGTTGAACAATTACCGATTACTCGTATCGTAAATCTGCACATTAGTCAATTCAACGAATCGCACTTTTCTCATTCGTTCTTGTAAGCTGCGTCGTTGTTTTTCCAAGTGCGACGTGAATTCCAAAAATCAAAGTTAATCACGCCTCTCTTAATATAATCGATCGAAAATTGCGGACGTTAAATTGTACGGTTCGCATTTCAAGGTCGAACGATCCTTCGCGATGTCGCCGATAATTCAAGAGTAAGCTATATTTCTGAAATATTGACCTATGCAATAAAATACGTAAAACGGGAAGCGAATGAAACTGCGTTGTCTGATACGCGAAGAAAACAGGTGAAATATTTTTTTTACAAATGGCTCTCGAAATTCAGATACGTCGGTCTCGCGTCCGATTTGAGTGACGACAACTTTGCGCTGCAATATTTTCAGCGAATTAGTTTGCAACATTTGCGGCAATTAATTTGCGGGTTTTTTCAATTGTGACAACAAAAGAAAGTTGAAAGCTCGAACTTAAAACGTCGCGCAGCGCTGTGGATAAGAAATCAAGCGGGGTTTGGGTTTCTTAGATTAGGATAATGAGAAGTTTGAAAGAGGTTGATGGCATCGATCAAGCTTTTGCTCGTTCAGTTTCCTAGATTTGATCGTCGTAGTACTGAAAATCGTAATCTTTAATTGTCGTTGCGAAGCGAGGCTGGTCATCCTCGTGTTTCGCAAGTTCTTTCATCTCGCCGATGTCCTCGTCATCAAACAAGCCATATTCTTCGAGTGGTGCGATATCCGTCGTGACAACAGAATCGTTCTGAAAGTATGAAAATAAGCCGTAGAATCGCGACCGCGTCGATTCACGAGTAGCAATTTGCTCACCTCGTCGGTCTTAGAAAACAGGCCATCCTCGTAAACGTCTTCGTAATCGTACAACTGGTATCCATGGTCGTGCGGAAATGAACCCAGCGTGGGGCTCGCATCGTGCCGAAAAACGTCCCGTGTGTCGTGACCTTGCGAGCCTTTCTGAAAGTCCTTCGATTCGATCCGCGACGTGGAACGGGAATGGCCATCGGAACGATCGTCTCGTTCGACGTCGTCGTAGTAATCGTCATTCGTCTCCGACTCCGGCAGCTTGAAATTATTTTCATGTTCCGATAGTTTCGAATCACTCAACTTTATCTGATCACCGGGAGTCCCCTGCTTCGGCGATGGATCGTCAGAAATCCACGCGTCATCCGGCTTATCCGCGTACCAGCTTGCATAATCCTTCGGGCTCGACGCGCCGTCGTAATCGTGGGATTCCCCGTAAATGGACGTTCCGCGATCGGCGCTTTTCTTCGCGAAGTCGATGACGGAACTGCGAAGGATGGTCGAAGATCCGCGAGGTTTTTTACGGTGTCCGACAAGAGGCGGTGGCCGCCACAAGCGAGGCCTCCAAAATCGATCGTAGTCACGTTGCTTGGGGCGCGAAGCTGTTTTCTTCCTTTCAGACGACTCCTTCGACTTCTTCTCCGCATGTATTTCCTCCCGTAGCGAAATGGTACTCGTTTCATTCGACTTACCAGGCATCTCGTTATCGGTGGCTGGTTTTTCGGAATTTATCTCATTTAAATGGACGCAGTACGCTGATGGCACTTCGGCTTTGGCCTCGGAACTGTTCGAGATTCGTTCTCGAGGAGGTAAGACTCTGTCAGTCAGATTCAGCTGTGGTTTTTGCGGCCATCCGTCACCTGGTATCAGCTTCATCGCGTCGGGAATGATTAATGGGTAACCGATCATTCGTACTCGGTTATCACCGCGCCCCATGGGAAATCTTAAAAGAGCGAAGTAAGTTCTCTTGCGTGGCTGAACATTCGACAACCCGATTCCAGGTACAGCGGTTCCATTTTTTTCCCAGAGAACAGGGGGGCTCAGGGGGTCTGTCTTTGTGGAATTATTCCTTTGTTCAATCTTGGGTATCCGTGTTACCGGTTTTTCGTTTGTTAATCTATTCACTCCCGTCTCATTTAATTTCTTACCATCTTCCATCGAGAAGTTTCCAAGCTGCTTAGAGACATTTTTTGGGGGTGCGTTGATATCGCTAGAAAGCTCCTTTAGCAGCGGTTCTTCAGTCTTTTTAGGCTGATAAACGTCGCTGGTGTCGTCGACTTGAGGTCTTATCTTACGCGTATCATTTTTCTCCGTCCTCGTTTCCCCGTCCGTCTTCCCCAAGTTGGCGTTCGTTTCAACAGCTACGTTGCGTTGTTTCCAATCAGTTTTGTCGCTCGGCTTCGACTGGTTTCCGTTCAAGTTCGCCGGAAAATCACCGATCGAGCGATTGAGGAGCGGATTTTTGTGAAAAATCCCATCGAGCCTCTCGCTTGTCTCGTTCCTCGCGACGACGGAGTCAACGTGATGCTGCATATTCTGAAAAATGGGAACGTAAAAATTCAATCCTTTCAATTTCCGAGGTTCGAAAATTTCTCGCACGTTCCGTAGAAAGTGCTATTTATAGAAAGTTTACTTTACCCCGACATCGGCACGTGAAATATTTTTCGTCGGCATTTCCATGCCTTGGTCCCGCGTGCGGTAAACCACGCCGCGATAAGGAGGTCGAAAATTCTCGGGCCTCGAGAATATCGAAGTTACGATCTGTAGCCAAAAAAAGGGCGTCAATCCGAGGAATGCCTCATATCGACGACCCTGACAAATAATAGCGCCAAAAAACTCGGCGCAAAAAGTAAAACCGAAATAAAGGCGAGAAAACATCCATCGAATAAAAGCACCAAAATCGATTCTATCCCTACTGATACTAACCCCAACAAATTTTCTATTTCGCCTTACCTAATAAATATTTGAGGGCTGGAAGATAATTTTCAATCGAAGTACATCTCATAAACTACATATTTTTTCATTGACATTTATTTTCAAAGTATTAACTTTCGATAAAATCATGCAGGTGAGTTTTTGGTTTTTACCACAACATAAATTGCATATGCCTAATAATCATGGACTAATATATTGGTAAGTCTTCGGCACTCCGAGCTTTTCTTATTACATACTCAAAATATGAACGCAAAAGTTATTTATCAATAAAAAAATGTGTATAGTGTTTTTATTCGTGGCAATTTTGGTCTGGTGCTTTTATTCGCGTGTAATCGAAAATTGGGGCTATTATTCGTTAGGACCGTCGATATCTGAGTTTTTCTGCGATGTCACGCTTCACGTGCGAGATGCAAAGAAATTCTTACTTCTTTATCCGTAGTTTTGGAGGACGGAGGTTGATCCCCTTCCTCGCGCGTGACGTTTTCCTGGAATACATTTTTCATCGGATTCTTGTCTGATATCCGCGACACCAGACAAATAGCTCGGAAGCTCACCGAAAAAAATTTCGGTTCAAATGGCACAACGTGAATAGACAACGATAGACATTAGGTCATTAAGACGGGGGCAAAAAAAGGATAAAAGTTGTTATTTTACAAAACTGATCGCACCAATCGATAAATTACGATGAAAACTGAATCCTCAGTAATTTGCACGTGTCTCAGAAATTTGAAAAACGAGTCCACGTATTTTCGATAAGTCACTCTGTTCAGAGCTGTTTCTCGCTACGAGTGTCTCGATGTCTGGCGAGCACTTCGTAAATGTTCGCTCGTTTCCGAGTGGGAAATGTGATGCGAATTATTTAAAATACAGCTCCTTCGCGACGTAGCCAGGAATATTCTGAACATCGCGATATTAGATTTCGAAGGTTCAATTCGATTTTGCGGTATCTTTGAACCAACCCGAATTAACTTTCATCGTACGACTCAGAGTTGCGTTCGTTGTTTATTCATTACCACGGCTTATTTCAATCGGCGAATAAATATAGTTGGTCGATTGCCGTTGCATTCTGTTTATCGTGAAACGAAGGTGACTCGAAAGGTAGTAGTTACCAGATTCGCGTTCGAGTCGTCGCGGAGTCCTTGCGTTGTTTTGTCCATCAATTCTCTGCCTCGAGTATCATTCCCGACGAACGTGTCATTTTTTAGGCTGGGAACGTCCTTGCCTCGAAGTTGTTCCCTTACCATCGTCTTCCGATCGCTCCTCGATAACCATTCTTGAAAGGCTCCATTTTCAGATGTTACATCGCGCAGTTTCTCCAGCCACGCGCCGAAACGCGAGGCTCCGAGCACGTTTTTTACCGATTCGAGCCATTCTTCGAAATGCTGGAATCGATATCGCCAGTGAATCACCGTTAAACGAGACCAGATGTGCTGTTAATTTTTAAGCGCTCCCAAAACTCCACTAGGCGTGAAAAAATAGTAATAATAATGCACAACCATCTGAGATAATTATTGCCAATAACAAATTAGTATTAAAAAAGCCAAATTTCCAGAACACATTCATGCCAAGACGAAATGATACCTATTATTATCTGAAAGTATGTATACGGTGGTCGTTCAAGTCGCTGATTATTAACGCGGTAGAAACATTGTTGAAATTAAAAATGGCGGACTCAAGATGGCCGTCAAAATCGAAATACGGTCATTTTTCATGAAATTTGGTGGTAGACGCGTTTCTGACGTCACTAATTACGAGACTGCTGTCAAATTGTTAAAATACAAATTGGCGGGTCCAATATGGCCGATCAAAATTTTGAAATGTGGTACGTTTTTCTGACATTTGGTGCATAGGGGCTTCGAGGTCGCTGGTTTTGCCAATTTGACAGCGGATTCGTACTCGGCGATCTCATAAATCTATATACGCAAAATTTGATAAAAAAAAACAAAACAAAAAAAACGATGGCTGAAAAAATCCGGGAGGAAAGGGTTAGATACCTCGTAGTTCTCGTTTGCCTCCGCATATTTCGTCCAGACATTTATAGCATCGATTCCGGTTTTTATGCGGAGGTAATCGAGCCAATCGTCCATGGGACGTCCGCTCGTCTCGTGATATCTCTGATGCGCTTCGATTTTCGAGACGTTTCCATGATCTGGGATTCGGACGTAGACGGGTGACTTGAAAATGACGTTCCCATGTCGTACCCATTCGTCGCGATCGACGTTCCAGCTATTTCCTCGAACGTTCGTATTTTGAGGCGAGCTGAGCAGTGGAACAGAAACAACAACGCTGACCTACGATCGAATTAACTGGTATACCGTGATCATTCCGCGGAGTAAAAGTCATCGCGAATCACGTTCAGGGAATAGCAATCGTAAGCTAATTTTGCTCGCGTCGTTCGCGACTTTTGACGTCACGTACTTTCATTTCACTAGATCACATCGGAGCTTGCAACACTCATTAAAAACCAGTCATGCCACACGCATCGCGAAGATCAACGTGTGTCAAAAAGAGAAACGTCAAAACTTGTTGCTCGTTGCCTCTTGATTTTCGTTCCGACGAACCTCCGATGTGATTAGGATTTCGGCTGAAAAACCTCGACGACCTTTCCTCGACTAAAATAACGAACGCAGTTTCAAAATATCGATTGCCGATCGAGCTCAAAGTCTCGCTCGGACCTTCGAGAGATACGCGTAAAAATAATCGCGAGTAAAAAAAAAAATTAAGAAAGATTTACTGCAGGCTGGTTCCAGCCGTGTATTTTATATTCGACACCGGATATCGGAATACGTGCGATAATATTATCCCTCCCTGTACAGAAAATTAGCAGCGATAAACGACGATCGAAGAAAATTGTGCGAAAATATTTCATCCCTTTTTTCTAACATAAGTTGAAAATCGTCGTGATCATAAAAATGTTTCTCGATCTCCGTTATCTCGGAATAAAAGGCATCTTCAGCCGGTTTACACGTTGCGCGCGACATTGACGCGATTAAATTGGCTTCCGCGTAAAAAAACGAATGTACCAATGATATGCAATTTCGCGCATTAAACCAAAACTTCGGTCTCGTTTCGCGAAAACCCGACAAGCGTATCTATCTATATGTATATACTCTACAATGATGTAAGATAATACCTCGCTGTTCTTTTGTCGATTATAGCAAATAATTATACGGAAACCTTACAGTTGATTGAATCTCGCGCTTTTGTTGTCGTTTTTTCCGCTTATTTGTTTTGAACACACCGGTATCAGGTTTTCATTTAGAATTTGGTTCCCTAAAAAAACTGGCCACTTTCCAATTATTGTTCAGCCTCTGAATGATTGTCAAAGCATTGCTGAAATATACTGTACTACGCAACGTGAATTCGGGATACGCGATTTTGAAATTCTGCACCGCACAGAATAGAGACCCGAGTGTCACTGTTACCAAATAGAATTCCAAGTACGCGTTGAATTATACGTATAATTGTGAAAAACTGTCGTAAATAAAATAAAAGGTATAAGTAAAGTTGATTAATACCGACGTGAGAATTCCGGATCGAAGGGTAAATTTCTGCAAATTCGAGATCCTGACCATTTTTATTGTTCGAAAATGTCACTTGTTTCAGTAAGCTTCTTTCGGACTACGAACAATTTGGCTACAATTTTTGAAAGTGCGTTCTTTTTTTTTTTTATAAATCACTCGATTCGTCTAAAAACATTGATTTTCGCTTTTTGTTTTTTCGGAACGTAAATGTTTCGGGTGAGAGTGAGGCGCATCCGTTTGAAATTTGCTTCGTTTCATAGATCTCCGCAAAACGAGATTCGTCATTTTCACGACAGATTATTGTAACGAGGGCGATTTTCGTACCATGCTGGATGAGGCGTCGCGGAGTTCCGAAGGACCTCCGATGTTCCGGGTACATCTCTCGTCAAATTTCCTGTCGAGAGTCTCCTGGACTCCGGGTGAGCATCAGCGACGGAGTCCTGTCTGTGCTGAAAACGAAAGCAGTTCTAATGCGCCATGCGATACGCGTGTGCCAAAAAGCTCGGCGAACCAACCAGCCAACCTTCTCGTGGCAGAGCGACGTGGCGATCGTAGCGGGTACAGAAGTAACGGACGTCATTTGTCTTCGTCTATATCCTTGATCTCCGAGGATCAGATCCTTCTCCATTTCCGTCAGAGTCTTCCTCGCCTGCGAATCAGTTAAGGGTGTTCAGCCATCGAGTACGACGAAAACGATAAAAATGTCTCGAATCCAAGTGGATTCGATAGATTCATCGAAAAACAAAAAAAAACTGTAAAAATCTACGACTGTTTGGAAAGCTCGTTGGTGAGAAAAATTGAACAATAAAACTACGCGTACTCTTGTGGGAAATGACAGAAAAAATTATTATACCTCGATAAAAATCGGAAATCGTGGACGTAGAACAAACTAATCTATATTTTGCGCGTTTCGTTGCGAAGCGCACTTTTTATTTATTCAACTATGTATTCCAAGACGATGGAACGTGGCTTTGAAATTTATGGTACATCCGAAGGCAAAGTTTTAGCAGGGAAATCGACTCGATTGAAATCGAAGTACATTGTTGGGAAAATCACCTTTGAGGCATTCCCTCCCGAGACCATTATTCCTTTGTGCGGAGCAACAGTTGGCAGAAGCGATGCAAGTTCCTCGAAGGATCGTGGTAAGGACGGAGCATGAATCGCGATTGTTTCTTGGCACGTGCGGTCTACCTTGCAATTTTCCACGTCAATTCCCAATTTGCAAGCCTCGGCCGAACACTCCTGACCACGTGGACACACCCAACCGCGACAAAGCTTGCTGGACGGGAGTCTGTTCTCTAAAAATGAACGCCGCTCGCATTTTTTTTGTTGTAAAAATGAACGCGTCACCAACGTGGCATTTGATAGGTTTTCTTCGGCAATTCGACCGCAAATGTCGCAAAAAAATAGCGAGAAGTAAACAAAAAGCTCAGTAGCACGAATGAAAGTGTCATTCGAGGCGGAAAATATTTTCTCGAGGCGAGTTATGGAAAACGTGGTAACATAGGATCGATGAATGATACAAACGTCGTCGACGACACACTTAAAGCACTCGAAGAATATTTCCAATGGTTGTTTTGATATTATTTCCATTGTTGTTTTGGAGTAACGATTGACTTTTTTATTATTGAGCTGCTTGAATATTATAATAAATTCATATCGATAATATTCCTAAGATTTGTCAGATTTTAGCATTAATATTTTTTGTAATATTTCATATCGTTGATTCAGATTAATCGACAGATAAAGCTTGCCTACGATATATACCTAATAATATTTTTTGCTCCTAGATATATTTAATTCTTGAACGTATTAATTCAATAGTTTTTTTATTGTGACAACGTAAAATTGTACTTTTTACAGTCACGCGACGAATTTTTGCATTTCGATTGAAATACTGAATGTTTTTGTAATGAAAACTACTGTCGGGTGAATATTGTCGCGAATTTGTTTGGAATAAAAAAGTCCCCGTGGTTTTCTTAAACGCGCAGTGAAATTACCATACATTCGCCGTAGGAGACGAGCATTTACAAGACTATTGTGTAGTTTGACCCACGTATCCTCCTCGGCTCGAAATTATTCACACCTCGTGAAATATAAACGCATTCGATTGTAGCTCCGAGCGTGAAGTCGTCAACAATAATTCATCGGTCTTCGCGAACGGAATCTCGAACGCAAAATCGATCGGGTTAAAGTACGATGTAATTTCTATATTCCTCCTGGAGCTTGTACATTTTCGGTCGCTTCTGCAGCGAGAATTTTCCGCGGCTGCGGCAAATCAACTTTTAATACTGTTTCCTTCGAAAACGATTTTTGATACCATCGTCGTGCCGGAAAAACAATTGAAAATACGCTCCTAAAATTTTCGTATCTCCCGTTCTCGTTTTTTTTCATACTATTCATTCTATAAAACGTTGTTTACATTTTTTCACCGAAAAAACCGCGAAACGAGACGAGTGATCGATTTCTGTTAAAAGTTGTCACCGCGAATTTCTCGCGTAGATATTCGGATATTCATAAATATTCATGCCCAATTAACTTTCCGGTCTTTCGGAAAATTTACGACATTTCGTCTCTTATCTTACCGAAAAGCCTGAGAAATTGGGACTGTTCGAAACTAAAATTGCAGCTCGAAGTCCGAGTTGAAAACTTTGGCGCGGTTGAAACTACCGACAGATTTTCTTCTTTCGTCGGCTTTTTTTCTTCGCCGTTGCGAATCGGAAGAGTCTTAAGCGCAAGTACTTGCCTCAAGTGCGATAATAATAAAACGGATTACCGTCGGATTTAATCGGTTATTCTATAAAAATATAGTCGACCAACTTTTTCGTATTATCCAAATTTGGGTTACTATGTCCCGTAAAAGAGAATCCTCATGGGAAATGGCTCTCGGCCAATTTTTGTCTAACTGTGGGAAATGATAGTTCATAATGCGTGGACCAAACTTCCCATGGGCCTAAAGCCTGAAAGTTCACAGTTTCCGAGATACAGCCTGTCAAAGTCGAACATGATTGCCCTTGTGCTCTGTGGCGTGACTAAAGAAGTGATGTTTTTGTTGGACTTACATATATGCTTAGATATGCGTACGCTTATGCATGTATGTATTATATAAGGTTAACGCGTAGTGTATATTTGTACACTACACTTCAACCTTGTAACACGATAACGCTGTGTTACACATTATTACACTGTAATATTATAACACTATATACACTACACAGTGTGTATGTATATATATATATATATATAAACGACACCTTAACCTTATATAATACATGCATGTAAAAGTATAAGCATATATAAACACATAAGTCCAACGAAAACATCACTTCTTTGGCCACGCCATAGAGGGCAAGAGCAATAACGTTCGACTTTAACAGGCCGTATCAAAAAAATTGACCGAGAGCTTTTTCCCATAAGGATTCTGTGGGGTCCTTTGTCCATACCATCATTCGTCGTCGCGCAATCCGGCGTGTGTTTACAGATTTCCATGGGAGGACAGTGGTCCGGTGGTCTTCTGAGGAAACATTCGTGTTCCGACGGGCATCCCAATCGTTTGCATCTGCTATGCCAAACGTTCACGTCTGGGCAGAAAAATCGGCGAAGATTGACGAAGCGTGCGGGATAAACTCGAAAAAATAACAATTAATATTCGAGCGCCTACCTCGAACTTTTGCGCACGTTTTGATAAGTCTGCACGGTGCTTTGGCACACAGAGCTTCTCTGAGTATACAGCGATAACGAGGGGGACAATTCGAGTCGGCGCAAGAAGCTGGACCCTCGTAATATTCGCGGGCAGAAACGCATCTGGCTACTCGTTGCTCGCACCCTGAAAAATGAAGCTCGAATTGGGAATAAATTTCCACCTATGGATATATAAGGGTCATTCCACGTCAAATCGTCATTCTCATTCCACTGACTTTTTCTTACGCGGTAGCGTTCTACTAAAAACGCTGTAGTGAATTTTTTCAAATTCGTTCGCAGAACCAGAAATAAAAACCCACTTTTTTGTTCAAATAGTTCTAACTTTTTCAAGAATTGATCCAAAGGGTTTTTTTTCTCAGTTTTTCATTTTTAAAGGAGTGTGACAAAAACAAATACAACAAAACTATTAAATTAACAATGTTCACCGATATAATTTTTTTGTTCGTTGTTCAAAAAAAAATTTCCCTTATCTTTCGGCAATCTGACTTTGTTTTTTTTTTTTTTGACAAATTAAACTTAAATGATTTGCACGATTCGTAACCTTTTACTTTATAATATTTAACGTTGGTTTGTAATATTCAGTATAAACACGAAAATTTGGCATGGAATTACCCGTATATCGAATATGAATTCATATATATTTTTGAGGGAATGGAATTACCCTTATTCCACTGGCATCGACGAACTTTCACCATGCAAATGTAGCCTTTGGTACAGCGAACTGAATCACAAGTCGTTGGTCCCTTGTAAAATTCTGGGCAAAGAAGACGCGTGTTAAGAGGCTGCGGCTACGAATCTGCGATTCGGAGAAGTCAGAGTACTCAATGAAAATACCTCGTCTCGTTTTCGAACAATACAGCATGCTTGGACAGGGCGGATTTTTACACCAAAATTTCCGGTTCACGCAGTGATTTCCACGCTCGCATTGCAGCCACGCGCAGGCCTTCGGATGCTCGATAATCGCTGATGCTGTCGAGCAACGATTTTCAATTATTTTCATACAAATTCGGCATCCGAGGGGTTTTTTTAGTCTTACCGCCTCCGAGTCGATCGTTGCTCAGCGCGCGATCGACGAACCAAGCGAACAGGAATAAAAATCCCAAAAGCATCGGATCGCGCATCGCGAGTTCCGATGGCACTGCGTATACTTTTACAACTGAATGAAAGTGATACGAAGCGAAGCGATAATAGTCGGTCGTTTACACGGAGAAAATTCACGCGCCACGAAATGCGAGTAACGACACGGGAAACGTGGTGTCAATAAACGAATGATATTGTATTCATACGCGCGTTGATAGACCATCGTCGACTCGTTACTCGATCTCTGTTACCGCAATACATCGAACAAACAGCAACGCTTACCGTTCTGCTTATCATTTCATTTCCCCGCTGATGTTCACGTGCGAATAATCGCTTTCGACGAATGATTCTCCTTGCTCCATCCCAAAGAACGTTTGAAACAGATTTTTTGACATCACGCCGTCCTAATAAATCCGTACAATTTTCTCCAACTTCACGCGATCTGTATTCGCACAATTGTTGGAAGTAAGGAGAAAATTGTTCTTCTTTAACGAAACCTGAAAACAACGAGCTAAAAATTGCGTCGCGGTTCGTTCAATTTTATTTAACTCTATTTTGTCCAACTCGATCGTAAAATAAACGTCGAAGATATCAAATTATTTTCTCTCATGAATCACCTGCGATTATTCCTTACTCACTTTATCACAAATTGGTGAAACATGCTGTTGAAATAAATCGTCAATTTCACTTCCGACAGCCTGAGGTTTCTCATCGCGAAAATTCGTAGCGGCTGCTCGAAAGAACCGAGTAAAAAAATTGTGCGCATGACGCCTGATTTCACCCTGTTTTTTGTTCTCTTCTTACCGTAACATAGAAAGAGTGCGAAGAATTCATCGACCAACGTCAATAATTCATTATTGTCCGTCCAACTGTCCTCCGATAAATTTTACAATCAACGTCCTTGGAATCGTTCGCGGAGAACGACATATGATGTACGAGATCCGACCAACGCGTTGTAATTTCCTGCAAAGCGAATTATTCAACAAATTATTTTCCTCGGCGTTTGTACGTGGTTTTTCAATGTACTCGCATGTTCCTCCGAATTCCGAAAACGGTCGGCCTTGACGAACATGCTCGGTAATATTCATTCATTCATTCGTTCATTCAATTCTCGCTCGGTGAAAGTCGTCGCGCCTGCACGATCGTTACCAGAGTTGCATCGCTGTAAGGCTGTCCACAGCTATACAGGCGCTCCGTGTTTACATGCAATAATTCGGTGGAAGTATGATAATAAAAGTTGGAGTTACCGCAGTTTTCCATTATCAGCATTACGAATGCATGGAAATGAAGAAACGTGTCTAATGTACGGTGTCGTGGTAATGGTATAGTTATAACGAGTTTGAGAAGTTGAAGCGTTATTCCACCTAGAGTTGGACTTTCCATTGTCCTTGACACCGCATACTGTCGGTTCGCCGACGAAAGTCACCTCGTCGAATCGATGACGGCAAAGAAATCGGAAGAAAGAGGCAAATAAGTTGAATTCTGCGTGATACGAACGTACATAGTATTACAACGTCGGAGTGAAAAATATATTGTACAAATATTTTCTATTAACCGAAATAAAAAATGTTTTTTCACATATATATATATATTTATATACAGAGAATTTTGTATCCTAATTTGTAAAAAAAAGATCTGACAGGATTAAGTCAATTAATTCTACTTAAATCGTTTCCCATTGGAAAAATAATCCCTTGCGCGTGAATTATCGTCTTGTCGGATGGCATCACGGGTGTAACGTTGGGGCATGCGCAAATGCTGCGAGATCGATCTTAACCTAATTAATTATTCGATGGAGCGTAGATTGCGAAATGTCGATCGGCATCTCGCAACGGATACCGATCGCGGGAGAATTATAGATTTTTAAGGAGCACCGAGATGAGTGAGAGACGATGTTTTAGCGCGAATACGATCGAAATGTCACGAAGGATGAGAGAAAATTCGAGGCTTCGGAGATGAAATAACAAAATTAACAGCGGAGAACGCCTCGTCAAAAAATCCCATCGATGAGAATCGGGGGTGGGGGAATAAAACGATGATAGTTACGCTGGAATTTTCAGCCTCGTAACATCCGAGGTATTGGCTAATCCTACGATCATTATCGACGTCAGTACACGTAACTGGAGAGTTACAAAGAAACCGTCGGCGCGGAGCTCGGTGTATATAATTACGATAATAATTCGAGCGTTCGCCGTCCCAGAAATATATTTTCGTCATGGCCGGGGTCCAGGATTTGTTATTATTTCATTTCTCCCGCTCATTCTCCTTGGAATATCGATCTTTCTGCTGGCCGTTTGACCCAGAAACCTTCTGCCCGCGCACGGATCCTGCGTCGGGACGAAGTTTGGCCGCGTTAATTTGGCAACGGCACGGAAATCGAGCAAACCAATATCGATCCGCGAATTTCTCGAGTTACACCCCGCTAGTCCTGCGGCTTGATTATTAATTGTAACAAGCCAGCTACTGCGCTGGTGAAGCCGGCGTTGTAGTCCAACGTTACTTCCGTGTAGACGTAATCTTCTCTGAAATCGAGGAACTTGTCGATTTCGTCGGGACCGGAAACTACGGCGCCGTAAAGGATCTGAGGATTCGGACCCTTCGAGGCGTACTCCGGCCATCCGCAGGGCTCAGGTCTGTCGGGACAAGATGAAGCCGCGTGATGCGCCTGTCGCGGAGGATTCACTCCCCATCCGACCACGTAGCTGCGCCCTGCAACAATCGACGTTACCGTAGCGCGATCACTTCGACTCATTGCGATATGTATACGGAAAGAAAACGAAATTCTGTGACAAAGAGTCCTCTTCCACTTTTTGATCGGATGCATAGATAATTAAATATCAGTTAAAATAAGTGGTCATTCAGGTGCGCGCTACAGCGGCAAGACAAGGTGGCGGGAGAGCGACGAATGACCGCGAGTGTAAGACGCGCACATTCGCGTTCGTGCACTCGCTACTTGTTGCAATTAATTAATTGACAACTAATCAATACAACAATTTATTTTAATTAATTTACTACTAACTAACTATTTATGCTTCCGATCCAAAAGTCGAAGAAGACTTTTCGTCTCAGTATCTTGTTTTCTCCCACATACAACAATGGCATCCGTTACTTCGGAGACACCCTGCGTGTGTATATATATTATTGTTTCTATAATTATTTTTCTATATTTCTATATTTCGTAGCCCAAGATAGATGTGGACAGATTATCGAGGAAATTGTAAGAAACATGTCACCGAAGTTTGCCGGTGGAATTGAAAGTAAAATCGATTCGTACGAAAATACGATCGTAGTTTTTCCAATTATTAAATGCCTGGAGTATTTGAATTATGTGAAATTGAACAGATTTTTCAGAAGTTCATTCTCAAAAATCTCACGAACGTTTGAAGAACGGCTCAACTCGCGAAAAACGACGGAGAAGAATTCGAATATTATGAAAAAAAATAAAAAGTGGGTGCAAAGTGTCGAAGATCAGATTCTCAAGTTTTGATAAAACAAAAGTGAAAAGGACCGATAACTTGGTTTGTCTTCAAAAAACAAGACCGATCCACTTCAAGCAACTTTATCTCACTTTTATTCGCATCGTGTACCTCGATTTTGAGAAAAAATATGGTGGATCCATTGGGAGCAGGCAGAAATCAATGGGTGAAAAATAATACTTTCGTTTCAGTTTCGATCGAGGTGTGCAATTGTTCGTTTATCTGTTTGCCTCCTTTACCTGTGCCTCCGAGAATATAGTGTATTTGTTGAAGCGCGAACTGTCGATATTCGGTGGAATTTCCAATCCCCGGGTAATCAGCTGCTTGGAGACAGAGAAACGCGACGTTCGCAGCGTGACAAAGCGTCCCAAACTTGTCGATGTAAAGGAGCCCCTTATCGGTGCGCTTCTGATGCCTGACGGAGAAGTCGCAGAAAGCTCTCGCAGCTTTTTGATAATCCGATTGGTCCGTCAGTTGTGCCAAGAGAATCTAAAAGCACAGCTTTTTAAAAAAAAAACGAAACGTACGAACGTTGGAGACTCGTTATTTCCCTCTATCGTATTTTGGGAAACGGATAGTTCAATTATTTTCAACTTTTAATTAGCTATTTTTTCACAATTTGTTTACTCGAAGTATCTTATACATTCCGATCGGCTCGCGTTGGAAAGTCGCAATTCCGAGCTCCGTGTTACTCGAAACGCAAAATGATTGCCACTCACCTGTACTCCGGCTAGTTTTTTGTTGTAAAAAAAATCGTTGGGTCGCTCTTTGAGATGGAAGTGTTGGTAGTGATGCTCGGCGTCCTCGAGATACCGCGACTCGTTCGTCGCCCTGAAGAGCCATGCGGCAGCCCAGGCTAATTCGTCGCCGTAATCGGTGCTCTCGTAATATTGGGCAGCTCCGCGGATCGCCTCGTGATACAGTCCCCTTTTCGTATCGGCAAAACGATAGAGCTGCCTGGCATGACGAAGACACTCCTCGCTGTAAGTGGAGTTGACGTCGCGGAAGAGGATGGCGGTAACCGCGAGTGCAGCTGCAGTTTCTCCAGCGAGATCGGAACCTGATTTCAAACAGGAATCACGTAACATCGAATGGTATCGGTTGGAAGTTTCGAGATTCGCAGTTTCGCCACGAAGAAAAGTGCATCGAACGAGTCTCGCGATAATTGCGGAGCGACGCCCGCGGCGAGGTTCGCGTGATTTGGAAATTAGACGTTGTCCGCGATTCGAAATCGATCGGAGGGATAATTCGAGGGGTCGCAAATAACGGATCGGCAACGTCTATCCGTCGTCGTCGTGGTACTCTACTCCATCGTATACAACGCTCGTACGCGGTTACCGAGAATCGCACAATGTCATTCGTGTGAGCTCATCCTTCGGCGAATCCGCGTGATGAGTAATTTGTTGCCGGTTGCGTGGATAGCTTCTGAAAATTCCCGGAGAATGTATTTTCAACAGTGTTACAGATAAAAAACCAAGCGCGATTCAATCCGGGACTTTACGACTTTTGTTGACACACAATGGAAAGCGAGTCTTATAATTAGTTAGAATTGAACGTTCGAGCGGAACGCCCAACGAGCGTCAAATTTCAATAGCCACATCTCTTGCCCGCCCGTATCGACTTCGATATCGTGCAGAGTCATCCTCCGGACCCTCGAACTTGCGTTCGGCTGCGACACTCGAGCACAAGTCTCGTCACGAGGAGACCATGGGACCTGATCAGTTACGATTTCACGCTCGAACGCCCGTAGCATTTATACACCCATTACACGAAATTGCTCCGTGACGAAAAAAAAACGTATACGAAAACAGGTATTCCACGACGTGGGACACTTTCGGAAGGGTCTACGCAGACAGGACTACCTAATGCAACAGCAGTGAAAACGTTAGTCACCGAATTTCAAATTTCGCAAAGGAGTGTGTAGCTTTGGCTAGTCGGAACGCATCCAAGTTGGTTGCATTCGATCCTTTGGATACACGTGCTCGGTTCCGAGCTTTTCTTAACACCGTCGCATCCGTAGGATGGATGGCTTCAGGAGTCTCAGTTTCGATCGAATCAAAAAATCTCGCGTCAACTTATTCAGTCGTCCAGCGTAGGGACCGAGTGATTTTATCAAGCATAAAGCTCCAATCCTCCGAGCACTCGAGTAGAGCGGAGCTTTATGGGCGGCAGTACAGAATCTCGGTGTTCTCCAAGAACCAAAGTAACTTCGTTACAAAAATCTGCGTCATCGTCTTAATTCATCATTACTTTCCGCTAATTCACCAACAAAAAATCCGGGGCACGACGAACAATATAAATTCTTATATCTTCCAAAACAATGGCAGTTATCCATTTTATCCTTTTTCTGAAATCGCTTTCGAGCTTTAAATTACGTATGGATTGAAAAATAATAATTGTTCTCAGCAAATTTCTGAGGAGGTCCGTCGTGCCCCAGGATCTCCTCTACTCGCGACGACGAGGGAGATAATTCGTCTTATGCTCGCGGCCCTATTTCTACGAGGTCGTCGTGGTATCGTGTCATTCCAACGAAGGCGAATGAATGATGCTCGTTAACGGAAAAATTATTGTTGGCCTAGATACTTAAGGATCGTAGTCATTGTTTACGTTTTCCCCGGCAACAACGTTTCATCTCGCACGTACGAAAATTTCGTGATTTCCGGGAACTTGTTCACCGTTGAAGACAGAAAGCTAGAGAGGGACAGAGGAGAGTTTGAGTGGCGTTACCTGGATGCTGAGGGTCGATTTTGAAAGCGGGCCTCGACATGTTCAGCTCCTCTGGTCTTCCCCAAAAAGCATGGTCAAGCTCGAAATCCCCCACTTGACCGTACAGCTCGTTTTCACTCACGTGACACTTGATGAAGTAGTCGGTGGACCACTTGACAGCTTCGCGAAGTTCGTCGAGTTGACCAGCCGCGCTGTAGGCTTGGGGCCAGCTGACCGCACCCCAGGCAAGAAGGGTCGTCATGAAGGCCATCGTGAAACCGAACTTGACAAAGTCTCCAGCTGCGCGACGTGGCGCGAGAAACATAGAGCAAGAGAGAGAGGAGCGGGGGACAGGGAAAGAGAAAAAATTGAGATGAACTCGTTGAATAATGATTTTTCCAGACAGGTATGCGAAAAGCAATTATTCTCGTATGCGTTACCATCGTAATAACCGCCGGTCAGATCTTCACCGTTCTGCCCGCGGTCCAACAGCGCAGAATCGGATCGCCAAGGGATGCGGTTGTTATCCGGTAGTCGCCCTGACCGCTGCGCTTCGTAGAAAAGCAGCGAGAGCTTCAAGATCTCGGTGTAGTCACCTGCATCCTCGACGATCTCCTCGGATGTTGGCGGCTTGGCGAACGTTGTTCTCGGAACTGCTGCGCAAACGAGACCGAAGATGATCTACAACGGTAGAAAAATCAGATGAATATCGAGCAAAATTATTTCCCTCGAGATCTGCTCCCGTCATGCACGTACGCGCGAAAAAAAAATATGAAAAAATGTCGAAACGAGTCGTCGATCCGTTTCTCGCGTTCCAGAAGCAGCGACGGCGTGAATTCGACGTCGCACTTCTCAGGAGCAGGTTTATTTCACTCTTCCCAGGAGGAAAATTGCACGAGCTCGAACTCTCGATGGACCAAAACGATTTCACTCGCTTGCACACAAGTAAATCGTCAGGAACAGAGTATTACAATTTTCTTGTGCATTAATATCGTATCAAACGGTAAATTATAAATAGAAGAAAAACGATGGACTCATTTTTTGTCTACCCCTCGGAAGATGAAATTCCAAAAAGCATCCGCAAGAAACGAGATTCCAAGCATAATGGAAACACGTGGATTTTTCTTCATCAATACGAGACAAAATAAGACCTTCGGAGGTAAATTTTGTACAGATATCGACGGCACGAAAAGTATAACCGGAAACGAGGTATTCACGAATAATAGCACCAAACTCAATTCTATCGCGAATACTAACACCAAATTTATTCATATGTTATTCGTTAAGCCCGTCGATCCAACCTACGTGGTTGTACAATTTTTTTAGCTAGGTTCGCCGCAAGTGCGAAGTTTGTGCGATAGAAATGTCGGTTGCTGGTAGCAAGTTAATTAATATTTCGACCGTTCGCGTTGCTGGCTGTATCGTATACAGCGGAATCCCAGCGGTAGTATCGGGTAAATTCAGTCGATCAGGCATTCATGCAACGAAGCGTGTCGCTACCTCAATGCGTAAGCCTGACCGATTGACGAACGTGCGCGAGCTGACAAGAGGTTCGTGGTTGGATGAAAAATGGCAGACGAAGGTGTCGGACACCCGCGGGTGTCTCGAATGCGGCACGCAGAGTCGAGTAAGAGTCGTGAATCAGGTGTCGATGGGTCGGCGGGATCAATCGGCAATATTTCCATTTACGAGGGAAGAGATATGCGAGAAAAGGGAACGTCGAGCCTCCGAGTGTCCACATCGGCGAACAATCGTGGAAGTCGAGTCGAAACGCGAAACACTCGCGTGAAAAATATTGGCGAGAAGAAAGGTAAGCGCGAATATTTGTCCAGAGTCCACAGATCCGTTTCAAGTTTTGTCGGCGAGGAGGAAGGACCAAGGATGGCGAAGAACTCGCCAGGGGGCATCGACTCCTGGTGAGTAATTCTTGGAAAAGCATTTCTCGCGGATACGCTCGCAGGCCGAGAGGTGGTAACGAGAGGTTCACGAGGTAAGGGGATATCGCAGGGGTCATCCTCGTTAAATGCAACCTCTTCGTGCGCGGAGGCGCGAAATGCATACAATCGCGAGAAGAGGCGACACGCGGAGCATGAAACGTGGCGTTTCGTCCGCGAAATAACGACGCGTATAGCCGGCAGAAAATCATCGGCGATGGATTTACGAAAGCTGGATGGAAATGATGTATGGTATAGGCACGCGGGCATGCATTTCGAAAGGAGTGGAAACGATGCGCTGCTAAAAATATAAAGTACAAAAATAAACCGATCCCGTTTTCAAAATGTCGCACGAGGGATTTCTCAACGCTCATCGATCCGATACTTATCAAAATCCAGACGCAAATCCCAACGTTTTTAACGAGATTTTAACGCATTTCTATTTATAGAACGAGCAGTTCGGGAAACGATCGATTCGGAACACTTCGGATTCAAAGAGGATTTTCCAGAAATCGTCACAGACACTTGGATTTCTCGGCACTATCGGTTTTCCACGAAAATTTACGGTAAATTCCAAATATCGGCCACGCTTCATTTAATTACAGACAATCACTTTTTGAAATCGCTATTTCTGGCAAACGTCCATTCTGAAAACAAGAAGGCCCTAGATCGCGGGACATGTTTGCCACTTTTTCTCCTCGCAATTTTCAATTTTCGCCACTTTTTCTCCTCGCAATTCTCAATTTCCGCCATTTTTTCTACTCGCAATTCTCAATTTTCGCCATTTTTTCTACTTGCAATTTTCAATTTTCGCCACTTTTCCGCATCGCAATTTTCAATTTCCGCTACTTTTTCTCCTCGCAATTTTCCATATTTACGGGAAATACGGAAACGCGGTCTCTCAGATTCATTGACATTGACCATTGACAACAACAAAATATAACATAACATAGCACAATGTGAAATTTCGACAAGCCGTAACGTAACAGAACATGACAAAACATAACATAACATGACAAAACATAAAATAACATAACATAACAGAGATTCGACAGCCCATAGCATAACATGACATGACATGACACAACATAACGAAAAGATTCGACAGCCCATAGCATAACATGACATAACATGATATGACAAAACACAACATAATAAAAAGATTCCTGCATAACATAACATAACATGATAAAAGATTCAATTGCGTGTTACTTAATATTTCATTCCGTCAGAATCGCAGAATTAGCTACGACAGAGCAACGCCAGCCGTCCGCGACCAGGTGAGGGATGAATCGAGTAGATGTGTTCGCGAAATCGAATAAAACGCGTCTACGCTGTTTCGAGTTAATAATCACGCGAATAATTAGGTAGCTCCGATCAGATAAACTCATCGACTCGAAACTATCAACGAAGAAATCGGCGATTCGATTCGCTCAGCACTCCTCGGCGATCCTACGCAACACGTGACGCGATCTATCGGTACGAACGGTGCGCGACGAAGCGTGCGTCCTTCAACGATCGTTGTGTAGTGACGTAAGGAGAAAAAATGTCATGTTTTTTTTCCTTCCATTCGGGTCGTTTGTCTCTCACGGTAAGCGATAATCACTATAATATCGTTGGGAATTCCGGAGAGACGTACGAGTCCAGGTTGTTGGCGAGCAAGACGGAATTGCTGCTCGTAGGTAACGGAGGTTGGTACGGGAAGGTACCTCCGCGCTGGTAGGCGTCTAACAGCCGCTGTACCCCATGCAAATTAGACGCGAAAGACTTGGACCGGAAACGAACGCCCATAAGAATGTCCGGTGCTAAAGACCACAGGCGAAGTTTTTGTCGAGCGGTTTTTTTTTTTTATTTCATTTTTTTCCGCCGGACGCGCGCATACCGATAAACGCGTACGCATCGTCGCGTTTGATACCCGCGCGTGTTCGACGCGTCGGAACGAGGTGCGTGATCGTTTGCGAGGCGACAATAGAATCGCGTCGCGCTCTGTACTAGTAAGCCTCGATTTTCCGAATCCAACGGATTTATAAATATTTACAGGCGAAAGAAGAATTCCAAATACCAGAGAGTCGTTGCGACTTACCGTGACGCGTTTACAAATTACCCGGACGCCAGTCATCCTCGTCCGGGTTATCTCAGTCGCGAAACCCGAAGCCGGTTTTGCAGAGACGGCTCGGTTGTCGGGAAATGTTCTTCAACGATTATCCTTCGTTTCGATGGCGTCCGATCGACGGGGACGTTCCTCGCGCTCGATCCTGGTTCTCATTCGAGCCAGCACTTTTTTCCGCGATCCTTATCGGGCAAGAAGAAATTAGGCGGAGCAGGAAAATGTTCGGATCACTTCGATCGGAGGAATTGAATGGTTGCCGATCGATTCCCGGAGACTTTTCCGTCTCGACGCGACTCGACTCGATCGTCCTCCTTTCCCCACGCGATTGCTCGTAAGACAGCCGCAAGAACGCGTTGTGATACACCTTCGAGCGCTCAGTTGACACTGATTGAGAGCCGACCGACTCTCCGACCGACTCTACTCGCCGGAGAGCGAGAAGGATCCGAACTAACAACAAGTACCTGTCAATCGCACCTCGTCGCCCACGTACGCGCGCAATTTTAACACGCTGTTGCGATGTAATCGTTCGATTTGTCGGTCCGGCAGCTCGGACGACTCTGCTCAAAATTGCGAGAACCAGGCTGCCGCATCGCAACGGATGCGGGCAGACGCGATTAGATGTCGCCACGTAAAACGGCGCGAAGTGATTAGAGACGGGAAAATGTAGCTTTCCCGCGATATTTCCCACGAAAAGTAGCCGCGAGGTGATCGCGGGCCGGAAAAAATAGCTTTCCTCGTATCCGGATTTGGGGAAAATGTTTTTTCCCGCCAGCCACGTTCAGCGTTCTTCCAAATTCACGGATCTTCGTCGAACTACTCGATCTGAGGGGCAGACTGCTGCGAAAAATATTGCCCGTCCATTTATGGCAAATTCTACAACTCACGTGCTATCTAAAAAATATACTAGATACGCGATTACTTTTTTGACCCCGTCACGGAATTTTTGCTGTAGCTCCGTAAAATTCAATGACATTCTCTTCGTCATTTTGCATCGAATTGGACTGAAATTTTCTGGACAACTTTGCGAGTGGAAATATTTTTCATATCACGACAAATATTTTGAGTTGTTAGAAGTTTTGGCTATTCGAGTTGTCGCAGAATTTGTCAATATATCGACTGTCTCGTTGTTTTTTTTTTGTGGTTGCGAGAAAACAAATTTTATTCGCAGAATCGGTGCAAATTTTTGGTGGGCCAAAACCGTGGGGATTTTTTCGCCCAAACGTAAATTCGACGTGTCTGATTGGTTCTACGGAACGTTTCCTGGCGGAATAAATTCGTCGTCAGTTGTGCAATTTCCTTGCGTAGGAAGTTTAATTTTAATTTATCGTCCGACGATATTTAATTTCCGATTCCAAAGAAATATTTACAGTCGATGGTTTCACTTTCGTGTCCGATGAACTGATTCGCCGAGTTGAGTCGTAAACTCGTAATAGGGACAGTTTCCGACGAATCAACTAATTGGTTCTCGAAAACCTGTATTCGATTCTCGAAATTCTACGACTGATTCGAAAATGTCATCGCGATGTACGGAAACGACATCATGTTACGCTTTATAATCACTTTTACACGCGCCGATGAGCATACGGATTAGTTTTTACGCTTTCGCACAGTTATTTCCCTCATGCTGGCGAAGAAAAATAATTATTTGTATAAATTAAAATTTATTCTCTGGTTACATAAATTTTAATTATTACAATTATTACAAATTATAATTTATAATTTATACAAATTAATATCAGTATTCGTAATATTATTAAAATAAATTATTATTAATTTACAGGCGCGATAACTCAGCAATTATTATATTTTGCCCCTTTGCAAAAAAAGTTGTCCCGACGAAGGTTTCCTTTTCTCTTTGAAAATACGAGGCTTCGTCGATAATTTTTTGCGAATGTAGCGAAGATTTAGCGAAAATATAGCAGTTCTGGAATTTTAACCATCGATCAGGTTTCCTCGTGGTATTCATTGGACCGAAATCTCACGACTGATTTCCCCGATTCTTCGAACCTGCGAAATGAAATACAAGAAATCCGCAAATTCCTGAGAAAATATCGTATGTACGAGAGTGAAAAATAGAATGGAAAAACAGCATCAGAGAGGCGAAGAAATCGAGCGACGGTAGACCAAAGTTACCTGCCGTCGAATGAAAGTCGCGCCTGAATCGTTCTATTCCGACGTACACGAACGTTGCTTCGGCTGCGTCGCGTATTTTATTTTAATAGTATTCCCATCGAAAATCTCGCGAAATTGACGAATTTTTAAACTAATTGCTCGATAATATTATTCTGTTCATTTCCAAAGCATGGGAAAAAACTCTTCCCACGGTCGTCATTGAACGCAGGCAGAATTTCTTACGCAATTGTTCTTTATTGTGGCCGTAAAAGGAAAAGCCTACAAATAGCTCAAATCTTCAGGCCCTGGATCATGCGCGTGTACAATATAAAAACAAGCAGACCAAATTTGACAGCTCATTCTCATTCGATGGCGTACTAGATTTTTTTTTAAAACGAGAGATTCACGATAAATTTGGTATTCAGGGGTTTTTGGGATCACAGGTTACCAATCTCCGTACAAACCTAAACTGATTTCCTATTCGTAATCAGCAGCTTGAAAAGCCCTTGTACACCAAATTGGGTATGAATGAGTTGATTGTTCGAGTCAGAAAACCGATTTTAACAAAACTGAAAAATTTAACACTAGCTGTACCATATATATATATATATATATATATATATATATATATATATATATATATATATATATATATATATATATATATATATATATATATATATATGGTACAGCTAGTGTTACATATATATAGGCCCATGATAGACACTTTACCTGTATCAGTTTTGAGTTATGAGATATCACATTTACCCAATTTCTCTAGAAAAGCAGGAGAAATCCAAAATCCCAAATTCCTGTCCCCTAAAGGCTAATATTATACGATTCATCGTGAGAAAATCAATGCTCTGACGACGGTTTCTAGTTAAGTGTCTGTTCCAATTCGATCCAACTCATCATCGTGAAATGAGAATGTACGACCTAAGAACCAAACCGATAGAAAGATGTATCAAGTCGATGAATGGAATAGGCTATAATGAGGCGAGAATGTGGATTAAAAAAAAACACATTCAACGAGCTGGGAAACGTATGGGTGGAGAATTCCCACCGCAAGAACACCAAAGTCCATGCCTTTCATCATTTTCCAGAGTGACGATCGGGGATTTTCCATTGGGAATTGGAGCCAAAAAATGTAAATATTTTTTACTCGGGATGGTCGACTGATTCGCTGTGGGAATCGGTATTTTTCGCGCATCTGATTCATAACTCGCGTAGAAAATGGATTGATCCCCGTGGAGGGTACCGAAGAGCGTGGAATAATATTCAAATGTGGCATTTCCTGCCGAAAGTTTGCACCACGCTCGCGTCTCGACGAGGAAACTGTTGCAAGATCTTGGTGATATTGGGCGTGGCGAAGTGACAGCAAAAACTGCACAACCGCATATAATTATTGGAATGAAAACATCTTCAAGTAATATCTTTATTTCTCTTTCTCTCGCCCCAAACTGGTTTTGCCCGTAAAGATATAATTCCAGAAGATCAAAGTAGAGTAAATACGAGAAGAAAACTGACAAAATTCTAAATTTAGACAAATTTAATTATCAAAAGAAAAGTGGAAAGTTGGTGCATAAAAATAATATTGGCGTGCAATTCGCCAGTTGCACGTAGTGTTTTTTATCGAGGCTGATTCGATCTCAGCTAGCGCACCTAGGCTGAGAACATAACCGATGGCGAAATGAAAGTGAGATTCTCGTTTGCTCGGATCTCGGCTTGAACTGAGAAATGGCAATTTTTCCTCGTGCTTCGATTCCACGCTCAAAAACTGTGAGAACGATTCGTCGAATATTCGTCCAACTCGATGTAAAATCAAATTCATAAAAATATCTAACTATTATAGCAACAACAAGAAACTGGATTTCGAATGTCATTCGCAATATGAGCTATTGATTCGCCTTTCTCGATGGTTTACGCAAAATTTATAATAAATAGTTCCACCATTCATTTTTTGCAACATGTCTTCTTCGTTCTGATAGTAAAAAATCGGACATCAAACCTCGAGGATCCAATTTTCATCGCAGATTAATAATTTACCAACGATAGGGAAATCTTCGCGAAAGTCTATTAAAATGTTTGAAGATAAGTAATGCGAATTCAATTCGGTTCAGTTCCACTCGAATTCTCATTTCAATTTCGATTTGGAGCGGAGTGGAAATGTCGAGAAAAATCCGATTGTAGAGTCCATTCCAAAGCTCGGTTCCACTCTTGATCGATGTTTCGTAGCATGTATGGAAAAAAACACAAAATTCAAATCTCGTTTCGATTGTTAAATCGCGGAAAACTCGACAATGCAACTCGAAGCTGCGGCAAAATCTAAATTGCGGAGTGAAATCTATTCGCAGAATGAGCGTCGAGTAGCAAATACATTTACTTCCGTTGTACCATTATTATTTCTCGTAATCACGCTCACAGCGGTCGTTCGATCTGACGGCACGTGAATGTCCGCTCGTTTTGCTCCTCTGTCTTTCTATAAATTCGTTGCCACCTGTTTGCCAAGCTCCACGATAAAAAATCGTGCGCAATTCGAAGCAGAGGAACGAAACCGCGTCGCCACGAGTGGATTTCCGCGGATCGTGGCCTGATTTTCAAAAATTTCGTCGCAAATTTGGAAAATTTTCTACCACGAAATGACGAGTGATTGTGTCGGTTACGCTCGACTGTTGGTCACTCTCGCTCTCCGAGTCTAACTTTCACCCGATGCGTCATAGTTTTAACAATCTCGTCTCAAGACTCTACGAGCAATGAGAGTTGCGGCAACGTGGAGTAAAAAACCGAACTAAAAAAAAAACCCAACAAAATAGACAGACTCGTCAGGTTGGCGAAGTTTAACGAAGCACGGGTAAAAAAGTGAAGGCGAAATAATCTAAGATTTGTCTAAAAAATATTTATACGTGTAATATCTATAGACGTAATTATGCGTATTACATTTGTACAGTTTTAGAAAAAGGAATGAAACGAGGTAGAGAAAGATAGCAGAGGGAAGGATGAAAAGCTCGAGTCGCTTCGAAGATAAGAAGCGAAGAAGGACAAATCGAGGAGTATAATCTATCTAATCGATGATCAGCTGGCGGAAGGAACCATCCAATCCGAACAGATCGTCCTGCGTCTTTGGTTTTCCCGGGCGGAGAGCCTCGTTCGCCTTGATCGATTCCTGCTCGGCGAACCAAGGACCGTAAGACTCGAGTTTCTTGATCCATTGATCTGAAAACAGGAGCGTCGATTAACTGTAAATCCCGACGAGCGGCATGGGCGTCGAGTCAGAAATACTTTGGTGAACGTGTTTGATGGAAAAAAGGGGAGAGAAATTACTGTGAATGGTCTGAATTGGTCCAGCATCGCCGCCGTATTCCTCGGGCAGCATCGATTGCGGAACGTATTCGTAGAACGTCTCCATCTCGCTGTGCACGTAAATTCTGTTCCTGATTTTTTCCTTCACGAAGGGCTTGGCAAAGTTGATGATAGTGTCGACCAAAGGAGAGACGTTTATCACGTGAACTTCTTTTACTTTGACGGGGTAAGCTTCTTGGGCGCAGGTAAGGAATTTCTTGATCAAGGACGGCGTGAATTTCGAGAAATGAGTCGGCGTTGCTACGGTAGCGTCGAAAACGTAGATGTCACCGGCTACACCGATCGATTCTTCTTTCAGGCGGATATCGCCGATCATGAAGACCAGTTTCATGCATTCGATAGCCGACGGCGTCTCTACATTCTTGTCGACGCCTCTCATCAGAACAACGCGACACCCGTTCTTCGTCAATCCCGGTAGCGCGGGGACTTGTCTGAAACATCGTCGATCAGACGTTTAATAACAATCGCGAGAACAGTGTTTCTTGCACTGTGTTTTTTGTCCTCTTCTTTTTTCTATTTCCTCGCTCTTTGATTTTCCACAAACCGATTTGCATGCTCGTCGGGAGAGCAAGACTATGGACTTACACGTAGTTGATGACGTCCGCCATTTCTGGTCTGGTTACATCTCGTTGAGAGAAAAACTCCGGCAAGGCTGTGCGCATAGTGAAGTACATGTCCAACTTCTTCTTGCACTTTTCCAGGGAGAATTTGCAGCCGCGCAAAAACGTCATGATTCGCTCGTCATCTGTATCGTTGGAATGCAAGGGCATCGTGAGTGTGAGCGGTAAAAACGTGAAATGACTCGAAGAAAAATTGTTTCGTTAAAGATTGAGGAAAAAGTGACGAGCAGAGATCTCAGAGATCCATAGAAATCCGCGTCATCGTTGGCTGCGGATAAACTATTCGCCCGTGAATCAACGAGGCATCACGGTTTGATCGAAGGTCGGGATAGCTATTCGATATTTCTTTTTCGTAAACATCGCGGGCTTACCGTCGAACGGTGGCAGATGGGGCTGCTTGGCGAGCCATTCCTTGACGGTTTTCACGTCAGCGTCTCGAGTCGCCACGTTTTCGTTCAATTGGATTTGGATGGAACGTGACATCTCCTCTGTCGGCTGCACTAACGACATCTGCGACAAAAAAGCTCGTGGTTAATCCCAACACGCCGATAATTTAGCGGCAGCGATCGTCGATCGCCTGTCGATCATGCCCATCGTTGCGCGCGCCTGAGATGCGAGTGAAAAAAAAATGAAATCAAAATTTTTTTGATTTTTTTTACACGAAGAGCCGAGAAGTGACAGGCAAAGTAGGGTAGGGATTTTCCGAGCCATACGGAGTGTCCTGCTGGGTAAAAGTTCTGAAACTGATTAGGGTCGAGATTGAAATTACGCAATTAAAGCTGTGCTGTAACGCGTAATACAGCAGGCGTCAAAACGAGCAAATGTTTTTATCGTTAAGTTGAAGAGAAGTGATATTACGAAATGAGAAAAATGGAGAATGAGAAAATTCGCATTACGATCGCTAATTATCAACGAAGACGTCGCGTCGCCTCGCGATTTGTTCGACCCATCCGCTGTAGAAGAGCCTCGGCTCGATTATTACATCGGCGAAAGATTCGTCTCGACCCGAGAATTTACGTCGTGGTGAAACTTCACAGGCAATGTTGCGTCATGCGATCAGATTATCCTCGTGTAAAACTTTGCTATATCATGTTCTCTGATTTGCCAACTACGAATTTCCGCGGGGCGAGCAGCAAATTTGTGCGTCATTTGGAAACACTGTTGACAGAATTTGGTTGGTAGTCGGTTGACGCTTATAATTTCTAATTCATTTTTAATTCAAACGTATAGTTTCAGCGTCACGTGACCCGCGATTCTCACGATCCAAAAAACTTCTAGTAATTAACGTAGGGCCGATTGCGTGATCGACTAATTTTCCGCGGAGTCACGCGCTGATTCGAGATTATCCATTAATTTTGCCTTCCGCAACGCGACGCTAAGAGATTATTCATTTTTTTCAAATGAATAATGCATCGTCGATTGTACTGTCAATTAATTTCCCAGCGAGCAATGTATTGACAGATACATTTACAATTAATGTGACAAACATCGTTAGCCTTAATCGATGATGGAAATATCACTGTTGAAGGTACAACGCAAATCGAGCAACTCGTTTCCATGCAAATTTTGGGTAACTATGATAAATAAACTCGTCATGGAATTTTTCAGTAATGGGAAATTTTACTCCCGTACACGGTGCGTTATTTCAACAATGAACGATGCGACAGACAAGCCAATCTCGAGTTTTTACGATGATTCGTATTATTCGCATTATTTTTAAATTCTTATCTTAGCAACCCCCGTGACAGTTCGAAATTTCGCGTTCAAATTGAGATGAAAAATGGTATCAGGCTAATTAAAACAGAAATACAATAAAACATGGCGATGAAATTTGTGGCAAGTGATTCCCAAACTTGATATACCGGTATCTTTGGGAAAGCTGTCTCCAAAACTTGTAAAAACTCGACCAATCATCAGAACGATAGTGACAAAACTGGAAAACAGGCTGAAAAATTAATAGAAGGGTCGAAAAATTCAGGAAAGGATGAAAAAACCGAAAAACTGTGACTAACGAGAGATTCAAGTATTTTTAAACAGTATCATATGACTACTGTGCGAGCAAGTATAATTTCGTCAAACGAGATGCTGTTACCGCATAAAATAAATTGGATCTGTGACAAAACGGTATGACACGAAATTTGTAATTTTACTGCAGCCGGATTTTTCTCGTTTTTCTCAAAATCGCGTTCTCCGCCCATTCGCTCAATAGTTCCCGTTGGTAATTCGAACGATTTCCGTTTTTCGTCCGTTGCGTCGCAGGTTTTTCGCTAGCCCGACGTGTTACGCGTAGGAGTGAAAATATTCGTTGAAAAGTTGACATAAGTAGCGACACGTAACTGATTACGACGCGATCTTGTCGAAAGAAAGCGGTGGCCGCGAGTAGACGAGCTGTGAAATGCGTGAAATTTAATCAAACTTGGTTCTAAATTGTACGAGCGGTGACTAGACATCGACGCGAGCGAAGAATATCGTGAATTCGTGATGAAAAAAAAAGTAAAAAAATCCGACCGACCAGACTTTCTCTCCGACAGAGTTACGCGCCACGCGGCAGCAGAGATGCGGTTTCCCTGCGGCGTGACGCTGAAAGAAGGTGCCCCGCGCGATCATTTGCTCTGGATTCGGCCCAAAAAAGTGCTGGTTTTTGTTCCACCACAATTTTGCGAAAATTCACGACACTCGATGCTCGGGGCTCGTCGATGGGAAAGTATCTCGCCCATTCACATTTTTTACCGCACGAGAAACAAGATCTGTTCATCGAAACGCGGCAGTATACTTTTACCATCTTCGTAGCTGGCACATTTCACTTTTCACACTTTCTTCTCCCAACAATGAGAGCGACCGACGTGATTATTCGTTGTGACACGTCTCAATGCAGCCTCCGATTCTTCGATGCATTGTTATCCCGATTTGACGCATCCGAACTATTCGTCTATCGCGACCGTCGTGTGTTCGAGGGCAAAAATCCATGAAAACTAACGATTTCGAACGGTTTAATCGGAATTTACGACTATGCTTCTGTTGGATCTCGATTGTACGTGGTAAATACTTTTTTCGCTCCGATTCGAGTTCTCGAATCGACTCGGCTTCCGCTTACCTTGTCGCTGTGGAGGCTAACCCAATCGCGAATGGAAGTGACTCGAAACTTGTAGACACAACGATTACTTCGTTGTGTCTAGGAAGCTAATGAAACGACGAGATTGCGAGCGTCGCGTAGGTACCGCGCCGAGATACTCTAGGTACGCGCGAAACTCTACGAATGATACTCTATGACTCCGGACCGGTTCTTCTTATATCTCGCAAGACCCCACCACAACGCGCGAACATTTTAGTCAAAGTCTAGACGAGATTTCAACGTTCCTTGTTGTTCTAGGATTTTTGCCAGGATTAAGGACGAGAGTTTCAACAAATTCGTCGGGTATCGCGTAACCTTGTTTCGCTAGAACGAATCGCACAGTAACACAATTTCCGTCGTTGCGCAGAGTGCACGAATTTTTCCAAAAAACCTTCAACCTTTTAGTGTGCTGATTCAGCACAATCGTTAGCGTTGTTCTCGCAGTCCATTTTTCAGCACACAAAAATGTTATTCGACATTAAAGTAACACTTTTTCATTGACACTCCAACATTCGTTCGTGTTACGTTCGTTCGTAGCACAAAGCTGTGTTACTTCATCCCTACACGCGAAGTGCGTCGAAGTAACGCTAACTTTGTGTAATAACAAAATGTCGTCGACACATATTTTTGCGTTAAATTTGACAGCCATTTTTTTACTGCCTACTTGTTCGAAAAAGTTTGAAAAAAGTTTGAAATTCTGTAAAATACCAGTTTTTTAAAATTTACTGGACAAAAATGGTTTGTCTTACAGTGTTATAAATAGTACATCATTTTAGTAGTGGATGGCCCATTACGTTACCAATTTTCAATGAGTGGCTAGAAATTATCCATTATTTTCTCAACGCGCGTGACAACGCTAAGTAATTTCGCATTTTTTTTAATGATGTCCGATGGATAAAACACTGACGATTAATTTAACAAGAGTCGTTTGTGTTGATCAACGTTAAGAGTTCAATATGAACGCTGAGCCATGTAAACCTATGGCAAAGTCTTTTAGTAGTGGGTTCACTGTGTTACATTGCATGATACATTATTTCAGTAATTAGTAACGCTGTAAATAGTGGGTTAAATTTTTTTTCATAATGCCTAATACATCGTTTTCAAATTGCTATTTTCGCAAACCTGATCTGTCGAAATGACCCGATTTTAAAATTTGTTGACATTTGTTGAGATGCACTCGATACGAGTGTTCGAAAATGTTTGTCGACAAAAGTATTCCCGAAGCGTTTTTCGACGATCCGTTAATTTGAGGAATTGCCATCATCCATGCAAAGTCTGTCGTGTGTAATCTGCCACAAAAATAAATAATCATTCGCGATTCACGAGTAACGTTAGGAATCTTATGATGCGAAATTTCATAGATTCTACGAATAATCAAGTAGCATAAAACGCTGCGGTGTTTAAATAAATACGAATACTTGTTTTTCTCTCGATGAACTGCGGAACCATTAAATACGTGATCAAAGCATTGCATGCGTCGGCCGAAGACTTTGATGTGAAGGACATCGCAATTGTTTTTTTTTTATTGTTGACAACTGATTGATTCACGCAGCATTTTCATATCATTCGACGTCGAAAAATCGTTAAATTCCGCAAACAGACGAATCCGGTAAAATCTCCAAATTCAATATCAATTCGATGGCCAGTTTGCCTCGTAATTTTGACCTACAGCTGGGCTGCCTCGTTTATTACGCAGATGACGATACATCCTTCGTTAACAAATGGTTGCACAACGAAAGTTTACTAAAAAAATGCATAAATCCCGAATACAATTTCGCCAATTGAATTTCTATTTAGGCAACAATTTGGTTAATAAATTCGTAGTTGTAACGTTAATTCGCATTGCAACGTTATATAATATTTTTGCTCCACTTTATTATTTACCAAGTCGTTTCGCAAAGCTTCCGTGTCCATCGACAAGTAAATAAAAAAATCTGCGCGTCGTCGACGCGTGGTTACAAATTTCGATTTTTCATGCGATGATAACTTCGTTGCTTCACGTAAATGTCTTTCTACTTTTTCCACGAGAGTTTTACTACCGACGCACGTGCTGCAGTTGCGTTGCGAAACGTGGTGATTTCGAGAGCTGTGAATATCATCTGGTTCGTAGAAACCGGACTTCGTTACCTTTTTTTCACCGCACGGCTCAAATTCGTTGAAATCCACATTCGCGTCCTCCGATTTCCGGCAAACTTGTTCGCGGTGAACCGGTTATCAACCGGTAAATGCTATAAAAAACTCGTTCAGATACGTTTAATCGTCGTTTGACTAACGGTTTCAAAGCTACTGTCAAAAATTTACTGGAAACAAACCAAGAGAAAATTACGATCTGTTCCGGAAAAAGAATAAGCATCCGCGGTTTACGTAATCGATGCAAAATGCCGGAATTTTCACAGCTCGCAGCTGTAATATCATAATGCTAGAAAGTTCCTTAAAAATCGACGGTTTCGCGCGTTTCAATATTTTCAGCATTCAACAGATTCGATGCCAGTGGCTCAGGCCACAAGAAAAGCTTGGATAAAATCTCGGAGTACGTTGGATCGACCATTCTCAGCTTTTTATCACCTCCTGTGCCTAACGTCCATAATTCACGAGTCAAAGCAGACTCAAAGCTCGTTTTCTACAGCAGTGCAAAGTGTTTTAACGTGGTAGCCTATGATACGAAAAAGTAACGCCTCACCGAATTTCGAAGCTGCTGCTTTCGATAAACGAAAATGTATTTCTATTTTTCCTCAGAAATTGCTAGGTAGATCAAAAGCTCCTGGGCGACTGCAGAAATCAGACTAAAGCTGGGTAAACAAAATTGATGGAAACGTGATGGAAAAATGTATCGAAGGCGGAATTGCAGCTGCAGGGATGAAAGAGAGTTTGAAAAAGCATCGCGCAGGATGGATAACTAGTGGACGATGAATCAACATCAATTATTCATCGCGGTACAAATTAGAAAAATGTTTAATCCACGGGAATAGAAGGTCCATTGCGCTTGCAGATGATACTGGTTTTCGCGAGGTCAATGGTGCGAGCTACTTGCAATCAATTTGTTTGGAATCCTTGTGCAAATAATTTCAATTAAGCGTATCGCTTAAAGACTTCTGAGCTGCTACGATATGCGATGAATATTTTCGCACGAATAACCGACCTGCCGACTTCTATTCTGTTTGTGTTTACGTTTCTCTTCCGAATCCCCAAAGTGGTTCTGCACGAACGAGTCATGTTTGCCGGACAATTTCTGTCCGATCGATATTTTATTTTCATCGACTGGAATACGTCGCTGTTGCTTATTTTGAATCGAAATTTCGAGCAAATATTTATCGCACGTTGATCAACGTGGATTCGCAAAATAATCGTTCCACTGATTCGAGAATCCAGCAGGAGGTTGTCATTCAGAAATGTTTTTATCGCATGATTAAAAATTAACATAAAACTTACGATATTTATTGTAATGCCACTAAATTGCCTATAAATTTCTCTATCGATATTATTAATAATTTTAGACGAATCTTTTGGATGCTTGAAAAAAAACAAACAATTATAGTATACAAAGATTAATCATATTTGATCATTTTTCAAAAATTGTTGTTATTATTATTGTGAATTTCGATTGATATTTAAACGAGCCTCCTGAACACGTTCAGTTTTTCGTAGAATTTTTTTAACCATTTGATCTATCGAATAAAGTGGAAAATAGTTCTCGTATTTGGATATTGATAAGAACATGGTGAAAATTTGGAAAGTGTAGTCGTAATTTAATTCGAAGTTGCAGGAAATATGAAATATACGTATCTAGGTCGATAACGAGATTGAAGAAAGTCACTGCGATGCCATAAAGCAATGAAACCGTGGCGGTTGAAATATTTAAACATACGAGTCACGGGCCGATGAAAATTGCATCGTTCTCATGCGGTGCGCGGAGTTTCGCTGGCCAATATTTCACATTCCACATACCTCTGATCGCGCAAAATTATCAACCGCGTAATAAAATACGGCCAAAACTTTGAAATCCCCCGAAATCTTCGTGCGTCGATGATTTTGCGAGAACGGAGCTCATTCTTTCTCATTTTTACAATCTCGAATCCTGATTTCGATAAACTATTCTACACGCGCGCGTGTGATTCTCGTTGGGGAAAATTCCAAAAAAAATCCACCACAGAGATGATCTATAAATCTGGTGAAATGTACTCGTTCTCATTTCGCAAACGATACAATATTATTTCGTACCGAGATTTCGTATTCTCTAGAAATTCGAACTATGCAAACTCGTTTAGTCGTGTAAAAGAGAAAATAAACGTCGAACTCCTATCATCGCGGTATCGTAGAACGACGACTCATTTTGCAAAAGTTTACCAAATATGAGACGCCTTTGAAAAATAATACGATTGGAAATCGCGGTTATTTCGCAATTGATTCATGTAACCGTGATTCGCCTTCCTATCGTGCCGATTATTACCTCCGCTCTAACGAATAATTGCGCTAAAAAACTTGGCACGGAAAGTATAAACAAAAACGAGCTATTCACGAATGGAACAACACAGTTTTCGCTCGGATAAGAGCAACAAATTTTTTTTTTCTAGAATAAAAGTATCAAATTCAATTTTATCACTGCAAATCCTAACACCAAAAACTTGTGTATTTTGTTTTATCTGATAAATATCCGAGGAGTCAAGGGAAATTTTCAGTTAAAGTACATATCCTTGCGATAAAATATATCCTCACTAATACTTACAATAAAACAATGTATTTTTTTTTTTTTTGCAAACGTAAAATAAATTGCATGTGCCATGGATTGACTAATATATTAATTGGCATTTATCACAATAATTTTTTTCTCCTTACATCCTTAAGATACGAGCCCAAAAGTTGTTTACCGATCAAAAATGTGCACGGTGCTTTTATTCGTGGCAATTTTCGGTTTGTTGATTTTATTCGAGTATAGTAAAAAATCTGTGCTATTTTTTTTCGCTAAAAAATAAAACAAACGTCAAAAAACAAATGCGAAAAATTGTCGTTGGAGATCGAGCAACGTGGATGAAAAAGTTGAAAGGTGGGAGAACCAGACGAGAATGGTGTTTTTTTTTACAGACAAAAATGAGGATGAAGTTGCAAATTGCGAACTGCTTTTATTGGAGAATTCACGATGCACAGGATACAAATTATGGGAGAATACAACGAGCAACAGAATGGCTCGAAAACGAAGCGTCGTAAATTCGTATTTTTATAGTTTTTGCACAACAATTTTCGCGTCAGTGGTGTGAAAAAACGCAAACAGTTCAAGATTCGCCGTCGAGAATATTCGTTTCGCCTCAGAGTTGGGAATCCAAAGTCGAAACGAAAATTTCACGTCGCGTTTCGCTGTGAAACGGAGTGAAATAAGTAGCTGGCCAGGATGAATTCTTAAGACTCGAGGACGATCATTGCGAAAATAGTTGTCCCGAATCCCAGCAACGTTCTCGCACTGGCGAACGTTACTCCCGAAGCTCCGTTCGTGGCCTTCATCTCAGTCGTTTCGTCCTCTTCTTCGCCCCGTCCTACGACATTTTGACGTTGATAATTTTCCAAAAAAGGCGAGTTACCGTTCATTTCTCACATTTTCGCCTCCCCGAAACGTACTGACTTCTACTTTTTCGTCTTTGACTTTCTCCAAATGCGAATTATCGACCTCTTCGGTCGTAGGTGTCGTCGAAACGGGCGCCTGCCCGTCGTGTCGACGAATTCTGCACCCGAATCCTTTGCAACCGCTGCTACTTAGGGCGTTTCGAATGGTACCAGGAAGATCCCAGACGGAACGAGATTCGTGAAGAGCCTTTGCTCCAGGTCCGGACGCGTAGAATGGCGCGAGAGTTTTGTCAGCTTCGCAATTTCCTGCCACGACCAATAGCGTGTCCACGACTGATGTCTGAAAATTCCAGATTCTTACGTTAAAATGGATCTGCCTTCGTGTAGGGAGGGGAACAAAATTTCCCACAATTTTATAACATTTCATTCGATGGAAATTTTTTTTCAGTACACTTAATGACGTCAAAATTCTTGTGACAATTATTTTTACGAAAAAATGAAAATCGTAGTAGTTGCGCGATACGTAACTACGATTTGCAGGATTGTAGCAAATTTTGTAGAATTTCACAAGTGTAAGAAAAGTACTAGAATTGGGTAAAATTAATACCAAATTCGCGCAATGTAGTACAAAATGTTGAATTTATCGGAATCTCATGTCAATCTATTTTCTTATCTCTCTCCCATCATTTTTACTTTTTCAATAATACCACGAAAACGACATATTTTCCCAAAAAAACCATTCATTTTCATAAATGTAATGATAACTTTGCTGTCAAAGTAAAAAAATCTCAAAAATTACTGCAAGTTCAACTTTGACCTTGTATAATTTTTAAGCCAGTCAGTTTATCGAAAAATCACAAGAGAGCTTTTTTGTAGAGCGTTCAATTTCCTGTGAAAATATGTATCTTTCATTGCTGTATATCAATTTTCTCGGGAGAAAAAAAATTAAAAGTAAAACGTGCCGAATTTAAATGGGAAATGTATCGTCGTTGTGGCGCGGTTTAATATAATGTTAAGCGTTATACGGGCCTGATTTTTTTTTACGTCGTACACTAAAAATTTAGGATGCGGTGGAAAAAATACACCAAGTTGGTAAATAACCGGCACCCTAATGAAGAGGACAACGTTCGCATTTAAAAATGACTCGGTCGCAATTGAGCTTTCTTTTCAAAAAATATGAGCTCAAAAAAGGATCGACGAACGATTTGAAATCCCAGTCGAACGAGAATTGTAGAAAATTTTAAGCGAGGTAAAAGTATTCTCGAACGTGCAGTCGATTTTCTCGCACGTAATCTAATCATGCTGTAAAAGTGTTGCACGTTGACATGGAAATATTAAATTAGTCGTCTATTCTACCAGCGTGGATCAGCCATATTTGCGTTTGTGGTGTCAGGTTCGGTAAAAAAAGGATGAACGATGTAAATACCTCGCGATTCAATAGTTCCACGGCTGAGGAAACGTCTTTTCCGGAGCCAACTGCAACCAGCAGATAACCTTGGTCATTGGAAACGGACTTGAGTCCCTTCAGCGTGTCTCCGAGAAGCTCTGGAAGATCGGATCTCGTCAGCTGCGGCAACTGGGATCGATCCGATGAGGGTTCTTCCTTCGTTCTGCTCACTTTGCCAGTGAGAACATCGCGAAGCGTACGAAAGAACGCGAGTCTGATCTTTGAGAATGGGTCGAAGATGTTCCACATCTCATCGCCATTGCCGATTCCTGCTGAGAGAAGGCAATTAATGGCGCCAAGCGAAGGCATCGCACCCATCGACCAACATTTCCAAGCTCTTCAGGAATTTACCATCGACTTTCACCGTCGGCGGATCGGCGAAGACGAATCCTGGTTGTCTATCTAAATCTATCAAACGCCAAGAGTCCAGCCTGCCGTCAGGAGCATCTCCCTTAAAATTGTTCTCCGCTCCTCGTCCTGCCTCGAATTCCCGAGTGATTCCAACGCTGCTCTCGTAACCGACGGTCGAAGGGAAGGTAAAGTTCGTGGTAGACACGGTCCCGGTCGTCATCGCTCTCGCGTGTCGCGCCCAAGTCAACAGACCCCCGATGTTCGCGCGAAGAAAATGTTCGCACTTGCATTCGTCGTCCTTCCTGAAGATCCTCGTCCGATTATCCTCCAAACCGTCAGGCTTCACCGACGAATCTTCTTCCCGATGGCAGCTCTGCAAACAAAAGGGAGTAAACATGGAGTTAACAAAAATCACATTTAGCACCAAAGAAAAAGCTACGAATCTAACTTCATTCGTTTAAAAAATATTTAACAAATGGTGACATAATCTTGATTTCGCTTTTATGTCGTAAGAACAAAAATCCTGCTCCGAGTGAATGTCGTAGCTCGATGGATTCTCCTACCTGTAGAGATCCATGTACTGGAAAATCGTGCTGGGTGGTAAAATCCTTCCATGTCGAGGCTTTGTCTTGATCGGTTGTATCCACCAAAAGCAGGACGACGTTCCTTGGAAGATTACTTTCCTTGTTAGTCGCGTTGTCCTCAACGGTGATGCTGCTTCGATGCATCTCCTTCGTCTCCGTGACAGACGTCGTCTCTCGGGTGTTGGTACTCCTCTCGTCAGTTGTGGTCCGGACACTCGTTTCCTCCGACCTCTTAGCCCTCGCAGCATCCTCTCCCAAGGAATCTTCGCGACGCTTAACAGACTTTTTCGCATCCGACGATTGCAGAACCTTGTCCATTCCCGTCACCTGCATTTTTCCATCGAAAACTCGATCAATCGACGTTTTTTGCTCCGATTCCAGCACAGGTGGGCTATCCCAAGCCAGGACCACTGCAAAAACGAACCCCATGTCAAAGTCGAGCCGGGAAACATTCTTTCGTGGAAATTCGACCGAATTTCAAAAACGACTTGCCCGATCGATCCGCCACAAATGCGAGGCTGTGGGTGACAACGACGGCTGCCACGAATCCAATCGTCAGCCATACTTTCAACATTGCGATTACTGAAAAATATGGAAATGCCAATTCCTACGCTGCAGGAGATTTTTCATCCAATTTTACTGTCAAATTTGATAGAAATTTATTGACCTAATTTTATCAGTCAGTTGAATAATTTTTAAAATCTGTTCTAACATATTTTACTGCGGTCTACCATAACTTTTATGAAAAAAAATCAAAAATATCGTCGTTATTACTACAGACTACGGTCAAAACATTGGTTTTTCCTATAACTTGTATTTTTAAAATAAGAAAAATATTCATGTATCTAATTAATTTCTCGGGCTTATCAATGCTCACAGTTACGCTGCAGTGAAGATAAATGTACCTACTAACTAGATAAAATAAGGGAATTAGGGCTGGAATTTCCCGATGTCCAAAAATTTGTTGTGATTTTAACGGTAATTTTTTGGTGGAAGTTTCTTTACATGTAATTTGAAGGTTGGTAAAAGGCAATCCTTTTACGAACGTTTTTATGCATATTAACCGGAACAGATTGACGGTTTTGGAACAACTTGCTCGCAGAAAATTAGTTTTCTCGATTTGCTGCGTAAATCTGATTTGCATTACGAATGATGTACCTACGAGCTACTCTAGCTTCATTCTACTGGACAGAAGAGGTCTGGTGAACGAACATGTGAAAAAATGTTACGGAGCGAGAGAATTAACTGTACGCGGAGTAAGAGTTGGATTTTTATTATCTTTTAAGCTGGGATTATTTCGGAGTGGAAAAGTGTAATTTTAGAAGTAGTGTATGTACGTGCTGTCGTTGCGCGACGGCATACTCACACACCGCGCGTGATGGATCCGTTAATCCCGGAGGCACTGCTCAGCTGTCAGCGAAACAAAGTATCCGTATCCTGCAATTTCGTCTCTCGGCGGGCAATTTGATTCCAGATTTTATTACTCGAGGTTTGCATGCGATCGCATCGGTATGATGGCGGTTTTTACGAGCTACTAAGGCAACAAAGAAGAAACTGTGAAAGTTAAACAGCGAGAGTTTCCAGGACAACGAACAATTGCAAAAACATGTAAGAAACGAGAGGAGAAGCAAATCGTTCTTCTCTTCGCGACGAGCGAAGAAACGTGGATGGGGAATTTCGAAGGCAGAAGCATAACGGTGGACGAATATCCATGGAACGAAACTCGGTGTCCAGTTCGTTGAAAACTCGCGCGATAAATATTCCAAGCGACGCCTCAGTCCACCTCGCGATGTACGCAGTTAGCTATCCTCCTTTCATCGAGTCAACTCCGATATCGGCGTAAGGATTAGCAAGTTAAATAATCAAGTGGTCTCGCTTGTGGGGCGGTCCTGAAGTACTGCGGGCACCTCTAGAAGACCCTCGAACAGTCTAGGGCAGATGGTAAAGCTGCAAAAAAATAAATATCAGACGAATCGATAATCCACGTCGTACGACTGCAAGCTCGTCGCTGCTGCTCGTCTAATCGGGCCTCGCGAAACTGAATAGGCCGATAAATAGTTTTTCGAAGCAACTCATTCGGCAGAAGATTCTCTTCGGAGCTATTTCGTCGTCGCGTCAAATCCGATTCGAGATTGAGTCAAGGAAGGCGAGAGACCGCGTGCTGGTTGACCCAGAGATGCTCGCTCGCGCACGTGTTAGCTAGCGAACATCCTGTTCACAATAGTCGGAGGATCCGAGATGCAAAGAAATTGCAAATTGGTCGATAAAAACGAATTTGATAATTTTTTTCTAGAAAAATCCTGCATCGCGTTGAATTTGACATTATTATATATTTTTTTTCTCTCTCGCGTCGAAAAGCGCCTAAGAATCGGAAAAAATAGAGGCGGTACGTCCAAAAAAGTGGATTTATTTGTTTCAGCGAATTGAAATTGATAAAATAAATTTTTGAAACTCTTGGGAATGCAAAATGATGCTAGAAGTCGTTTTTCACGGTTTCCGGAATTGTGGAAAAAAATATTTTTTCACAACATTGTTGGCGTACCCCATTTTGCTGAACTACCCCGTTTTACCCCACTTCCTCTAGGAATCTGGAAGAACAATTTCGGAACAATTGTTTTTGCTCGAGGAGCATCGATTTCAAATAAGTAGTAAGAAAAGAACATTTTGACGTTGTCGGCTGCGCGACGACGATGACGGCGATCGTTAGACGTTCGATGGGAGGTTTGACGGATCGATGATAATTGTAAACAGAAATGATTCAACGTGTCGTAGGTAAAGCCAATGAGCGTATAGCAGCAGAGTTTCGACCTGTCAGTGGGAAATCGGCATGAATAGTCATCGCGTACGAGTTGAATAGGGTAAAACGACGGCGACGCGATTCGAGTAACAAAGCGATTGCGCGTATCCGTTGACTCGTGATTGGGCCACGTCGAGTACTTCTTTCGAGGGACGTATACGACACGCAAGATCCTTCATGACGGAACGTCGGAGCGGAGGTCGAAAAGGTACGCGCGCGAGCGTAGTAGATATCACGGTGGTTCACCTAGCACCCCTATCGTCCATCGGACTCTTGGACGGCTACTCCGCGACGCTCGATCTTAGCCCCCGGCGAAAGATCACCGAAATCGTTCTTCGAATACCTTTCAACTGTTGACCATCCAACGACAACACATTTCTCTCGTTACCAATCCCGTCTGGTTGTTGGCCCAGTGCCAACAAAAACTGCGCCAAGGTAAGAATATTTGCATTTTTCCTCGCACTGCCCCGGTGGTCGTCGAGGTCCGTGGAACAATCAAGCGACGATAATCGCGCGAACTTCCAAAACTCTCCAATCCGACGATTGTTTTCTCGTTTTTAAAATTTTTTTTTTTTTCATTTATTCGCTTATTTTTGTGTGGCGCAGATGATGAAATACAAACAGCAGGGTCTCGTCGCAGACCTGATGCCGAATATCCGAGCGATGCAATTCTCGGGGCACTTCTTGTTCAATTATTACAACGAACGAGGATCCTTCGCGATGATACACAAAGTCTTCTGCATCGTAAGCGATCTCGATTTTTCTTTCTCGTACATGATGTCGAAACTTCGCGAAACTCACGAACGCGGAGACACGATCGGTGTACAAATTTGGCGAACCACGACCGTTGCAGGTGAATATGGCCCTGTTCCTGCTGCAATTCGGCCTCTGCGCCGTGAATCTGGTCATGGAAATGGACGACGTCGAGGATCTCACGGCAAACACGGTTACCATGCTCTTCTTCTTGCATACCTTTATCAAGGTGATGTATTTTTTGGTGAGAAGTAAAGTATTCTACCGAACTTTCGCGGTATGGAATAATCCGAACAGTCATCCGCTGTTTGCCGAGAGTAACGCGCGTTTTCACGCGATCGCCATAACGAAAATGAGGAAACTGTTGCTCGCTGTGATGGGAGCTACGTTCCTTTCGGCGATTTCCTGGACAGCGATCACTTTCGTGGGAGACTCGACCAAAGCGGTCGTCGATAAGGAGACCAACGAGACTTCGTACGTCGAGGTGACGAGTCCATTTTTCGGATAACATTTTTCTTGTGTTTGTTTTTTCCTTTCCGCAGTAGAAAAATCGAGTCGATCGTCGCATTGAATTTCAGATCCCGAGGCTGATGTTGCGATCCTTTTATCCGTACGATGCCAGTCACGGAATGGCACACATCCTGACGTTGTTTTATCAGTTCTACTGGCTCCTGTTCGCCATGGTCGAGGCTAATTTGTTTGATGTGCTGTTCTGCTCTTGGCTACTCTTCGCCTGCGAGCAGCTTCAACATTTGAAACACATCATTAAACCGCTGATGGAGCTCAGCGCTACTCTGGACACCGTTGTTCCTCACAGCAACGAACTGTTCAAGGTTAGAGGAATGAGATAAAATTGATGCTCCGTCTCCTTTATCACTCTCGTGTTGTCATCCGCGTGTTGCCTCGAGCAGGCAGGGAGTACCGATCATCTCAGGGATAATCAGCCGCCCTTACCGCCGTCGTCCTCGAACGAGGTGACGGACTTGGATCTGAGAGGGATCTACAGCAACAGGCAAGATTTTACAGCAACGTTCAGATCTACGGCCGCGGCTACCTTCAACGGCGGTGTGGGTCCCAACGGTCTCAGCTCGAAGCAGGAAATGCTCGTCAGAAGCGCCATCAAATACTGGGTCGAACGGCACAAGCACGTCGTCAAGTGAGTTGATCTGTCCACGCTAGAAAGAACCTTTCCAACGTGCGAATAATTACGACACATTCTTTAATAACAAAGTGCTTAGCGGTCGACTAGGTGACAAAAGGCAGGATGAGTGAACCGAGCGCGGAAAAAATAAACTCTCGGCTCCAGGACGGTAATAACGAGGGAAGTGAACGTAGTGTAGGATCGGTGAGCAGTAGTACGTGTCGCGGAACGCGGGGCTTGAGAAATCCATACGAAACGTAGAGTTTTGCCGCTGCATCATTGATGAAAAATACATCGATTGCGTCGCCAGCCTCGGGTCTCCGCTATCAAGTCGGTCGTTGCATAACAAAGATTCATAGTCGACCCGCACGCGCACGGAAATTCTCGCTATATTGAAATTTCGTTTCGCGTGAGATACGAGGCAGGGGGAGGACATTTGGGGAGGGAAGGCGACGCGGATACGTTCCTATCAATCATCTCTCGAGACGCGTAAACCGGACAGCCGTCGGCTTTGGATCGAACAAATAAACAAGAACGGACGTTGACGTGTGATTAGCACGAGCATCTCGAAAATATAATCGTTTTTCGTTGCTTGTTGTTGTACGATGCCGCCGGACTTGATGAATCGCTTAACCCATTAAGGCCCGGGCAAAAACTGGGTTGGATGTCATCAAACCAATCGCGGTATTGACACGCCAATGCGGCAAAAAACCCATTCGCAATTGTTTGCAAAGAATTGTTTAGACAAATTATGGTGAAAGTTGTTATTTCGAAAAACCGAGTGGGCCAATCGAAAATCTAGGTAACACTTCGTAGTTAAAATTCGATCAGTTAGGGTAAAACGGTTATAAACAGTGGAATTTCTGAAACATGGAAATCATTGAAACAATAGGCGTTTACAAAATTTGTCGTACAAATTTTTAAAAAACACAAAACTTCTTCAAAATTTTCTTCAAATTCAATTTCCTTGCCAATCAAAGTTTCTCGGTCTTGTCACTTTTTTTCTGTCGGAAAGATTTTTTCCACGCGAAACAAAAATGTCTCCGCATTTCCGGAAATCAAAATCGCCAGAAATGAACTTGTGGGTCAAGTATGGAGAGATGTTTGTATTGTCGGGGTAATTTTGCTCGACGCGCGTGTCCAAGTGTAAGACTTTGGCCTTCCTTCAAAGACAATTACGACGTATTGACAGAGCTCTACATGGAGACAGGAGGAGACGTCTGTCAGAACTCTCACAATCGTCAACTATTTATCGGTCGTCGGATATTGACCATTGCAACCGCGTGGCCAGTCCTACGCCGCACGATTCGCGGAGCGTGGAAGAAAGTGGTCACGTGGATTGTAGCAGGATTGTAGGGTAGAAAACGCGAAAAGAGGATAGGGACGGCGGGTCGACCGTGGAAACGATCAAATATTCACTCTTGGGTAGTAAAACGCTCGTTTATCGCCTTTTTCCGGTCCGCCGGTCACGCGCGAGGCGGTATATAAGAGGAAAATGCGAATTCGAGAGGGTAATTCGTTACAATCTTGCGGGATCGTGGATCTCGATCATTGAAAGCGTCGCGGTAACCCAAAGCTCGCGCTTAGTCGGCTTCAATTTAGTGTCTTCTGATGACGCGTCGATTTTGTGAAAATTGCGAATAGCAGAGAAATCGGCAACTCCCCTTTGATTTTCCCTGCTGGAAAAAACATTTCACTGTAGACAAATTGCTGCGTTCGCTTTGCAAAAAAAAAAATTCGATCGTTGGTCACGCGATAAATGAAAAAACGTACAACCGCGCGGTTTCCAAGGCGAAACGTAATTTTTTTTACGAGTTCACTTCGTAGATTACCTATTTCGCCGGTAAGAACGAGGTGAAGGTCGGTTTTGCGCGAGAATCGCGCTCGTTCGACACTCTTGAAGAATGTATAAAAATCTCTCGCTTCCGTACGAGTTAAATAAATTGAGTCTATCGTTCACAAAATTTGACCCCAAAAATCTACTTTCGTTTTTTGTCCGTGATTTTGGTTCAATTTCAACAAACGAATCGATCGAGGGAAATATTTACGCGATCGAACAATTAAAATGCAAGGAATATTAATCTTTCTACGACAATTATCGGTACGAAATGCTTCAAATGGCATTTTATTTTTTACGCAACTCGACGGAACCATTTTCAACTACTTTGTCGAAGGATTCTGCGACCAACTACTGTTTCACCCAGTCGTTTCGTGCGAACGAAAGTAGAGCTGCAATTTCGAAATTTCGTTGACGCAACTAAGGATGACCATCTGATAATGCGATTGGCGACGCTCGTTTTTCATCGGTATATCATTGACCCAAAATTCTTGTCCTAATACAATAACGGCAATAGATCCAGCCTTTTGGAAGCAACGGTCGCAGTAATCGTATAAGCTTACTACGATAATCGCGTAATTGATAAATATCTGAATTTGATAAATAACTTTCACCGCGTTGTTATCCGTGCGATGTGACCAAAATAGCAGATTCATATAAACGAGCGATCTTACGTATATTCGAGTCGTTACGGACTCTTTGCTCAGAATGAATCGCATCTTCGTCGGCGATGCTACTAACGAAACTTTTCGATTCAGACTCGTCACTGCGATCGGAGATACTTACGGAGTTTCGCTGCTGTGCCACATGTTGACATCTACCATCACGCTGACGCTGTTGGCCTATCAGGCAACAAAGGTGAACAGTCAATGATTACACAGGTCTGCGAAATACGTTTTTATAAAGTTGTTTTACCGAAGTGTGAACGTTTGCAATGGTGATCCTAAACATAATCTAAAACTACGTACGGAAGTCGTTTGGTATATACAAGTGACGACGGACTACTGAGATGAAATCATACGATAGAATTTTTTTTCTTTTATTATTCTATTAAAATAACGACGAAATAATACGTCAACGTTGATGTAAATAAATTCGACGTATCTTGTCCGAAAAAAATGTCTGCGGTCGAGCAGCGCGCTTTCTTGTTTGCTTAAATTAGAGAAAGATGGATACATCCTAATTGGTGTGGAGATATCAAAGACTGTTAAATTGATGAACCCTTGCAAGCAAGTGATGCTTAAATTGATAACATGTCGAAAAATAATACGATCATTTTAGTATTATTTTCGTATTAAAATATTTTTGTATAAAATATTTAAAAGTGAAGAGAAAAAAATCGTGACGTGTTATGTAAAAAATGGATTTTATATTTGGAACGGTTACGTTGCATGTGAGAGTGTGAAAAAAAGCTAGTTCATCGCAGACCTGTGCTACCATCGCCATCGTCGTTGTACCGCGAAATCTCACTGATTTTTTAACGACATCGATTACAGGTAAACGGTGTGAACGCGTACGCAGGTTCGACCATCGGTTACCTGTTGTACACCTTTGGTCAGATCTTTCTCTTCTGCGTCTTTGGTAATCGGCTGATCGAGGAGGTAATCCATCTGGAAATCAGCGACGAAATTAGAACGATTTTAACAGAAATCAACCTTCTGATTCGCAGAGTTCGTCGGTGATGGAAGCAGCTTATTCTTGTCATTGGTACGAGGGTTCCGAAGAAGCCAAGACGTTCGTGCAGATAGTTTGTCAGCAGTGTCAGAAAGCTCTGACGATCTCCGGAGCGAAATTCTTCACCGTTTCCTTGGATCTGTTCGCATCTGTGAGTGACATTCGCTATATTTTCCAAAAATCAATTGCATCGTACACCCGTCGGGTTATTTTTCTTTTGTTTTCTTTTTTTGACGAGAGTAGGAAACGCGCATATATGTGCGTGGCGTGGGAAAACCTCGGTTAACCGTTTCAGTCACATTAGGACACCAGTCTCCCAGCTATAGATTTCTTAACGTTTACGAGCAGCTCGTTATCGATTTCGTTTGTTTGTTTGATCCCTGCCTTCCCAACGATCCAATAACTCTTAAAATAAAAGATAATATCGCACAACTATTAGAAATAATTATTACGCGGGGGAAAAAAAATAATAACGTCTTTTACGATAGAATGATAATTACTGCTGTATCAATAAAATTATAGGTCGCATGTTAATATCGTAAGTATTATTATTTCGGATGGGAATTTTTATTATCGAGATGGTCACTCGTATTGTTAGAATAGTAGCCTGGGGAAAAAAGTGATTATGTCTGCACTGTGCTTGATACTAACGCAACATGGTAACTGTTACCATCTAACATAGTTAATGCACATATACGTATTAACAAGTGGCATCATAAAACAGTACGAGCAATTGTTTTTTTTTTTCTCCTTGTACTAATAACAGGTTAGTATTAAAAAAAACAGAATTTGCTGAAGGAATTCATGTTAAGACGAAATAATAGCTAGTATTATCAGAAAATGTGTACAGGGAGGTTGTTGAGGTTGCTGATTAGGAATCCGCTGTAGAATCTTTGAAATTCAGAATGGTGCAACCAATATGGCTGACAAGAGATTTGAGATGTGGTAATTTTTTCGGAAATTTGGTATACAGGGGTAATTGAGGTCGCTGATTTTGCAATTTGGAGTAAAAAACTTCGCGACTGAAAGGGTTAATTGTAAGCTTGGCTTCTCCCCAAGGAAATTTCGCCGGAGCAAACTATCCTGGGTGAATTCGGGGCAAACATGGAAATCGGGAAGCTTAAACGCTGGGGGAGCTTTCGAAGTTGCGACGATACGAATCCGAAGACTTCCGCTCTAACTCGAGTTAGGAATCGCGCGACGTTCGACGATCCGTATTAATTCTGTCAATCGATTAATTCCAGGTGCTCGGAGCTATGGTCACCTACTTCATGGTTTTGGTACAACTCAGTTAAATCGACGAGAAACTCGAGCATCGATCTTCGGATACTCGGCCCGATTTCTAAGGTCAACGGATCGACCTTGCGCAATTGTCCACGATTTCTCGCACGGGCCGTCCGAGATAGTCTCTTTTAATCGAATCGGTCTCTCAATTTTATTACTTTTCGCAAAGCGACGCATCGATCGACCCCCGACGACGCCGCGACCCTCGGTGCGCTTTTTCATCGTCTGGTCTTCTTCTTCTTCTTCTTCAAAAAAAAAGTCAACCTTTTCTCGATAAACCATCGAACAATCTTGCCTTTTTTCCCAATTCTCATACCCGCGTTTCGAATAGTTGTAAAGTTGCTACCGATCCTCGGGATTGTTTGATCAAGCGACGCACAGTGACCGATTCTCGATTCAGTCGGTTTTCACCTCGCTGACAATGCAATTCTCAACCGAATTGAACCATTCTACTTTTAAAATACTTGCAAGTAGTCGTACTTATCGACTGTTTTACTCCTTTCCGGTTTTGGCTCGTCGAATCGTCGTGAAACGTCAGGAAACGTCAGAAATAGCGCAACCTTGCAACTTGTACTGAACGTAGTCTGTAGATAGCGCCGAATTTACCATTGAATTCGAAACCAAGTTCAACAAAACTATACCCGTATCGTTTTTCGTTTTGAATAAAAAAAAATTGTCCAAACGAATTATACAAAAATTAAGAAATTAAAAAAAAAAAGTATACAGCAATCGATTCGACCTCACTGGCATTTTTGTCAGAGGTCATTTTGCCAGTGGAAAATGGACGTAAATAATAACGTGACAGGAAGTGAAGTAGGTACGAGGCTATTGGGCTATTCAACTTCAAATGAACTATTGAATTCACAGGAAACCCCCCAAAAAATCAATACCTCTATTTTTCCTGCTATAATTAGTTATCAATTATTCAAACAAAATTATTTAAGTAACTTCTGACGTTTCCTGACGCCTCGACGAATCACAACCGGAAAAGAGGAGTGATTTAATTCGGTCGAGGATTGCATTGTCAGCTAGGTGAAAGCCGAGTGCATACAAAGTCGACTACTGTGCGTCGCTTCAAAAAATAGAGGAGTCAAACATCTTTGCCTCGCGGTATTCGATATATTTTGATTAATATTACTAAAAGATCGTCTAATTGTAAGCGTAAGATTTTCAATTGTTTTCTAGATCGTAAGACTCGTAGTATGGGGAAAGTTTACGCTAAGCTGTAAGTAAATTGACATTGGAATAGTCGTCGTTTGTCTAACTAACCGTAAGATTTAACGACTCGAACTTCGAATCGCATTTTTTTTTACATAATTTTCTTCAAACTCATGTAAATAAATGCACAAAAGTAAGTAGATTTCAGTGAGATTGGAGGAACGCAAAATCGTTGAATTAATATTCGAATCTGTTTGAAGGAGATTTAACGATATTTATCATCTCGTTTCACTCGAGGCGACGAGAATATGTGAAGAAAAATGTTCTACTCGTTTTATTTTCGGCTCAAAATTTCCGGGATTCTGATAGTTAGTAGAAAAAACAGGATAAAACGGATTTTCTCTGCGTTGTAGATCAGGAAAATTGTCTTCATTTTCACCGCAACATTTTTTTTCGCGAATCAATCGCGTGCTTTGAAAATTATAGCTCGTTGCAAATTACCCAAATATAGATTTTTAATCATTTCGAATTTTTTTACAAACATATTTGAATGTCCAATGAAAGTGGCGTAAAATAGTCTGGTGAAAAATGTCGGATGTGGAATTTAACGGCGATTTTTCATTTTTCCGCGTTGTTTTCATCGAGTTAAATCCGCTGGCGGACACAACGATCGATCGTTTCACCGCTAACTTCAATGAAAATATCCGGAGGGGCATTTTTCAACTTTTTGCGGATTCGAACGTTGGGACAAAACATAGGGAACGAAGGCTCTTCGCAGAGATGGATTTGACAGAGTAGTTTTTGAATTATCCTTCGTATCGAGTCGGGAAATGTAGTTTCGAGAGAAATGCGCGTGGCTACGAGCATCACTGTGCTAACAACTCAACTTTCGTCTACCCACAGGCAGAAATTCGCGTAAATACGAACGTACAGTCGAAGCCGACAAAGTTAAATAGAACAGTCGAATTCGAATCGTCTCATTTCCACAAACTTTCAATGTCAAAGGCGATAGGATATGCATGTACGTATGTATGTACCCGAGAATGACTATTTCCATGAAACTACATACTGGGAACCTAACTTTCGCAATTTCATGGTTTCGACGATTAAACTTCGCGAAGACAAACTGAAAGTCTCATACTTTTTATTTATATTCTTGGAAAAAAATCGATTCTTCGTTCAATTACTACAACATTAAATTCAGGACTGAATCATTCCTATAAAACGAACTCCTTGGGAGTTTTTCCTTTTTTTTCCTTTTTTTCCTTTTATTTTGCTAATTTTTAGTAGAAGCTTTTGCAAAAATTCGTACCAACGACATTCGAGATGATACGTTTCGAAAATCAAGTCCAAACTGGTATCAAGCACGTTACACATTTTTTCTGCGCAAAGCTCAGTTTACATTACTATAAATATCGCTGAAAAATTGACCTGCAGTTGAAAAATCGAAGCGTTCGAATTGTAAAATAATAAACGCTCATCTGTGTGATTTATTTGCGATTTACTTAGAATCAGCGGCTACAACTCGTTTCGTCTCTTTTTTCTACTACGATATTCTCCATAAGATTTATATTTTATCGACGTGAAAAAAGTAGCCTTGTTTGTGCTCTGATAAATTTGGAAAAAAACGGGATTCGCGATTATTTCGAACCGATAAATCAGACTCTTTGCTTACAACGCGCGGAGAACTCGTAAACACTTCTCCATAGTCGAAATATTATTCATATTTTTTGGCTCGTTCGTCGTGAAGAATGTTAGAAATTGCTAATTTATGTGATTCGATCTAAATTCATGGAACCTCGAGGAACGACGATTGTGAGAAGAAAGAGAGAAGAGATGCGTAGAAATCAGATGTGGATTTTCTGACGATGAGATGTCATCGGAAAAAGTATCGATTATCCTCGTGAAAATAAACTGACGACGCGAAGTGACGAGAATCGTGGAGCAACAACAACTCTGTTTACTCAGTTATGCGAACGAGTTTTTTTCGGACGACGAGAGATTTTTGCTATCCGAAGAACAAACAAGAACTTGACTCGACGCATAGTTCTGTTCGAGAACGGTAATTTCGAAGCAAATGCTGCTCGTCCGAGGCGGCTGGAGAGACTAAGCTGCTGAAATGTCTCCTGTAAGAAAGTCAATGTAACGAAACATGTAACAAATATTTAATACTTACGATTATTACGCGACGCAAAGACGCATAGTTACTACCAAATAAACTTTTACTATATTCGTTTCGTTAATCGATCTACAATTATCACAGGATACCGTTCACGTTTCAATGCCTAAGGTCGCAATGTTATACATATACATATATTTATGTAATTAAACATCCGAGCGTATTGAATTCTCTCCTGACCTCAGACGAAAACCCGATCCCTTTCCACCCCTCGCGACCTATTTCTCCGAGAGTCGAATTGAATGCGCGGAATTTCAATATTTTCGCGAACTTTTATGAATTTTCTCGTCACCGAGGTGGTCGTAAAAATAAATGTTTCGGGGAAAATAAAAATATATTGGCGAACGCCGACAAGTAATAAAAATACGGAACGGTGTTTGGAAAATAGGGTGGAAAATTTATGAAAGTCGAACGCAGGATACGCGGATGTATGTATGTATCGACGACCCGTACGGGGCGTTCCACGTCGAGCGAGTGGCTCTTTTGTGCTTGGACGTTGATAAAAATGATTGGTAGATTTCTTGGAAACGTAGAATCGCGCTTGATTGGCATTTTCACTGGCAATTAGTCGGAAGGTAACGAGCAGGTATTGTGTAAATGAGCGAAACTCGGCGGATTTCAATGCCAAGCAGACTCGATGGTGAACGAGGTGAAGGGAAATCGAGGAAATGGGAGTGGTAGGTTCGCGTGGAACGCCCGATACACGTGCACGGAGCTAGATATCGGGGTGCGGAATAAATGGCTTTGGTTTCTGAAAGGATACGGGATTCTCCGGGCTTATGTCGGCTCTCCGTGAAACGCCCGAAAAAATATAGCGAGGTGAAAGAAAACGCGAATGAAAAGGTTAGCTGACAACGAACGTCCGTTCGATTACATGCAACATTTTTCGGAAAAAATTCAACGATTATAAGCCCACGAATCGAGTCAGTCAGAAATATATTTCTCCCCTAGTCCCGGGCCAATTTAACCAATTTACGATCATGCGACCAGTTTACTTCGATAAGACAAAAATCTCGTCGTTTCCAGGAACGATAATTATTTTATCCAATAATTCAGTTAAAATTCCCCCAATATTCAATGATATTCACATTTTCGGAAAATTCCGAACTATTTTGAAAAAAGGAACAGACAGGAATAAAAAAAAACAATTTTACCATTAACCGAAATATTTTTTTTTACCTTGAAAAAAATAAAATGTTGAGACTAAAAAATCAAATTATAGTTTAAAACCTGCAAAAAGGCGCTTTTGTAGCAACGTAAAGTAAAAAGTAGCGAAGCAATGCGAAATGTACAGATTTAGTTGGACGGTGATGAGAAATCCCTCAACGCGATGTAATTACGTTTTGTTGAATAAGTTCAAAACGAGGATAAAGTGATTGGCAAAGAATTAATTTCGGTGTACAATAAAAAAATTGCGGGGTGGTTGATATAATTTGTTCAGAATTTGTTATTGCTAGTAATTTAATAAGGTTGTTAGAACTTAGATCTACCGCGTCGAGTCGGGAAGCTTTCGCAAGCTGCGATCTATTCGAATGTAAACACAAACGTTGCGCTGCGAGATCTAACAAAAGCTCGAGTACGAGCATCGCGACACGCGTTGACGACGTCGAGCGTGACGAGCACCAGATCCATCCTGTTCCAAGTTCATTTGAAAATATTATTCGAGCCAGACGCTAACGCAGTCTATCAGTTCGCGCTCGATCGATCGATACTACCGCTATATTCGATAAAATTTACGAGAATATCAAACAGTCGAGTCGAGTTACGCGGCTGGAGACAGTCGCGGTGTTCGCACCCTCGACCTCCCGGGAGATCGGAAAATTGAAGAAGTTGACGGAGGCGAAGTACACGGCGAAAAATAGAGAGGTGAGAGCACAACACCCTTGACGTGATACCGTGTAGATACTCGGTGTCACGAGAAAACTCGTTTGGCGTCGCTTACACCTTCTTCGAGTCGCACACGATCTACGTATACATATATATATGCATCTGCCGGTCGGAAGATTTGCGTCAGAACGCTCCGCTCGTTTTTATCGAAAAACGAAAATTAAAAATTGCACTCGTTAACAACGCCTGCTGTTAACAAGAAATACAATTTTGCGACAAAACCACGTTCGATGGCTTCGTGGTATTAAAAACGCAGCCTCAGTTAAATTAATTGCGCGATATCGATTATGAAATTTGCCAAAAGTTTTCTCATCGCAACCTCATTTTAACGCGTTTCGTAATATAATTATCATGTTCGTTCATGATTTTTTTTTTTGATTTTTTTTTATCAGGGTGTCTATTAATTAAACTAGTCGAAAGTTTGGAGTGACATGTCTCGTGACGCGTATTGGGTACTTCTGAAAATAGATCATTACGTTCGGAATTGTTTTCGATCGCAGTACTAGTTTTTTCGCTATTTCTTCTCGTCCCGAAGCATGGATTATGATTGCCAATATCGTAGGGCGATTCGTAGAAATCGATTCGTTCGCTACCACAAAGATTTTCGTACACCGTGTCGCCTTGTCATCGCTGATATCGGCGAGGGTGACCCTCGCGTCGTGTTATACTACTTGGCTTGACCCGAAGGATCGGTGACCGAAGGTGTTTGTTGAGCTTATCGAAAACGAAAGCTGCTGCGTATATTTGTTTACCGAGAGTGGATTTGAGGACGGAAATTGTCCCCCGAATTTCTGCGTGTCGTATATCAAGAGAGTTTCGATCAATCGGCTGCTGGAATCTAAATAAAGTTAAACAATCACATTGTGACGTCGTATATTCACAGAACGTATTTTATTTTCGTAGCATAGAGAGGTATTTTGTTGATTATTGAACAAACGCGAGATCGGTAAAACATTTGAGAAAACGGTGGGCGACTTTCGCGAAATCGTGTCTATTCGGTGTTTTATCGTTAACGAAGTGGACCAATGTACGTCTATGTGTACGTATTACGCGCGTACGTAAATTGCAGTTGCATCGTACTGCAGCTCGAAGTAAGACTCGGAGTTTTTGTTCGCTGAAAAAAAATGATAAAATCGTGAAAACGACTCGACCGTTCTCTTTTGTTCTTATAGCTCGACTTGTTGTTGATGCGAATAACGCCGATGCTGGCAAGCTTTCAGCCACCTTGTGCTGCTTTTTGCATCGTAAGGCGTCATCGATCATACGTGATCCATAAAAGAGTTATAAATCGTGACTTCCTGCTGGTGATACAGGTTTATCCATCTTGCCATGCGGCACAAACAGCAAACCATCATGCTTCGCGAGGGTTCGATTTAGGGCGGATCCAATACCCACGAAACTCATTTCGCAAAAAATTCGACGTCGCGAGATTCATCGAATATTTTCTGTCGCATGAAACGCGATACGATCCATCTGTACCGTAAAATTGAATATACGTTAATAATATTTCTTTTCCTCGCGCCACCGGTACGTATCTCTTCTCGTCCTGAAAAGGACGAGAGACTTCTCAACGAAGCATTATAACTCGATGGTCTTCGTGTTAAATAAATTTTGGCGAAAAAATGCCCTCGTAACAGAGTAACGTGCGATGAATGTGCACGAATTTCTACTACTTTTCAAACCAAAAATGCAGTCAAAGCGATATTTTATCAAATTCACGCGAAGAAGTGCAAAATAGTTGTTTTAGATTAAATTGGAACGTGCTTCTGAGTGGTTTTAGTATTTTGAGCCTATTTCTGAGCAGTCTAGTAAATTCGAGCAAAAAGGAAAAACTGGAAAGTTATTTTCCATTTTATTCGAGTCTGATGTGTTTTCTACAAGAGTAAAGTAAAATTGATTCGAATAACCGATCGGATATGACGCGTTGAGCTAGTATCTCGAACAAACGTACTTTTTCCAAGGAGAAACTGGGTGACTATAGAAAATCTGCTAGTATGTCTACGAACCAAAGTTGCAGCCAAAAGCACACTTTCCTGGGAGTGAAAAGTAGAAGAGAGCTTTTTCACGTGCTAGAGCATCCGAGAGGCCATTTTCCACGGTCACGTCCGAAGCTTTTTATGATTTCGCGATCCGCGATGCCGTTCCATTTCGCCCTCCTCGAGAATATTTGACGAAAGTGGAACTTCGGCTGGCTCGATGGCACCAAGACTTTCCGATCCCAGTCACGAAAAACAACAAACGCGGAGGGACGAATCTTCACCAGCTCGAACGCGACAAGTTTTCGATTGATTTCTGTTGGGCGCCGTTTCAGTCGAGAAATATCGGTGGTTTGGACTTTCCTAACGACCGGTAGATCGATAATCGTCGGAAATACGTTTTTCTTCGATGGCTCCTCGGCGGAGCTTTTCTGTCGGCGATGACCGATTTTCCTCCATTTTTCGCGCAATCCGTTTGCATCCGGCGTTAACGAGCAGGTACCTACGAGCCGTGAAAAACGAGGTCTCGAAAGCTATCGGAAGCTCGCCGAGGCCGCGGACGAATTTTGGCGCGAGCTTTAGCGCGCAGACGCTCCGTTCCCCTCCGCCCAGTACTCGAACCCCTCGCGCTTTCCTCCTCGCGAGGGTCGCTTCGATCGGCCCGAGGGAGGTAGTCAGCAGGGCTCCGAGTCCTCGTTCCAGGCTGAATGCTGGATGCATCGCTCTAGTTTTTTTTTTAATTTCCTTTTTTTGTTTCTTTGCCTCGTACCGACACAATTAGTGTGACCGGAAGCCTTGCTGGACTCGATTTACTCGTAGTCGAATTGAAAACAACTCGGACGAATTTCGCACGAGAAACCGACCGCTCGATAAAGTCTTCCGACGTTCGCCCCCGATAAAAGTGACCTGTTCGACCAAATTCGACAATTACAGTGCCAAAGTGACTCGGTGAACGAAGTTTCGCGAATTACGTATCGAGTGACGAGGAGGGAGCGACAGGCCGCGCGCGACAACGAAAGAACGTCGAAAACATTGCCAAGCAATGGATGATTTACGGCAATGCGCGCGAGTACGAGAACATGACGGGAATTTCCGATAAATCGCCGATCTCGATTTTGATTCGTTGATGAAGCGAGGCGCGCGATCAATAAGCGTTAATCGAAAGGGTAACGATAATATCGTTATTACGCTACGCGACACATTCGAGGAAGCTGGAAGAAATAACGCGAACAATAATACGAGTATTACATGATAAATAAAAAATCGTACGTTAAGGTCGAGGATAATAATTAATATATATAAAAATAGATCATCGTTGCGATGTAAAAAAATATTGAAGAAAATGAACGAAAAGTGAGAATTACATTTTTACCGATTGCTGCTCAAAGCTGAGATATTCTTCGAATTGATGCGACACCGTTTTTACAAATAACGCGAGTCGATCGGATCCTCGGCGGAATTTTAAACGAGTAAACAATATTTTTGATAACGTGAATATTCGCGACACGATCGAGTCACGATTTAAAATTAACTTCGTCGAGCGGAATAATAAGGGATTTTAATTTGATAATCGATAACTCGTTAACCGACGCCCGAACTTGGGAAGCCTATCGTGAAATAATCAAAGTAATTCCAGAAGGTTTCTCTCTCATCATTGGGACGAAAACTGCGAGTGGCCGAAGGCGGCGAAGCCTTCCGCCACAAAAAACATGCCGTGAGTACGCATCGTTGTCCGAAGGGACGCCAAATTCCTGTAATTTACTTTTTTACCCCGGCTGTAACGGCGTCTTTACGATCCCGTAGGAAACGCTGTCTAAAATCTGCTTCCTAACGTCGTGCAAACAACGTCCAAAACTTTTCCCATCAAACGACGATTAAGAAATATTTTCCGAATATTTCTCACCAACTTTTGCACTGCTCGATTTGGGGGAACTTGAGTCAGCATTTAACTTTCCATAGTCACGTCGGCGACCCAATTTCTCTGTTAATTTTCAAATCTCATCAATTTTCCACCAAGGTCAGAAATTTCTGCGAATTCCCTGTTTTTTACGAAAATATGCCAATTTTTACGTCAACTTGAGCCAATTGGTAAAATCCTATCAGTAAAATGGGCTTTCTACTCTAGAAAATTCGCGATGGTCAAAAATCCACTCGATCAACGTGGGTAGAGTTTTTCATCGAAGTGCCTCCTCACATTTTTTCCCTCTATTTGGGGTTTTAATTTAATTCAATTATTTGTCGAGTCTCGAAGTTGGAAAAGATACGAATTTATTGAACGGTTGTACGAAAAATGAGGAGGTCGAGTTATTTCTTGACATTTCGAAATGTTACCACTCGATGAAAATGCATCGGATTGGAGGAAAAACGAGAATCGGAGGGAACCGTTGCAGTGGATCGCACGTTGCACCGACCAACGTGCGAATGTCAACGGAAATACGTGCCCGGAATAACAGACCTTTGGGCTGCTGTAGACGAAGCTATTAGTGAAAGTTTGAAAAATGTCCACAAATGAACCAGCTTTATCATATTTCCCTCCGATGCCAAATCATATATGAGGCATTCTTCCTCGATCCAACTACGTATTTTTTCCGATGCCAAATAGTTTCAAGTGTCGCTATGTGAGATTGTTCTCCGAATACAGGTGTATAAAAAAAACTATAAAAGTAAAATTTAATATTTTGTTCAATTTTCTACTTTATTGCTTTATTACAATAGGATTTCAAGCCTCAATTTGACGATGTACGAAAAGACTGCGTCGCGCATCGTTGCTGTGTCACGGCTTTGTTTACCGAGAACTTTGTACGCTTAAATGAAAAACGCAATATGCTTTCATCCCTCGGCGGAATGATACGAGTTTGACTTATTTCATTTTGTTCTTCGCGTCTCTCTTCTCCGTTGTTCCAAAGCACGTAAATTGCGTTTGATCCAATTTTTCTCCTGCTCCCAAACATCGCCGATAACGACGCATAGTAAATCCGGAAAAAATCTGATAACATTGACGAAATTTAGGTCAAATAAGTAGCTACATCTTACAGCCTTTATTTTCAGCCTTAAATTTCTGCTAGCTTCCCACTTTTTCCGGTTTTTTTTTTTGGTTCCTTGACGAAAAGTTGTACGAAAACTGGAATGATAGAATCTATTTGTACGACGCTCATCGTGAAATATGGAGTTGGAGATGAACGGCAATGAATTGCGTAGGTGAAAAATCGACGCCGGTGACATTCAACGTTGGTAATTCTTTCGTGACTCCATTTTCAATCTGCTATCAGGTAATCTTTGAGATTTATTACCTTGAAGATTGGCATGTGGTCGTGGGACGCGGGATGAATGGATCACTATTTGATTCAATCACCCGGCTGTAAATCGATTCTGCCCTGAAATAGTCGGCTAGTCGTATAGTCGGCTCTGAAATAATCCGTAGCCTCATGGCTTTCCAATTTCGTGTATACAGTGACAGCAATATCAACGCGCCGCATACCACGACCACGTGAATTCTCATTTCTTGACGTTGCTGTCTCGAAATTTCACCCTCCAAACTCTAAATCTCGAGCGTGATGAAAATTGCGTGAAATTTGCTCGCGGAGAAAAGGTAGCGATCATATTTTTGCCGTGGTCTTGTCATACTTGAAAAAAAAGTTTAAGTAGTAAGAAAACATTTCACTACGTAGAAATAAGTTTAAATAAATTTCCCATCTTTCATATAGGATTCATAGTATATTTCCGAACTTCAGGCTCATCGTTGAGATTGTTTCAGGCAGTTCTGCCCAAAGACTGAAAACAGAGAGATTTTGTTGAAAATTTGTAGATGTGTGGCAATTTATCGCCTCAGCATGCTGAAAATTTTTGGAATTTTTAGGAAGCTCGTTTATGAGGAAAATTGTTCAAAAATGAACACGTAGTCTCATGGGAAAATCGAAGTGTTGGGCCGAAAAGATTTTATGAAACAATGATCCCTCAAAATTTCACTGAACTCCCTTAAGTTGTCTTTTCTTTCGTAAGTTGACGACCATTTTAGTGTGCGGATGCAACACACAATCGTTAGCGTTAATCTCACAGTCCATTTTTCAACGCGCAAAAATGTTATTTGATACTAAAGCAACCATTTTTGAATGTTCCTCTAACATCGGTTGGCGTTACTTTCAGCATAGCGATGTCCCACTTTATCACTACACACGGAGTGTGCTGAAATAACACTAATTTTATGCAAAAAAAAGTCGTTGGCACAAATTTTTGTGGTAAATTTGAAGGGAAAGGGAAATTTTTTACCGCGTAGTCGAGAGCCAACGTTTGACGAACGGTGATTCGAGTTTTATTGGGGAAAATAAGAATTCGCGCGGAGCACCTGACCGGTTGGTCGCACTTGCAAAAATGCCACGCGATATGAAATATCGAGCATGCGAGGATGATAGGTACACGCGGCATGGACGTCGATACGGCTGTACGAGATGGGGAATATCACGGATGAACTGATACCCGTCCATTCATTGCTCGGCGATCCATATGTTCGGGCGGTAAAGCGAATTTAATATCGGCACGGTGTGGCCTGCTCGTGCGTTGACGACGATAACACGCGCGTAGGTGCACGGCAAGGCGAATGATCTGCACCGTGGAAAAATTGCGGTGGGGCGAAGATAGAAAATATCGATGTTGATCATCGTGGTCGGTGGTACGAACGTCGATCAATAAAATATCAAAGTACGATGATTGTTTTCGCTAATTATATTCATACATTTGAAAGCAACACTCTCCTTGTTGCACGGTTCATATTTCGTTCGAGGAGCGAAAAACCCATTTTTTTTAATTATTTTTTTCGCGCTCGAGAATTTTTAGACTAATATTCTAACTTTAATTTTCACGTAATTTGCTAGAATGACTCGAGTGTCGTAGTTATTCTCCTCTAATTCTTATTCGGCGCAAAATATCGTTCGATTTACGAGAATCGTTCATTTTCCATTTTGCACCTGATGATTCGCAAAAACTAAAGGCAATTGAGGAGATGGACGGAATAACTCTGTTCATAATACTTTTGAGCTTATGTCGGAACATGAATCGGCAGCTGCGGATACGTTGAAGCTGTGAAATTGTTCTCTGAATAACTCTACATAAAAGAAACACGAAGTAAATAATATAACTAAAGGAAAATGAATAAAATAAAATAAAATAGAGCAGAAATGAGATAAAAAATGCAGGATCATTTGTTACAACTAATGCTATACCAGTATCTTTGAAAAAGTCGCATCCAAAAATTCTAAGAACTCGACCAATCACGAAACGATACTGACAAAACTGGAAAACAGGTTCAAACATTGATAAAAGTGCCGAAGAAATCCGAAAAAGATGCCAAAACTTCTTGTAAACGAAGAGTTATAAGTGCTTATAAACAGGATCGCACTAATATTGTACGACAAGTGATAGTTTGGTCAAATAAAATGTTTGTACCGCGTGAAATTGACTCGATCTGTGGAAAAGCACGAAATAACGCGAAACGTTCATTTTTCGATGACTCTTACGTTTCTCAATTACCTTCACTCGAGTCAGACTTATTATACGTGTAATTGATTTCCTGATAATCGGCTCAGAGAATTTTGCTGCCACTCGATTTTATCTTAGTTTCCCGAGTTTTTCGCAAGCTTACGATTTTCCAATTGTACCGTTATTCCAACCGTGCCCTCCATTGTTGCTGGCAGGTTATGCTGCATGGTATAACATTCGGTTACGAATGTCCCGTAGCAAGTCGCCGGTCGAAGCGACGGTACAGACACGATGATATAGATGCTGGTTTCGAGAGGGTTGATAGGGGATGGTCGTCGTTCTACCCCCAGCGAAGCAAAGACAACGGGATCTCGTATTCGGTGCTATTCGGTGGCAGTCGACGCGCAACCCTCCACCGAGAAGGACGCGTTCGACGTACGGGACAGCAGAGTGAGAGAGTCCACGGAGCTTCGGGCAACGATTTTCTTATCATTTCCCGGCGCAATGAATGCGACGAGGATCGTGGTCGTAGAGGCTGGTTGATCGGATCTCACGATTAATCTTCGTCCTTTGTTTCGTTATTCTCGCAACATATTTTTGAATGGACCCGAACGGAGATCACGAGGGCATCGCCGGATTGCCAACGTCCGCGTCCATCGTTAACAAGAACTTGCTGGGTAAACCGCGCACGTGACAATTTTTGGTCGAATAATTAGCGACGCGTCGGTCCGTGAAGATGAAATCGCTGAGTCCAAAACGATTCTGCGGTCACGAACGATCCGAACAATTAAATTGCCGAATATTCATCCTCGTTGGGATCGTCGCAAAGTATTCTGGTTGAGCACGATTTTGGAAAAATTCGATCGATCATCGTGAGAAAAAATTCGTCGATCTACTCGACTCGCCCATCTACGCGCGCGCGTGTGCGTGTTTTGGAAACGTTGGAAAAGCCGCGACTCGACGCTGATCTCTGCTTACTTTGGGACGGAATAATTCGCGCGACCGTCTTTATTTATCCGATGATCGAACGGTCGACGTGACAATTTCTTCCTCGTCCTTTCAGAACTGGATCTCGATTACTTGGAGAGAAGAGTGGGAGAGAGAGCGCCGTACGAGACCGCAGAAAACGGTGCGAAGGAAGAAGAGAGTCCGGCGGACAGTCTGGATCGTGTAAAAGTCGTTTTTCTTGGTGCACCGAGCGTTGGAAAATCGAGCATCGTCAGGGTGAGTAGAAGACGAACAGAAAATATGGCCACTTTTACGTTATTCTTCTATTTACAATTTTTTTTCACCACAAGAAACTGGACAAAACGTGAAAAATGTCCAGAATCGTCGAAAATGCCGACAGATAAATGTTCCTGAAATTCAAAATTGATATCGTTAATTCGAGGTTCATCTGGCTGATTTTCAAAATCAGGAGAATACTCTGCTGAACGTATAGAAAATAGTTTTTAAGTCTGCTATTGAATATTCGCGGATTTCTCTCCTGACCCGGCGCGAAAGAAAGGAAATTGGATTTTTTTTTCACGCGTGAAACGAGCATTTCCAAGAACATCTGGCCGACAAATCGCCTCCAAGTATGTTCACGATTCGAAAAGAAAAATGTGATATCGGCAGACTTATTTTCAGTCGGTCGCGAATTCCGCGACGATATTGCTTCGCAATTTTTCTTTCCTCGATTCGCCGGTCCATCGATCATTTCCGGCGTGACAACGAGTCGTCATCCGATTCGCGGAGTATTTACTCATATTTTTCCCCATCTCGTCTTCCTGTTCTCATTAGCATCGCGTGACAAAGAACGAGCCGGAATGCCCGTCAAGAAAATTCTAATTTACGAATTAATAAAAATAAATAAACTACTTTCGAATAAAAATGTAAATATATATATAAATTCCTAAAATATCTAAAAAAAATTGAATTTAAATTTATGAATAAAAAATAGTAAAATAACGTATTTTTCAATTAAAAATTTAAGCATATTTTTAAGTTCTTAAAAATACCCCCAACATCCAATTTCAATGTTTACATTCTGCCTATCCCAAATTTATCTTTTATACAAAAATTAAATTAAAATGAATCAATTTGAATCATTTTTATTCACATCCGTGATTCATACGCGACGCGATAAGATTAAAAAGCTCGTACAGATCGTCCTTTCATTTTTCACCCCAACCAAAAATTCGCCACAGCAACAGGAGAAATGTTTTTTTTTTATTTGCTTCACGAAAACCAAACTACGATTTCCGGGGAAAATTAATTGCGTTTATGGCGAAAGTACATTCGGGGCAGGCTTCGCCTCGGAGAATTGCCGGCGTGGCTCGGGTTACTCGAAGACGGTATCGATTTCTTCTCTCGTTCTCAAAGAATGCTTCGAAGACAAAAACTTCGTTCGTTTATTCAATGGCAAAAAATTCGGCGATCGTGGAAATGCGGACGTAGTAGTCGTCGTCGGGTCGTCGAGAGGGTGAAGCGAAGATGAAAATACGGAGGAGGTCGACGTGATGCCAGAACCGGAAACAACCGTCGTGACTCAACGTGGCGAACGATTCGTGTCGCGAATTCGTAACTCGTCGAATGGAATGAAAAAAAAATCGAAAATAGAATTATTATCGATTATTGATAACTTCTATCATTCTCAAAAATTTTCTTTCAACCCAAATTTAAAATTATGCCCAACGAGATAAATATATTCTTAGAATATTTCAAAGAACAAGTAGAACACAGTTCTTCCACATTTCTTGTCTTTCTTGAGTTTTTTTCGCAGCTTTTTCAGATTTCTCGACCCATTTATTAATTTTTCCAACCTATTTTTCAGTTCTGTCATTATCGTTTTGATGGTTGGTTGGGCTTTTCCAATTTTTGGATGTAGCTTTTACAGAGATAGACAGATATCGTGTCAAAAGATATCACCGCAACTCTTATTTTATTTCTGTTCAAATTACAAAGAAATAATCGAGCGTACGAGACATATCTGAAGGTGTCGATTACCAAACTCAAAATCGTTATTAATCGGGTTGTATGTACCGTTATTTCGCCCATCCCTTCTTTTATTTGTGCTCGGTCGGATTTTGATACCCTTCGTATGTCAGTTCGGAAATTGACGAGGATCTTCAGCCGAGAAAGATGGACGTTTACGGTGAAGTTGAGTGAGAAGTGAGGCTGCGGCCTCGACAAGGTCGCAGGTATATTGGCAGGGAAATCCCCGGTGTTAGTCGGAGCTCTAGCTCCGGGCGAAGGGTTTCATCGTCCTCGCTGTAGGTTGGTTCTCAAAGATGTGACGTGGAAACTTAATCGAGTGACGCAACCCCGTCGCAGTTTAGATCTTGGCAATATTTTTCGATCAACTAATTTCCGCTTCTTAGACCTTTTGTAAAAGAAATTAGTTTTGGCCAGAGTTGATATCTCTGCCGGTGAAAAGCATTTAGGATAACGGGGTGTCGCCAATTCTCTTTCTCTCGTGCCGACTCCGATACCTCGACTCGAACCTTTCCCGTTAATTTGGAATCGTGGTTTATGCCCGAGCGAACCAGACCACGAATTCGCGACCGGAACGACGAGCTCGTAATCTTTCCTCTAATTTTATCGTTTCAAGCTCGATTAAAACCTGCGATAACGCGAATCCAAATGAACGACCAAATAAACAGAATTTTCAAAAAATATCTTCATAATCACACATACTCAAAAAATATCTTCAGCTCCCAAAATAATTTCCCCACGACGCCCACAGAAATTTCCTCGCCGAATCTCGTCACGTTGCTGAAATGATCTCGAGAATTAGGGTTCGGTGCGGAAAAATGACTAGCATCTATAAATAATAGCAGGGCAATAAAATTAATTACCAACAAAATAGCCAGGCTCTCCTTTTGCGTCAACATCCGCCTTTTATGCGAAAAGTTTTCTACTTTAGTCCCTCCCAAGCCAATTCTCGTCACCAAACTTTTCGTACGTGTTATTCGATGAATCGTCCGCGACACTGTAATTTTGACGGAATATCGAAACGAGCAAAGCGTATATTTCGTAGAGGCGACGAAATTTCGTTTCACGAAAATGTGGACTGATAAAATTTGTCTGAATTATAATCTTCGGTGCGAAAATGGTACTTCGGGGAACGTGAGAAGAAGCAATTTAGATGGGCGTAGAAGGATGTTCGAAAATATTCGAGGGTATCGATCTTCGAAATTGGCGAGGGGCGCCGTTGGGAGAAATTCCTCTCCGACTCGTATAACGCGGGCGGCGTGGAAATCTGAATTAATAAACGAACAACCGCGAAAGAGTAGAGGAGAGTGAGGGGTAATTTATATCGAGGCAAGAGGTATTCTCATCCGATCTCTCTCTCTCTGTCAGTTTCGGTCCAGAGATGGAAATCCCGTTTCTTAATAACACTAGCAAGAGCGCGTCTTGGAAATGGAGAATCGACTGAACGCGAAGCGTTGCGTGTTAAGTAAAACTTGATACTTTGGCTAACAACTTATCGATTTCATCTCGTCTCTCGAGTTCGAATTTCGCTGGAAATTACCAGACGCCTGATCGCAAATTCATTTCAAAGGCTAAGCAGCATAACGCGTGTATAATCGGATGGTTTGAAGAAAAAAAAAGTTAATTTTTTTCCCATTCTTACGCTCCCAAATGTTTTTAATGAGAAAAACATATTCACCACTGAAGAGCACTGTAACTCAACTCTAAGCTGTTGTTATTTCAGTTTCCTGTTTATTTAATACAGAGAATTTTGGTTTTTCTATTCAATTTGAAATGAGACGTAATCGTTTCAATTATCCGCCAGTAACCATTATATATTCTTAAAGCTGACTCTTCGAGCTTTCCAAAATTGTATAATGAAACCTGAATGTCACGATTAGAAGACTAGCTCAAGATACTTGAAATATGCTAACCTACTCACCGCGGAGGAATGGTTGAAATAATTTTCTACTTACACGATGCATTGCGAGTCTCGCTGCAAGCTTAGGCTTGGAGCAAAGATCATGAAATCGCAAATTTTTACCCTCTATCAAAACAACGGTATCTTTAGCGCACCATCTTCGTACTTATTTTTTTTTTTTAGACTTTATTAATACCGCGAAATATCGTTCTGAAATTAAGGTCAGCCGATCGAAATATTTATATTCGAAGAAGCGAACTCTATTTTCCAGACCTCGATGATCATAGGCGTGCTACGCGAATTTCACGTTAAAACATGGGATCGTTAAACCGCTGTTATAGCTGATCTTCAAATGCCTACGGATCACGAATTTCGAAACGCAAAATTACGAATGACCTTGACTGCTGTCGTACAGATCAACGTTACAAGTTGTACGTCTCATAAACGTAGATTCGTATCATAGCAAGGCTGAGTCGTAAAACTACATCTCACGATTTCGAGGTCACGACATGCTCCGCATAATAGTTGTCGACCTGAAAAACTCCGCATACCCGCTCCAAAAGTATGATCTATATTCGACGAAAAACGATTTTGAAAAAAAAACCCTCTGGATATGTAGAAGCTTGCGTGAATATTCGTATCAAAAAAAAAAAATCGTATCCCCGACATTCGAATAGTTTTGGCAAATATCGGTCCATTCGTGGCAGTGAAGTTGAATTTTCTCGGATGAAATCGCTCGTTCTTGTTCTCAGCTGAATACTTTACGCGATACTCGAGAGCATATTTGCACGGATGATTCGCCGGGGCGTAATTTTGCTCGCTTACAAATACGGGCAAAAATGTTTCATGCCTTTTCTTTGAAGAGCGAGTGAAATTCGTTCTCATTCGTGTTACGTGAACGATCACGTACGAGTCTCGCGGGGCATGAATTCGCGACGGTTCGCAGTGAACGAAACGACGTGACGTGAATTGATACTTGCTATCGAACGTCGTTTCGCTTGTCACGCGACCTGTCAAAAGAAAGAGATTCGCCGTAAAGTTGGAAGCCAAGTACTCGCGCGATTCCGAGGAGGACGCGTATTTTTCAATTGGACCAATGACTGCGCGTAGAAAGCGTAGTACATTTATGTAACACGTGTAACGACCGCGAGATCTACGAACCGTAGGTACGTGTTGCTCGGAGCGGAGCGGAACGTTCTGCGACGTGATTGGTGGACTGGGAACGCGCTTATGCAAGTCACAACTGTCAAAATACGAAAGTACGTGGTTCGGACACACCGGAATACGCGGCACATCATCGCACTCCGCGATCGATGTTGCACAATCCGCGACATTGTTATTATTATTCACGATTTACGCGAATAATAACGATAATACGCGGCTCCTCGTCGTTATGTCAGACGACGCGCGTCCGATTTATCATTCTTATACTACTTGACGGAGCATTATCGACGAATCACGACTCGGACCGATAATCTGATCGGTGTTAATTATTTTCCACAAAATCGTACGTTTCACTAATTTCATTAATTTCGCCGCATTCTTTTGAATTTCACCACCGAATGCGGACTCGTGGCGGGACGTGGGCAAACAATGTGAGAGTACTTCGATCGTATAGTTGGAATGAACGAGTTCTGACGCCTCTCGGTAGTCGCGATCATCCCGACTCGATAAAAATGCAAAACATGCAGTGCGATCCTTCACTTAAATCACGAGTCGACTGTCGCTCCGAATTTCGATCCCCGGCGGCCTACCCCCTTAAGCGACGAGCATAACATGTTTCTACTCCCCCCCGAACCGCCGTATAATATGACGTGACAAATATTGTATACATAAATCGTCTCTTCTCCTGCCTCGAGACATTTTACTAAACTCCTCGTAATAGATCCTCCGAAGCAAGGATAAAAATCAGTGTTGGCGACGTGACGAGAAAACTAGCCATTCGCGACTAAAATCACGACACTCTATTCTATCACGAATGCTAACACTAAAAAATGTATACTTCGTTTTATCCAATAAATATTCGAGGACTCGAAGTCGACTTTCAATTAACGTACATTACCCAAACTGCGCGTTTCCGTATTAAAATATATCTTCGCTAATACTTGCGATAAAATAATGCAAGTTTTTTTTTAAACGCGACGTTAAATAGTATTCGGCACAATCATTTTTTCTTATATTACATACTTATGATGGCGGCATGAAAATTGTTTGTCAATAAAAAAACGCGCACGAGGCTCTTATTCCGCATATTGTTCGCGGTTTGGTGCCTTATTTCGCGCGTAGTCGAGAATCGGTGCTGCTATTCGTCGAGGTTTACGTTTGGTTCCTCGGCGATGCAAAAAATCGGAAGGCCGCTAATTAATTATTCCCCGTGGTTTTTGCGTTGGAAAGCACGAGGTAAGCTCACGGTCAGATGTAAAGAAGACAGGGAATCGGAGCGAGCACGGCGAGACGAGGCTTCTTTAAAAGATGTGCCCAGTGACCTGAAGCCCGTCTAAAACTTTCCAGAATAATAAATGTTTCAACGCGTTGAAATATTCAACACGCACCGGTGGATAAAGAGCTTGGAAAGCTGGAGGTAGGTAGGTCGCAGCTGTCGTTGAGCCAGTGAATTTCCAGACTTCGGACTCGCACGTCGATGTTAGATCAAGCTGCGCGTCCTCGTCGTAGGTGTCCTGATCTAATAAGCGCGATGTCACGGTTTCTCCTCGGTTGGGTCCGCCCTTGCCGACTGAGAAATTACAGTCCCATAATAGAACGTCATCCTCTGGATTTATATGCCGTCAAAAGCTACGATCGTCCGATTCGTCGGAGATAGATTTGGCCTCGATGGGTCGAACCATCGCGACCGGTGTAGCCGTTCAGCGCGGCTGCTCCCTTTCGGTTCGCTTCCATTTGCATTTTCGAAATGCTCCCCCGATCCGCGCGCCCTTCCTCGGGAATTCATTTCCTCGAGCATGATTGACTTCCGATAATTTCCAACGTCGTTTCCTGATTCCGCAGCCGAGTGCCTCGCCGCTCTGCTCGGAGTCGTATCGCCGAGATCATTCCAGATCTCGAGCTTCGCGTCTCGAATGTATGGAGATGCTGCGCTCTCCTAATTGCAAATGAAAGCGGGCCTCTGGGAATTTTCAAACGGCGAACGGGACGGAGCGTGAAAACGATCCGCAAAGTCACGAACGCGAATAAAACCAATGAATGAAGTTACGATGATTGCTCGTTGTAACAGCTTTAATTTATACCTCGAAAGCTCGATGTATCGCGCGTACCTGGATAGCAGATCGCACCGGTTCGTCGAGTATCTACTTGTTGCTCGATGTGAAATCTGAAACTCGCAAGATCAACATTTTGCAGCTTGTTCCGCCAATTAAATTTCAATTACGATTTCGCACCAGCACGATCGTCGTTGCATCCACGTTTTTTATTCCTCGAGATCGCATCGATTAAAATCTACTTCTATCCCTAGAGTACATCTTTCGCCATGCCTTCGGCAAGAATCGCATTTAGACCGTGAAATGAAAGCACCCGGTGAAAACTCGCCGCAGCAATACATACGATTTTAATTGAAGGATGTTCATGCATAAACATCGACAATCCGAGCAGCTCAATTTTTTTTTAATCTTTTTTAATTTTAATAAAAAATGCCCTCAACAACAATGCACTGCATAATTATGAAGTCCCATCGATTTGAAAATTGACCCAGAGCTGGTAGAAAATTGTAAAAAGTTGTCATCAAATTCATTCGAATGTTAAGAACGTCACGTAGGGGGAAACTGGACGATTTTTTTACCTTACCTGCTTACTACATCGCATACTTATTACATTTTTAAAAAATCGTTATTCGAATATCCTTAAAATCGTAGCAGGTGTTTAAATTTAAGCTGACGAATTTCTCGTCATTGAATCAAACAAATCTACAATGATAACTACTTTTGTAAATTAATGTGGTAGCTTGTTTTCGAGAATTGGTAGAAAATTAAGGAAATAAACGAACACTTCTCCGTGTCGTTTCGGCTCAACGTAATGTGCCATACGTACGACGTCTGATACGAGCTTTTCGAATGTCCGTGCCACGTGCGATCTATAAATTTTTAGCACAACGACGAGCACAGTGTGCGTAGTCGCGTAGGATTTCCGTGACATTAACAAACATCTCGTGACCTCGGGGTACCACATCGCTATACCTCTATCGGGAGAAGTTAATCAAGACCGAAAAGGCAATCGCAAAGGAAACGAACCAGGCGAGTAATTTCCAAGGTTCGCAATCGAACGAGCCGCGGTGCGAAAAAAAAGGAACGATATTGAATACAAGGTATTGCGATTCGTCGAGCGATACGAGTAGCGATAAAACCACTTCTTTTCATATTTTCTCATCTCTCCTACGTATCCCTTCTCCGTCGGCGGCAGATAGGTAATAAAAATCGGAGGAGACGATATGACCGTAATAAAACGACTCGTCATGGCTGCAAACGTGGGAATCGTTGTCGTGCGTGAAAAAAATGTGAAAAAATGAAAATAACACCGAAAAAGTGCGTATCGTGAAAGTGGCAGAAAATCTAAGTAAAAAAAGTACACAAACGTCGAGTGTCGAGCGTTCCGGCGGATGATGAAATCGCAGTGGTATCATTAACGCGGAGTTATCGCGTCGCGATAATTTCATTCGTACGTTATTACGCTCGTTGGACAAAGTATCAAATTTACGGAACGAACGACAGTTGCAGCTGCTCAATTATAACGCAATTTCAAACACGCCCGCAACTAACGTGCGCGAGGATAATTTTCGCTGTGTAGGTAAGCTCTCTGCTAACCGAAAGCACTTTACACGCCGCAATTAGAAGGCGAAATATTCCCGCGCGAGATCCTGACACGAGCGTGTGGAATGTAACGAGATGGCGAAAATCTGATTTCACCTAACGATAAAAGCTCGAGTTTTTTACTCGCGACGAGTCGCCAGTTAACTCTGTGATCACTGGATTACATTTTCGTATAATTGATAGCCGGAAGAATCTCTTTGTTCTGTGCGAAATCAAAGAGATCAAATTCGTATAATCTCACGTCGAAGCTACCTGTCACTTTATATTCCGCGAATCCACGCTTCCCTTTGCCGTTCCGCCTCGAGCTCGAGATAACAAGGATTTCCATATTTAATTAAACCACCGTTGGCCGTAGCATCCCCATTAATCTCTCCTTCTCGTCCTCTTCACGGGCCACGTCCACCACTTTTGTCCGTAGAAGGAAACTTTTTAAATAACAACGACCATCGACTTTTGGTCGCCGACCCGAACAATTTCCTCTCGATCGACGGAAACGAGACGCGTGCATTATTTTAGTACAACATCCCCCACCTAAATCCGACACCCCTGTCCCTTTTCCGAGTTTAAATATATTTTTCTCGCAATAAAATGTTGGACAGATTTTTTTTTCTTCAAAAATCAAATTCCAACTCCCAACTCCACTTTGATGTTAGGAAATTGCGATGGAACAAACGAGACGATCCGTCCAATAATTGAATGTCGTAAATATAAAACCGAGGTTGTTACAATTTTACGTATCGCTCACCCTCTTCGCGATATTAAGCAGCAACCATTTTTTCAAGGCCTAAATACCGATAATTGATAGTTCGAAGATGCTGAAACGCTCATTCGATATTGGATAGAAATTTTGCTCACAAAATTTTCTGGATTTCAGTTGATTTCCAAAGATAGACGTTTCCACCATTTTCTTCTGCCCGGAAAATGGTTTCGGTCGGTTTGTTTTTGCGAAGTGAATTGCTATCCAACATCGAACAAGTGTGATTTTGAAGGGCCTTCGTTTGGCAAATTTTATTGGACATAAAATCATTTGGAATAATCGCGAGTAGAAAGATCTTGTCAGAGGGATCGTCGTTTCTTGACGAAGGGTTAATAATTTTGCGACTTACTTATATGGTAAATTCTGGTGTCGTGGCTGTGAAAAAATCGGATACGATGCAAAATATTGGAGAAATGTATCATTGAAAATTCGCTGCCAGCGTTTCTTAATTCACCTTCTAATCGATGCACCGAATGTTTGTTTCAGCAATTCGTTTGGAACGAATTTTCCGAAGAGTACAAACCAACGGAGCGACGTGAAACATTTTACCCGAGCGTCGTTTTCGCTGAAAGGCTTTACGAACTGAAGATTTCTGACCTGCCAGCGATTCCATATTTCCCCGTCAGCTCTCATCTCGAATGGACAGATTTCCGCTATTACGGTTTGAGAAGCGCAACTGCCTACGTTCTCGTCTTCGACCTGAGCAATCAAGACACATTCCAGGTGACCTACAGAACTTGAATGTCAAAACATTCCACCTCGTTGCCCCATTTTTCGTCTTTCCTTCAAATTTTGTCGTCAGCCGAATCGTTAACTGTCCACGGCGACTTGCGTATTTGCGAATTGGATTATGCGAAATTCGCAATTAACGTCCCTTCCGTTTCTTTCGACGTCGCTGATCGAAAGCTCGACGGATGCGAAACGGTTTTAATGTTTCAAGTTACCCGCTTCTTCCCGAACTTTTAAGGGCCTCCATTATAAATTAGTTGCTGCACAATCGAGCTTCCGAATTTTCACGGATTTCACCCAGGCATGTCAACGCGAACAGCCAGCCGCTAATTGTATTCTCATCCAGCTGCGAAGCATTACGAATTTTTCCCATAGTCTCCAAGTTTCCTCTGACCGATTTCAGGCGTGACCTTGAAACGGGCCAGGAATATTATGTCGCGAAATATTCGCGAAGCCCATTTTCCCTGCATCTTCTTCGAGCCCATTGATCTTTCGTAAAAGCTTTTTCTCGTGCCTCGACAAAATTAACTTCGCACAGGTGATATTTCACGTTTCGATATGCCGAGCCCGAAGTTGCGTCGACTCGTATATCACTTCGAGAGACTCGCGACGTTTATGCCTCGTGGATGCTCGCGAAAAATAAAATAAAATTCAACGCGCCGAATCGCGAAACGATGTCACGCGAACAATTTTTTTTCCCTTAAAAAAAGCCACTTCCAACGTTGAACAAAAATTCTCAGGGGGATACCGAATTTATATTATTTACTCTGCAAAATACCGGAAAATTCAATCGTGTTTTTCGCGCGACATCTCATCCCCGAAAACAATATTATTCATTCCTCGAATAATATTTCCATTCGCAAACGTACAACTCATTGTGGAGAGTCAATCGAGCGGACGCTTATATTCCGACTCTCCATCGCGTTCAGTAAATCGATTCTGCTAGATTGGCCACCTTGAAAGATAACCTTTGAAGTGGTATTGATTCGGAAGCGATTTGTTTTTCATCAAACGGTCTTCCTTTCGTTCGGCAATTTTTTCTTTTCGATTTCATGCCTCGTCGGCGGGGCTACCAATTCAAAGCATTTTCGCGAATCCGATTACGATGCTCCGAAGTTGCCTTCGATTCAATTTCGCGTTAGCTCCAAGATAATCGCGCAGCTTGCGACGTCGAGTGGGATGCTCGATCCGGACCGAATGAAACAGGCGTATGTGGATGCCGCGTGATTACACTCGAGCAAAGATACCCGCGAGCGTAAATTACTCGTCGTAACTCGGTAGACGAACGTGATCCAGAGAAGTAAGAAATCCCGGAGACCTGTTTCACGAGCCCTACAAATTCCGCCAGCTGCGTTGTAATCAAAGACGAATTCGCGTATCGTGAAATAGAACTACATTTGATTAATATCTCGCCTGTCTATTCTGATATCACCGTTTCAAAAATGTTAGGATGCAGATGCGTGACCGTCCGTATCGAGAGTTTATTTAATTTCGAGCTAACCGATATCTCCATTTTTTTTTCTTACGGGTACATATGAGGAAAAAAAAACAAGTTCCCATTTTATTCTATGTTTTACTTGTCTTTTATTCTATTTTTTATTTTATGCTTTCACTTGTGTTTTTTCAATTCTGTTTTTTAAATGCGTTTTTATATGGATTTTGAAATCATCGCGAGTTCGTAATTATGCAGTAAACTGAGGCTTTTTATTATTTCTACCCAACTCGAAAATTGACCTATGATAGAAATAATCCGGATTATATTTTGGAAATGCTTCCAACGAATTGTAATTTTATTCTATGATTCTCCCTCCTTGTGTTGCGTCTCGCCAAGTCGTTTTTGTGCAGTTCTCTAAGAATCGACGTTGAAATACGGATTTTCATATCGTTGGTACTCTATAATTATGTACTTAATTAAAGACAAGTTTGTTTTGATAACTCAAGAAAATTTGAGTTGCTCGGAATATCAACTTTCACGCATCGAACATCCTCGTTTTTGAATGAGCGAGGAAAACTGAACTCGCGTGGAAAAATATCGTTTTCAGTTTACCTTCCCGATTGTCTACCACGTTGTTGGAAAACAACGATCGAGCAGCTCGATTGGATGATGTTAATTTACTTTATACTTCAGTATATCAGAACGCTGCGAGAACAGATATACGAAGCGAGAGATATGAGGGGAGTTCCACTTTTGGTTGTTGGAAACAAACAGGATAAGCTTTCGTCGGCCGCAGCTTCCGGCACGAGATACAGAGACATCGTCAATTTGGTGCGGAAACATTGGCGATGCGGCTACGTCGAGTGCAGCGCAAAGTTCAACTGTCGCGTTTTTCAGGTGAGCAATTCGGTAACGTCAGTTCGTAACCGGTAAATGCGCGATGCGATAAACTTTCGCGATAAACCGTTGGCAACTTCGTCGGTGAAACCTAATTTTCATCGGTTTCATCGATACGACGGTTGGTCCGCGTACAGCAGATTCCTCTCCCTCGATATCACTTGGAAGTATCGGGAAAAAGTATTTCTCTTCCTTTTATTAACGTAAGCTACTCGGCAAAATTTCCCGTCGCGGTTACAAGTTTCGATGGATATTTGCAAACGAGTCGGGTGATAAAGACGATCGAAGATGGGGGAAGTGTTGGAAGTTTGAAGAATATTTTACCCACTCCTTATAGAGTCCGCTTCGTCGCGGGTTCCGCCTGGCGCGAGCGTCGCCTTCGACTTTTGTGATTTGCTCGCGATTTTCTATCGAATTTGCGAAATTTCCACAACATTTTGGAAACGGAGGTGAAATTCGTTGGGAATGTATTTCTAGGTGTTCAGAGAACTGATGAAGGGTATTCAAGCGGTGGAAGGAAGACCTCCGTCACCTTCGCCTACCACGTCTCAGCCGCTGCGCGCTCATTCGCACAGCTCGAGCGAGAAATGCATATTTCTTTGACATTAGAGCAAAACAATTGTTGCGAGCACGAAGCATTGGTAAACTTTCGGTAAGACGATCGCGACGCGTTCCTTTGAAAAAAAAATCCGATCGACGTCGCGCAAAAGAGACGATCGAGTCGTCGAAACGAACGAACTGGCAGCAAGGACAACGATCGATAAAATTTCAATTCCCTGCCGTCGTTATTACGGAGATATAGGTATCTGCGGGACGAGATTCGTACAAATATCGCTCGAAGATTGTTTCACCTGCGGTTCGGTCTGCTCGACGAAGCGTTGGAAACACGCGAATTGCCAACCCTCTGCCATTCTCCCTGCCAACGATCGCGAACGGCGTCCCCTCTTCAGACCAACGTCGCCTCTGTTATCGACGAAGCTAAAACTCTCTTAGCAAGTCGAAACGCACGGCTGGTACCAGGAAAATGATGCTAGTGTCAGCCGCGCGAAACGACTCCTTGGAACGCGAAGCGGAGAGGCGATGAAAAATGTGTTACGGAAGCCGAGAGAAACGACAAATAATTTTCAAAACAGGTGTCATTTAACGTAGCGCGAAACTATTTTCGAAAGTTACGTGAAATACCGTACTTTATATTCTATATCCCCCGTTGCGTGTGATGCGAGAGTGAAACATAAATAAAAATCAAAGATGCGTGGCGAATACAATCCAGAAACATAATAACACGCCACTAGGGTTAGATCAGCTCAAGCAATAGTACCTATATTTTATTAATTGCTAAGAAAATAATCACTAGCTCACTAAGTACGACTATTAACGAATGAAATTATACAACTATATTATGTGTTATTGTTGTTTACATGTATAATGTTGATGTGACTTTGTATGCTCGGTGAAACTTTTGCCACAAACCGCGAAATCATCCCATTGTCGAGGCCAGACTTCATCCACGAAACCACCAGACACCAATGTCCACGTGTTTCTCAACGATCGAGGATAAATAAAATGTTGAAATCGAAATAACGCGGGGAAAAAAGGCTCAAATGTGTCGAGTAGATTCAGACTGATACGTGGTTGGTAAGCTCTCAAATTCCGCCGTAGCTCAACTCTGAGAGATCGCTTTTTCAAGTTTGATTTCCCATGTAACTAACATGGAAAAACATTTTTTTAGTTAAATCGAAATTCCTTGTAATTCACTCAATTTTTCCCAAGCAGAAATCGTATATTCTCAAAGCTGGCCCCGAGTTTTCTAAGACTCTACGATCCCGAATGATTATCAGAATTGGAAAACTAGTAACAGCCATCTGAAAATCACTGCATTTCTGACTGTAACTCGTCCTCTAATTATGATAATCGTACGTTGTTGCAGAGTTTTGAAAAGCTCGTTGAGCCAGCTTTAGGAATCTATGACGATTAACTGTGAAAAATTGAGTTAATTGCGAGTAATTTGAATTTTAGTAAAAAGAAAAAATTTCCATGCTAATTAAATGGGGAAAGTAAAATGAAAAAAAGGGAGTTTAGTGAGGATCATCTTTGGTGAGGATTTTTTTTACGTTACGTAGAAATATTTGAGAGGGGTAGAGCAAAAAAAAATTATTTTTCTCGTAGCAGCGTTGTGGTCAGACAGGGATACGGGTATCACTGGAAAATATAGTCAGACCGCGGGGCTGACCAATTCCCGTCGTATCTACTCCTTCGCGCATGGCGTATATTTTTTCCGATTTATTTTCGCAAACGCCGTAATTTTTTTCTCCAATTCATCGATCGTCGAGAAACGTTGGCCTTGGACGGTTCCTCGCGGAGAACGTTGAAATAAAATGTCTACGGGTGCGTAGAACGCAGCGGAAAGTTTTGATGGAGAATCGGTGGTTCGCGTACTACTTCTAACTTCGAATGAGTTCCCTGGGAATGGAATCCGCGAATTACCGACCATTAAATAGCAATAAATTGAACGCGGAAGGCAAGAATGCCGGGGGCTGTTAAAAAATTCATTCTGACGGAGTGGTGATCCTCGCGAGGTGAAAAGTTTGTAATGGAAAAAAGCGATACTTTGTTGTTGACTAATAAAATCGTGCTCGTCGAAAAAAAAAAACGACGACGAGTCGAACGAAACGTCGCGTCGGCCGTGTATATCGATTCCTGTGCAAATGTATCCACCGTAAATTCCACATCCCTTCAATTATTCGGCAATTTTTTTTTTCTCCACATTTTCATCTCGAAAACGTCTCTTCCGTCGTGCCACGTCGCGTCGACGACTCGTCCGGCGAGAAATGCTTCCAACCATCGCAAGAACCGGGCGTCACATCTGTCCTGTCACCTTCAAACGTCACGCGTCAACCACCGGAAGAATCGGACATGGATCGAGAAGCCAAATGACAGAGGTTAGCATACATCTAATGACAGCTGTTGCTTTCATCTGCTCGCTGTAGGTTGGGGAAAAAATACTCGTTTTAATAACGGTTTTAAAAACGGAGTGACCTTGAAACGGTTCACGGAGCGCGTTATATGCGAAGGTGAGCAAGACGCACGGCGTACCAAGCACCAGCACCGATCTGAAAGAAGCGCTCTGCGAAAAAATACCCCTGTACTACGATTTGCTGAGAAAATTCCGTCGGAAATACGGCTCGTCCGTCGTTAGTCACGTAACGGTGGATGATCTTTACGGAGGACTGAAAGGCGTCAGAACAATGGTCAGAGAGACTGCTGAGATTGATCCGAAAGTCGGGGTAGGTACGCCGCACAAAGAACGTAATAACCGTTCGATTCTTCGATCCCCTGTCACCGCGAGAGAAAAAAAGACAGATTTAAATTCACCGATTTTCTTCCAAATTACGAAACAGATTTTCTACGTCAACCAAACGTTCGCGAGACTTTGGAATCTTGCGAAAAATAACATTTAAATCTCTTCCTCGCTTTACCTTGGCAGCCTCTTACCGCACAACAGGCTAGCAAATGTTGCACTAAATTTTTCAACGCGGTGGCATTTTTTTTTACCATTAAATTTTATAAATGTCTGAAAATATGCTTTGCAAATATCTATACATTCGGTACTGTACGCAGATCTAACGATTTGTTGTAGAGATTCAGTGTCGATTCGTGCGAAATCGATTTGTGGGAAACGTTTATTTACATTCTCGAGTACTAAAAGGGACCGCATACGACCACAGTTCAGAGTTTTGATCTGAATCAAACCTCGACTCTAGAATCGAACAGGGTCTACAGGCTCAAAGGTTCAAAGCCTTACTCACGCCCAAACAAGACCCTACTTTGTCCCGATAAAGTGCCCAACATCGATCGTTCCCTCCGGTTTGAGTTCAAAGTGAGACTAGATTAAACCTTTCGTGAGCCTTCTGCGCCCTGCGTTTGCAACGATATACGACCTTTTTCTTCAATTTAATTACCTATTCGAAATCTTTCCACGTGCATCACAAATGGGAAAAAATACTCGTGTCTTTTTTTTATCATTTGCAATTTTTTGTAAAAAAGTGTTTCAACAAATTATGATGCAAGTTGATATTTTCAAAAACTGATTGCGCCCATCGAGTTTACGGAAAAAATTATGACGAAAACCTAATCCTCGGTAATTTGCATGCTTCAGGAATTCAATTGTTTAAAATCGTTTGACACTAACAACTTGAACTGTGATAATAAAGTGTCGTATAGATTTTCGTTTCGAATCCGAACGAAGAGATGAAGTTGGTGAGTAACAAAACCACGCGAGGAATTCGCGTGGGGAATAACTCGTGGATCCTGGCCAAGCCGTGGTCCTCTTCCACAACGCGGACTCCCATTACTGGGGACTAATTAATACAAATTAGGACAGAATCACGCACGGAAACTGGGCAACAGGGGAGTCGGAATAAATAGGTGTTCCGACTCACCGTGCGCGGTTTGTTAATGGAATAGACGGCTCGAAGCTTTCCTAATTCCCGGACAAAGTTGTCCGGTTCGCGATTTTTATAAAATAATCCCGGATTGTTTCACTCCTCGTTTTTTTTAATGAAATTTGGTTCACGAGGTTTTTTGAGATTGCTGATCACGAATCCGCGTTCAAAATTGCAAAACCAGCGACCTCGGAAGCCCTACAGGCGAAGTGTCAGAAAAAATGACGAACATTCAAAATGTTGATAGACCATATTGGGTCCGCCATTTTGTATTTAAAAAAATTGACCCTGGATTCGTAATCAACGACCTCGGTACCAGATTTTTCAGATAATACGCTCGAGTGGGAATCGATGAACTCGAAACAGAGACGAGGAATTTGTAAGTTATCCGGGAATTCGGCGAGTTCACTTCCGTTTTTCCGGAATTTACTCTCGGGGCTGAGTTCGGGACGCGACTCGGGTCGGTCGCAATCGGGAATCGGGGCACGGGACTCGCGTGGTGAAAGAGCTTTTTTCCCCTTCGCCTTTTCCGGTCCGAATTTATAGCCCTCGCGTTAAAATATCGCGCAGGTGAAATATCGAGGGCTCTCCATCCCCGAAGTGGTCGGTGTACTACCGCGTCACGGCAATTCGCCGTCCCCCGAAGCTGTTTTTTGGCTTTTGTTAACCGGTGATATACCAACGTACGAACAAACCGCCTCGTTAACGGCTGACTGGACGTCGCGACGCCGAAAGCTAAAGGAACGATGGCGCGAAAAGGGCGGAGGAACCATCGGCGCCGTTCTCGAAGCGTTGCCGGAAACTGTGTCACCACTCGGAAAGTTTTCTATAGCGCTGGCGGTGCTCGACGCTGACAAAAACATGCGGAAGGCTTTGAAATCTGGAGCAATGTCGTACGCGCGCTGGGAAGTAAGTATTCCGTGTTTGCATCCGTACCGACGAATTTGAAACCAATACTCGTCGAAGCGAATGAGAACCAACTTCGCGACAGTTTCGGTATAACGCGACTAACGTTATTTTGAAAGAAGAAAAAATCGAGAAAAACGTGGAAAACCAAGGTGAAATCGGATTGCGGCCAAATCCCATCAGGAAATCACTTACACGTCTAATTGATCTGCCTCGAGTGAAATTAATTGAAAAACCTAACGTTTATTTAAAAATGAACATTTCGAGTTATGCCGTTTTTCCCAAAGATCGAATTTTTTTCTACGGGGTTACAAAATTTTATTTGACAAAATTCTTACTTGCTCGTGCAATAGTGGTATGATACCGCCGATAAATACTTATATCTCGTCATTTACCAGATTTTTTCGTTTTTTTCTGATTTTTTCCACGGTTTTTTGTCTTTTTTGATTTTGTTTCACATTTTTCGCCTTCGTTCAGCTTGTTTACCAGGATTTTTCTGCTTTTTTACACCTTTCTAATATTTTTTCACTGTTTTTCAGTTTATTCATTATCACTTTGATGATTCGTTGATTTTCCCGAAGTTTTGGATTTGATTTTTTCAAACATATCTGACATATTTTATTTTATTTCTGTTTAATTAGAATTGTAGCGTTATGCCCTCGATACCTTCGTTTCGAAAAACTTAAAAGTCGAGCGTGTCTCCGCTATTTTTTTGATCCAGTTTCAACTCAACTATCAAATTAAAGGATTTTTTAGTTCTCCTTTTTTGAAAATGGAAACCTGAAACGAAATGAGGTTTTAAGGAAATAGAAAGTTTAGCGAGTTATTTTTTCGAAGGGTCTAACGTCACGTAAATTGATATCAAGAAATATTTATGAGTAGGGGGGCAAAAAAGCTAATTATTACTCACGCTCGTTCCGAATTTGTTTAAGAGAATGAAATTAATTAACTTCTGTTGGCTCGATTAAGCGAAAAAGTCAATAATAAGATGCCGAGTAATTGGCAAGTTCGTGAAATACACGAGCGAATGTTCCCCCAATTCGCTCCTTAATTGAAAAACTCCAGAAAGTCGATAAATCTGTTATTGCATTCGCGTTCATAAATTTGCAAGAATTCACAACTCGAAATATATATGCTATTCAAGCTGATTATTAGGCTTGTAAATACCATCTGAAAAGCTTATCTAATTTTCAAGTTACCAATATCTTTTTTTTTTGCTCTACTGAATTTATAATTTGTAGAAAATAATTTAAAAATTGCGCTAAAAAAGGTAAAAATGGGTAATTTTTTGTCAACTATGTTACTAAAAATTGAGAATAATTGGGTTTGTTTTTCGAAAAGTACGCGTTCGAAGACAGCATGGAGCTGCTGGCTACATTGCCTGCGATCGTTGGTCTCGTGAGTAAAACACGAGACTTCAGGGACGCGAACATGGAAGGAGACTCGGTGGATTTTCTCGTGGATTGTCTCTGGCATACGAGAACGGCGACAGGCATCGGGAATAAATCTGCTCTCGGTGATTTTTTGAGATTATACATCACGATCAACGCGTGAGTGGCGAGAAATTTTCGTTGCCTTAGCCAACTCTGTCATGGCGACTAGAGAATTGGTATTCTTCTGGAAAACAGCGACGAGGATAGCGGCTCGCCTGGTGCCCACGTGACTCAAATCCTCGGGGATGCTACGTTGGATCCAAGCCAAGCTCTGGCATCCGGAGTCCTCGGCTACGCGAACCAGCCCAAAAGTGGATCGATGCTACAGGTACGCGGAGAGACTTTCCAAATGTGACTTTCACACGAAAGCTCGAGCTTTATAGTCGAATTTTCTTCTTCGCGTCCCCTCGAGACCTCCGAACCGATCGCTAGAAATGAATGTGAATTCGTCTTTTGCTCTAGTATACGAAGCTTCAAAGTGAAATTCGTCAGTTTTTGGGAAAAGAACCGACGGACGCGGCGGTGAGGAATTATCTGAGAAGCGCTATCGACACGGACAAGGTCATCAGCGGATACAGGAAATGCGAATTCTGTGATCCGAGATACCTGATACTTCGCGATTACGCCGCGAAGTACTTGCCGCAAGCTCGGGAGGTCGAGGTAACGAATCTGGGAGCGAAACGATAGTTTCACAACTCCGAATCAGTGAGCCTTACTTCGCGTCGAATCGAGGATATCGGATTATCTGATATGAAAGTTCGCGGCAAAGATCAGCCGTGTAGCTTTTTACGTACCGAAAGCCTAAGAAAGTTCAGCGCTGCTCGGCGAACAACGAAGTTTACCGTAGCGTCGAAATGTACATTGTAGATGTACACTCGCGCTGTCTGCGCGAGCAGCGTTGTGTAACTTTGGCAATGTACGCAATTTGTTCTGGAAAGTTGAATTTCATTTTAACGAAGAACGACGAGAACAAGAGTATAGAAAATTTCTGACGGTATTTTCCCCGTTGCAGTTGTCACGAAAAATCTGCAAACACCTCGTTCCAATGATGAAACATACTCAGGGAGAAAACGTTTGGCCTGAACAAACCGCGATAGCTGGACCGATTTTTCAGGTATTCCTTACTCAGTTTTACTCCAGTAAAACAGGCGAAACTATTTTTGCTCGGAAATTCAAAATCAAGCAGCTTCGTTCAACGAACCGGAAATCCAAATAATTACGCGCAGTGCAATCTCTACTTGCTATTCCATCTCGGAGAAACCTCGTCCAGCGTGCATTAATTATCGAGCAAAATAACCTTTCGAAAGCCATCGTTAGCGGAATTCCATCGGACGGAGTTTCAAACTGCAAACTGTACGTTTTCGCTGATTTTGAAAATGGTCGCCGACGAATTCGGGATGCGGATGCATCAGGGTTGTAATTAATGCGTTTTGAATATTTCATACAGCATCGTTTTCATCAACCATTGAATTAATTTTTTCTACCGGGAATAATTTCCATTAGCTATTGAATTTATTTTTTTAATGAAAGATATGCCTCTTAGAAACTAAATTTAATGAATTCATGTACTTTTTTTTCATTAAAAACTTTACATTTGAGGATCTAAACAATGCTACATTTTTTGGGATACCGAAAATTTCCTTAATAACAAACCTGTCTGCCGAATCTCGGGCGAATTCCCTACATAGTTATAGACACGCTTCGATAATAGATAAAAAGCATGGAATAAAATTATATTTTGCAATTCTCGACGTTTATTAAAAAGCGGAATTTCTTGCAATTGCTATTTTCGACGAATAAAATGATTATTGCGCGACTATTGCAATTGCTGGGAGACTCGTGTAGTAGTTTTCCGTGAGTACTGATTGAGGCGCTCGACTGCACTTCGATTGATTATTGGAAATTGTAAAATTAATATCGTTCGATTAGGAATACGGTATGCTGGATATGGAATTCAATCAAGTTCTGCTGAGTATGAGTCGCGCGTTGGGTTCCATCGCGTCCATCGTATGGGCAAGAGCTATCGACGCTCCGGTCGAACGTCCCAGATCATGTTGTACGTATACGTACATGAAGGCTCTGAGCGCGTTTGAAAAAAATCCAAGAAATTTACCTACGAAAAAATAGGAGAGAATTAAGAAATGAGTGGCAGAATCTTGCGCGTTGAAATGATGTCAAGTTAACAAAGGTAATCGCTGATTGCTCGTAAACCCGAAAACAATGTGTAAGTTGTTCGGCTACAAAGCGAGTCTATTGTTTCATATGACTGCTTTTTACGTAACATCATCAATCATTCCACTTATTACAGGACACATCGTTACGAAAAGTTGATTTCTTTTCCGCCACTTATGTAAGGCGTGCGCGAGTACCTACGACTCGTCATTTTATTCAACCGAGTTGGTAATGCGAATGTGAAAATTTCGTGCAATAATACAAACAGGATCTTGAATTTTTTGAATAAGAGTCTCCGAAACATTCCTTTCGAAGTCATAGATTTTGTTGAAATATTTATATTACGTGTGTAGTTAGTAGTTTTTTAATTTTTTTAATTTGTTTATTAGAATAGTTTTGAAAAGTTGATGAGACTGACAGTGTTGTTTATTTTGGTCTTATAGGAATTAGTATCGAAGGGCAGTCACGTTTTAATATTATACATTGCAACAAAGTTATGTGTGCGTGAGACGACCGTTGATACAGGTGATTAGGATTTTAATGAAACAAAACGCGTTTGATGATCAATTATTTAATAATCTCCTGCAACAATAGTTACAGAAACACGGTTAGAGGCGACAAGAGCTTATAAAATCGATAAAAATAATTTAATCCTTCGTGTTTTGTTGCCTAGCAAATTTTTAATTCGAATAATTATCATATCTAACTACATTACTTACATTACAGCGCGTAGTTATCGATTGATGATATTTACCGAAAATCATTTCATTTGTGTTTTTATGCCATGAATTTATACCCTATTTATGATACATTCGATAATGGACTCAAATTCCAAGCTACTGCAAAACGGCGGCATTAGCAGCTATACTTGGATTATTAACTACTTCTCCAAGACTTTCTAGCAGTTCCTTTCTGTAATCGTCGAAGTCGCCGTCTATTTCATTGATTTGTTGGTCCTCGATTACGTAAAGACAACAACTGGTCTCTCTGATCAAACGTTCATCGTGAGAAACTATAATTACACCGCCGTTATATTCGTTCATGGCATCGGCTAGAGCATCGATCGATTCGATATCGAGATTGTTGGTGGGTTCATCCAAAATGACGACGTCTGGAGCATTAAGGCACAGTTCGGCTAGAGCAACACGAGCTTTTTGCCCACCGGACAAATCCTTCATTTTAATGGTGTGCGCGTGGGAACTTAGACCAAAGGTACCCAATTGTTTCCTGGCCTTTTCATATTGCAAATCGAAAAGCCTCATCAAGTATTCGGAGGGTGTTTCCTCGGCTGTCAAATGTTCGCCCGAATGCTGATCGAACTTGCCTATCCTCTGTAAAACAATTCGTTTGCAAGCAATTAGTTATCGGTCGCAATTACTAATTGCATAATTCATAATTACCAAACGATGGTTTTTAATAAGCTCCCCTTGATGTGGTTGAAGCTTTCCAATCAGGAGTTTCAAGAACGTAGATTTTCCAACTCCATTCGGACCAACTATGGCTATTCGCGAACTCAAGTCTATGCCGAAATCCACGTTTATAAAAAGTGGCTTTTGATTTGGGTAAGCGAAGGTTACATCTGAAAATAAAATCATACTGTGGTTAAATAAATTACGATTCTTTGATGATTTTTTATCTTCTTTGCAAGGCCATACCAAATTCTGAACGTGCTGATGAAATGAGGGTCTTTATGGAAAGGTTAATTGATAAAGACATGTTAATGATGCTTACTGTGGAGACCGAGAATTGGCGGTTGCAGCGGAGGTGGATCTGGAAAGCTAAATTTGACCATATACTCTCTCGGTCTTTGTAATAATTCCTGAGGTCCAGTTTCGTCTTCTTGTTTTTGCATTTTCGTCTTGTTTTTCTCTTGCTTTCTCGTCAGAACTTCTTTCTGCTTCTTTTCTGCCTGCTTCTTACTAGAACCCGAAGCTTTCATGTCTCTCAGGCGTTTTTCTTGCTTTTCGTACGCCTTAATCATTTCTTTTCGCTTCTGCACGTACATTTTCTTGAACATGCTATAGTTTCCTTTGTAATAGTACAATTTTTGTTGATCCAGATGTATAATATCCGTACACACGTTATCCAAGAAACTTTGGTCGTGAGATACGATGAGTAACGTTTTCTTCCAAGCCTGAAGATAATTGTCTAACCAAATGACGGCGTTCAAATCCAAATGATTTGTCGGCTCATCAAGTAACAACAGAGTTGGCTCGACGAAGAGAGCTCGAGCCAAGGAGACACGCATACGCCAACCACCAGAGAAATTCTTGGTCGCACGATCCTGCATAGCGCGACTAAATCCAAGACCTGCTAAAATTCTGCGGGCTCTCGGTTCGGCGGAGTCCGCTCCGATTGCTTTCAATTCCTCGTAAACCTTGAAAAAAATCGCATTTAGGATATTTTGATTTCAATAAATTGAAAATTGACGTACCAACATGCACCGCATTTCAAATCAAGAAATTAATTAGAATGATTCTGACCTCTTGTAGTCGATCTTGAACACTGGTGACCCCTTGTTCGGCTTGGGCTTCTAGTTTCTTACATTCCGCCAGTAGCTCTGTACGCTTAACGTCAGCTTTCAGTACCTCTTCAACTGCAGGGGTATCATCTGCCACAACTTCTTGTTCGCAGTAAAGAATATCGATGTTCGGAGGTATAGCGAATGCTCTTTTCGCTATGTGACGTAGCAGCGTCGTCTTTCCATGGCTAAAAGGAATACATCATGAAAATTGTTCTTAAAAATAATATCGACAAGTATAGTTTGATTTGGAACTCACCCGTTGGGACCCACAAGTCCGTATCTCCTTCCTTGAGCAATTAAAAGACTAGCATTTGTAAAGAGATCCTTTCCTTTTGCTGCTATACTGAAATTCTCAACTTTGATATCAACAGCATTATCCAACTGCTGCTGATTTCGTCCTTGGTTCAAGCTCTGAGATACAGTAAAGTTCGACTCCAATTCACTGTGCCCTTGACCACCTTTTTTTGTCATCAATTCAACAGTTGCCTCATATTCTTGCTGCTTCTTCAATTTTTTCTTCTCTTTGTGAGTCAATTTCTTCGTTGGTTCTTCTAGGGTGAGTTCCGATACCTTTTCAGTTATCTCTTCTGCGTGTTCAAGAAAATGTAAGAAAATTGATAATATTGCATTGATATTTTCCTAAGAATTCTTCTCAAAAACAAATACCAAAACATAGTGAAAATTTGCGTACCATCCGCATTAGACGTCGTTTCTTGGGTCTCCGCAACTGGTTCAGGGTTTGACTTAGATTCTGGCTCCGTCAGTTCGGGCTCTTCGGGTGGTTTTGCTACGTCAGATGTGGTTTCTGGGACTGCCTCTCTTTTCTCTGCCACAGTTTCCTCGGGTACAACTTCCTCGTCACTAAAATCATACCGATTCTTGCTCTTCTTTGGTTTTTTACCTTTCTGTGGTTTTTCTACCGGCTTGGGAACGTCCACTTTATCCTCACTGTCGCTGAAATCGTCCTTGTTCTTGGATTTTTTATTTTTTTTACTTTTTTGATTTTTCGAAACAGGTTCAATGACATCTGGCTCTCCTTCGCTCTCGCTGAAGTCATCCTTATTTTTAGATTTCTTATTTTTCTTTCCTTTTTGCCCTTTGGTGACAGTTTCGGCAGCATCCCCCTCATCTTCGCTATTTGTAAAATCATCTTTATTTCTAGACTTTTTGTTCTTCTTGGCTTTTTGACTTTTCGAAACAGGTTGAGCGACATCTTCATCTTCGCTGTCGCTAAGGGCGTCCTTGGTTTTTGACTTGTTACCCTTTTTGCTTTTCTGAGACTTTTGAACAGCTTCTCCAGCATCCGGTAAACTTTCGTGATCACTAAAGTCATCTTTATTTTTATGTTTTTTACCCTTTTTGCCTCTATGACCTTTTTCTAGTGCTTCTCCGCTATGAGATACAACGTCGTCGTCGCTGACATCGTTTTGGATATCCTTATTATGTTTCCCACCCTTTTGTGCCTGAACCACATCTACGTTTTCGTTGTCGCTAAAGTCATCTCGGCTAGCTCCTTTTTTACCCTTCTTACCTTTCTTATCTTTGGATTCTGTCGAAATATTGGAAGCTTTTGAGGTTATGCTCTCTGTTTCGTCACCCCAATCGTCTCCGCCAGCATTCTTTCTTCCCTTATTTCTTTTCGACATTATTTCAGTTAGAATATACTCGAGTTATTACAAAATATAATCACGTGCTATAAAAAATTGAGGGTTTGACAATTTGCAAGACTCGGCAACGTGCCGGACTTACTTATAGCTGACGACGTAAGATGATAGGAAGACGGGAAGGGAACGCGTGGTGTCACTGTCTGCTTAGTCCGACTCGAAATCCGTATTGCGGACTATTCGGAGCAGAAAACCAGAGATGAATTCAACTATCGCCAATCAAAGAGGCCAGTGAAAGCTACAGTTTCGTTGTCGTCATTTTTTCTCGACAATTTATGCAGTCTCTACACAATGTCATGTGTGTGGAACATTGGAAGGTCGGTAACATCAAGCATTCCTGTACGCATGCGATCGACTGATGGCTATCCCAGTTTAGCGAGTCCGACAACACCTATCCGTCGGTAAAAAAGATATCTTGCCAAATTCTCGCAAAATCAATCGAACGATTTTAAATTCACTTATTTCAGCGAATCGTACCTATTATATGAATTCCTGGCTCTGATCTCAAATGTCGAGAGAGGATACTAAACCTGATCAGTTTCTCTAAACCCGTTTTTCATTTAATAGCAGTCGTTAGCTACGTAGAACAAAAACCTGCAATCTATTACGAAATTCGTTCCATATAAGAATTACTCGTCTGAAACAATAATAATGATTACTTTTTAATTACATTTCTATTTATAGTCTCGTTTTTGAAATCTTTTACTTACCAAAAGACACTCCTTTGTTAATTAATTAAAGTTCGATAATCATCGGAATAATAATAAACTACACGGCTTTGCACGAGAAAAGTTTTCCCTCTTGTTTGGAGTGTCCGCTTGTGCGCCTACGTTGTAAAAATGATCAAACCCAACGACCTTGAACTCGAACTCGCGAATATACCATTGCAAAATTTTGCAGGTTTCGAGTAGTTTATCGCATTTTTGTGGTTTCCCGCATTTTCCACAATTGAATAAGTACCCATGTATAGCCATGTATGGTAGAAAACTACATTGGCTAGCAGCATGGATCTATGGGAAATCAGACAGTGTAATTGGTTAGTTAATCGGTATACCGCAAAGTTTATCGTATAAATGAATTGTGGTAATTGTCTCACGATTATTCACTGTACGAAGATATTCGCAAAAATTGGATTGAATAACCGATCGTAAAATGAACAAGTGGAATCGACGATAGTGAGGAATACGAGCGGATGTTCCAATCATGTAATCACGCAGAAATTCAGCCTGCTTTCCGCGAATTTTGATAATAATGATAAAAGTTGGCAGTCGGCGGAAAGAGTGTTGTACGCCAATGTGCGCGCAGTGACTATGGTCAACGGCGCAGAGGTCGGCTGCCAAAAAGGGTAGAAAAGTGTCGTGAAAATTGTCAAATATATTGCGTAAAGTCGTGGTTGAGGTTGTAAATTGGAACGTTTTAATAATGTCGAGTACGTTGGAGAACAAAATATTGAATTTACAAGAAAGACTAAGAGCAGAAAATCAGTCAAGTGACAGAGATAGACAAAATATCGTCGGGGGTCCAGGAACGGGCTTACCGTCGTCATCCTCGGGGCCTGGGTCTAGTCCTGCTATTAGGAGGCCGAGGCAATGTAAGATGATTTACTTATTGGCAAATATAATATATCGCACGAGGATGTCCGTCGGTGAATTAATTTTACAAACGTCAATAATTGAATAGTAGTATTGAAATCTGTAGGTTATGTTAACCTTTTACGACTCGTTAGTTTAATCGTATTTTTAATTGTGATCCTCATACCTAGCGTCTGTGCAATATACCGACTGTCAAAACACGCGGAAATCTATCCACCTGTATTTCATCATTCGCGCTTGACAATATTTCGCAATATATCAAAAACCAGATTTTTCTTCTTCGTTGCGATTTCATTGGTACACGTAATTGCATGGAACCGTTGGAATTGGTGTTGAATCCTTCAACGTTATCAGTCTTGAATCATTGGTAATATGGTCTACGTTCTTTCTTTGATTACATGACGATGAACTTGTGTCTTCCCTCGATCAGTAGGTGAGATGGGTACCCCGACCAGACCTAGAAGACAACTGGATTTACCTGTCTCGCAAATGCCACCTCAAAGGACACACGACAGCGAATTCGACTCAAAATTACAAGAGATTATGAAGATGAACGGAATTTTAAATATTAATGGACAAAAGTATCATACAGATATGAAAGATTTGGAACATTTGGGTGAATTAGGCTTCGGTACTTGTGGTCACGTCATTAAAATGCGTCATAAACCCAGCGGAGTTGTGATTGCGGTGAAACAAATGCGCAGATCCGGTAACGCGGAGGAAAACAAAAGGATTATCATGGATTTGGATGTTGTTCTAAAGTCTCATGACTGCCCATATATTGTGCAATGCTTAGGATGTTTCATAACCGAATCTGACGTGTGGATATGCATGGAATTAATGGCCACCTGTCTTGACAAATTATTGAAGAGAACTCGACAAGCGATACCTGAAGAATTTTTGGGGCAAGTGACTGTTGCTGTGAGTATTGCATTTATCTTTTACGTATTCGCTTATGCACGTGCGTAATATTTAATCGATGAAATATAAAGAGTCAACGCTCGATATATTCGCTAAAAGCAAGCATATCATCAATTTTGTTGAACATAAAATCGTTTCAATGGGGAAATGTGGTTGCAGGGAATATTAAAAATAGCTCGGCTTATGTGAAATTTCTGTTCACAAAGTAAGGAATTTAAAAGTATTAAAAATCGTTAATGTTATATAATCGCATTAGCCAGAATTGACACAAAATTAAATTAAATACACTTCACGAGAACCATATGTTGTGTTGTAATTTATATCTTTCATTTTCATATCAACGTCGAAACGTTCGCAGGATATTCCTCCGGATAGATATTACCTCTTGAATATCCGTTGAATGAATATTAGATTTTAGTATAAATTACATTGGGTAAACGATAACAAATGATATAACAAGAATTATATTCATAATTTGTGACTTATTCGTCGCATATTAATGGACAATCAATGAATGCATTGGAAACATTTTTGAAACAAGTTTTTCGAAAATGAAAATTAGGAGAATGAAATTTATCGATACATATTGTTGAGTGCTTTTGTGTTGGCGAGAGACTGATATATACGTAATGGTTATACTCGATTTCCTTTCTTCAAACTTCTTTTATATAATAGCTTAATCATGAAGGTGCAGTATGCTGTCTATATTTTATACTAGACCTGCATATTTAATGGAGCCATCAACAAGAACCAAATTCGAAGCTTGCGAACATTCTGTATAATCTGTCATCAATAGCCAGACATGCTGGCCGATAGTCGTTACTGGTGATTCACTATTTTTATTATCGGATATTTCCTGAAAAGTTTGAGGAAAAAAGCCAGTCCAAAGTTATCTTGAGGACATAAAAATAAAACTGATTGTATACGATGACAGTTTTCAATCACAGTTAAATAAAACTTTCACGCTTACACAATTTTGATTCTTTTTACTAGTTATTATATTATAACTAATTGCATGATTCTTATAGCATAAACAGATGTATTAGAGAAAACTTCATTTGTAATATTCTTAAGGTTCGTTCGTCGAGTAATCATGTTTTTTTTCTTTCTTTTAGTATCTCAAAATGTTCTTCCAGTTTTCATGTATACGACATGTATGTCAATTTTCGTTTCCTGCTGAGTATTCCCGTAGAATAAGAAATTCTTTTTTCAGTTCTGGTATAAAATCTTCTATTCTTTTATCCGATACTTGAACAGACGGTGAAAGCGCTATCGTACCTGAAGGAAAAGCATGGTGTCATCCATAGAGACGTGAAACCAAGCAACATTCTGTTGGATGAAACGGGGGGTGTGAAGCTTTGTGATTTTGGTATATCTGGTCGTTTAGTTGATAGCAAAGCAAAGACTCGAAGTGCCGGATGCGCAGCATATATGGCCGTGAGTTATCTGCATTATTATTCCACAAATTTATTGCAATTTATTTTGATAAAGTACATTTTTGATACCACAATTTAGAAACAAAAAACAAACTACTACTTTACGAAACTTTTATTTTTTTTCCTCGTAGCCCGAGAGAATAGATCCACCAGACCCAACAAAGCCTGATTATGATATAAGGGCAGATGTATGGAGCCTGGGAATCACCTTGGTAGAACTAGCTACTGGAGTGTTTCCATATCAAGACTGCAAGACCGACTTTGAGGTAGGATATTAATCAGATGAAATATTTCCAAAGCTCGAAACACAATATTATTTTTACAAAAGTTTGTGAAATATTTGGCATCATTCGTGTACTTATAACTTGTATTATTTTGATTGTCAGGTACTAAGTAGGGTGGTCCAAGACGAACCTCCTTCTCTTCCTTCAGAATCTTCTTTTTCTAAGGATTTTCGTAATTTTGTTAGCTGCTGTCTTACAAAAAACTATAAACATCGGCCCAAGTATCACAAGCTCATGGAACATGCCTTTCTTAGGAAATACGATACCAGCCAAGATGTTGCGGAAGATCAATCCTTATTTGTTTCTGGTTGTCAGTGGTTTGCCACAGTTATGCAACAATTGGAGCCAAGGTCAGCAGTAAATTGATATAAACCACGTAACTTTATATTTAGCAAGTTTCTATACTTTTCAAGTATTGTACAGGGCGTTTTTGAAATCTTGTAACCTACAAAGTTCCAATTGCGTGTCTCGAGTATGAACTTTGGTCGCGGTAGTGGTTATTGACATATATATATATATATATGTATATATATATATATATATATATATATATATATATATATATATATATATATATATATATATATATATATATAGTGCACGGATTTATTCGTTTATTTGGAATACATTGGTTCAGAATTGTACTCGTTTGCATCCCCGTGGAATGCGTCTGATTTGTATTAGATTAGACATTTGTTATTCATTATTGATATAATCTATTTACCATTACAGATCCGTGTTAGGTATTGCTTGTGCGCAATGTTGCAAAACCACATACAGCTAGAGAATGCTGTTTTAATTTATATTATTCACGTTCCGGATGATTCCAATCTATGTTTTGCCCGGAACAGGATTTAGATAGCCCGAACAATAACAGATGTTAAACGAGTGATACAAAAGCACGTATTAACAGATTAATTGACTGTATTTTACATTGTTTCATAATGATAAATTGACCATTGAATTATAAAATGTTCCGTCCGGTAAATGGCAAAGAAACAGCCTGTACGAAAATTAATTCGATCTTAAAATCTGGCATGGATTTCCTGACTAATATCGTAATATTTGGTTTGGTTTGAAAATAACTGTATAATCTGTTCAATCATCGAATTTTTGGCATTCAACTTTAACATACAGTTAGTCGAAGATATATTATTTTTTTAGATACTGAATTACTAGATGTTTGATTTCAAATCCTTTTACTATTTCCTTGTACATTGCTCGCATAAAAAACCCCTGAACGGATGATGATAATCCTGATTTAATTTCAATATTCACTGAAACGACTGCGTGCGTGTTAAATTGTGTTACAGCGTTGAGCTTGGGGGAGGCAGCGCAGCGTAGCATCCCTTTTCCAGTACTCCACTCCCCATACCTACTATCCCTTTCAATAAAGTACCCGAGAATCCCAAAAAACTGTAAAAAGATACCTCAAACATGTCCAAAAAACTGCCCGATTTTCGTTTCGATTCGCCTCCCAGTTGTTTGGTTTGTGCACGCGCCTGTTACACACCCTACCCTTCAAACCCCATTAATGGTAAGCATTTGTATTTATTTATTTTATCATTTCTTCATATTCTGTGTAAAAATGTTGTTTTTACGTGGCCAGACAATGTTTCCATATGCTTACCCTCCATGTTTTTTCTGTCATATAAATGCAGTATAAAATCTGATGAAATCAGTAACTGGACATCTATGATTCAGCGATATTCGGTTCGATAAAAGACTTCGAAACCCAAACAACTATTTCTTCACTTTGTGTAGTTTAGTGTTCGCGGTTTACAGTTTCAACTTTCAGGAGTGTTCGAAGAGAGTCAGCAATTTTCTTCCAATAAATTCTAGTACCGAAGGAATCGTGATTAGTCAACAAATTGTTCGAAGAATAACGAATGTATTTGAATTTCATCTCATCCGAACTTTCTCGTTATATGCCACAGGCGTACTTATTACTTCTTCTTGCTAACTATTCGTATCCCACCAAATACAGCTGACTCCTGCTGAACATCTATTTCTTTTTGTGCCTTGACGTTTGCCAATGCAACGTATTGAGAAAGGTATACTATTTTGGCATGTCAATAACAATGTTCATGACTCACTTCCAACTCTAATTATTGTAGTCGTCGATACTCACCACAGACCCTCGCTGCATGATTTTTCATTAACATTCTAATTTTACCTTACGTATTTAACACATTGATTGCTAAACCTGAATCTTGCAATGTTATTACTATGTCGCAACCTTATATTACATGTGTTGAATTATATATTTTGTATAAGTAAATTAGCAATTTGAAGTATCTTCAAGTCTGTTAAATATATCAATATAGTTCTATCTTCGGTATAAAGACAGTTTTTTGAATGCAATGAATTGTTGTGTCTCTTAAAAGTACTCGATAGACATGTTGATTAACAAAACAATGGTTCCGCACTGTGATAAGAATTCGATGAAATCTGGAAATCAATATAATATTTGCTTCACAAAATAATAGAAGAATGTAATCTAGTGCGAGATTTGAAACTGTCTGTGATTCAGTTGCAGACCCCTAGGGTGGCAACCACGGAATACCGGACACGTATCGCTGAAACAGACAGCTCATCTGAAAAGCAACTCTGAAGTTCCGGCGTTCCTACGAACTGGCATTACCAAAGATATACAGAATTCCAACTTGCTGCCTTTTCACCAACGTACGAGCAGTGAAAACGGTTCGAATTACGTTCCTTACAGTCCATATGCGTTACGAAGAAAAGATATTTCTAGACCGTTCTCACCGCCGACTACCAAAGAATCAGGAGAAAATTTGGATTCCAACGTACACAGATCATTTTCACCTTTCCAACAAGAATCCAAAGTTACTGATCATAGCTGCAAAGTACCAGAGTTCAATTCGACAAATGGTCAAACCAGACCAGAGAGCAGAGCGTTTTCTCCGTACAAACAAGACCCCAACTACGCGGAGTCCAGAAGCAGACCTTACTCGCCGTTTTCTTCAAGATTTGAAGAACGAGATGGAAGTAGGGATCGTTGGCAAGGCATTTCTCGATCGTTGAGTCCATTTGCTCGTGATTACTCACCGTGGAGGCGAGAAAACGTGGATCCACCTGGAGTAATTCAACCTACTAACGAAGGGGCCAAATATTCACCCTTCATGCAACATAAGGTCAGACCACCAGCGCCGCAAACTCATCCACCGAGTCAAGACATTTATGGAAGCCCGTTGATTAGTCGGAAGAGGTAAAGCTTATTTCTGTCAAGTAGAATCCTCCTGAAATTACATTCTATATTGTCAATCAATAATTGATTGCACGATTCAGATTTCCTTCGGAGCCACCGCCACACGGTTCTACTAGTCCACAACTCCTTATTTCTCGCTATGCCTACCAGCATCAGCGCAAACAAGAACCCTCTCCACCCATAACGCAAGTTCAAGGAACTTGTAAGGAATCTGCGAAAAAACGATTTGCCTCCTATGTCAGACTGAGACTCGGAAGTGATCGAGCTCCTTCTCCGGAACCTCCACCACGGCTCAATCGAGGAGAGTCCCCACTTGCCCTTAGAAGAACTGTGACGGATCAATCCTCGCCTTCTCTGTCCAGAAGGTATCGACGACGCTTCGTGCGTTGAAACAACATTTTAATCGCTTCTCCAATCAACAATTTCAATTTTTCGTCACGCAAACGAATCTAATACCTCTGGTTTCTTTTCTTTCAGATACGTATCACCGTCACCCCCGCAACCACCTCCACGAAGACTTTCCGAGAGCAGTTCTGTACCTGGAAGTCCTCAGCATGTCCGCGCTCGCCTCCGTTATACCCCTGAACCCCAAAGAAGGCCCCCGCCCACATAACCCATCACAACTACCGTGCAACTCTCTGTCAGTGCCACGCGCATGCTACGCTGCTTCGCCAATTTTGACACACGATTTAGACGGAAATCACGCTTGATGGTAACAGGAGTGATTTACATACAAGGTGGTGTACAACGGCGTGACATCGCACGCACAGCTGTTATGCACCAGCCGTTGAATTTTTATATCTGAACCTTGTCGGCTGAAAAAAACGTTAGCGAACAAATTTAAAATCATTATTTATTCAGTCAATCATTGGGACGATGTTATCTCTGCGCGTTTTTGACATAATGATGCGGTAGACTAGTGACATACATTTTTCATACAATTTTCGATATTTCACAAATCTTACTTGAAAGTAATGAATTTGAAACAATCCACATGGATCATGGACAGTGAATTTGAAATTAAATGACATTGTATTTTTCTTACTAATCATTCGGAAACAGCGACAGAGTGCAATTTTTATGCATAACAAATTGGTACCTTTATGCAATCTCGCGAACGCCTATCCACGAATACGCATAGAATCGTATGTTCACTTACTCGTCACACTCGCTGATATTCATCCGAATAAAAGCAAACTACCGACATATACCCAAGGCACATGACACGATCTTACAAATGTCTCCGAACACCACCTCATAGACTCATCAAATAAATCGCGTTGCAATTTTGACCGATCCACTGCAAACCAAATGACAAGGACCACCGACTGGTTCCTGCAAGCACAAGCCTCGCGTCTCGAAGCTATAATTTTCCTTGTATATTACTCTATTAAAAGACGCGACGGCTAGCACGATGTAATTATTATTTTTAAATAATATTAATAAAATAACTACGTTCAGTCTATGCTCGTAATCGCCCTTGTCGGTTATTCGACAAGAGGATTTGTTGCAATGTAAATAAACTTATATTTATACGATTTGGCCTTTTTATCATCATTTGTATCGAAACATCCCAATGATTATGAACAGATAATTCATGTCATTTTTTCCTCAAACTTCCACGAGGATCGATTTGCATGCGCATCTACATAACACCTAGATGGCGAATGGTATGCATAAAAAACATCGACTTCGTAACAAGGAAAACCTGGACTCGAAATTTAAACAAACGACAATCACCGCGCGGTCGACTACGTGAAGCGTTCGTGTTGGAACTATTGGCTTATTGTCTACTACGTCAAATATTTCCATTTCTTTTATTTTCAACTAACATTTTCTGGATAATACCAGACTATACCAAATATTTCTATGGTACCAAGCGACTTATTTCCCTTGGGGAGCCACACTCGAGTGCACGTGCACTGCATTTTTGGATCGTGTAGCATGAGCTATTTCAATCAGCAGCCAATTGCTACCAACTGATTTCATATGACATGTTTGCTGCCGTGAAAGTCGTAATCTAGAATTTTCCAAATAACGATGTTAGCTGTGTCAAAGGCACGATATTGGAAATAACAATGAACAATGCCACAAAGATGTGTACAAATGTGTTCACGAACTAAACAGAAGCACCGTGGCATTGATTACTAATGGGAATCGAAAAATGACGATTGTTACCGGCATAAGTATATGTATGTGGTACGTATTGGCAGCACTGCAAACTATAGATAAGCAGTCATTTTCGGAACGCAATCCTACGGCGCAATCCTCCCGGCCTCCCCATAACTGCCCATAACCCATGAATTTGATTTACAAAGTCGTCTACTTATAATTCCGAACTACCGAGTAATTAAATATCACGGTATTTAGTTGAAAATGACAACAGAAGCTACGAGATTACTCCTCGGAGGTGTTCGTAATGCTGTAAGAAAAACGGGAGGTAGTGGTGGTGTGAAATATGGGCTCGTTACATACTATCCTAGGTAAGTGAGGTTATGGATAGGAATCAACATCCAACCCCAATGTAATGTTCTGTTAACTTGTCGAAATTGCTCGGCTATATAATTGTGGTACAGGTCTAAAAATGAGGAAGACCCTCCGATACAACCAACGAAATTATTGATGGTTCAACGAATCAAAAGTTTCAAAGGAAATCCGTATTGGCACAAAACTATACTCGAACATTTACATCTACATGAGAAGGTAAGCAAACATCAAAGAAAATTATCTTTTTTTCAACACATCAGATTTATAATTGCAATTTATCGTTCGACTCTTGTTGCCATTCGTAATCTAACACGTTGAATTAAATGTTTGATTACGCTACCAAACTTACAACAAAGGTATCTTCATCATGGACATAAGATGTTATTGAAATTATAAGTATCCATCGTGAAACACAATTAACAATTAAACATGCAGCGAATTAATCTATCCAAATCCGTTAAGTTTCAAGTTATTTTAGAAATAAACCAATTTAGCATAAAACATGGTTTTTTGGATCGAACGATGAAACATCCGCAATATATGTTTCTTGCCTGACGAAAGCTATTATTTATCATTTCAGCAAAGTGATATAGCCATTGTGAAAAATACACCAGAAATGGCAGCAAATCTTTGGAAAATAAAGCACTTGATTAAAGTTACACCGATAACAACTCCGAACGGCATGCCGAGTGAGGAAGATCTCAACGCAACCTACCTTCATGAAAATGGGACTTTTATGGTAACCAGTAAAATAGCAGTCGATCCAAATCGCCTAGAAGCTATAGATAATTTGAAGAGCGATTGGAAGAAGATAGATGGTGAAACATTACGCAAGGACTCTAGACTAAAATGGTTAAATCCATACCAGTAGATTCAGCTGATTGCTAGGTTATATAAATATTTAAATAAATAGAGCTATATTAATTCAAATTTGTGTCAATTTTTATAACAGAATTTTCTTCAATAATACCGCCAGCGATACTCTCGGGCATTACAGTACTTTGCTGCCTTACAAATATTTAGGGACGATCGAGATTCAGATTCGTGGCACAACGAAATTGACTCAAGTAATAACGAACTAAATAAAATAGGTAAATCGGGATCTGATTAATAATTTCACAGTTCTGAACAAATAATGTATTTTATTCGCATTTTGTCATTAACCGTGAGGCTATTTCACAAACTACTGATGATAATTGTGTTTTTATTGGATTTTTCGGTAAGATTTTTCTTAAAATTTTGTGGCTCAATGCAATATAGGACGTGTGTGCCGCATTGGTTCAGTCGTGCGGACATTTAGGAAATAGAATATAGGGAAAAACGCTATTAAACTGCATAAAAACGCATAAGACTGCAAATGAAATATTCGACTACTGCTATCAATTTAAAACAACACTCTAGGCCTGAACTTAATTCTTAAACGTTTTCACGAAATTTACGGTTCCTCGCTAAGCGTACTACCTCTTTGAACAAGTCAATCGAAACTGTAATATATATTTGAGTTTAGTGAATAACGATGCATTTTAATACTCAACATTGTAGGACTAACGGGTGTCAGTTGTCTTGCTTGTATTGCACTATCGGTATCTACGCGCTAACAAAAAAAAACAATCTGAAATTCTTAAGTTTACTTGTAAAATTCATAAAATTTTAACAACACGAACATTTGGAAGGCCTATTCATGGAGAGACAACGATTGAGAAGAATATTCAACAAACTTTCTGTACAATTCATGCAGAGCTGGATCTTCTGCGATTTCTCAACTTCCAAAACCGTCTATCCCTGGACGTGTGATGAATAGTGATTGTGTTTTTTTGTTTATTTTCTTGTTCAGCTGACGCGTAGATCTTGAGCAGCTTGGCTGCCCGTTCTTCTCGAGATCTATCCGATACTTTACCGCTCAAGAAGCTCAAAAGTTTCATACTTCGTCTTCGGATAATTGAGCGAGAATGGGAATTGTCGTCCGAAGATTCGTCGCTAGTTCCCAAATCGTTTGAAATGGACTCAGTTGCGCTCGTCGTGTCAGCAGGTTTATTCTCGTTTAAATCAACTCCATTTAATTGTTTGTCATTTTGTATTTCATTTGAATTGACATTCGTGGAATTTTCTTGATCCGCAGGATTGCCATCGATTTCATCTCGATCCTGATAATTTCTTCTGTATCCATATATTCCGTTCGATATTGCTTCGTTGCATTTGTATCTAGAATCGTAGCTTCTGGACGGTGACTCTATACTTTCCCTGCTGTCGTCAATGTGCGACAGCTTCCTGTGCAAATCTAATATCTTCCTTTTAAACTCTATATCTTCCTGGTTTAATTTTGCAAAATTTATTTCTCTCTCGGTTGCTTCTCGACTGCAAACACCATTTTGCAAATACGAAACCCCAAGATCAGTTTTGAACCGTTGTCACCACCATCCAACTTGTTGCTTTTCACCTCCGGACGCGTCTTCTTCCTCCAGAAGAGGTTCCAATCTCCTTCTGGTGACGAATGATCGCAAGGAATTCACGTTACCACCGAGAAGCTGGTCCATGGTAATGGAAGGACTTACTTCGCCGTTCTCATTCTCCATATCACGCTCGTCATTCATCGTCAGGCTGAGACCATAGTTGTCTTCTCCGCCGACATTGGCGGCAGAAGACGGTGGCTAGGGAAGTCAGTCACAGCTCGGCTAGTGATTCTTTGCAAACAAAGGGCAAGCATAATCATGCAACAGGCGAAAGCGTGCGAAGCTTAAACACTATCGATACTTATTTGAAAGGTAAAGACTCTACGCTGTACGCTTGACTAGATAGAAAGAGATCTGAAAATAGTTAGTTCTCCAATACTATATAACTAATTTACTACTATAACTAATGTTGTACTAGATAATTTCAGATCTAAGTGACGATTCACAAATTTAAAGAGTTCCAATGCTAGGCCACGCGAAGAGTTCAAACCTTTCAAACGCTGGCAAGTTGATAATTTTGTAATTCCTACCGGACTGGTAGGGAAAGTCTCGTCATCCGGACCTCCCGACGTTGGTGTGCCCCAGATATCATCTCCCGACGTGGCACCCGACGTGGTTCCCTCTTCGTCATTCGCATCTAACGAAAATTCTGTTCGTTCCGGCGGAACAGGAGGATGTAAAAGGTGGCCGCCAACTACTTCGCCCAATTGCTCTAGCAGTGCCATTTTACTAACTACATAATTACTAGCCCTTGTCGTCCAAGCTCGCAGACCAGACGGAGGTGATTCCATGTCTTGATTTTCATCTTCCTGCTGCTCGTCCAAATCGTCATCCTGATCCAAACTACTCATCGTACCGAACCGTCTCAATGCTCTGAAAGTTGCCCATCACACAACGATGAAGCTTGATTCGCAGATGAAATTGGAACCGACGTAGAAAACGCTTCATCACCTGTAAGGAAGATCACCATCGCAATCCAAATCATCTTCGCTTCCATCTTCTGTATTTCCATCGGCTGGTGTGCAATTCGGACTGTTCGTACGGCTGTAGTTGTCGTGTACGCCGTTGTGCAATCTATGCCTCGTACACATGTCCGGAGTCGGTGGTAACACAGAGATTTTCGGAGGTAAAGGTGAAAATGGATCCCGGGAAAGTGGTGGAGTAGGACATCCCGACCTGAAACATTACGGTTCTTCGATCCCGTAACCACTTCTAAGCTTTCGTACTCGTACGGTTCTTGTACAATGATCGGTTTGTCAAAACTCGTATTCGTTACCTGTGACATCTCCTGCAGATGTTTACAGATCCTATGCAGTTTTCCTTTATCGTAGGATTACCGTTTTTCTTTCCCGTCAAACTACTCGACTTTATAGTACTGAGGCTCGCGCTCGAAGTTGTACTTTGCTGTTCAACATCCGAATTTATTGCAGACATCTCATCCGACACTCTATCTCGACTCTGCAGTGGAACGTGGTTTTCCTTCGGAGTCCTAGCAGCCAGCTCTTCGAGAGTCCATTCTTCTAACGAACCTTCCGTGTCGGGTGGTGGTATCTGGTGAGAGTTCCGAACCCATTGCGCGAGATGATTATGATCAGCGGTAGAATTCTGAAGATCAGAGTCCAAACTCTCGCCGGAGCGCTTTATTTCGTCATCTACTCGCTGCTCTTCCTTTTGATTCTGAAACAGGGACCCGTCATGCACGTTTTCTGGTTCTACAACGTCAAATCTATTACAGGTAATTTGTAAAAGGTGTTTCAATATTCGTTTATCGAGAACCCACAAATTCATACCTGTTGAGTCTCGTTAGATTCCTTTTCCATCGTATAACTCTGCGCTATCGTGGGACTGTCGATAGGACTGACAAATCCTGGTGTTCCTCCGCAGCCTGTATTCACGTAGATTCTGAACAAACATTTTACACTCATCAGTAACAAAAAAATCTTCCAGGAATGGTTTTTTCCAAATAACGATCAGCATCAAGATGGAGCTCGTATGAAAAAAATTACATCTGTCTCTGAAGAAGATTATGCCAGACAGCCTTCAACTCCGGACTCGGGGCTCTCAAAGTTATCACCTTTCTTCTCGCTCTACCGTGGGGACTACATCCACCTCCGTTCGTTTGCTCCAGATGCCCGTTTTCACGCGAAAGACCTCCTGGCGATGCAGCGACCTGTAATCTGAATTCCGTTGGTCGTTTCCTTATTGTGAAACAGGCCTCCGCTATATCCCCAAGTTTGAGTGGTTCTTCCGTTACGAACAAAACGCAATCACGAGACACTCTTGCGAATACGAGCAAATCTGTCAGTAGTAATGCCCAAGATGGTTGCAGGCGACCGCGACCTTCCAGTTTGGCTAAGGCACCTCCGAACAACCTGTTATAAAATGGGACCACAAGGAAACGCCACATAATCGAAGTACTATATATCACATCGAAACTCTAGTAGATATGAAAAAAGCTTACCATTGTCTGCCTGGTAATGCCAAGGTGAACGGTTTGCACCGAGCGAAGACTAGTCTAGACTCAACTTCTTGAAGACTCAAAAGAGGTCTTCCAGTATGACGGGGTGGCTCCATTACTCCGGCATTAGCCGTTGCTTCTCTGTAACCTTGAGCCAAGTCTCGAGCTTCTCGACAATTTTTTGGACAGATGAGATTTATCAACCTCGTTATTTCTCTGAAAATTATTCGAGGTCGTCAACGGGCTTGGTGTGATGGAAGGTGAGGAAAATAGTGCTGCGACGATACGTGTGATCGTTTCTGGATGAAACGTGAAAAAAATATCGATTCGTCTCCGTCTAGATACCTATTAAAATGGGTATGAATTCTAAAACCTGTAATGTTCCAGGGGCAGCAGTAGAACTCCCGTCAGATCCGGTCTTCTTTTCTTAGGCACTGCGGGCTCGCAAACAACCCTTGAAAAGGCGGAGTTACGTCGGAGTGCAACGAGAAGACAACAAGCTCTTTGCAATCCGCTTAGGTATCTCCTGTAAATTGCCGTGATAATAGGAACCTTCGACAAATAGCATTCCACGCTTCCGCCAGCTTCTTGTATATCTTCCGACAATTTTAATATCTCTTCAAAGTTTTGAAACAGTATCAAGTGGTCAGCTGGCGAGAGAACATCCCGTCGCTCCGATAAAGGGAGAACAAATCTTGCGTGACCACTTTTCAAACTGGAGCAGTACCGGCTTTCTCGAATCGACAGTTCTTCTTCTGGGGTTGCGTCTGGCGCCATGTTCAGAAAGGCCTGGACAGGGAGCGAAGAAAAATCTATACATTACGCCGCGAATCATAATCATGCATGGATAATCATAGCTTGAGAATCATCAGCGTTTGCGTAACAATATTCGCTGCTCATTGTTATCTCGCATCACGCTCTTCTGATTGGCGATGCACTTGCAATCCGCTCACCCGTAGTCTGTTCTCCTCAATCGCTATTTCACGCCGAACGGGGAACGCATCGCATGGTGAAAAATTATAGAAAAAAGTAAATCACAGGGAAGACTATGGCGAAGTGAAGAAATAAATACATATCAATGGAATTTTAAATAAAACTTGTTTGCAACAAAAATTCATGTACAAAACATAACCACAGGTTTTTATAACTTAATGCCATAAAGATGTTTATACAATGATATGATCCGAGCTGATTCGAAGTCTGCGAAAATGCTCGTACAATCCGCCAGGCATAAAAAAAGGACACGAGTCTAAATAAAATCCGATCGTGGATAGCTTTTTCGCAAAAGACCTGGACCGTACATAACATTTACCACAGCATTCGTAAAATTTCGCGGAACTTAAGTTAACAGGAAAAAATAAATAATTGACAATTAAATTATCGGTAATGCTAACTTAACACAATAATAATAATAATAATAATAATAATAATAATAATAATAATAATAATAGTAATAATAATTAATATGATGATGATGATGATGATGAACGTAACAATGATAGTGATGGAAATAATCATAGACACTGTCAAAAAATGAAAACAACTGGTAACGTAAAGATAAAACTACACGGCCACGTTACACTCTCCTCGGGCCTGTACAATGAATATGAATGAGTAGGAATATCGGCGTAAAAAATTGCTGAATACCGTTGTAAATTGGAGAGCAAAATTCCATATGACTGGTTGAATGAAAATCATATAAATTGGATGTAGCTGCGTTGAGAATTAATTCTGTAGATAATATCTGCTCGTTATTCGTTAACAGCAAAGTTTCGGTTTTCAGCTGTATCACATACTTTTAACACCACTACTACTACTAGTACTACAGCTACCACTACTATTGATGCTCGGTTGCGACGAGCGAAGTCGGGGCATCCTTCCAGATCTCTGAAACGCCAAGCGAGTTTCAAAATTGGCAAAACAGACGCGTTGTTATCGCGTGCACGTACGCAATCGCGCGCGTAGTACGTAGGAAAGTTTCAGCAGTAAACGTGCATCGATGTTTCGAGGGACGTTGTAGGATTCGGCGAAGCTTTCGTGATTAATTTCGTTTAGTTTGTTGGAAGGTCGCAGAATTCTTTATACCAACACTCCTGTACCGACCTCTGCGGTGAAAGTGACTGTGTGTGGAGGGTTGCTCAGGACTGGTAACGGTTCTCGAATAATCACGTTTCCGCGTTTGTGCGGTGTTTGAATCCCTCCTTTCCTGTATACCTCGAGTAACAATTGATTCGTTGCACCTTGAATCAGACCAAGTATATCTTCCCTAGGACGCGTGACGACGTTCGCCGTATCGATGAACACGACGAAGTCGCCGGGCCTCAGGCCAGCTCTTTCCGCTGGACTACCCGAATCGACGCGTTCGACTTTCGGAGGTTTTCCCCAACTCAATGAAAATCCCCATGGGATTTGCTGAAGCACAGTAAACACACGATAACATTTTAGTCCGAGTTCACTACGAATCAATACGAACATCAATACGAATCTTCCAAACGTGTCCCAAATACTTGGCCTCCCCAAAATTGACATAGATAGCCAGCTGGTAAATTGTTAACAATGTTCGAAGCTCTCGTTTTCACATCGATGTTTGTATGGAAGAAGAAAAAATGTAAAAACCGCGTGAAAATACCTGCTGATTGGCATGTGGTCGGACGAGTTTTCTGGTGGAGGTGCAGGGCGTTCTACCACCGGGAGCAGCAAACCCCACGTGAATTGGTTGACCAGTCAACGGATCTATCGGCTCCAGTTCCAAATGTCTCAAGTAGGTCATATCTTCCGTTCCAGTATTGTTGTTATCTGGTTCTTTGTCTTTTGTTGTTGGCGGCGTTACCCCGTAATCTCTGGGTACTCCCGTGCAAGGCATACTCGAATTTCTTCCCGAACCAGGTTCCAAAGGGTGCCATGTTGCCTCCTATCAAACGACCGAGAACGAAGCTCAATAAAACGGAATCCGATTAAAAAAAAAAAGAAATGAAATTAACGCGGTAATTGCATTACGAAAGCGATGATTGCTTTTCAAGCATGTACATATATACCACGAGTTACGATTATTACGATTCGAAGGATAACATTACCGGCAATAAAAACTTGACACGCATACAAGTATCCTCGGTTGTTTATCAACAGCACGTGAGGATTTTCAAAACCACGCCAGCGACGAAAAACATTACGCAATATACGGCCACTACGATCATTATTATTCCGTCGTGGTAATTATTATCCCTTGGCAGAAAGTCGCTTCGTCGGAGTTAGGAGAAGAGTACTTTGTTTTTATCGTTATCGGCTATTAGAACGGTAGTGAATGAGTAGAAAGAAATTCAGCGCTCGCAACCTCGATGACCGACCGAGCTTTTTTGCCTTGACCTTCTGCCGAGAAGTCGTAGGAATAAAATATAAAGCTATCCGCGTGTATCTTTTTATACGCTTCACGTGACTCTGCTGGCATTGAAAGTTTCATTTCCTCTCGTAACCAAAATATAAACCATACGGGGCGTAATATTACAGTCATCAAAGAACACAGTCATCAGTAGCACTGATCTTTTCGTTATATTTTCGCTCTGCACTCAAACATCGAGGGAAAAAAACATCGACAAAAAACAGAATGACACGCGATGGAAACGACCCACGATGAGCTTTTTACGTAACGGAGAAGATTTTGTTACGCCGAAGACGAATTACGATATTTTATTTTCCGAATTACGTTTGATGTTCAGTTTTTGGTTCTTTTTTTCTCAATTTAAGTTCAACCGTCCGCCGCGCACAGTATATCCTTCGTAAGCAACATTTTACGATATCAGACGTTTGACTAGGTGTTGTTCTTTAATTTCCGCGAAATTGGTGGAAATTCGAGCCGTTTGCTGATCGCGAAGTAGTCGATTCGCACAACAAACAATCGACTGTCCTCACTCGCTGCGGATACGATACTCTCTGTCCTGTGTTGTCGGTGGATCGACTAGGGTGCCTATACTTAACAAGCGCAGGCTTATCGTCGGCCGAAGCAGGGGTGGAAATTTGCCGGAGGGTCAAGGTTATCTCGTAGCATGAGAAAACGAACGTGTAGCTAGCTGCACCGAAACGAATTATTTCCCCGCAGAAGCTCGAGCCCATTCTCGCCGCGATTTATAACAACAATAGCAACAACAACAATAACAACAACAACAATAATAATATCCGACCGGTGCCATTACAACAACGAACGTGCCTCTCTCGAGAAGTAATTTAGCCCGAAACCCCCGCGTTAAAAGTTCTTGCGGCGATCGAATGACGCGAGAGATGAAAAAGAAAATTGAACGACGCGGACGGAAATGGAATGTAATGAGAAAAGGATTGAATGGACAAACGGAAAAGAAATAAATGCGCGATCTACATATGTGAAGAGACGTGGGGGTGGTCGCAAAGGTACGAGAGTTCTCCGCTTCGTTGCTCTCCCTCGTCTCGGATTGCTGTTACACACCTGGTCGAGAGTCTACTGTCTACGAACCGCACGACGACGACGACTACTCCGCGTACATTACACGTCATTGTCCCGCATGCACGCATTACGATTGTACTTTGTAGCTTCGGGCCACGTGGCCCGCACTGCCATTGTCATATATGATTCGAAAATTATAATAAAGATGAATAGAATAGCCATTCGAAGAGGTTTTCAGCGAAATTAACACTGCCGCGAGTTAAGTACACACCCTTGACGATGCGTGCGATACGAGCGAGGCGGAGGTACTATAGGTACGTAGGGGGCAAAGGTAGGTACTCGCGAAGGTATTAAATTCGAGAACTCGCGACGGAAATACATTCATAAACGAACCCCCGAGGAAACGTCGAGGTTGACCTGTGTAGAAGTGATCGAAACGACTCTGGGTGTCTGCTGCGACGGCTATTTATAAGAACTCCAGTCAGCGTTTTGACAGACTACGGGTGCTCGAGCAAATTTGCAACCGTTCCAGCGCACACCGATCATCGTTAACAATCGATAAAATTGCGATTGCGAAATTTAGCCCGTCAAACAATTTTCGACACTTGCCAATTACCGATCATCCTCAGCTCCAATTAACGAGTCGACCGAATTAAACTCGCAGCCATAGAAATACCCGCGTAATTTACAGCACTATCGTCGATTGTGAATACGATAACGATCATCGGCTCGTACTTCATTGTCGCTGATTCGCAGCCTATCAGGGGCTAATATTACAAATACTTTCGAAACATGATTCGATTAACTGACGTCGGCAAAATCAGTAGCAGCAACGAGGAATCTCAAAAACAGCGTGGAAACTTAGGTCACCCGATCACCTGGTAAAAGTATCAAGATTTAGCATTAGCTTATCGAGTTGTTCCAGTTCTGCTTTTCGCCGATTACGTTATTAATCAAAATAATATAACGTCGTGACGCTATGCACGTACATAAGAAATATCTCGGTAAATTTAGCATCGCGTGACGCCGGCGAATCAACGAGATCTACGAACTACAAAATTAACACGACTACGCGCCAACAAGTAAACCGATGATTAAACCTACAAGAAAATGAGATGTCCCAGTTACGTGTAAAAAAATTTGTTTTTTTTAAATTTCACACTGTTAGACAATTTCAATCGTTGTTAAAATAATTTCCACATCCATGCAACTTTGAACGAAGTAACAATTGGCACTCGGATCATTCGTTATTGTTGCGCAACACAGCTAATTACGTTATCATTATTGTTATCATTTCTACTACTATTGTTATAATTATTATCATTATTATTATCATTGCTATTATTGTGATTATTATTATTATTCGTTATCAAAGATTATGACTGATTTTTTAGTGGTCACGTAATACGACGGAGACTCGCTGTTCGCGTTCACTATTTCGATACAACCGCGGATTTCCTTGCAAACGCGTAACTTGACAACGAATCGAAAGTACGAGAAGACATGCGATACGAGATAATAGAAGGACATTGTAACAGTTTGTCGGTTGTAACTGATATTAGATATGTTTACTTACCTTGTCTTGCGATAAAGGAAGAGGTAGAGTCATGCAGCCCAGTAGCTCGCTGCGTCTGAAACATAAAGGCAACCAACGTGTTAGTACAGATATTTTGTCCAAAGTATCCTCGTCGTGTATTCATACGCGAACGCATCGCACAGGGATGCCACTTGTTTAAGGAAGTGGCGCAGTTTTGTTCTTTCTTTCAAACTCGTTATAGCAACCGTACGTATAATAACTAGGTTACTCGTGGGTGATGCTCACTTCATCCTAGTCGTACCCGAATAATGGAACTGATTGTTCGTTCGTTTGTTCGCAAAAAATTCGCAGCCGTTTTTACGTCCTGGAATTCTTACCCCGCGTCCTGACGGCTCTGTCAGGGCGCGCACGTGGAGCCTGCAATCCTCGGTAGCGGAGCGCCTGCGTCACAAACATCGATTCCCCTCCTACCGTAGCGCAAAAGCCTGGGCTTCCTTGAAATCGTTGGCCCTTCGTAATCGAACCTCTATCCCCTATCCTGATTTTCTTCTCACATTCTCACGCAATGCGAACCAATAATTTGCCCGTCATCGCGAACATGATATTACCTACTTTACAATTCGCGATTTATACAAAAAGTCCCAGAAACCATTTCTCAACGATTATTTTACGACGATAAACAGACTACGATGATCGGTGATTCATAAAAATGATAATTAAACAAAAATTAAAACCACAAAGTCTGTCGATGCTCGCATTTTTTATTCCCAACAGCAAACGAAAGCTTGTAATTTTGACGAGAGTCCGATCCAGACAAAGCCGCGATTCCACTGATACGATTATAAAATTCGACACTCGACAGATCGCACGATAATAATACTGTGCGCGTAATGAGAAGAAATATCTCGGATCTTACCTCGCTCTGCGATCTCTGTGCCAAACAGCTATGTCCAGGGTAGCAGGTATTAGGGTGGAATTATTGTTGTTGTTGGTCCAGGGCAGTATCAACGTCTCGTGGAAAACGGGGTTCGGCGTTGCTCTGTGCACAGCTGTTCTTTTCACGGCAATAATCTCACCGTCAGATTTACGAAGCGTTGCCTTCGCGTAAGCGTGAATCGGCCCTTCGTAAGCCCGCTTCAAATCCTTGCACCTTATCACTGCATCGACGGTAACAAAACAAGAACACCCTTTTATTACACCGAAATATTCGACCGAATATTACGACTGATCCGCAGGCAAGCGGTACAGATGTATGTCGATGCGAATACCGCGGGATCAATTCGTTATTCACGTATATTCCCTAATTCCGCGTGCTTCGTTTGTTTTCACGTCGTCGTTTCGAAAGCAAAATTTACCGCCATTTCTCTTCGAAACTGCTCAACGTCGTTGAATACGCGTCGCATGGAACTTCTCACGAATTTAACCAGTTTTTGTTGTTTTCATCTTTGGACGAATTCCAAAGTTTTTTCACCCGCGTGAAAGTCGGCCACTATCGTCCGCGGTCCAGTCGTAATTTACACGAGGCGGTATAATTTCTCCGCTCGACATAAAATTCAGCGTTCGAATTTCGAAGCGGCAGTTAAATTTCGTTAAATTCAGAGCGAATAAATTCCAAAAAGCAGACCCCCGCCAGCCAGCCTCGGATGTTACGTTGTTTGCGCATTTTTTAACAATTTTTCTCTGTTTTTGCTGTTTATAACACCAACGTAGTGACTCGAACTCGACTACGTTGCCACGATGTTGACTTTTCAACTAGTTCACTACTGTAGGCTGACACGACCGACGAAGTATCACTTAAAGAATACGCCCAACGGTAGGCCAGCCGCATTACACGACCGCATCGAGGCTGGCAAACACACATTCGCGCGCACGGATGCCACGAGCTGTGTAATGCGAAAGGCTATGCCTACTTTATCCTACCTCTGTCTCTCTAGACTCGCCACCACGAAGCGACGATGTGACCCCGTGTAAAGTACGAACGATCAACCCTTGCGTGAGATCTGATAGGACGTTTTTTCAAAAGGATAACGGAACCGCGCGATTCACTCGAGGGCTACAATATGCTCGGTGTAAGGTATGGCCATTTCAAATCAATGATGGCCCCGTTGGCCGAATATTCAAATGCCGCAGAGGTCTTTGGGTTACTGGCACATCGCGGATACGGAGCTGAGAGCTCGCTACTTCAACCCCGAGACCGAAACGACGCATGCCCAATAGCTTCCGGCAGGATCGTACCCACGAGTCCTGAGACCCTTTTCAGGGAAACAACACACTCGACTTACCGCAAATTCGCGTGTGATCGATTTCGCTCGATAGCTCGACTTCGATGGATCCCCTCGAGGTTTGCTGGTAAGTTTCGTTCTCGGGACTGTATTTCAGGCATCTTCTCACGGTGGCAACGAGCGGGGCTTCCGGGGTGCTCGTAACGGAGTTTAAAAATGATTTGGAGCTGTGAAAATCATCGTTCGTCGAGGATTTCGGACTCTCCAAGTCCCAGTACAGAGTTTTGTGAGAGCCTGCCTCGTTCGTAGCAGAATCGGACCTCGGAGAAAAGGATCTCTTGGTGCTGCACGCCGAGGATTTCGTCGGACACTCGGCGTCCAGATCCGTTTCCAAGATGCATTTGTTCACCTCGAGATTCACAGCCTCGCAGATGGAGTTCGCGGGACTGGAGACCTCGTAAAAAGGAAGGCTCTTCTTCGGACTCAAACTTACCGAACGCCTCTTCCAACGTTTCTTACTGACCATAGCACTCGAATCTCTTTCCACGTGATCGCGTTGCTGACCGGTTCTCTTCCGCCGGATTCCGCGTTGTCTTCGCAACGTAAATTGGCCTTCGAGATCGTTCGAAGGGGATGCTATTGCCCAAGACATGGGAGAGGGGTTCTCCAAAAGTTGGCTTGCCGAAGATACCGAGCTGTCGTTGTGTCTGGCGATCTCTTCGCCGAGAGGACTACCATGCGCGACTACGATAGTCTCGTAGAGGTTTTCCTCGGCTAGATCGCAGGTCGACTCCCGTTTCCTTTTGCACTCCCTAATCGAATCATCAGCAGCAGCAGCAGCCTCCACCGCCGAGGATGCAGAACTGGAGAGATCGTTCCGTACGAGACATCGCTCCACAGGATCGTTGACGAGAATTTCCGCGACCGATTTACCTACACCCCCAGCACCGATGTCCTGCTCTCCGTGAAGAGTCTCCGTCACGGCGTCGTCGACATTTCCGATCCTCGTCGATTCTTGGTCTAAATTTAAATGATGCAGCTTAACTATCAGAGGAGTATGACCTCTCGCAGATTGTTCTTTGACCTTGAAAGGACTTCTGTTCGATGTCGGAAGTATCTTCGTATAGTAGGGTGTCCTGCACCGATTGTGAAGCTTCGCGATCTTTGCTAGTTTCGGAATGTGGGGAGTTCGAGAAAACTCTACCGAGAGTTTCCCTCGTCGGAGGTCGCAGTTTTGCGAGTAGACGCGACCTTTCGCGAGAGACACGACAGGCTCTGCTTCCATCATGTCCTCGGGACTCACCGCAACCGAAATCTGCTTGAAAAAGTCGGAAACGTGCGCCTGCAGGTTCGATCGACCTTCGTTCACGAGATTCTGCGGTAGATCCGAATTGCTTCGTAGACTCGTACCGTTCGCACCCAACAACGTCGGGTTCGAGGGTAACGTCATGGCAACGCATGACTTCGCGATCGCGGATTCCGGGCACAAAGTTAGCGGTCCTATGTCAGCATCGACTCTCGGTGTGCTCTGGTAAAAACTTTCGAAGCCCCGAGTTTTTCCCGCAGCTCGGGACATGGACTGACGCTTTGCCGAGCGCAGGTTAGGCTTGGTCGTCTGGAAGTAGGCGCGAAGGTCACTGCCGTGGCTTCGACATCTCCTTCGTCTTGCTGGAGTTGAGCGTATCGAATTCGACTGGGCCTGAAGCTGGGTCCGTTGAGCGGGGGGAGTATTCGACAAGTCGCCGAGAGGCCGTCGCGTCCGGCTAGGTGGCTGACCCCCATGGGGGGTCGTCCCGGCGGTCGAGAGAGGGCGAGATACGGTCCACTTGAGCATATCTGAAGCAAAAATGTATGCAAATGTTTTACCGATAAGATAACAGAGGTGCCAAGGGATTTGAAAACCAAAGAACACAAAACTTTAGAAATCACATTCTTCTTGTTCGTCGTTCACGAGTCTCGATGCGGAGGGATGCGACGCCTCGACAAATTACGAATTCGTGCCTTCGAGAGCGGAGATATTACACCTGCCGCGTGGCAGCATACGGGAAACACGAAAAACGTAGAAAAGCAACAACAGGTGTAGAGAAAACGTACATCCTAGTCGGTTTTCCATATTAGCACTAGGCCAACCCTCGAGAGTCCGCGTCGACGATCGTGGCTGCTGCACACCTCGGAGCAAATTGAGTAGCCCATAAGGGTTTCCGGTTCGTTCGCGATGGTAAATTACATTTCAGGCCCAATTGATCCCATTATCAACAGCAATGATTTCATCGATTACGCGCAGGAGCGTTACGCGATACGACACGGATCAACGAATCTTGCCTACATCGGACCACGAATATTATACCGCGACACGAGTACACGAAATTACGTAAACACGAAATTACGTAAACACGAATCGAGGAAGGAAAATAATATCGAAGAAAGTGATCGTTGTTACGTGTTGGTCAAACCTTGACGGGTCCTCGCCGTCGAGAGCTCGGTTTACGATCCTTTCGCTGGAAATAGTCGCGACTCGCGTTTGCTCTAGGGAGCAAGAACGCCAACTTTTTCTCATCAATCCACACTCCCAGCCCTTGCGAGACGAACGTTCTCGTCAGAATTCCCAGCGTCACGTATTCGCTTTCATAAATCCGCGTGATTTACTACCGAACCGTCGAGAAACACCCTCCGTTGTTGACGAATTAACACGGGGGTGTGAAATATCAATAAAAGGGACGCCCCCGACGCAGGTGGTTGACTCCGGTATTTTATAGTCATTCCGATCAGAAGACGAAGTCGCTTGCACGCGTCGAAAGTACGATAGCCTTGCGGTTTTTATCGAGAGAACTCTTCGCGCGTGCAACGAGACTTGCCGAGGGTCGGACGCGTCGATCTATTTTTTCCCCCGCGACAAATGCGCCGAACAGCTTTGACACGCGACATTAACCGCTGTAAATTCCGGCATCAGCGTTTGACAAAACGGTTCGTAGTTACGTGGCATTAGCATGAATTTGAATACCAAGAACGTCCAACGTTTTTACGAACGGTGCGCGACGTGGTTGATGACAGTTGCGAAAGCCAAGGAGTGAATTTGTGAATTCGGAAAAATCGTTGATGAATTTTTTTTCGCCAGCAACTCCGGCTCGCGAGAGGCATCGATGTGCGAATGTGTCGGGAGGAGGGTGAGGGAAATTCGAGCGGTTGGCGGAGTGGTATCGGGCTGAAACGTGTTCATTGAACGTTTTAAATTTCGCATACGGTCTTACTGCGCTTTAGCAAAAGCAAAAAGTGCATCCAGTAGCAGGTTTTAACTTTTAACGGTCCCTGAAGGGGGCGCTCTCGTATTGTCGCCCATTATAAAAATGCATTCATTTACATAGGACCTATTGCTTTGGTCTCAACGCGTGTCTGGTCGTTCGTCTCGTATACGAGTCGTACTTTCAGTTCCATTTTTATGTGTTGGTTTGTGTGGTACCAGCGTTAGCTTCGACGTACGAACTGGCACCTGCCCATATGGTACGGAACGTATGAAGCCCATCTGGCTCTTCAAAGGTCCGTCTTCGCTCGTGAAAGCGTTCCTCAGCGCGCTCACACGCGCGCGGGCGAGGACTCGGATGGAATAGCCGCTCGTTTTGCCCACGAAAAGAGGCAAAAGTGTGGCGTCCCAGAAGTCGTGAAACAGTTCGACGTGGGACGTTATATCTCGCATCTCTCATACGACGCGAAGAGAGAGACACAACTACTACCAACGTTCGCTCGACGACGTCCAAATGTATAATACGAAGAAACGATCGCGCGTCAAGGGCCAAAGAAGTTAGGGTCTCGACTGTCGCGTGATCGCCATCGAATGGTCGGGAAATTTATACGTCGGATCAAATGATCGATAAGCTTTTGTACGAGCTCTTTTTTTTTAAATTGCGAATACACTTCGCGACGCGAGGCTTATGTATCAAAGGATATGAAGTGGCCGCAAACGATCCTTTGTCGTTACACCGATATCGCGAGTGCTATTTTTCCGCGACATTGCGAGCTACGAAGAACGTCGTCGAAATATCGACGTCAGCAATATCTCACCGACGCGTCGCAGACTTTCAGTTATCGAGACGTGGTGAGAAAAGTGATTCGCTGGTTCTTTGATCCGATCATAAGTGCTTTACAAAACATCTTGTCACCCACGAGCATCTGCTCGAGCAGGAAAAGGAAGAGAAAGAGAATTAATAGTACGCAGCCACTGGAATTTTAACCTCTCGACATTTATTCATGACGTTGTCATTTTTTTTCTTTTCATTCCACATCGCACAGTTGTTGTAAGAAATACATACGTATTTTTTACGGATCTTTGATTAATCTTGGAATCTCATCACATCGATCTTGTACATTTTTGCAGTCTTGCAAAAGGCCATTTGGGAGTGTTTACGGGGCTAACCAAATACCATTCACAGATTTGGTGTGCGGATTACTTTGATTATTTTATCCCCAACTTGCTGGCCAGGTATCCCGAAATTTCGCACTTATTAACATTTTGTTCGTAGGGAACGTAGATTTCGGAGTTTCAGTTACTCCTACGAATTAGGGTTACGATGTGGGAAAGTGAAATTCGAGATCGTTCAACGGTCGAGTACCTCGGGCACGAAACCAAGTCTAGATACACCCTCGGGGATAAACTTACCCTTAAAATTGTTATTTTCCCAGCGTGTGCCTCGCGAGCAATACCACTACTACGATATAGATGTAGTATCTCTTCTTCGCGTAGATATATAGACACACGCGACACGCACCGCGCGTGTGTGTATTTCGCTGTATACAGTCCCGACTCGACTTCGGCCAGGGGCAACGTACCCGCGCAGTGTATATCCAGTTTTCCTGCCTATACCCAAGACTAGAGTTGCGGAGTACCCCAGGCAAGATAGGACCTCGGACAGGATTTTGATGGTCCCAAGGCATCCTCGAAGGACGAACAGATCTCGAGGGCGCCAAGGGAAGGAACCATCGAGCGGTATATTGCGCGATGCGGAGGGGGCCATCGCGGATGAGGGACTCTTACCTGCGCGTTCCCTCCATTTCTTCGAACACACACGCCAATAGTCCCAAAGTCTTGCATTCACACAAACGCGGTGGCGACGTTGGGACCGACGTCGAGACCGTGGCTCCGGTCGAACCATTGCACTCTCTCTCTCTCTCTCTCTCTCTCTCTCTCTCTCCGTCTCTTTCCCTCTCTTCTCTCTCTTCTCTCGCCCGAAGAAGTTCTGATTTATATTGGATTGACCCGGGCCACCTTTTCAAGGTGGCATTTTTTCTCTTTCTTTCCTCGTACCTTTCTTTCTTTCTCCGTTTCAAAATGGTCCCGTGACAGATCCTCGCGGGCCTAAGGCCGTGACGTAAGGGGAACTTACCCTGTGCCCAACCGAATATAATCAAAGACGCATTCACGAGTTTTGAGTTCAGTTTTCAGCGGCGAGGGGAGACACCGCGAATACGCACACGCGCGCACGCACACACGCCCGTATACGCGTCAACCTCTCTATCTGCGCCTAAGTGTTGGGCTCACGACGATATTTGGAGCACACCTGTCCCCCCAGTTCCCATAATGTTTATTCTTATAGATGCGTACCGTCTCCCATACTTCTGCACGTTCGACCGTACGTGCATGCTTGCCTGAGTTTCGTCTGCCCCGTCTACGCGCGCTGTATGCGTGTCCGAAAGCGAGAGTGTACCCGACAACCTACGACTACGCTATCCTTCGGATACGCGCAACGAACGGGCCGGGTACTAGGACGAACCTGAAAATAAGGCCCGAACAATAAAAACCCCGTCGTGTAACGTCTGGAGCATTTAAAAGGACCCGGGCGGTCGGTAGTTTTAGGCCAGAGCAAGAAATCAGTCTTGAATCCGTCAGCCAATACTCGTATGGTGTCCACGCACACGGGGCTCACGGACTTGCCTGGTCGCGTATGTCCCGTGACTTGGACCCTACCGAGGATCCGAGTTTCGAGCCGCGAACTTGAAAGTTTATACTCCTAAACTGGGTACCTATAGGTATCTACCGTGCGTTCAGCGATAGGTGGTACCCTTTATTTCTCCCATACGCGCATTCCGTTCCGTACATTCTCCTTTCAGCGATGCCGGGCCAGAGACGTTCTTGGTTCTGGAGAGAGCTGATTGCCAGTATAGGTACCTACGGATGAAATTTTTTCAAACCGCAGTTTCGATGGATACTTCGGCCCGCCCGACAACATCTCCGACGCCGAGCCCATGCCAACAAGGTTGAGCTCGTGCCAAGGCAACGCCCGCGCTTCACAAAGCCGTTCGTACCTGAGCTCGTACCAGTCCGGTTTTCAGTGCAGTGGCTATACTTGCCGCTGTTCAAAGACTCGAATCCCTTTTTTTTTTTAATTTTTTCCCCCCGTTTCCCTAACGCTCGCGACCAAATTTTACGACAGCTATTCTACCTCGCATCTTCCATGAAAAAGTTCGCGTTGTACTGTTTCATCGCGACTGGCAGAAACCGCGAGGATATAAAATCATCTGTGCTCGATTTTTACCCAGTTCTACCTATCGTCGCGCGAAGGAACAAGAACGAATTTGTTACACGAACCCGAAAAATCCGTTACCCTCTTTGAAAAATGTCGGTCGGCGTGGCAACACAAAGCTTTCGAACGTTTCCATACAAATATCTGCATTTCTATACAGCATGCAACTGCCGTCGCGACGAGCGATGTAGAAAAACGAGAAGAAATTCGTAGTCGATGTTTGTTGAAGTCATTCTTGACAAGTTGATTTGAATAAAAATGATCCCACTTCAAAGAACGCGTATCGTTCCGTGGGATCGTTGCGAAATTCTGGATCGCATCGGATTACCATATCGCGATCGAATTAAAAAGGTCACCCCTTTCATTCGGGCATGATAGGTGCAGGTATACGGCTCAAGTCGAGAATCGAACGATACGGGTGCGCATTGTTTCTCACGAGCTTCGTGCACTCGTAAGAAAAAACATCGAATTTCTTTCGTTATTTGGCACGATTATCGGCAAACCCATCGCTCTGTGGATCGAACTTCGCGACAACTCTATCTGTCGTCAATTCACGATACGCGAATCGAAAATATTCGATACGGGTAACCCTTTTCACGTGACTAATGATATGTTGCTATCGAAGGTCGAATATCCCTGACTTAAAGTCGCATCGATCCCAACGTGGCAATGTGTAAATCTCGAATGAAACGTACCTAAGAGAAACACCTCGACCACTCGACGCTCACGTGTTAATGAAAACTTGAACCGGACACCTGTTCGCGAGTGTCGCGATAACAAATGACCAGAAACTAGTACAACATTATTCTACGAAATTCTTACGACGATCTATCTATCGAAATTATCGACATTCACCAACCAAACTTACGAAGCTTGCGAACGATTCTGATATAATTGAGATATCGGAGTTTTAAGTAAATATCGCGTTTACGTTTGCAAAGTAGCATTGGTACGCGGATCGTTGTCGATGCCATCTTCAGTGGCATGGATCGCTGAATCTGTCGATAAACAACGAAGATCCAACGGTTGACGTTCGCGACCCGGTGTGATAAATCTGTGAATCTGGGCGATGCGCGGAGCCCACGCGTAGTTATCGAAAGTGGGCGCGTGCTTTAGTTAGATTGAAAAGTAAAAAACGTGGGGGGACACGTTACATCTATACGCCAAAGGCTACCGCGACTTACCACGAATCGTCGAAAATCCTCGGGGTATAAATCCAGAGCAGTGGCTTAAGCTTAGAATCCTTCAGGCTGGAAATACACTTTGTACACGATTGTTTATAGATGAACCTTACGGTATAGAATTATTTTCACGAAAAACGCGGCAATCGGCGGTCACTGTTACGCGAAGGCGCATCATGCGCACCTACCTCAACGGTTAGTTGGAGACTGACGTCGCGGGGCGGGAAATCGGGCCTTATGTAATGGTGGAACCCTCGGCCATAGGGACAGGAACAGATACCCCCACTACGCGAGAAGGGTCCTAGTATTCCAGGTGAGGAGTCTCGAGCAATGCTCGGCCTGGGCCATCGTAGGTGTCGAGAATCGTGATGGAGCTATCCGGCAAAGCTGAAGCCTCCTCTTCGACGACGTTGATCACGCTCACATTTCCGTACTGTCTGTGAGAATACGAAGTTTAAAGTCCAAGGCGACGTTAAAGCTTGGAACCGTCTCGTGCAAGGCTGCCAAATAGAGCCACTAATGATATCTGATCATGTGAATCCATTAATTTATGGAAACGAAGCTCGGCATTTAAATCGTAGATAGGAGTGGATATGGATCTCGTGGAGAAGATTTTACGAGCTTCCGGTCGGGTCGTTATTCCAATTATCCCAAGTTAATCGTCGCGGTAAATCTTTTGCCGTTGGGATTCAGTTTTGATTTCGAAAGCTCGTCGACTTCCTCCTTTCACCGATCTAGTAAAAATTAAATGACGCGAGCACGTCTCGGCACCTCGGATATCGTTGCTCTACATCATTTTCTCTCCTTGACGCGACAGGAAACCTGCGAATGTAACGCCAGACACTTGCTGACAGCAATTCTCTTTCTCATGCAGCGATCTACGGCGTCGAACAACTGTTACAGAATCGTTAACACGCAACCTGCATATGGGGACTATAAACGCAAATTATACGGCCGAGAGACGCGGCAAAACGCAACGTTTACCCGCGCGTTGCAAAAGTCCCGTACGTTTGTAGCCGATACGTTCGTCGAACAAATGTCGAACAAATCGACGCAAATCTCATTTCTCTTCCACGTTAACTGAATCTTGGAAGTATCGTTCGACGTGCATTTAAACTCCCAACTGACTAACAACGCGACTACATATCATGCCGTTCGCACCGAAGGATTCCAGATATATAGGTACACTCGTGTAACGTGGCAGCAGTTGTTGATGGAAATTTGTAAAGACTAGCGTCAGGCCATCGTCGTATTGTGTGTCCATAGTAGAAACCACCCGCACGTGGCACGGCCACGCTGTATTGTGTCGCGTCGACGGAGATGAAAGGTCCAATTATAGGGACAGATTTGCACCAATCTCCAGAGCCTTTCGAGAGCATCAGAGAAATCTGAGGATATATATCATCTTCGGAGGAATCCAGTGCCGTTTGAATGACAGATGTCCGGTACGGTTCGATCTGACCATTACGCGGGCACATCTGTCCGTCGAGAGTCTTTCTTTCTATGAAAAGTCATAATTGCAATAACTTTCTATCCTATAAATCTGGGTTCGATTATTTTTTTTATTCATATTTTTAAAAAGAATTTTTCGTTTTCGCGCCGCATTTGACCTGATTTATCGTATCTCAGGGAGCAGCTCCAACCACCTAAGCAAATATTTATCCGCGCGGATACCTTTTTCAGACTGGTAACGTTTTGAAAAAAAAAAAAAGCCGTATCGATCCTACGTCAACGTATATAACTCCTGACCGACAAGCGTGTTACGGCTCGTGGTATTTAATTCCTAGATGCGGGACAGCTGTTTAGAGATACGTAGGTATGTTCACGGGCATGTGCCGTGCTTATGCTTATGGGCGTACGAACGAAATAGCAAACGATCATATTGCGGCGGTTTAATGGTACGTCGAAATGAAAGAAGCCGGCGCATAAGGCCCCGCATGACGTGCCAGCTTCATTAGAGATAGTCCGAAGTCTCTAGGAACTATCGCGACGCGAATGGTGTTACCAAAGAGATTCAAAGGTATATTGTAGCGACACAATGGGCGAGACGTTTTACCCGGCAAAAAGTGACGAGCTGTGAGAGACAGCGAAAGGTAGAAAAACCACCCCGTCATACCGACTCCGTTCTCTTCCGCTGAATACGCGGAAAAGAGAGGGAAAAAACGAGAACAGGAAGAAAAAAACAGGGCGAAAAAATCTACACTGACGAATCACTCTTCCGAGTTTCTCGAGTAAAAGTAAATTGGGTCGCGCGTGGTCGCGCCAGGTTTTTGCCAGGATTGTTTGGGATCGCATCGACGGAAATGATTTGAGGGAAACAGAATCGAAAGGGGATCGCATCTGTCAATATTTTTTCCCCTGCATCGCAGGTTCCCACGTCCGTTACAATTATTGATTCCTAATTTGTACCCGTTCCGGAGCACTCGGGATGCGTTATCGACGAGTACCATAAACGCGATAAAAGGATCAATGTCGCGGCTGACTTTTTCATTTATCAATCCTCGTGTCCGAACGTTACGAAGCTGTCCCAATTTTTCCAAACATACCATCACGAGAGATCAGTTCGGTCTACATTTATCGGACGAGCATTAAGGACGCGCGATCCGGTTAGTCCTGATTCTTTACGACGCCCTTCGGAGCTTTCGAACGTTTATTATAAACTGCGTTGTGACGTGAATAACGAACATGGGGCGAATATAATCCGGGGGATTATTTATTGGGGACAAAAAAAAGAGGAAGAAAAAAACTCGAGACCGAGTCTTAATTGGCTGCGGTATGTCGCGTCGGGAGTTCTGCTCATCCTTCGATGCACCTTTTATTTCTTGAGCGTCTCGCTCCTCTGGGTTCCGATTTTTTTTCCGGACGTAAAAACTGTCCGTCCCTTTTCATCCCGCCAACAGCGGCTCACTCGTCAATATTAGCATACTTTTCGCACCGTATTCGGAAAATAAAAGAGAAATAACTCGTCGAGCGAAATAATTCTCTAGCTGGGTGCTCGATGAAGCCAACATATTTTTTTTTTAGCTCGCAACGGCCGGGAAAAATGCATTTGATAATGTGTTCGTTTTACGAGGGACAGCCGTTGTTAAAATTACATATTCATGATTTCACCTACGTCCACGGGGGTAGGTATATTATCAGATCTGTGACATTGGCGCTCGAACCGGTGTAAGCTCTGATTCACGCGTATCTCAAATTAATTCGAATCCAGCTCGAGCGTATCGTAGCTCGGTAGATTGTAACGAAATCCATTTTTTTTTTACTCGGCCAACGGAACGAAATTCACGATCACTTTTGCCATCACCGCGGCAATAAGCCGTAAATAATTATTACCGGTGACTCGTGGACGACTGAATTGCCGTCATCGGCGTCTGGATTTCGTTGTGTATCGTCTTACCATCGCGGCATCGAAAAATAAGCGTGCAAAATTTCAGGTAAATCGAAACGAACAGCTCGCTTCATAAATCGCTCGATAACGAGGTATTTATCGTTGTGGCTCGGAGGAAAAATAACAAAGCAAATTTATTATACGGCCAGCTCAGAAGCGGGAAACGATTAGTTGTCATTTCCAGATCGTATGTCTATTTACGAAAAAGTGTTAACAAAAATTCTTGTTTTCGAATGCCACACGTGCTTCTGTTTTCTAGCCAAAGGCGAAAATTGGAGCCGACAGCTCGTACCATCGTCCCGTGGGAGTTCTCGGCGCATCCAGTCCTCCAATTTGCTCCTCCTTGCGATCGTTTCCGTTACGAAAATAAAACACGGAGAAAAACGGGCTTCGATTTTTTTCCTACGAATTACGCATTTTCCTACCAAAATAAAAATAATACATTTTTCAATTTATTTCACCCGACCAAACACGATTTTCGTTATTCTTAACGTATCAAATCTTTACGATTCAGCAAACTTGTTTATATTTTATTCGAGATAATCGTACACGCACGCTTATCACGTGGATGTTCGCGAGTAGATATCGAAGTTCGGTGAAAGAGCCAAGTGTCGGACGAAGGATCTGTTATGTAGTCCAAGAACGCGACGGGGGAGCCTTTGACAAGGTGCTGGTGCTGAACCGGAGCAATAACGAGGCTCGCATCCGAAACCAAGTTGGAAATCAAGTCCCTTGCTACCATTGTATTCGCGGCTTTGTATCGAATTATGTAGCATTGAATTCGACTTGAGCTAGAGCCTCTGTGCGGAATTTCGAGAGTCTCGTCGTAGTCTAGTTACCTAGACGAGAGGACCGCAGTCGTCTGATCCGCAACACCTGGAGCCGCGAGTGTGGGAATTCGTGCAGAAAGTGAGATTGGTCCGAGGAGAGAGTGAAAATTGGATTTCGGAATTGGATTGACGAAGAGTAAAGAAAGAGAGACGAACGAAGAGTAATTACCAATTAATGCGTGTATAAATCTGTACGCGATCGATGCTTCGCAAACGTGAACGTGACGGCTGCACATGTTTCGCATCGGCATATGCACATGTGCCGCGCGAAATTAACGAAGTACAGAAGCATGCTCTTCGGCAGCTTCGATGCTGCAGCTACGTTATTAGACCATACGTCATCTCGAGTTGTTAATCATCGGTACGAAAGGGTAGGCGACGTTCGTGATAGAGAAAAAAGGGGAAATGCCTCGTTCTCCATTGCGTAACGCTTTGTTATAATACATGCAAAGCTGTTCCCGACTGACCAGTTCGCCGCGCACGAACAAACGGACGAATCTGCGGAGGGTGTGAAGAAACGGAGTAAATGACCAGCACGAATCGCGTCCATTTTACCTCGCAGATTCCCGTCCGCCATGGCAGAACAACTTCTGGCTTTGCATCGGAAAAAATTTCCGATCAATAATAAAAATAGAAGGAAGAAAAAAATCGAGATCTCGCTGGCGTACGATCGCTTCGGAGTCGTACGACTGGGTGGTTGGGCAGTCGAGAAATTCTTTCCAACACCCTAAGTTGGTAATAACTGTAATGGTCAAAGGATAAAGGGTGCGGATGGGGTCCATAATTAGGTCCGCTCCATACATCGGGCTACTGGTTTGCATTGACCGTAAAACGTATACAGTTACGAACACCCCCTCGCCGACGCAGGTCGGCCCTTCAGATAATATAATCGTCGAACGGCATGAATATGTAATTATTTCTAACCGCTGCGGAACCGGGGGGTAGACTAAAGTCACGGGGGGTTACGCTCTGTTAATGGGGGTGTTAAGCGTATTCCATATACGAGGGCAAACGCCACCTTCGCTGCGACGTACTCTACGCGCGGCAGTCGGTACCTATTACAGGGAACGCGAACTGGCGGTATTAATCCATCGCTGTGGGGTATAATGCACGAAACCACCCGAGACTCGCATGCGTGACGTGACTTTCCATGGTGGAGATATACGACCTGTACTTATCCAGTTTTATTTTCCATTCTCTCAGGATTTTCTTCGAAGGGTAGTTCGGCCGAGCTTATGCAATCCGTGACAACAATGCGCAGGATTATACTCATCATCCTCTGAGGGGGGGTGGGGAGAAAAAACGATCGTTACCAACCAAATCCGTCCTCCGGATTGCTATCGTTTTGCCAGGGTAGAGAAATCGTCTTGAAATTGTACTGTATCGAGTCGAATGCAGTCTTTTTTCCATTTTTTAAGACGCTGTCGCCAAGGAAAAAAGACAAGGTCGCGCTCGAAGGGTATGCCAACTATTTTCAGGAGCTAAGTTAAGCTTGCATTTATTTCGGGATGTTGTCATCGTCGAGCGTGCATTCGTCATTTCGGGTAGAAAAATAACTAGGGAAACCTTTGTAAGTAATTGAGGGTGACCGCGCGATCATTTTTTTACAGACCCAGGAGAGGTCTGATTTCCGTTGGGCTGGTTCCTTGCGACCAACTTTACGTCTTCGATCAGCAACTATTAAAATGGAACGAGTTATTATGCCCGCGGTATTTATTACAACGGACAGTTCTAGCTTCCACTTGACTTACTAGACTTCTGTTTTTGCTATCCCTTTCCTTACGACAACCCCACGTGGCACGCGCGTTACTTCCTAGGAGTCGATCCAATTTACTGCGAAACTTCATTTCCATACCGCGCGATACGCTTCGAAGATCTCTTTAGCCGTTGGTCGTATCGAATGTGCTACTTACGTTCCGTGTACCTACCTTCCAAATGTCGTTATCCTAAATATTTATGCGTTGCCGGCGATGACAAGAAGGCGACGCGGTCGTAAAGCTCCTAAGAAAAATGTCCCTCCAAATGACTACATTTGCCAAATACCCATCATCGCCAACGAACTTCCTCTTTAACCACCTAGCCGAGCCAAATATTCGCCCCGAACTTTTTTCAAAATTTATCCAATACGTAAGTTGTCGTTAAATATGTAGAAGCAGGATTCAGGCTAGAAATTTCCACCGAATTCGAAACAAACGATTTTAATACCGTTAATACAAGTCACGAAGATATTTCAGATGCCGAATAATCGATTCATACAAACGACGACCATAACACGCCCTGCAGTTAAAATATGGTTAGTACGCGTGTGTGCGACAGTGTATGTGCACGTGCAAATATACCTCTAACATATGTGTGTATACGAAGATGAGATTTTTATTTCTTATTATACCTACCCTCGGAAAGAAGCGTGATGCTCCATAAAGTTTGGCGACATCGTTTCCCATGCAGGACCGAGGCGACAGGAACTTGCGAGTCGTCGGGAAGGAAAAATGTCCTGTTTCGTGAATTATCTGCCGTCTGTGCCAGCAAAGGACTAGAAACGCTACAGATATCGTCGCGCACGTTTAACGTAGACCGTAGAATCTTCCAAGCAACGACCAGACGACAACGTCTGCCTTCGAGATCTTCTCGCCTGCTAATTGGCGAGGATGACGTATTGAGCGCGTAATTGGTCGAACGACGCCAAGCCGCCGCAAGAGATTCGGGTCCACGGCTCTGCTTCTGTACACGACTCGTCGCCTTTGCTCTCGTTCGTTTCCGTACAGATTTACGAGTCGCGGTTCTATTATATTTCAGATTTCCTCTTTACCCCCGTTAAAAACCAGAATTCTGCCCGCAGTCTTTTGGGGCCTAACGTGATTGCTTCACGCTTGCTGACCGCATCTGTGGTCAGTCCTCGGACCTCGCAACTACCAGCAACTACCGACTGTCTCCGTGTCCGGTAGCACACCTATGCGATGCAACTTCACCGCGACCAACAACCAACCCTCGCCGTACGACTAGTCGCCCTCCTGCACCTTTCACGGGGACCGACGACCACGAAGATGTCCCCTCGCCTGGATCGGCGACCGGGGGAGAGGGGAAAGAAAATGCCGGACGTTCTATCTCGTCCGCGTAGACGATTCTTCTTCCGCGGTTAACCAAAATTTATCACCGCGCGATGCAGAAGGATATATTCTATTAGATATCCATTAAACGACGCTTCGCGTGTCGTACACGAACGTTCGCATCGGATGCCGTAAACTCCGTGGAAACACCTACCGATTCAGCCAGCATTCCAGACTATTTCCTACTCCAACGACCCTGCACTAAATTATTGTCACTCACGATTTCGTAACGCAGAAACACCGACGCCTGTTCAACAAACGACGCCCGATTTTAGTTGTTTTACTCTTCCAACTCGAGATTCTACATCACGCGGCGTAACTCGATCCACGTTTCCCTTGCTGACAATAGAAAATATTGTTTCGTTCTGTCAATAATACGAATACAGATGGTCTCTCCTCCCCATCCACGTCTCTTTTCCCGAACGCCACCTGATTTAGATAGAATTCACCAGCTTACCGTTATCCGATATCACTTGTCGATCGGCCCGGGATATTCTAACCATTGTAACAACTCCAGTTATTTCCGAAGACCAACACCCCCATGTGTGGTGAGTTTATGGCTTGTTTTCTAACCACGGACCTCGTTAGCCCTATTTACGAGGTAACGGACATTGTCCAGACGCCTCCAACGTCTACGACTCATCTCACACGTTCGCTTTACATATTTTTTGAACCGCCGTCGAGAGTCGAGTGCTGCGACACCTTAATAATTATAGAAATGATTCGGAACCTGCAAAAAAAAAATTCGAAAAAATACGCGGCGCCCACTCGTGTATCGAGCATAAACAAGCTGACGGATCAAGAGAAAAAGATGAGACGAAAGCTTGGGCAAACTATATCTATACCTACGTTGTATCCATGATTTTTCTGCTACAGTGGGACGGGAAATATGAATGTATATTCGCGTTATGGGCGCAAATTAATATCTTTTTGTTCTTTTGGCAACCGAAGAATTGCGGAGCTTGGAAGCGTGAGCATATTGGTTTTGTGCGGTCATTTTAAATTTGAGGGACAATGGTGAGGCGGTGAAAAAGTTTTCGGTGGACAAAAAAAGTTTGAGATAGGATGCAGGATACTTTGGCATAAAGTATAAAGTCGCGGCCTCCCAGGAGAATCGAGCGGCAGGCCTGCCTAATAATTCTCAAGGGGCCTCCCGACGTGTTCGTGTCAAGGCATCGCGACGCCCGCGTTCGTCTTGCCAGTGCTGCATCGCGGTCTACGCATTCGTATAGCTTTTACCACCGCACTCGAGCGAGTATAGTGAACCACGGCTATAAAGGTTGTATAAATAAAATGGGGTAATAATTATAAAATTGTCTTTATTGCGATCGTCAGCTGTCGACACTTACTCTCGAGCCAGAGCTTTCAGTTCCAGGCTATTATCTCCGTTCCGCGCATATATAATATCCGCTGCCTACAAATTCCTATGATCCCCACGAAAATTGAAACGTTCGGGATGCTAAGAAGAAGAAAAGAAGAAGAAGAAAGAAGAAAAGTGCGTTCATTTGTGTGGCGTGTGAACGAGCTCGACGAACAGGATCGCCGGGTTCCCTTTTATCGCAAAAATCTACAGGAGGAAACTCGGGTTCCGCACAAGCTCTCATTGATCTCTACGAAACGGTTGGTATACAACCGCGATTTACCCCGTGATCCTCTCGCTGGTAACCGAGACGATGTAGCTGAAACTCGACACTTCTGTGCTACGCGATCTGAGCCGCCTGGAAACAGGCTTCGTAAGTTCGTGGAAAGTGATACGGGCGCCGGCGCCAAGCTTCACCGCACTTTTTGGCCCTCGGGCTTCTTTTTCCCTCTTGCCCAGCTATTCGCAAGAAGTGAAACCGAAGAGAGTTTCGTTTCTCTCTGCAACATCCTCGTGCCGACAAGATACATACCAGACGCGTATTTATCGATTTCGTTTGACCCCGTCAAAAAAGGGAGAATCGCCACGAGTTTCGCTACTTTCGGCGAATTCCGAGTTTTGGAAATATGTTACCACACTGTTCGAAGTATTGATATCTAGTATCTATGTCGAGTCGATCTCGCCGATGCGACTTCTCGAAACCGCTTGGCGTTGCGTTGCGTTGCGTTGCGTTGCGTTGCGTTGCGTTGCGTTGCGTTGCGTTGCGTTGCCTCGAACAAACAGAGGATAATGATATTCTTTGACGATCCGGAGGCACTTTCGCGGAGCGGCGAGATGAGTCCTTATGGTTCCGAAACGGTGTATGAGATGATAATCGTGGAAACACAGCATCTCGTATTCCGAACGAGCCGAAACCAATGAGCATCTAATGAGGGTGGAGCTTTGCTCGAAATCTCCACCTACTCTTAAAATGCTCTATTTCTTTCCGACTTGAGACCGACTTAACTTCATAAGTCAGTTGGCATCTTGCCGCTACGAATGGATCACATGATCTTTTGGTCGAGTGTCGAGCGACTTAATTCAATTAGAATTTGAATAATTCAATTACCCGTGAAATATCTTGCGACTAATTCAATCTCGAACGTTTCGTTAAACTCGTTTTTCATCCTCATTAAAATACTCCCGTACAGTTTACCCCTAAACGTGTTGCTACTTACAGTTTTTCTTCACAACTTCGCTACAGTGTCAACGACATTTGTAAACTTACTCTTGAAAACAAAACGCGCGAAGCGCAACGAGATACAACGCTCCTCGCGATGACATTTGACTGGTTGTTTTTTAACGCGATAGAGAGACTCTTCGAAGCGTAATTACGAAGCAATCGGTGACATAGATTCCATGAATCCAGTGAAGAGTGTCGCACGCGAATTGTTCTGCGCGAACAACGCGCGAGAAGTCACGATCTTCGCCGAAGTTGTGTTCGAGTAAAAATAAACGGCGATATGTTAAATTCAGGGGAAACACATTCGAAACTCCGAATGCCGAACGACGACAATCAGTTGACGAGCCTTCACACGCCTCAGGACTTCACGGTGTCGCGGTTGCTGTCAACGCCGCCGCAGAATACCGGTAAGACTAGGCATCCATCTCAATACAAATACTCTTCTGTATAATATTTCATCTACTCGGGTGACTTATTTCCATCCGCTGGTCTTCAACGGAACACGTGCGATAAATTTTCAATCGCGGTGAATCAACTCATCGCAATGACGCGTTGCTCTTGTTACGCCGCTTCGAATGATGCTCCTCGAAGACAGAGCTTGCATTCACGAGATTCACCACTCGGCGTTGAAAAATTCTACGTTACTTTATTATTATCTTCACCGTCATTTTTTTTTTACCGTCACGTTTCATTTTCTGCTGTTCTTTCCATTCCGCGCGTCCACGTCGTGCGAAAATCACGATCGATCAGATATTTCAACAAAGCTTTTTGCCACACACCTATGCGGTAATACGTCGTCGTAGACGGTAAAAAATTTCCGTCCAATTTATCATAAAACTTTGTGTTAACGATACAGTGATAAAGTAACACAGCTCTATGTTGAAAGTAACAGAGCTACTGTAGTATCAAATAACAGTATTTTGGGTTGAAAAACGGACTGATCGAACAACACTAACGAGCGTGTTGAATGAACATTTTTTATACTCTGTACAACGACGGAAAAATTGTTACCGTGTACGTAAACGGTGCGCCGTCGGATAGTCAAGCTATTCGTGATAAAGTAGCTTCAGCATCAGACGATACAGCTGGTATCGCGAACGACGAATCTGGACACATCGAGTGATGGTGAATTTCGTTGTGGAGACAATCGTGAGCTTTTCTTCGAATGGAATGATAATATAAATATTTATCGCGAAATTCTGATAATTTTTGCCTGTTTCCACCGATTTTCATCTCATGGATAACCGGTATACGGAAATATGTCGATCGTATACTAGCTTGATGCAGCCGATAAAATAAGATGCATTTGCGAAAAATAATGCACCAAAAACGGTAATATTGTTAAGAGTATGAGGAAAAATTCGTGTGCTTCTCGTTGAAAAAAATGAGTGTTAAATTTGTAAAAATAAATGACTATCGTTTTCCTTAGGAATGGCAAACTTGTTGATTATTCGTAAATATTAATTCGAATATTCTTCGCTGTCGTTGACGAAGAATTACTTGCAGTTGTATTCGATTAAATGGGTATGTTTTTCCAAGGATGCGCCGATTCTTCGGCGGGAGGTCGAAGGCCTCGGCGAAGTCGCACCACGTTCTCCGCTCAACAGTTGGCTGCTTTGGAAAGAGTTTTCGAACGGACACATTATCCAGATGCTTTTGTTAGAGAAGAACTTGCGACGAGGGTGTCGTTGTCAGAGGCGAGAGTTCAGGTAACGCGATCGCATATTTTCCGACTATTAGAATCGAACGAACTTGGAGTCGGTTCCGAAACGGGGGAGACATTATTTACAAATGTCACGTATTTGAATAGCGAATATTGCTCTGGATCTTACTGACATTAACATTTTTTCAACGTTACTCGGTGATAGCAGATTTATTCACTGATAAAACCTCACGACACGTAAATGATTTTCGTCCGTTGTCATTTGCACGGAGTGGATGCAGCGAGAAGAATTTCAAAAATCCCCCTTAAACTACTGAATTTATAGACACGTGTTAACTCTCGCCAAGAAATTATACTACTGAAAATTGATACCGGATACACCTGTTTTAACCACTTCCAAATTTATCTTCACAACGAGACAGGTCATTTCGAATTCGATTTAACAACCACTCAACGGCAACAATTTTTTAACATCTCGTCAACATCTTTTATTTTACTTCGTGTATGCTCTTCGTTGAGGATCGTACTACCCGGCAATAATTCGATCAAAATTTCGAAATGTTATTCAAATATTTTCCGAACTAATTTCAAAACGTTTCATTCACTGACGTCAAATATGCCAGAAGTGTTTTTAATCTTTCGACGTTTCAACATTTTTTCATCTCTTCCTCTTTTTATCACTAAAAAGTGTCTCGATGAACGATTGGCTCGCGTCGACTACTTATCGAACTTCCATCAAAGTTTTGATCCATTGTGCTGAAAATACGTGAAAAAACTGGTTTGAAAAACGAGAAGAGAATTGGATAAAAAAATAATTCACGTCGTTAGTCGAATTTCGATTCTGAAATAGAAATTACTCTACAAAAGCTCCGCTTCCGCTTTACTTTTGATAGATTACATTTCGACCGGATTTCGTAGACTTGTAGTGGACGAACCACGTCATAGTATTATTTGTTATGGTTCCAAAGAAATGTATATACGTTGATCAGGTTGAAAAATAAGTAGCTTCAGCTTTTAAATTTTCCATATCGCACACATGAAGATACCGTGGCAGAATATCTTCGAGAGCAGTCGAGTCACTCGCGAGTTGTCTTTTCGCTTAATTCGTGGAAGAACACGACGAACGAAGTGAAATTCGGTTCGCGTACGTCTCCGTTGTTTGAAGTGGACGAACGACGAATAAAGCGCGCAAAATGAAAAGGAAATCTGTTAAAAGTTTTCAGTAGCATGTATAAGAGTATCCCGTACGAGCAAGGCGTACGACGGCGACATGGGATACAGAGGTTGCGGATAGCTAGGCGGAAAATCGGAGGAGACAGGTTGTCAGGCGACGAGCTATGATTAGCCTCATCGCAGCATATGTGTGCGGCATAGCATAACCAGCACGTGTGCGAACGGCTGTCTGTCTTTCTGTCTGTAGGACTATCTGTATGCCTGCCAGGAGCCGTCACGCTGTCCCGTCTCCGGTCCACCCGTCCGCATATCCGCCCGTACGACTCTGAATCTCGAGAACTCACGAAACTAGGCAAAAATAAGCAGAAAAAATGGAAACACGTACACGTTTCTCAGTCAAACGCACGGATAATATTAATAATGAACCGAGTATACCGGTGTTGTTGTGTCAAAACGAAACTGACAGAGCTGACGATAGGTACAAATATTCATTTAAGCGCAACTGGTCGCTCTCGTAGAAACAAATTTTATTACAAAAGTGTACCTTTGCATTTGAACTAACCGAGTTCAGAAAGCAATTACCCGCCGAGAAGTCATTTCCATTCGATCGGTTGCTAATAAACTGATTTCAATTCATTCTTGGATTTTCTTAATCCTTTATCGAAAATGTGAAACGCGCCCAGAAGACCTTTTCCGGAATGTTTCTCAGAATAATACAACATATCTTGAATGAATTAATGAAATTTTATTAAAGACTATTGTTACAACTAAACAGAAGTGGATTTCTAAAGGATACAAATCTATTACTTTGATAATATAAAAGTAATTTGAAGAAAAAAAAAAGAATTATCAAATATACATGTTTTGATTTCTTTTGCATGTACCTTGGCAATGGTTCGTCGAATACTATCAATTAAATGCAACAAAACCGTTAACGATCTCATATATAATCCCACTACTAATATTTTATAATTGCTGGTATTCTCATCGATGGTAACAATGATTGAATTTCAAGATTCATTTATTACTAAAGCAGAGTAATTCCCTGACGATATTAACACAGAGTAAGGATCTTTAAAAATTTTGCAACAAGTAGCTACGGTCCTCATATATGGTTAGGCATTACCGATTTGGCATATGTTGGTAAAAAACTAACAAGCAGTTTCATTAGACTTTCAAATCGATTGTTGCTGACATCATAGAAGCTATGAGTGATAGCTAGATATATCGATAGGAATAAGTACAAAGTTACAAAGCACTGGCCGCCACTGGGAAGAGTACCAACAGTTATGAATGTAAGATTCTTGGATGTATTCTCACATTTATTGTTCGTGGTCCTCGATTGGTTGTAAAATGTTACTACCAATCTTATATGTAAATTTCATTATTTTCCAGGTATGGTTCCAAAATCGAAGAGCCAAGTTTCGAAGAAATGAAAGAAGTTCGGCACTCAATCGAGGGGTTTCTGCTAGTCGAGAAATGGAAACTATGTTACCCTTAAGGCCCATCAGAATGCCACATCCACATGAAAATAATATGGAAACTCTTGCTCAACCTCCCCAAATTCCGCAGTATTCATACACCGATTACTGGAGAACCCCGCAAAGTTATACCACGATACAACCACCGACTAGTTGTCACGGATTTGTCAATGCAAATCTAGGAATATCCTATCACCAAACAGAATCGCATCCGGATCTTGGAAATCCTACGATGAGTACACTAAACGCCCTTAGACTAAGAGCGCATACTTATGGAACACCATATTCGACAATGCACGCAAGTATGTGATGATAGACGATTTACCGTGGCCATTGTCTCCTGCTGTAAGATTTCAATATAGAGATACGCGATGTGAAAAACACAGAAAAACAGGTCAATCAATAACAACGTAACGTTAGTATAAGATTAAGATGTGACTGTATCTAGGATCTAGACTAAAAGGGTATAACTCTTGTACGTGTTAGCTTAATTGGTTAATTAAAAGGCCTGATGGCGGTCGAATACTGAGCCTTCGAACTTGGAACCCTGGTTACAATTAGACGCTAACCAAAGTCAAATCGTAAGTGTAACATAAGGGTCACGAATAAAATAAATAACAACAGCTTATCGAGTGTTATCGCAACAACAATGCAATTATTAATGACACTAGCCTGAAACGCACATTGAAATTGCCCTAAGTTTAAATGTTCACCGATGAACCCATGATCATTTGGATAATCTCTACAGTACTATAACAAACTTGTGAGTCCTTAGAATACAGTTTCATGTCAGACTTAGATGTAATACGAACAATACTTAAAATCGTACGTAGTGTGTGTGGTACATAAAACGTATTAATAAGGCAATGAAAGTTATTGTATATTTTCATTGGCACGAATTCTGAACGTCAATTGGAAATCACTTTCAAACGGTGACCTGCACATTTTGAACAGCATTACTCCAATCGACTTTCGACGGAACGAGGTAAAAAGCAGGAGCAATTTTGCTCCCGCATGGACACTGGCAACCTGCGATCCAACTGAAGCTTCCTAACTTGGTATTGCACTGCGGACAATGTAATTTTCCTTCCAATGCATGCGTTACATCCGGCATCCAAGCCATAGGCTCCACAAAATACGTTTTTTTACAAAATTCTACATTGGTCTGTTCGACGTTTTCAGTAACTGCAGTCTTATTTTTTACATCTTTTGGCAACTTCGAAGTTCTTTCATTGCGCTTCGAACTTACATGCCGCCATACCTGCTTCTCTTTTGGCTTATGGGGTAGCACATTGCTAGCAGATGCTACGATTCGTCGACATCTTTTGCAACGATATACAGTTGGTTCAGGTCGAATCGTTGTTAATGCCGGATCCAATTTGATCAGGTCTACGCATGTATGCGGTAAAATTTTTGCTTTTCGCACCTTATCAGCCGCATTTTGAAGCCTGTACATTTTGAACTGAACATTTGTATTGTCTATGCTGTAACCCATATCTTCGTACAATTTCAATTGAGCAACAAATCCTGGATTTGGTCCTATGAATCGGCGTTTTGATTTGACCAAATCAAAAGCTTCCTCGAAACTGATTACATGCTTTTTCATAATGTAAGCTATAACAATGGTAGCTGATCGAGATACTCCAAAGTAACAATGGATTAACACTTTTCCATCCTCTTCCAGCGCATGCGTTACAAATTGGTAAGTCTCATCTAAATAAGTTAATAAATCCTCCCTAGGTAAATCTGTCACTTGGATGTATTTAAATGTCAGATTTGGCAGTGTTTGTATCTTTCGTGGCAATGGACACGAATCTAATGTTAGAATGTGCGTTACACCAGTTTCTTTAAGCCAATTCACATCTGTGGCTGCTGTGAGATTTCCTAAAAAAAGACCTGGCTCAATTTCGTCACAGCTTGTTGGTCCGGCATCAAAATCATCTCTTGTCAACGTAGCCATATCTGATTTGTCCGTAATTATAATGCCATCGATGACAGCTCTTGGGAATCAAATCTGTGAAGTTCAAATTATTAATTATTGACACCGTTTTTTAATAATGGATATCACAAGACCATGCGTTCTCTACACCACATCAACCATAAATAACACATCCATGTAAATCAAAGCAAACGAATGATCAATGTTCCAGTATTCATGTAAGCCGAACGAAAACTACACACCTAAATCTATGTTACTCTTACCGGGTTTATCTCGAGATCAAATTACTGATCAAATTCGTAAATAATAATAGATTCCATGAAGAAAAGAAAAGGATATTGATACATAATCTGGTCAACATACGTATTAAGTACGTACCATTAAGCGAATCAGTAATAGGGTTCTGTGTAAGTTGCAAAGAGTTTTCCGTTTTTTTATTCTCATCGGGTAGTTTCAGCTACATTCCATCCTCTGTGAAAACGAAGCATCGATATTTTTATTTCTACGTGCAAAATTGACTAAAATTCGTCGACGATGAGATAAGCTTGAGGTAAGTTTCTTCAAAGGAACCAATATATCGATCTGCAAGCCATGAGCATTCTCGAATTTGATACGGAAAATGTGATGAGAATCATAACCATGAAAATTAATCAAGGTACGCTTTGTTTATCGCAAGCTTTCTCGTGACGCACATCCGTCAATTGTTCGTGTAGAGGTACGTATGTGCAACTGTATGGCAGCCACGAAGTACTAGCCAGTACTAGCCGAGAGTAATCACGGTAATGACCGAAAACTGCCGAATACCCCAAGCATCGTATTGACACCCACTGACACCTTCATCCACTCATCCTCGTTCCCCCATTCCTCAATCCCTAGTCTTGATTCGCGGTGGCACTGGTAACAACTGGTAACTGGTAGCATTGGCAGTGGGTGGCCTCGTCGTACTCAGCCATGGCAGCTCCCGGCATACACTCATCACAGAAAATTCCGTTGAAAGATTTAAAACAGAAAGCCCAAGAATTTTTGACATCTAAGAAATATGCCAATAACCTTGTAGATATCATCGGACAGTGGGATGTAAGTAAAACAAATATTTGGATCGTTACGTTGCGTTAATAAAATTTTTATAGGTTAATTTGACGTTTTCCCCATTGCCCTCAGGAGACGAATACATCGTGCATTCTCACTTTGGAGATGATATTCGTCGATCTTTTGAAGAGAGGCATTATGTATCAGGAACAAACCATATCATTAACTATTTCTGGTAAGCGCTCATTTCACATTCGATTATTAGTCAGCTGGAGACTAATTACTCAAAGTGCATAAAAGTCATTGTAGTGTTTGCCAGCTATAAGAAATAATTAAAACGCGCTACCCTGCGAAACTCGTGCTAAATAAACTTGCCATCAGCACACGAATACATTTTTGGTCGTTGTGCTCGATCTAAATTGCTTAATTCTAGTGGAATAATATTCCATCTGGTATCAAATCTTATAATATATATGGATACATGAATCCATACCAGTGTCCGAATGAAATCCAGACCTGGCGTTATTCACGAAATACACTCTCAAATATCGAAGAAATATTAGAATTAACCTATCATTCATAGAAAACTTAACTAAAAGCCGATTTTTTTTTAATAGAACCAAGCCCGGAAACTCGTTACATATCCTGGCTTCGCGATTGCTATGAACAAATATGGGAAAAATTACTTCAAAGTATAGAAGCTGGCCGATCGGGAGTACAATTGCAAGCTTTAGCAACAGCTATAAAATTATTAGCCGAAGAGGGAAAGATGCCATTGGAACCCGCTGATAATCTGAGCTACTATTTTCCGCTGCATAGACTGAAACCGATCTTAATGAAGCTACTATCACCTGACAAAGACAACACAAGCCTTATTTCACGGTTTCAAGAGATCTCGAATTATTCCGATGCTTTTTATTACACGTGGAAATGTTTACCAGCATTGACGCCAAAAAAACAACCTAGAGAAATATATATATCTAATCTATTGGAACTCATACACAAAATGCCTTTACCAAAACACGGTGAAGGTAGGGTAAATATTTCTATGCTTTTGATTTATGCCCGTAGCATGTTGATACAAGATTTTGACAATAGAAACAGTTGGTTTATTCCAATGTATTTTTAATCGGTAGGTACACCCAACGAAGAATGGAAACTAATGTGTAGTCCGCAACAAGCAGATGGTATTATAGTGGCATTTATCTGATTGATGTGAAATAGAATTTTCTCCTGGTTTTTATTATGTAATGACGTTCATAAAATCCTTTCTAGAGAGCAGAGATTTCAAATTCGATGAAGTTGTAGCCAGACGAGCATTGAACAAAGTCTGGGCCTGCATCATGCATTGGAAACTAACTTCCCAATTGCATAAGAAGCTACTGGTTGTTTTACTAGAACAAGTAATGCCACACTTGGACAGGCCAATTTTTATGACAGATTTTCTTATGGATTCCTTGGACATAGATGGCCCCATAGGCATGCTCGCTCTACAAGGAATTTTTCTATTGGTCACCAAGCACAATCTTAATTATCCATTCATATTTACGAAACTTTATTCAATGTTTGAACCGGAAATATTTCACACAAAGTATAAAGCGAGGCTCTTTTATCTTGCCGATCTTTTTCTAAGCTCCACGTAAGTATTTTATACCTCGTTGCCTTACATTCACTTTCATTTTTTACTTTCAATTTTTATCCATGTGTCTATAATCACTTGTATCCTATGTCCTTGTCCTTCAGACATCTACCAGAAGCACTCGTGGCAGCGTTTGCAAAACGATTGGCACGTCTTACGCTTGTCGCACCACCCGAAGATATTCTCATCATCGTATTATTTGTGGGCAATCTGCTCCTGAGACATCCTGGACTCAAACGAATGATTGATCATCCTGAAGGCGAATTCAAAGGCACAAACGGTGGTGATCCTTTCCTTCCGGAAGAACGGCATCCATTACTAAGTGAAGCTTTAACAAGTAGTTTATGGGAAATTAGGGCTTTGCAATGGCACACGCTGCCTAGTGTTGCTACGGCAGCCCGATTTATTCGCGATCCATTACCATCTGTCGAGTATGACATGGCCACTGCGCTAGAACGCACAGGTGGTCATATCTTCGACCGTGAATTAAAAAATAAAGTGAAAGACATCATGCTAACATTTGAACGCCCTACGTGCATGGCATTGCCCAGGGGTGAACGATTGTTACATTATTGGCAACTTACCATGCCGCATTAAATTGACACAGTGATATACCCTGCCACTTCGAAGCTGAAGGAAAATCTTGTACAGGCTAAAAGTACGAAGCAGTCAAACGCGCCGTGCCTAAATAGAAATGAAACTAATACCCATCTTAAACAAAGTTGGGTAGTTTGTTTAAGTTATGTCATCCACAAAATAACAAAGACTTGTATTTGTAAACGATGATAGTAGATCTTTTTAAAATAGTATTCTCGAATTTCGTTCCGTGATTTTACAATTTTTCATACTATTCAAATTGTTTCTGTGCTCCAGCTAACACTTGAGTGGGTACAATTTTATTTTATTTTGAGAACTAAATTAATAGATTGTGTTTTGTTATTTGATTCCAATGCCCATAGCCAGTTATTTCCCCGAGTGCTAATGAACCTTTTTCAAGCGGCAATCTTGAAGGAATAGAATCATTCAAAACATCACAGATGTGGAAACATAAATAAAACGACAGAAGTATGTAAAAGTGAAAACTATTCGACTGCCAACAAGAAATCAACGATTAGTCAACTTTTAAATGGCTTGCGAAGAGTACATTTACAATTATCATCCAAATTTTTTATTCCCTCAATGACTTTACATGATTTGTTCATACGACACTATCCACTTTTTCGTTCGCCAAAATTACTGCAAAAATAGCAGAAGAAATGTTATAAACACATTCTTCGGTTTGTCTTACCAATTGCAAAATATAGATGCAAAAGATGATTTTTGGAAATAAAAGTCGAAAACATTTTTGATTGCCACGAAAAATACTAAAAGTGTCATGAACGGTCAGTAAACTCAATATGAATTCTATAATATTAAAAACTTGTTAATAAAATTAGATGAATAACAACTGGTGATATATTTACTAAAAAATGTTATACTGCGTGAAAAAGATCCTGCTATGAATGCGGTTCCACTTTGTATCTTAATTTTACTGTAATTCATGTATTATGCTACCTGGCCACATAAGCATATATTATTGCACGTTTTTTTGAGTAATCTGTCTTGAATGATTACAAATTATTAATCAGATTTTTTTCCTTACGTCAAATACAAGCCTGAAGAGTAACCAATGCAATTAGTATTTGTATGTTACAGTAAATATTCCTGACGATGTTCAATAAACTGTAAAACATTTTTTTCAAGCTACCAATTTGCAAGTCGACGCTTTATGCCGAAAATATACCATCTATACATGTAAATAAATTTCGTTTTCATATACTGTACGCTGAACTTCTTAACAATTATCGCAGATGACCCCTAATTTTACCGTTGATGCCAGTTCTAAGTACTACTGCGATATTGGGGCCAAATTGTCATTGAAAATGTAGGAAAACAACAAATCATCTAGAGTTGACGACATAGCGTTTTGCACATGAAGCATTCGGATACGCGTTGATACTTAAGATGTTGAAAACAGGTAATAAATTTTCTTCGCAGAGGCACTAATGAGTGTTCAATGACTAATTAGCATCGCATATCTCCGACGAAGTAGCTAGGTACCAAAAAGTTAAATTACCACTGAACATGAGTAATCATTCGTCATCAATAGATTACTCGTTATAAGCTACAAAATAGCAGTCTTCGCAAAATATTTCCAATATTTTGATTTGAACCAGTACGATCCAATTTGGAAAAACGCCATTCCTAAAAATAGGCAAACTCCTCGACATAACGCAGTGATCAAGCGACCAACTCGTTAAAAATAAGAAGATCTCCTACCTTATCGACAAGCTGCGGACTTGACAAATTGTGACGCGATTCGTAAGCACGGTTCTCGTATACAAGTAATGTACCATTTCCAGTCGTGTATCGCGTAATGTATGTATTAAAGTTATACGTTTCTCTCGAAGATTGTAATTCTCATATTGAATGAAATATGATTCCGTGGTGCAGAAAAATCTGAAAAATTGTATGGGTATTGCTGGCAGCGAGCGTTAGCAGCGACACCTACCCTTCCTGGGCGAGCAAGCGTGGCTAATCAAGGCACCAAAAGGTAAGCCGTAAGGGCTGTTTATTTTTGGGTTTTCAGTTAATCGCTCGGCTGTTAGGCCATTTTTTCTATAGTTATGCGTTTTTGCTTTGTATTTGGTAATCTGACGCACTCGAAAATCATTTGATGAAACAGCAATGACCACGGAAACGTAGGTGAAGCGGTTGAGCAAAATGTCGGGCATCTTGCATGCCAAACGAAGTGTCTATAATTTCATCGACTAACCCATGATGCTAAATCACATTTTTCTTTAAACTTACGTTCAATTAACAGAAAAATGAGCAGTTCCGAGGAGGTATCGTGGATCTCGTGGTTCTGCGGACTTAGAGGCAATGAATTTTTCTGCGAGGTGAGACTGTAGAAATATTTTTTCATAAAATCATATTGTTAGTCACATTGTGGGGTAACCGAAGTGTTTATTGAAAAATCATTTCCGTAATCGCCGACGAAACTTAATACTGGCTTAGGAATTATTTTTATCAATGTTTTTCTTCGTGATCTCTAGCGGTTTAGTCTCAATTTGATCAATCGACCTCAATGCTACTTAGACTTGTGGATGTTAACCTATCTATGTTAGCTTATTGTCTTATCATGCAATACATTTACTATCGTATGATGGACTAGTTATAGCGATGAGGATTTGAGAAAACCATATTGGGAATTTGAATAACTTGTTTTTATCTTTTTCCCTAGGTCGATGAAGATTACATTCAAGATAAATTCAACCTGACAGGGCTCAACGAACAAGTTCCTCACTATCGCCAAGCATTGGATATGATTCTTGACTTGGAACCTGGTACATAACGCTATAATTACTTTCAAAGTCATTCTCACGGGCTATGTTGATTTCAAAAAATGTATTGTTTCTTGAAAATAATGTTTCCCGTCATTTTATCTTCAGATTCGACTATCAAATTTATACACATTTGATTTTCAGATGACGAATTGGATGATAATCCAAATCAATCAGATTTGATAGAACAAGCTGCTGAAATGTTATATGGCCTTATACATGCCCGTTACATTTTGACGAATCGAGGCATCGCACAAATGATTGAAAAATACCAATCTGGTGACTTTGGATACTGTCCACGCGTTTATTGCGAATCACAACCAATGTTGCCATTGGGATTAAGTGACGTGCCCGGAGAGGCTATGGTAAAAAGCTATTGTCCAAAATGCATGGATGTGTATACTCCTAAAAGTTCACGTCATCATCATACCGACGGCGCCTATTTTGGAACTGGCTTTCCACACATGCTGTTCATGGTGCATCCTGAGTACCGACCTAAACGAGCTGTTAACCAATTTGTACCAAGGTGAGAATATGCATATTCGATATCACAAAAATTTTGCCGCTTATCACACGTACTGTCCAAGAATAAGTTGATTTGCTGCTTGAACCTCCATAAAAACGAAATGGTACTCGCTACCTTGGTGACTGTTACCGGAAGAGATAGTTTTTTCCGAGTTATTTCAAATTTCATTTGCAACTTGATCGTTTCAATTTGAATCGAGCCAAAGATATTCACTCGCTGCTCTTCGACGTTTTTAGTTCATACTATTGCAGAAAAACTTGATGTTTCAATAACGTTTTCCAAACAATATTATCTCACGTCAAAGTTAATGTATGCAAAATTGCCGGCTTGATTATCTCTGTATCCCAGATGTAGACGGAGACTGTAATTTATTTAGTTCTCTTTCACTTGCTGTCTCGTGTCGTATGAATAAAAATACATGATATGAACTAATATCTCATTTCTTTTTCACTTGCAGGTTATACGGCTTCAAAATTCATCCGTTGGCATACCAGATTCAACAACAATCTGCCTCCACCTTTAAAGCACCTTTAAGAACTCTCACCTATAATAACGGAAAACGCTAAATATTTACTTAGTTTTGAAACTAGAAAATTTTCATTCGTCTTTCCTATTAACGAACCATAATTTCTTTAAGTTTTAAATAAACCGTAATTTGTTATTACCATTCTTTTCCTACTTCTAAGACCTGTATTGAACGGACGATTCTGTGGACAACGTGCAAATGCGAACAATTATAATTCCAAGTTCATTTGCTCGACCACTACTTATTATCAAACCTGAAACACCTCTCTTAATTTTTTTATTGTTCTAAAATCGTGGTTATAATTAACTTCATCAATTCCGAGTATTGATTTTGATGGCATTGAAAATGTGCACTTCAAAATACTTTAATTAATAACGTGTAAACACAAAGGAGGAAATGTATAAATATTGAATATGTATTTACTTATAAGAATGAAATGTACCACCACAGTGTCGTATAGTTTTAGAACTGAAACAAAATTTACTCTGAACTAATCCGTATTTCTATTTCGAGTGACGAACATTTTTCGCGAAACAGCTAAACATTAGACATTAGGAAAAATAACTTGGATGAAGTTGAATCGTTGAAATCCAAGTACGAAATGACGTCATGTTTTTTTTCTAAACTACTGCTTTAAAACTTTGTTATCGAAGAATGCTAAAGCATAAATTAATTTATAACATCAATAAATGACTATTTCGAAAACAATATTCATCGTTGTTCAACGTTGGAATAATAATACGCAAATATATCTATACATTGACTAGCTCCATAAATATTTGTGTTGATATGGAAACGAATATTCTCAAACCTATTATGAAAAACCATTGAAATCAATATTCATTGCCCATGATCTTCTATCTATGAATTTCAACAGCCGTGCATATCTATATTATAGATACAACAGTGTAGCATATTACGTGAGAAATTTCATCAAACTAACCGAAACATCAATAATCAGCAATTCTGATTTCTTAGTTGTACGGTTCCTAATCGATAAATCAATGAGCCTGATGATTATGATGATAATAATAATGATAATAATTGTAGTAGAACTAAGTATGATAGCAAGCAAGATGAAAAATGTCATAAAATGATTCGCGTATACGAATACAATGTAAGTATAATTTTTTTTAGATCCGAAAGGAGTGTGAAAGAAATAATGATAAAGAAATCTTAATGCCATTGCAAAAGGAAATCAGTTGTAGGCATAACTGAAGGCACGTCTAAGAAATTCGGTGCCTCTGTTTTGGTTTCTTTTGATAAATCAACATTATCGTATACCTGTATCTTCCACACTGTAAAAACAAAATCCAAAACAAAATTAGATTTTTACGTCTCACATAAAATCTGATTCGAAAATCCGTTAAGTATATCGATGATGCGTGAATTCATTTTAATCTATGGTTGGTGGATTTGTGAAAATTCCAGACAAAATTGTTATTAGTATTTCGGTAAATTCATACATCATCCGATTTTCTGTGAGGCGTCCATATCTATAATAATGTTATCAACTTTTTTTTACCGTGGATCGAAAACTCCACGAAACTTCTGAACATTGGTCATTGGTCATATAAACACTGGGTCGATTTGATGCCAAACAAGTACTGAAACAACAAATCAACGGAGTTGATCTAGTAAATTTCCTTCAGAGTCTTGCACATGATTGGTTGCTACGGTACTTCGTCCGCATCAGGTCGGCTCGATGTAGATAGACCATGGCCGTCGGGCTAATGTATAACCGGCATTACGCTTCCCAATCGGCTTATTGCGTTGAACCTGCCTGTGATTCGCTGGTTCTCGGTATTAGTTTACGGTACAGCCCTTGTATAGCCAATGGGTACAAGGGCTGTTGTCCAAAATGCGCCTGCGCCTTTTTCATTCTGCGAGTGTTATGAAAATCGACCGTAACGTCAATTTTCTGTTTCCAGATTTTGACAAGAAAAATATAAACAAACCGCATTTGTATATTATATATGCTACCAAACCGACGCGAATGAGCAACAGATCAGTAATGCGATTATATTCCTGTTATAATCGAATCCGTTGCTCAGATACGATAAGCGTTTGTAGCAGAAATTAGAAATTAGAAACTGCCGCTCAGTACATACTCATCTCCGGCATCTTTTTCAAACGGTTCACTGAAATTGTTTATCTAATCTCCGCTTGTTCGAGTGAATTTGAACAACGTGAGCTACAACAGTTATAAAACAATTCAAAATATTACATATGCTTACTATATAGTGAATTTATCGATACACGCGAGTGTCTGGTTTTTCGAGATAAATTTAAACGATTCAAACGAATCAAGCAGTTCATAACCTTATTATGACAAAAGAAACTTGATTCGATTTAGCGATATTTTGATGAATACCATATATATTCGATAAAATATCAAATTACAAAATTAATATGTCTCAACATCAAGAACATCTTTTCTCTGCTGATCGTAACAGCTCGACTGGAATTGCTGGACCATGTAACCCAAGTGCTCCAAAACCAAGATTTAAACCTGTACGAATAAAGGATCTCTTAGATCGATTGGAAAGTGATGAAGAGGATACAGAGCCTCACGATTCTAATAGTGATTCGGATACAGAGGATCTTCAAATGCTACCCAGAGATGATGATTCTATATGCGATGATAAGAAAACATTGGGCAGCAATGATGCAAAATTGTTCATTGCTGCAAATACCAACCACTTAGAAGAAGTTCCTTGCAATAAAATTAGATTCGATACAATAGAAACTAATGACATCAAGGAACGATCATGCAAAACCAGCCCTGAAAATATTAATAAGTGTCATTTCGAAAATCAGTTCTCTTCGAATACTAAGATAATAAATAATATAGTGAATACTACCAGTTTAGAGAAAATCAATACGACACATGCTCCCTTAAACGTTTTGACAGATAGACAAAAGTCGAAACACGATATAGATCTGGGTGTAATTTCACAAACGGTGGGAAATTCGTATGAAAAGCAAGAAATCAATCAACATATCTCATCTGAGAACAAATTCAGTGGACAACAATCAAACTATAATTTTCCTACGAGAGAATCTGTGGAAAATAAGTATTCCAAGATTCTACCGCAAATTCCCTCTCAAAATGCTATAAAATCTGATGATGTGCATACAGATGCGAGATTTCAAGGGGCAATAGTACCCATGGGTATAGAAACACCAATGAAACAAATGTTTCAAAAATCTTATCGTCCAAATCCTTGTTTCTCGCACAAGCAGATTTTGTCAACGCCGCAGACCAAACCACTTGGAAATCATGTTAATAGTGGAGTTGAAACACCTGGCGTTATATTGTCGCGTTGGTCACACCATAATTTATTTCAAAGTCCTTCTTGTAATTCAATTGCATTGAGTACAAATAACGCGGGACATTTTCCTCAAGTTGAACAAAACTTGTTTACTCCTCGGCATTACCCTCACGACGCAAACAAACCAAGAAAGCCGTTGATGGAAGCTCAGCATTTAAATGTGAATAAAAATGCAAGTGAATGTCAGAATAATCATATAAGACAAGACAGTAGCTCTGTGAAACGTTCATCTGGCTTACCTCGAGTAATTGAACGTCCTCATGATTTGCCTGGTAGGATTTACCTGACACAACACGAATTTAACAATCTGGAATCTAAGAAACTTCATAATGATGAAAACAAATTTTTACAATTCTCGCAAGAGAATCATCCGAATCATCAAATAGGCTTACAGAAAAAATCAACTTCTCCACGTAATGGTATAAATGTTAACTGGCAAGAAAATTCCGAAAAGAGGAACAGTCATAGCAGCAGTTACGGGAAATCTCACGAACCATCAGACGAACAAGCTGACTACCCACTAATAACGAATCAAAATCTTGATTATGATTCACAAATGAGTCCGAACGAATTTCATAGTAATGAGGACAGATGGGAGAAAAAGCATCCACTGGAACCAAGTCCGGAGCTAGAATTACATGTACAAAACAATGGTTCTGATCTTAATTATCAGAGCACCAGTAGCAGGTCTTCTCTCCCAAAGACTGATTCGAAATTGAATTCACAATTGTCAGTCACCAAAGAAAAACCAATATCGAACGAAGACAGAGATATTCCAAGGAATGTACAAATCTCCATAGCTTCAGATGTTTGTGAATCAAACCGTGGTAAAGTAATGGTTGTAAAAGACAATGAATATTTAGTGTTGGGTAAACTTGGTCAAGGTATGAGCGGAGAAGTATTAAGAGTACAAGACATGAGCTCTGGTGAACTGCGCGCAATTAAATGTGTCAATTTATCTCGAATTGACAAGGAAACAGCTCAAGGTTGCCTAGAAGAAGTGTCCATGCTGCATAAACTGCAAGCACCTTGTATTATCACTATGAACGCTTAGTAAGCATCGTTGCCGTATGAAAATTGCGAATGTATTCCTCAATTGAATAATTCTTACTTTATTATTCTAGTGAAATTAGGGGCCCGATGTTATACGTCGTCATGGAAATGGGAGACACCGATCTCAATCGATTGTTGAAATCCATATCAAAGGAAAAACAACTTCCTCTCACCATGATACTCTACTACTGGACCGAAATGCTAACAGCTGTTAAACATATCCACGACAACGGAGTGATACATTCCGATTTAAAACCAGCAAATTTTCTGCTAGTCAGAGGACGTCTGAAGCTTATAGATTTTGGAATTGCGTCTAGCCTGAACGCTGATATGACTTCCGTTGTAAAAAACTCTTCGATGGGAACTTTAAATTATATCAGTCCAGAAGCCATCATGGACATTGGAGGTGACGGCGATTCAACAAATGCTGACAACAAATATAAGGTCTTTATCATTCATACTCGACTATTTTTCTACGTATCGTAACCTTTATACAGCTTATTTCATCTGTATATTTTATTTTATCAGATCAATTACAAATCTGATGTGTGGTCGTTGGGTTGCATCCTGTATGGTCTAGTCTATGGACAAACGCCTTTTCAGCATATACGGGCACATTGGGCTAAGGTCAATGCCATTACAAATTCGAATTCGAAAATCGCGTTTGCTCCCACAGAAAATTTAATCAAATGCGGATATACCGCACCACCACCATTCCTTGTTGATGTGATGCGTCGCTGTTTGCAACACGATCCAAGGGCCAGACCTACAGTCGACCAGCTCTTGGGAATCTCTTATGTAGGATGTGGTTGTAAACCCGTCTCTAACTTACCTAAAATTTCACCATCGATTCTGGCCAAAATAAAACCAGCGCTTGATGAAAATGAATGGAGACAATTGATCGAGGTAAATGATCATCATCCCATTGATAGTGGTGGATTTGACTATGATTATGTCTCAAATTGTGTCACTATGAAGTTGCATATATATATATATATATATAAATTTATTTTAATTTGGATTTTGTTTGCAGATTCTGGAGATTCGAAAATAATAATAGTGTAATATTTTCAGTTTACATTAGTTGTAAGAATAAAAATAATTTTTGTACATAATTTTATAATTAGCCTAATATAATACTAATTAATAATAATTAATTAATTGATGAGTAATATGAATGCAGTCATGACAATTTTATACTAAGCGCGAACTAACAGCTGATATGTATTTTTCGACCAAGTCAATTAAATAAATTTTAATTTTGATGAAATATACTTATTACAGAGGACAAACGTGAAGAAAGTTTTCTTTTTCAGAAATTTTAGAATTACTAAAGGGTCTCAAGGCTACTTGGTTTCAAGTAAAGGTTTTAAATGGGCACTTCAATTGTAAATTACCTCTAATATTTATGTTCATTTTAGATACATAAAATAGAAAGTACGCGATGAACATTCCATCAATGTGTTTGAAGCAAATCAAAATCCTTTGAAGTAAAGTTCATGTCGGTAATGATGAGGAAACTGCAGTATTAAATGTTCAGTCCTTGCATTAAACCGGAATGCATATGAAGTCCACGTAGGTTGAAGAGAACTCGACGAAGATTATTATAAGATTTGAACTATTTTTATATCATACATTTCTAGTAATAAATAAGTAATGTCAGTATGAACTCATTTTCTTTGTGATCAGGTATTATATTTCTTTCTCAATCGAACGCAGGTTCATTCCCTTAGTTGATGTCCTTTAGCAAGGATACATGTGAATTGTACAATTCATGAGAAAAATCTATCGACTGACAGACAATATCATTTTTCTGCTGGAATAAATGGTAAACAAAGCACGTCAATACCCTGTAGCGTAGTATCACCTCTGGTATCATCAATTACGCCGTATCTGATGATCATTTACACATCTCACGTGTGTATTACATGAACGTATGAATTGTGTATTACACACATACGTAGTGTATATATATATATATATATATATATATATATATATATATATATATATATATATACCCACACATATTCATAGGCGTAGACAAACAGTAACAAAACTGTAAGATTGTAGATTGCAGGAATCGTGGGAAACGAAAAAAACATTAACAAAAATGGCTGACCGACAGAAGTGACGGGACAGTTTGTAATATATAATCGTAAATTTGTAATTAAGATGGGAGATCAGCTGTAACATAATCATGAATTTTTGGTAATACTAATTGTCACCCGTTGGAAGATGGGAGGAAAGGAGTCAAAACCGTTGGGCATCTCTTACGAAGATGCTGTTAAACGAGGTACTTAACCTCAATTACGTTATGTTCGTAAAAATTGACGATAAATTACATAAACCATGAAATGATTGTTTGACAGTTTCTGATGTTGAATTGAGAAGATTGAGAGAAGCATTTAAACGTACGAGTGCCAACGGACTAATAAGCTGTAATATTTTCATACAGGATGTCCTTGGTGACTGTGTACCTATGCAGATTGCAGAGGTCTGTATCAGTTACAGGTGTAAAGTCCAATCTATGAATTAAAACAATGAAAAGAAAGAAATTAATGTTGCATGTCGAATGATCTTCAAAAATGTCATGTGCTTGATCTGTGATTGCAACTATCTATAGTGGAACATGACACGAAGTTGTTTGTTTGTTTTAAAATTTGGCTTTAACTTACTGTTCTTATTTGATTTTTTTGATGAACTATGTTATATGAAATTTTCAGTATATATACGCAGCTTTTGGTGGAACTCAAAGAGGCATTGGCTTTAAGGAATTGTTGTGTGGTTTGGTTCTATTAACCCGGGGAAAAGAAGAGGAAAAACTGCGCTGTCAGTATTTCTTTCCATCCTCACAAGTTTCCATTGACGACAGTCACAACTAGTAATTATGAATTAGTTTTATCATGCAAAATATCTTTTAGTCGTGTATGACCTGTATACGAACGGATCGCAGTTGCCCAATTCAGAGCTGGTAGCCAATGAAGGTTATCAACTTGTTGCGAAAGGAGCCACTTATGAAGAATGGCGAGACTGGCAGCTGCAAAATGAAGTTGGCTCGTCCCTTTCTCGTTGGCTTCTTTCTATACCCGCCTTGACGCTCGGAAACGACGTGGAAACACCAACATTCTATCAAAGTCTTGCTGGAGTTACACATCGTGAGTATGAAACCGATATTCTGACAACTATTGCCCTAAATGCTAAATGCTAAATTGCAATGATGTCAACCATATCTATATAATTTCGCGATCATAATCTGAGAAAATATTCCTTTGATTCGCAGTCGAAGAAGCTGATATAATAGATTTGGAAAAATACTACTGGACATTGAAAGGTCAATCAGGAACAGGTCGATTAGATTTGGAGACTTTAATTCCAATGATTTCACCTCCTATGCCTCTGAGTGTGTGTCCAGGTCTTGTTGCAGCGTTCGATGAAAATAGAGATAATCATATAGATTTCAAAGAAATGGCCTGTGGTATTTCGGCTGCTTGCCGAGGACCTTCGGTCGAGAGAATGAAGTGTATGTATAATCTGAAATTACAGATTGATGATTCGGTGAAAATTTTCATCGAATAGTCCTGTTTGAATGCTCGATTAAAAATGAATTCAAATTAGTCTGCTTCAAGATATTTGATGCCGATAGAGATGGGGTATTGAACGAAGCTGAGTTGAAACATATGATTGAAGTTTTGATGCTAGTCCGCGATGACGAGATGGATAAAGGTGTCGAAGCAAAAGAAGAGAAGAGGGATTTGCCAAATCATCCGTTGTCAATGGATGAGTGGCTCGTATGGACGGCTGATCGAGAATTACCACTTGCATTTCTTAGATTATTGGATCAACTATGCCACGTAGTTTTGGGCTTGAGGCCACTTGGTCAAAGTGAAGAAGGAGAAATAGTAACAGGATGGCTTGCTAGAGAAGAACGGCGAGGTTTGAAGGTGGGCCAATTTTGGTATCTTGTCGCGGCCCAGTGGTGGAATCAATGGCGACGTTATGCTTTATTGGATGTTTCAATATCTGATGGCAGTGGAAATACTGGAGAACCTGTGGCACCCGGGCCAATTGATAATTCAAATCTTGTAGAAACAGCTAGATATAAAGTAGTGGCATTAACTGGCGAGGGTGGTCGCTTAAAACGTACACTAGTTCTTACAGAAGGAAGAGATTTCCATTTGCTTCCCGATGCACTCTGGAAAGCTCTTGTGCAATGGCACGGTGGGGCTCCCGCGTTGCCAAGACAAGTTATTCTACCTGCAACAGGTGCCTGAAATTGTAATATTCATTCAACCAATTCATTGAACCAATATCTGACATAACCAACACACGATATCATTTTCTAACAAAAATTTGTGTATAGGCCGTGATGTGGAACTCGAACTGTATCCGCTAGTCTTGCGTTTGTTAATGCATCGCCCTGTGGGAGCTCAACAACAGCCTCTGTCCCTACCAATAAATGGAGTTGGATCATGGTTGCCTACATCTTCGACTGCTGGCTGCTACAAACGTCAACTTATGTACGTCGCAGCATTCAGCCGCATGGCAACTGCTGGACAAGTTTATCAATTCTTATGCAATCGGCTTCGACTGGTTGGTGAAGATGTTCGTCTGTGGCATGTACGCGACATGGGAGCATTAGGTGGTGGAATGACGCTTCTCGAAGATGAATATGCAACGCTTGAAGAATTAGGATTCCAAGATGATGGGCAGTTGCTGATCGAGGTGAATGATTGTTATAGATGTTGAATAACGTAGGAAAACAGATTAATAAACTGGATAACGTTTTTGAACCTCATTATCGAGTGCCAATATGTATTTAACAGGTACGTAATAAAGACCAGACATGGCCCGAGGAGTTGGGCCGACTTAGAGATTCCAGCAAAGAAGAAGTTGGAAAAGGTGGAGGAGAACGAGGTGCAACAGGCCTGAATAATTTGGGAAACACGTGCTTCATGAATGCAGCATTACAGTGTGCCAGCAATACGGGTCCTTTGACTCGTTATTTTATATCTGCGGCACATTTACGTGAATTAAATACTACCAATCCTTTGGGAACGCGTGGACACATGGCTGTGCGTTATGCTGAACTTCTTCGTGATATTTGGAGTGGATCCGCTCGAAGCGTGGCTCCATTGAAGTTGAGATGGACAATCGCGAAATATGCTCCTCGATTTGGTGGATTTCAACAGCATGATTCACAAGTACGAATCTTAATTACGTCGCATAATTGTATGAAGTTTGGAAGCAACTTCTATCATATCATATTGGTACAGTAATTTAAATGACATCAATCGAAAAATGTTGGCTCGCACTTAGGAACTGCTGGCGTTTCTATTAGACGGCCTGCACGAGGATTTAAACAGGGTGAGGGATGCACCATACGTAGCATTGGCTGACTCTGAAGGGCGAGAAGATGCTCAAGTCGCTCAAGAAGCATGGGATAATCATTTACTACGGAATCAGTCAATCATCGTTGATTTATTTCATGGGCAACTAAAATCTACTGTGCGATGTGAAACGTGCCAATGGGAATCTGTAAGGTTTGTATTAGATTAACGTTGAATGACATATTCCACCCATTCATATAATCAGTAATGAAAAATTGTGACCAACATTTCTTTTAATATAGGTTTGATCCTTTTACCTATCTTACATTACCGCTTCCTATGGAGGGCTTGATACGTCGTGAACCTTTAGTTGCCCGACTTGACGGCGGCATTCCTATACGTTATGGATTATTATTACCAACGGATGCAGATTATGCATCTCTGAAAACTGAACTTAGTAAACTTTGTGAAATCCCATCTTCAAGACTTTTATTGGCAGAAGTAGCAGCCAACAATGTAGAACGCTTCCTTTCAGATGGAACTACAGTTCAGGTATAGCATTATGCACAATTTTGATCATGATAAGCAGTTCTGTAGCGCAAAAACTAATGCATCCTTGAGTAAACTGTATGTATAACATTTCAAGGAAGAGTGCTGGGTGGTGTACTTACATACGTAAATATTGATTACGTATATTTATATACATATCAATAGAGAAAACTTTATGATGCGACTTACCTTGCAGAAGCTACATAGCAATAATTAATACTATTCGTGCATGCTACGAGTTGTTTTTTTCAATGTGAACGTAGCTTGGCAATACATTCTAAATTTCTGGATAACAGATATTGAATTTCAGTGACTCCGTACAACTGCGATTTAGAGTCATCCTATGCCTCACATAATTCTGCGTAAAAAAATTTAGTGTTCAGAAATAACCAGCACTCTTCTCTGCATCGTATTCTTATTTTAAATTATACCAGGACATTGTATCCAGGAGGCAAAGGCAGGAACAAGACTATATGCTTATGAAGTGCCTGCCTCTCACTCTCCACCCAGCAAAAATCAACAACATCCGACGATTGAAGCATCAGCAGAACGCCGCAGTTTCAAGGCTATTCAAATGTCTGAATCGCCGCCTCCACCACCCCCACTTCCATCCACCGAAGTGAAAGAGTGCGGTTACAGCAGTGATAATAGTTCGAATAATTCTCTCTGTCATGGCTACGGTTATCTGATTGCAGTGCATCGCAAAATGGTACATAAATTTCATCTGATCTTATCTTTTCTATTCTATTGAATTTGAGAGACATAATAATTATCCATTTAATATGTGTAGATAAGACAAGATCTATATTTTGCAAGTGCGCAAAAGACGAGACCCAGTCTCTTTGGAGTCCCTGTTGTAATTCCCTGCGGGGATGGCACAACTCACCAAGAATTATACCGCAGTGTTTGGCGTCAAGTAGCTAGGTTGGTCAGCCCACTACCTCCCACGGAAACGGCAGCTTCGCCAAATCACGCGCAAGATTGGTAAATGCATGATTTATTTTTTCAATGTATCAAACGTGTTAACATATGTTGCAACCCTACGACGTAATTGAACATTCTTGGTGTTTTAGCGATGACAGTTTGGGTTACGAATTCCCATTCGTGTTGCGTGCTGTGGATCGGGATGGTAGAGTATGCGCGTGGTGTCCGTGGTATTCGTTTTGCAGAGGATGTCGGATACGTTGCGATGGAGAATTAATGATGACAGAATCGACAGGGATGCCCGTAACTCATTTGGCCATTGACTGGGATCCAACTGCCTTACACTTACGTTATCAAACCGCAACCGAAATGACGTGCGAAGAGCATGAAAGTGCTCCTCAAGCCAGAAATACTGAAAGCGCTCCGTTGCCTCTGTCATCTTGTTTAGCAGCATTCACAAGACAAGAATGCCTTGAACGGTACCATTGTCCACGCTGTGCCGAACCAAGGTCTGCGACTAAACGCCTTCAACTATGGCGATTACCGCCAATTTTAGTCGTGCATCTGAAAAGGTTTCACTGCGTTCGCGGGAAATGGGTCAAATCTCAAAAAGCTGTGCGTTTTCCTTTGAAAGATTTTGATCCGTCTGAATATTTAGCAGATCCACAACATCATCATCGACTAAACCATCACAGGTTGCAATCTTCGGTTCAATCAGAAGATGTGAAGTATCATTTATACGCTGTCGTGGTGTGTATGTTTGCATACATTCAATTACTTTGTTAAGATATTCGTCAACCTAATGTATGGTCTGTTCATAGTGCCATAGTGGTATAATGGGTGGCGGTCATTACGTGAGCTACGCACGTAATCCAGATGGAGGCCAATGGTATTACTATAACGACAGCAGCTGTCGAGAGTCCAGCCCGGAAGCGGTTGCTAGTGAGACAGCTACTACAGCGTATATTCTCTTTTATCAACGAGATGGTTTGTCCGAAGATAGTTATTTGCCATCGTTTACAAGCGGACAAAGCGGAGACTCGCCCGCTGTCAATCCCGATTTTCCTGATCCGGATGAGAACGAACTTCGTAAAATGTGTATCCTTGCTTAGGCCTGATTTAGATGTAATGCAACAATGACAAATCCAAAGAGAATATTCTGGCTGTAGATAGGGAAGTGATATTTCGAATGGGTATGCTGGGAAGAGTATTGAATATCTACTGTAACGTGTAAAGAATCGGATCCACCACGAAATTAGATGCATACATCGGATAATATGGTCTGGAAACGTTGCTTCTTATGCCGATTCTATAACGTCGGATTAATACGAGCATGGATATTTTCGATCGGACTTTTCGAATATGTTGTTAGTCCAGAATGAGAATTTTCGTGTGTGATATGGAATTCTACATGTAAGCTGAACGTTTTCAGTTCGTGGCTTTCATTATTGTGCCTTAAGCTAAGAGGAAAGTCTGCGTGCAATTTTTTGCGAATTCATTAACAGTATTAATATGATTATCATGCTGAATTCTAATAATCAAATAAACAAACTGTTGTAATAATTTGTAATTACATAAATGCAAAGTAAATTTATTCAATAATTTTCAAACTAACACCGAAGATGTTTACTGTAAAGGTTTTTCGACATATTTAGTCAAATCATTAATGTATCGTCGGATCGATCAGTTATTAAGGTATCATGCTCAAACAATTTTGGGTGAAGAATAATTTGTAATATTATGATTTTTGCTCGGTTATTGTTCTACTATCAACTTAAAAATGTACAAGCAATATAATTGGATTGTAGAGAACAACGAGTATTTCATATGAAAGATATGTTAAGATCTTATAATTTTGGATATGTTGAGGACAATTTGTTTCATTTACATTAATATCCAGTACTCTCTCCCCATGTTCTTGTATACTGTACATAACTAGCTATAGTGTCAATACTATTTATTGATTAGTGCCATTCCACTGCCTGGTGTGCATTTTTTTTTTTAATTTCTTTTGTAGCTACTGTTCTGGCTCATAACTTTCGCGGTATGCTTAGATATGAAGGTAACGGACTAAGCACGGAACACTCAAGTATAAAACAATGCTTACATTCTATCTACAGAAATTCAAATAACAAATTTGTATCCGATAACGTAATCGACCAATAGTAGATTCTAATACCGCGTAACGATTCAGTGCCCGAATTGTAAGGATTGTATAATACTGTACGCCAGCTGCATTGTACTTGTGATATTTGGAATAATGGAACTAATATCCTATGTACCAATATATGCATATATTTTCTGCTTATGCATATACATAAATTATGTATCACGATACGTTATATTCATTTTTTACTGAAGATAAACACTTTCTAAAATATCGCGTCAACTGATTTTCATTAAAACAGAGCATAACAAACAAACATGTCACTACAAATGATGTGGGCTGCATTTGCGGGTGAACGTGCTACACCAACATAGTTTCACTGTACACGTGCATTTTTTTCATCAAATTAGTTTGGCAACGCTAAGGTGATATCTGTGGTATAATACTCATTGCAGTTTACGACTGTTAGATATCGTTAGAATTTATTACTGATATAGAATATATGCAAAATGTCATTGACCCTATCCTTTGGCTACGTATTTTGGAAATAATAATAAACAAAACCTTCAGCAAAGTGAGATGCATTATAAATGAAAACCAAACACTGCAAATTGAGTTCTGATATAATTATTTTGGCATAAAAAAACATGCTTATTACGAATTTGTGAAATCACTGTCCTTTGATGGTAATCAGTTGAATTACTTGGGGAAAAAATCAATTTATTCGTACAGCCTAAATATTACTACGCATAAAATCTTTTATGTATACCGCAATCTAGTGATTTAAGAAACGGTATTAGAAATTTCCTTCGAATTAATTGACTCGTTATTTTTCATATTAAACAGGAAAATGTTTATTTCCCGGTAGAATTAGGTCATGTATGCTCGAACATTGCCACCAAATTTAGCAACTTAGTTGCAGAATACCAGTTTATGTAAGTGATGGCTCTAACAATTATCTGCAGTCATAGAATGTAAGTGAAAAAACCATTCCTGATACATATACGATGCGATGTGCAGCCTGCGAATAATTAGTTTGCACGTAGCTTCGTATGATGAATGATTAGCGTTCTGGTCTTAAAATTTAAAATATCATACATTATCGCGATTACCAAAATTAGCGGCATTTGATTAAAAGCTGCCGGTAATCGTTATTATTTATAACTTTATTCTATTTTTGAGGTAAATAAAAATGAGTTATAAAATCCATGAATTTTACTATTGAAATTTCAAAATGCGTAGATTACATTTATATTTAAATTGTCTTCTATCGAGTGAAATTGACATTGCAGGAAGAGCAATGAATTATTCAAATTGTCTTATGATTAGCCATTTCTAATAAAGGAATGATATGGACCAATAAAAAAACGACGTTTATTGGGATCCAAACAATTTTTCTTGAACGAGTTGTGCAGCACAACGAGTGTAGACATTTGATGTCTGCTCTGTGTATAATCATTGTCAACGAAATAATATCATGTTATCAAATTACGTATAAAAATCGTATGAATAGGTATTGAATCCGCCACAACATGATTTTCACACTAAACATAATTGATATGTGATGTATTTATTAATTAGCATCACTTATTACGTGTCATTTTTCCAGGCGATTTCAAAGCCACGTTCAAGAAGTGTTAATGCTGTAATAAGAATTCAAGTTCAATGATAAATATGGTGATTGAATTGGCAAATGGTTAGCACAAGATTAGCACCCTTGTATAAACGTTTGTATAGTAGTAACAATCTAGGAAAATATACTTGTTTCCTCAAATAAGTTGGAACTTTTCACATGCAATGAATCTTTAAAATTAGCATTCATATGATATCGCATATGCGGATTGCCTTACAATTAGCACGATAGAGGAATGGACCAAACTAGTGTCTTGGAATTCCCATTTCCATACTCTTGTTTTTTCGATGACAAAACAGGGGGCCAACTCCCAGGCTGGGTCGTGGTTATGATACGTTCTACCGAGTTATCGATGGTATGAAACCTTGAGATGAGTGAATTGCACAGTCCAGAATATTACGTACAGAGTTTTCCGTTCGTAAGAACTCTAGCAATGCGATTTGGCCCCTTTATTCAAACAATTAAAATTATAAAAGTTACAGCTATAGACCAGATATCGTTGCTCCTCTTATTAAACCTCCATAAATTGTTTGTCACAGAAGTTCATTCATTTGACCTCCGTACTAGTCAAAGTTTTCCTATATGTGTACTATTGCTATATGTACTATAGCAAATTGATCAATAGTACGAACCTATTATAATATTAATTTATGGCCAAGCTATAATTTAATAGTTTTGCAGAAATATTAATTTATTATCGATTATTCGATCTGTATTAAATGATACTTGTCGAGTCTTATGTACATAAATAACAGGATGGCGCGCTGTGGCCGATGAACGATTGGATGGATGATCTTTGTACAGAAATTTATTTTCAAGTTCTCAGCTCTTTAAACTACGGAATAGTTTAATAGTAAGCTGTACACGAGATTTCAGTTCTCTACAACTTTGGGAAATGCTTTCTTGGCCACGTTCCGTGACAGTAATAACTGCCGAATCTTTAGTATCCAAGCCTGTTTGCAACTGAATCTTTTCTAGTTTAGAGAGATCGGAATCCAAAGCATTGGCCCGCTCTGTCAGCAGACTTGCCACATCTTTCCAACTATCCTGAAATCCAAAGATCATAATGATAATGAAAGATTTGAAATATATTTTCTGCTATTAAGTGAACTAATTGCAAATTGCGAATTTATCGATAAGTAAAATATCGACGTGATTATTGTACCTGAACAACGATACGCAATTGCTTTGTGAACAGATTCCTCGGATAAAATAATATACAAGATAAATTCTTACCTGACAAGCATCGGGTGCAGGTGATCGAATTTTCCTGTTCGATTTCTTGTGGTTCTTCTTGTTTGAAGGAGATTGAAATCGCGTAACACAGCTACAGGAGATGGCGCCTAACAACGCCAATGTTTCGCTACATGTTGTTGCTCTTAGAAGAAAACTTTTATAAGAAGCTGGAGATTTTTGACAAGGTATTGGTAGTGTCTGAAGACTAGTTGAGGTTTCCAAATCTTGGAGACATTGAGAATCGGGACATGAAATCCGAGACAAACATTCAGCGAATTTAGCAATGATTTTTAGCTGTTCCGAATCACGTGCTTCTCGCAAACGCTCAACGGCATCCAAGGGAACTATAATGCTCTGTCCACTGCTTGCTTTATCTTCTAATTCTTTTAAAGTATGCGGAATGCGTTCTTCCACTACTTGACTGAGTTCGGTTGCTAATTTCGCTAGTAGAGGCGAAGACTCCACTTCGGCTGCAGCTGCGACTATTCGCAGAATTAAATTTCTAGCAGCTAGCAGCTGTACCATACAATTGCGTGTTTCAGCTCGATAGCGAGGGTCAGTTGTATAGCTATCGAGTGGTTCCCATCCGACCACTACCTATTTTGAAAAGAGCATTTTAGTGGGAATCATTGGTAATTATACTCAGCCTATTATGATTAAGAATGACCTACCTCAAGATCTCTGTTATCCCGTAAAAGATTCCATGCAATCGAATCATCGTGAGGTTGTATTCGCATAAAAGCCAGCATACTTGAGAGAGCAGCAGGACTGTCGGATGAAGTAAGCTCCAGAAGCATTTTATCAACTGTAGTTGTAACAAAATGCAATGAATTATCTAAACGTTTTCTGAGTTCTACAAATTCTTGGATCTTCACGAAGCTTCCATATTTATAAGCAAAAGTCAAGTGATCTGCACTCTGGAAATTGAGTACAAATACAATTTACCTTAAGATATTGATTATTTTATATAGATTTATTTTTCCGTAATATAACAGAAGTTTCTTTGATACCTACATCTTTATAATTAGCTCCATAGAATTTTGTAACCTGATCAAGCGTAGAAGATGCTTGCGCCAAGTGTCCTAGAGGTGCAATAAGCGAAGCGTGAAGATATCCCAAGGAATCCAACTGAATGTGCTTGGCATCCAATAACTTAAAGACGTGATTAGCTGCTCCTATTAAACCAGCTTCGAGATAAACACGTACTAATAAAATTTTTATGTGAAAATTAGATTGACTAAACACTAAGCTGCGTTCAAGGATTGCCATCGCCCTAAAAAATAAAAATAAAAACACCTCAACTTTAGTTACAAAGCTTGGATTGGCGGATGACGAAGTTACATACTCTAACGCACCTATAGAGGTACAGAGAATCTTTCGTTTCTATCCACAGTTGATGGAATAAATGAGTGACTAGAAGCACATATGCATCAGCAGGACAAAAGTCAGTTGGTAGCCGGTCACTAGGTGGACAAAGTTCATTGCCTTTCTCATACAAATCGCACAAGCGATTTGCTAATTGAATACGTTCCTCTAAATTTATCACAGGCGAATGATGAAATCCACATATACGCCGTAGTTCCTCTAAGTGAATATGTCTCTGCATTTGTTTTACAGTAGCAGGATAACCATCCACGGAGACACCAACATCTTGCTCGAGCTAAAATCACCTCTTTTTTACTACATTGCCATCATAGTACTTAGCAACATTCCAAAGTTGCTAATGGTTTTAGTATATTGTATGATAAGGACAGTATTATAATATTTTTCACCTTCTTCATTAAAAGCTGTCTATCGACTGGCTTCAAAATGTGTAGGTACAACCTCAAATCTCCGACGACACATCCTTTTTCTCCAAATTGCGAAAAATATTGATGCATCATTTCTAATGGATCGAGTGTGTCTAACTGAATTTCTAGCTCTTCTGCACATTTTAAAAGTTCAAAACGAGCCAGATGTGGAGCTCTGGCTTTATTCCCTCGATTTGTAACATTTTCATTTAAAAAGTCCAAGCACTTCTGAGGGGATTCACATTTTAGAGCTGCTGCTAAATAGTCACGATAATATGTCCAGTTGTCGATGCTGATATGAGAAGTATATAGAAGTTTGTGACAAAACATATCTTACAAAATTCGACATTCTCAATTATTTTCATACTCACTCTTCTTCAATCAGCTCTCTAAATGTACTAGCAGCCTCTGAAAACCGTTGCAACTGTAACAACAATGTTGCTTTGCGCTGAGGGAGAGAGGATAAGCGTGATGCAAGAGGTCCTGTCAAGACATCCATGACTTCCTTTTCTTTGCCTTGTAGCTCCAATACCATCAGGTACAATTGGACTTCTTGCTCGGCCTCAATCTTTCCCTCGTTTACCATTTTCAAAACCTGTTCTCCAATAATTTTGATTTATACCGCAACACCAAAAATGATACAAATACCGAAAATGGGATCCGATGTCTTTAGTTGACCAATTTTTACACTTGACCAATAAGTAATCATGCATTCGCTAAATTGCGTAATTGAATATCGATCAATGAACGAGTTACTCTATACGTTTCAGTAGATTTCGAACTTACCATTCTTTCTGCAAGTGGTAGCACAATTTTTTGAGCCAAGTTCTTATCAGCTTCCATGGCCTGCATTACTACGCTCATGACTGCCCAAAAATAATAAGGATTCCTCGGTTTGAGTTTGTATAGGGCCATTGCTGTTTGCTGCTGTTTTTTATAGTCGCATAATCGAACATATGACATGAAAAGATGTGTGAGAAGCTCTTCATTCGTAGGATCTGCTTTTGCCGCTGCTTCATATAACTCGCTGATTTTATCCGCTGTTTGTGACAAAAAAAGCAAACAACTGCATTCAAAATAATCATAAATTCATCCGATATAAGAAATAGTTCTGAGTAACGTCAAAGTTGTATGAAACCAATCATAAAAAAAGTAGAAAATCGAGCAAGCAATTCTTGGTTAAAAATAATGATATTTGATGGTAATAATGACTCACGCTGATGTATTTCTCTGTAGCAAATACTCATAGCTTGCAGTGTAGAATCATCACACGGTACTTCAGCTCGTACTTCTTCCATAATCGCCTGGCACTCATCTTCCTTGCCAAGTCGGAGTAACGCGACTGCTTTTAAAACTCGGGCACACTGGTTGCTCGGCTGTTTTTTAAGTACCTTTTCAGCTTCTTGAAGAGCTTTTTTGTTATTACCATTATCCAACCAGTCTATAGCGAGTAGAAATACACGCGTTAATTACATAACCTCTTTACCGGTCCATTCTATATCTCCCACATTTAATTCGATCATTTAAAAGAACGTTAAATGAACATGATTTGAAATTAATGAATAAAAACATACCATAAATCGGTCGTAATCGACGCTCGTTTATCGTGTTGTCCATTGCGGCAAAACACAAGTATCTTGAGCTGTGCTATTGCCGGTGAATATTTTTATAGCCCAAAGACATTTTTTAACGTTTTTCTAGAGACGAATGCCCTTAAAAAATCCAAGGTTCCTAGAGCATCCTTAGCCATCGAGGTGTTCCGAAATTCATTGTATGTAGATAGCTGCAAAGCGCGATAGTTATGTCACGTTGCCTATAATAGCAAGTAGCGGGATTCTGTTACACTCGAATTGGCTATCGATATGGTGAGGCTGGGGTCCCATGGTCCGGCATTTGTCCGTCTCCACGAACCCGAAATCCAGTTACTTTTAAAGCCCCAATCAGAGGCGTTTCGGCTCCATTGATTTAAGCGATATATTTTTCCTAGCACGGTACGATTGCCGACGAATTGCGATCGTTCCTTTTAGCGCTGAACTCGAAATGCGTTTCTGTGATTGGCTGTCGGCTTTTTCGGGCCTATGCATTTCGTGTCACGGGACACTCGATGCAGAGACGATGGTGTCACGGAACAAGCATACGTTTGTTTACATGTTTACATCTCGCGCTTAACGTTATTTTGTTAAATGAATTGTAATTTTGTTAAGAATAAAGGGATGCTGAAATCGTTTTTCTAGATATCGCAGTCGCGTGGATAAAATGGAAGGCAGCACCGCCGAGACAGCGAGAAGTTATGGGCCGCAAGTTGTTACGACTCATGCGTATTTACATTGTTGTGGAATCAAAAAACCTCCGTGATAAACGTGAATTTTGAGCTCGACCGATATTTATGCCAAAGATGTGATTTCTGCAGAGTGCAAGTGATAACTTTATAAGCGAAAAGGAATTAGTTGTCAATGACAAATACGTGAATTATTTTTCAATTACAACCAGACTTTTCAATCAATTAATTGCTTTGATGGAATCCTGGCCTGACAAAAACTGGACTACAAGTTGTTCTATGGTACATAGAATCAGGCGATAGCATGATATTGATCTCCTACGCGTTTCGAATAGGACACAACGTAGTCTCTAAATTTGTAGGAGGGGGTCACGATGAGATATGAAAGCAGCCGAGATTCAGTATGTTTGATGGTGAATACAAAACAATTGGAAATCTGTAGCTAATAGCTTTTTGAAAAAGTGCTATTGACTATTGACGGCAAGCATATAGTATTGCGGGTAAATTCTACATATATAAATAACTGTAAACTTATCTTATTTCATAAAGTTATCGAGCTAGTCATTGCACAATACATTTAGTTTAAACGTAAAATTATAGCTGTTTACATTACAAAATAAGGCACCATAGTGTAAAAAACAATATACGGATTATTATAATGAAGTTTATAGACGAATAGGTCATAATTCAGCCAGAATCGTATCTTAGCCTTGTAAATCGAGCCTCTCTTCGGTTTCCATAAGCATTGTGAGAAATTTTATTTCCAAAGCCGTTCTCTCGCGGTATGGAAGTCTTCGTAGCCCGTAACCTAACCGAACCAGTATGCCATCGACTGCATCTGGTTTTTCTACAGACTGCTGCAACACATTTATTAATGCTGAGCGTAGATCAGACTTACTATTGTTCATCTTTCGCTCTGAAACCGGTAAAATACACATTCAGGTAAGATAACAAGGTATAAAGAAATACAGATATCGTTATGATGAATTATATACTAACTCTTTCGGCCTGGTATTGGAGTTCTTAGAGGTGACGCTGGTGACATCAGTAAGTCGTAATCAGTATTGTTTGAGAATGCAGATGACACTGATGTGGGACCATGTGTGCTGCAATCGACATTCTGGATAGGTGAAAAGCTCGAGCAGCCGCTACCATCGGGCGATTGAGGCATAGTAATATTACTCATGGTTCTGCCAAGTAAGACATATTAATATTATACGACGCTAACATGAGATTTTTTATTTTTAATGTATATCTGCGATCATATTTATGATAAGGCAATCAACGTACTGTGTGTGCGATAACGAGTCGTCCACAAACTTCATTAGGTCATAATATTTGAATGACGGTTTTTTCGAAGTGCCAGCTGCAGATACGCTGGGTGTATATGTCTGCTTCTCTTTTTCTGTTACGTAACAATCTTGTAAATATTGCCATCTTTTTCTCGCGTCTTCCGGGGTTATACCTGTAACATACGACGGAGTCTGTCATTATTGACTACTCGAAGACAGTCAACTAACAAGCCTAACGTAACCAATTTCGATCATCGGAATATTACTATTCGCACTAACCTCCTAAAGTGTTGCTGATTTCCAACCACAAAGAGTCGATGTTTAATTTTGTCCTGTGTTTTACAGGTACTTGCACATTGTACAGGGCTGGTCTTTTGGAAACAGCTTCAATGAGGACCTCGTCGGATAGTACATTCCCATTATCGATCTCTTCTGTACGTGGACATTGTGTTGCACCTGGTCTTGGTACTATAAAAAACGCGTGATGTGATTAGAAGAAAAGAATATTATTGAATCTTTATCGTTCAAGGATTTTTTCTCTAGATCAATGATATACGAATACTTGATTCGATAAATGATAAAACAATCCGTATGTTGCCTTAAACTATAGCTTTAAAAGTTGAGTAAAATCGGAAATTCATTGTGACATGATTGAAACAAAAGTTTTTTGCTGGAGAAGACTTGCAGTTAAACTTACTCCAGGTAGCAACGAAATTTTCATCAACTCTCAGGCGGTGTATGTGCTCGTCGTAATGCTTCAAACACTTGTGTTGTAGGAAATCTCGACGACCTTGTATTAACCAGCCGCAGTACCCACATTTCACTGGCTATAAAAAGAGGTGATATAAATATTCTCAAATTACAGGTGATAAATTAAGTGACATTAGGTCAAACGTACAGCAAGCAGCAACAGCAAGGTTGTAAACCAATCAGACCAGACTCAAATTTGCGCAACCAAAACTTCCGTTTCCGTTGAGTGCATAAAGCAATATCAATTTCGCAAAATGGCTGGGTCAGAAAAGAAAAGGGAAGGGGCTACTCACATGGAGTTTCAAATTCTGCAGATCTAAATATTCAGGATCGATTTGTTGCTTTTCAGCCAGTTGCTCCACCTGTTCAGGCAGAGGAGACTTAGGTCGATCCTCTATTCTACTTTGATCTTGATTTTGAACACCTGTTCTCTGGGCTTGCGTTTGTCTCTTTGTATGGGTGCGCCTGCAATACAGAAAATTCCACAGAATTGTGTTTGTTCATTGAAAATTTAAATAAGTTTGAAGGCAGCTTGTGTTATTTTACACAACTTTGTGTAGAATAACATGGAGTTGTATAAAATGATAGAACTTTGTGTAAAATTTCCTGGTCAAAAATTTACCGTGTACCAGCATTCACATCTACTTAAATAATGTTCCACTTACTTGTGTGCTTGCAACCCAGAAGCACTGTGTTTGACTAGATTTTGGCCACACTGCAGACACTCAGCCCCTATGATTACATTAGTTTCCTTATCTCTTAATTTCTTGAACCCTTCCCAGTGTCCGTGATTCTGGTTGACCATATTGTTCTGAAATATACAAAAAAACTTCATATAAAATTGGATGCTCCAGCTTTTGATTTTATATTTGTACGGACCAGTAAGGAATAGAAAGTGCTGTACAGTCCAAGACAGCTCACGTATTTCTAACTTCATTGTTACTCTAATATTTGCGGAGAAGTAATGTATCAATATTTTAGACCGGTTTAAAGGATCAACCATGTCCCTCATAATAAGAATACAGAAATAGAGTTAGTCAAAGACTTCTAAAACAAAATATTTTTCATAAGTCTGCAGTTGACCAGATTAGAGTAGACTAAATTCGGTTTCCCACTTAGATTAATGCCTTGAGTCTGTTAAATAATAAAATCTTTCATACTTAATCAAACTTATTAGTAAAAATGACTCCAAGTCACTAATACACCGGTGGAATCATTAACCGACCAAGCATAAAAACACTTGTTACTTTGATGAATGTCATTCTGATGAATATGATAAAATTTGTTCGAAAAAAACACTCTAAGTCACAACACATCAGCAGAATTCTTAACCGAACAAGCGTAAACACTTGGTGAGCGCCCAGAAAATGCCAAACACGCCGTGCGCGCAAACAAACCTCGAAACAGACTCCCGAAATGCCCGAAATACAGGTCTTGCACGACAGGTCATGGGGGACGGCGCTTCAAGCACGGTTTGCACAGGTAGCATTAATGCACGGACCTGTTGTTAAGTTGGCTGCGCTGCATTCAGATGCTATGGTGCTATTGGGATTTAACAAAATTCGTGAGACATCTGATGTTAAATTTAGAACTAAAACCGGGGAAAATTTATAGGGAGAAGAAGAACCCTGAGCAGCAGCAGTTTAGTAATTTAATAGATATTACTAACATCAATTTAGTGATCTGACGCAACAGCAGCGCAGCTCATGTTATGAGTGTTATAAATTAGGTTGTTTAAAGTTTCACAATCGGCATATTGCAGTGTTATAGTGCAGAGTATAGTAGAGCTTAGTGCAGTGTAGAAGATCGAAACGTTGGTTTGGATTGGTTTGGATTGTATGGTTCACAGTAAATTAGTTTAGGTGGTATGGGGCAGAAGTCTACAATCTCCAAACTTCTGTAGCGCTATCTACTCTCTGGGGAATAGTACTATTTTTCGATATTCCCTAGCGGTCGTTTAAGTAGTGTAACCGTCTATCAGAGTGCGTCTAGACGCACTCTGCCGTCTATATTCGTTGCTTCTGCACTACCTGGCACGCCAAGCGATTGTAAGGGCCAATCCACAATCAGAGTTTAAAAAGTTTGCGGGGTTCACGGTAAACATCAGTTTGATCAACACTAAATTAACGGGATTATCATGAAATTATCCGGCGATATGGGATCGTACATCACCATCATTCAAGAATACGTGTAACAAGAAGAATTCTTACGAGCAATTGGCAACAAAGTTTCACGTATTGTGCAACCAATATACTTAATGTATTTTCAATGCAGCGGCTTGCTCCGCTCAACCGATAGTTGAATATTCTTTCATCGACTTCCTTGCATGGAGAATACGTATCGCGACGGTAGTATTAATAATTATTATTAGTGATATTTAGCGACTACAGTAAATTTTGGAAATATGATTTATTTTTAACGCGACTAGGTATAACAAAATTATTTGGCATTGGTATAGATATTTTTAAAGATATAGATCACATTCACGATACGATCCTACGTAACGATGTCAAAAGGAATGACTTGAGTGGTTGCTCGTATGTAATATATATCATACTATAAATTGCAACCACCCAGTTGCTATTCTAAGTCTCTTATTCTATAATTAATGAATGGATGAACGGCTCTTACTTAGACTGCCATTTTTGATGCAGTTAGTTTCTAGAGCATAGTTTTAAAATAAAAAAAGAATGTTGATATCCTTTAAATTAATCTTAGATTTATGGGATCCATTCAACGTCGTTGGTTTCATAGTTGGATCCTGTGTCCCATCTTGTACCAGTATTTCCAGGGGCAGCGGTCGTACTCTTCGAAGGCTTATCGCTGTCACTACCGGTCAACTTGTGATATACTTTTCCCCCAGTTTTAGCTACCCATTCCACGCCATCGCCGATCTTCTCCCCAGCTTTTCTCACAATATTACCAAAATTTTCTGCAGTCAGCGTGTTCGGGTCAATGCTAATGTCGATGGTATTATTTCCAGTCGGACATCCAGTTTGCGTTATGATACTTAGATCGTAAGGATCAACACCAAAGCTACTGAGGCGTTGACGAATTCCATCAAGATGAGCTTGGTCCAAGTCCCGGCGTCGCGAAAGGATCGTAGCACTTTGACGATTGGCAAAACCAATTTTCTGGCATGAAAATACTCCAGCGTAGTTCGAATAGTCGGTGGCGAATACAACGTGAGATGCACTACCGGCTACACCTGTAATGACAAATAACGATTCAATTAATTGGTCATCATCCAAAGAATGATGATACGTCTCTAATCGCATGCGTGTACGATAATCATAGGCAATGAAAATGTACTTTGCCATTGTAGCTGTCACTGCGAACAAAGTTCATGTCAACAAAGCTAAGATCATTGGATCTGTACGTCATTTCCACTAATTGATGGATTAATCATCCGTCTGGTCGAGTTGTGGTATGATTGTTTTAAACTAGCGCCCGTGAAGCCACCTTGATTGATTCAATTAATTCTTGCCATGATTTCGATGGGACAGATCGACTGAACTAACTAACAATTGTAATGATAGGATCGCGTGCTGCATCACTACACCATGATATATCATCCTTGTAATAATATGTATAAATAAGTACGTTAAACTTACTCAACGGGAATCGGACTTGCATGCGAGCAGGCGTGCTCGGTTCCGGTACAGTTATTTCCCCGGTGTAATGGTACTCGTGTTTTATCGGCGTCAGTCCTATACATATTAAAGACAAATAAGTTATCCGTTCTATCCACTTAACGAGCGTTTATTCTATTGAGCAGCCGTTATGAAGCTTGATAGATCATCTGCAAGGGTTTTGTGTCGCGTCACGGGCACTCTATGCAGAATTGTGTCGTTGATACAATTTATTATTTTCGTATTACGCTATTGTTGTACTCGTAGATTTGCAGATTGTAAATAATTTACCTAAGATCGGATGATCAGAATCTTGCGTGATTATGTATTCACCGGGCTCGTCTCCCCGGGTGTAATTGTAAGTGATGCATTTGCTTGCCGTCGACGTCTTCTGGATCACGTACCATATGCCTAAGAACTAACATCAAACGTGATACATCTTTTCTCTCGATCTGACGTGTATCGCTGCGGCGAAAACGTAAGCAATCACGACTAATACACGTGCGGAATGTTAATTCGGAGTGAAAATGGATACGCGAGAATGTTCTATATCTCGTTAACGATTCGATAACAAAGAGACAATGCTCCGTGTTGCGTGGCGCACAGGTGAGTATTTTATGATACAATCATGATTCGTCGTACAGAATGCTACCGAGGTACTGCATTGTGCACATCGAAGGCACGTATCGAATCGTTCGTACTTTACATAACGTGACGTTGAACTTGAGCCTCGAAAGTCTGAAGTTACGAGATTGATAAGTTGCTAGTTTTAAAGACATTGCAAGTGCCAGTTTTCTCATCGTATAACGAATCAAAGAGTCAGCCTCATCATCGGATAATTATCGTCGATTAAAATCAACGACGCAAATTTCCTATTCGCTCAATTTTGAACAATTTGGTTGTGAAAGTCATCGAATTTGTTCAAACGTGTGAGAAAGAAAAAGTAACGCGTTTCGCGTGATGCTATCGGAGGAATGAACGGAATTCGATCGGGTAACGGGAATCGATGCGTCGACGTGTTTGCCAAATGATTGCGGAAAATGTTTCGTCAGCGTGTTAAATTCTATCGTATCTATAACTCCTTACTCGGCTCATTTCGAATCCTTGTACGGGTTCAACAACAGGGCATGCTCCCAGGTGATACGTGTGAGCCCTGCTCACGCCTAGCAGGGCTACGAGAAAAGCGCAAATTGCTACGAGCCTCATATCTGAAAACAAACACAAAGTTCAAGTGTTAACTTACAGCGCGAACTCCGTAATCAGTTCACTGTAAAACATAATATGATATTGGAATCTATACTAGCATACATATGCGTATAGATTCTACTCACGTCGTACTCGTATGATATTTCATCTGGGTTGAGAAAGATAGCATAGCATTTACATAATCTATGTCGCATCACGCAATTATCGGAATTTCGAACAGATGCGATGAATCATTCAAACTACCAAAATCAAATTGCCTACACAGTAAACAAATTGCGTCAAATCTGCGTGTGTCAACAAATTATTTGTACACAAAATTAGTGTTATTTCCACACACTTCGTGTGTAGTGATGAGGGAGCACAGCTCTGTGTGAAAAGTAACACGTAAAGCAATGTTAGAGTAACATTTAAAAAGTGTTACTTTGGTATCGAATAACATTTTCCTGCGAGGAAAAATGGACTGATCGAACAACACTAACGAGGGTGTTGAATCAACACACTAAAACGTTGAATTTTTTTTACCGCGTAGCGTATACCTGTGGAGAGATGCGATCCAAATAATTTTTCTGCAACTCGTATGAAGTCGCTGCATTTTGACAAGACGCAATAATAATGCGTTATGAAAATGACCGTCGTCTAATAACTATATCTTTGGCATATGCCAATCGCATAATTTTTGTTATTTGGGATTTCATAGATTTATCGTTATCAGTGTTTTCATTTTCTGGTGTATGCGAGTTCATGCTGAATAGATTAAACGGAATAAATGGAACAGAAGAATCTACTGCGTATACTCGTATCATGTGTATTCAGTGGTGTTTGTAAACATCATTATCGTCATGGTGAACAGTGATTGTACGATTCTGCTCAAATCCTCTGCTGATGCGAAATGTCGTTTGAAAGTGGAGTTTATTCGAAAGTGGCACTACTTTTGCATTATAATTGCGCGATATTAACAATATAATATTGTTACTCGAGATTCAATTTTAAAAAAAAGTCAGACGATGCGAGAGAACAGTCGCATTCGGCACGTAGATTTACCGAATCGATAGACTACTTGAATGGGATCTCTCTATTCATTTAGCACCTCCTGTGACATCGGTATGGATACAGGTCATTCGTTGTCTGTTTTGTGGCGAACATATTTGCCGTTACGCGTAGTAAAATAGTCATACGCATCGAGGTCAATCTGATCATTAATCTGCGTGATAGAACCGACTGGTGACATTGAGAGTAAAATATCAACGTACGCAAATTCATGGCTCATCTTATTTCTGATGATAAAAGATGTGAAAAATATAATGTGGGTACAATGTACTCACTTTACAAGCGTCCGCTGGTCCGTTCGGTCTGATGGTAAAATAAAGACTGTAAACACTGTACCAGAAGACTGTGGTTTAATATGTGATCGCCCCTCTCTTCCGGCGACGACTCTTGTGATCACGTGTACGTGGAAAGTATTTCGAGAGAACTCACGCATTCTACGAACCCGTCACGATTACGTCTGTGGGATAAGCGCATTCAACCTAAAAGATAATTGGTATGCACGGTAGGAATCGCTGTTATTTTTAATATTCGAACCGGCATTTAAAAATATACGTCTAGAAACTAGAGAATTATCGAAAACTTGGCCGTCAGACGTCGTAAATGTTTGCTCCACGTCGTTTCATATGCAATTCATCTAGTTAGATGAATGCATATAAACATTGATGATATCTAAGTCCCTTCGCATGATGACGCATCGGCGACATATCGTTTCTTGGAATCTCGTCGTCACGCTCTTCCGATTTCTACTGTGCGGACGAGTTGCGTGAATCCCTCTTTTGGCATTAATGAACCTGATAGTAAACGACAAGCATCGAATAGTCCATTGCGGTGGAAGTTATTCGATTAATGAGATCGTGTGAAGCAAAATTAGACAGTTATTTGAGAAAAATGACGTGTATTTTTGCGATATCGAAAAAGTACAAAAATATTCATATCTCGATGTATTTTGATCGTTATTTTGTGTCGCTTGAACGTATATACATATTCGCAGTATCAAGATTGTAATTTGTAATCATGCGAGTGTCATTCAATAAAACTATCTTACAATTATAAATATCAGAAAATCGAACTCGATAACCACGACACTACACAGCGTTGTTATTTTTTTAGTTTTATTTTCTCTCGATAGTAACAAAAATTTGTTCGAATGTAATACTCGCGTAATCGTCTAACGGCGATATTGGATTTCAGAGTTTTAGAATTATAAATCCTCAACGAGGTTGGAAATTGAGGTCTGTTAAAACGTTAAAATAGTTTTTGGCTGGTTTTCTTTTGCCGGACATGGTTTGTCTCTTGTTACGCAAAGACGATGGACAGTTTATGGAGGGTATGCAAAAATTGAGGGGAAGGTTCGTTTTCAGAACAGTTACCAGCACTGCATGCAGCGGAAGTATGAAATAAAATTATTCGTATTTTGAACATCTTAACAAACCCATGCGAAGGATATCAGGCAACTTGGAACCTTTAACTTAAAAAAGATAAAAAATCCTTCAAATCTATTTAGACAAACTCATTTGGCTGGTAACTTAGATTTATCAAGATCATCGAAGTAACTATGCCGCAAGGCAGCTCGGGCAGATATTCTATGAGCAGGATCGTACACTAACATGGCTTGCAGAAGATCGAGACCTTGCGCATCTATGGCCTTCACTTGAGATGCCAGATTGTTCGTTGTCCAATTTGGAAAAGTAGCTTTGTAGTCGGGGAGTTGGGTCACGCCATGCCATATTTCTTCGGTAGGGGTTTGTAATACGCTGAAAGAAGGAAGGAGTTATTACATTGCAAAGAGCATGTATAAAACTGCGCGATGATTACAATCGTTGATTCGAGTATCTCACCGAAAAATTCTGAAGAGCTGATCGATTTCGCTGTCACCTTGAAATAATGGCTTTTTCGTTGCCATCTCAGCAAATATGCATCCAAGACTCCAAACATCGATCGGGCAAGAATATCTCGTGGACCCTAGTAGAACTTCTGGTGCTCTATACCACAACGTTACTACTTCGTGAGTGTACACCCGTACAGGAATACCAAAGGCACGTCCTAAACCAAAATCTGCCACTTTGATGATTCCATTTTTATCGATCAATAAATTTTGAGGCTTCAGATCGCGATGTAATACTCGTCGTTGGTGACAGAAAAGGGTGGCTTGGGTTATCTAGAGCAAGAGGTTTAATCAGCATGTTTCTCTGCGCTATGTATAATTCCATGAAAGAAGAATAACAATCGAATTACGCATGATTTGTACCTGATACAGGTAGGACTTTACTTCTTCAGGATCCATTAATTTACCATTACCAATGGAATCCATATATTTCTTCAAATCCATTGATAAAAATTCAAAGATTAGGTAAAGTCGTGGTTCGTCCATCAATACATCTTGTAGCCGGACGATGTTGGGATGCTGCAATTCCTTCAATAACGAAGCTTCTCGAAGCGCAGTAGCTGGTATTCCTTCGTTATCATTTTCTATTCGGATCTTCTTCATTGCCACAATTTTTCCAGTTTTTTTGTTCTTACCTTTGTAGACGACCCCATACGTACCTCGTAATTCAAACAAATTTTATCATACAGCAATTATGGAACCAAACATCGAGCCTTATCGGTGGTTCGGTAATCGCATTACAAGTGAAAAACCAATTTCTTCAGTGTTGTACGACATTTTTTCCATTCTATTTTTTTATGCGGATAATTTTCTCGTGAAACGATTTCGAGTAAAGTCTAGTTGGAAAGTTGTTGGTACCGAACTACGTTGCAACGCTCATCTACGATCTCCAACAGAGATACGCGAGGTGCATTTGACGGGTAATCAAACATCAGAAATACAATTCAATAATATCTGAACTTCGAAACAGTATCTTTGTCAAAATCCAAACATTTCAATACGAAAGAACAATGGAAATTATCGAGCGTTCCCTTGGTAAATCAGAGAGAGGTACGTTTGAAAGTCGCACGAGAGGAAATATTTTCGTTGGCTACGTCAAGTATTGAGACAAATGTGAGGAAAACAAGTGAAAATCAGAGAAACCGACAAGCAGCATTTTTGGAAACATTGAAATAATCAGCAAATACTTCGCGTTACCTTCGCCAATTTTTTCAATTTTGACGAAATTATCCATATTTCAACTTTGGTGAACCGTTCACCCACTTCACAACACGTATCGGTCACTAATTATTGCTGTAGTAGCACCGTAATGCAACGGTTCCAACGTAAATTGCAGATTTTCACGCCCGTAAACAAAACGTAACGTCCGAATTCAAATGCGGTAACGGAATACACGCCATATTGGTAAACACGTGTAAACACTTGATGCTCGCCTGTGCAAGTTGCCCCGAGCCGAAGGGCATTGACCAATCACAGAGCGTATTCTACGTAGCAGCTGGTGTTTGCGCAGCCGCTGTCGCAAAGCGCGGGATGCGTTAGAAAAAAAGAAAGAAAAAGCAGTGCTTCCTATTACCACGGATTATAAGGATTATACTTCATGGTGAGCCATCTAGCGTCCAATGGAAATATCTATGGTATGTCGGGATTGCAGCGGGAAAGTTTAACACGGTTCGGGAGTCACGTTCTGCGTGGTAAACGTCACTCGTACAACAAGGTGCCGAATCCGAATTGGAGTAAGAAGCGTCAGATTAAAAGCCAACGTACGATTCATCAGTTGGTACGAAAAAGGGTACTGCTTTGTAGCTTTATTCTTTTTGGATTCTATCATATGTGAAATGCCAGATGAATTCATGTACACGTAGTAACTGAAGAGCATTTCTTGGCAGCAATAATAATTTAAATTGAGGCTACGTAACGCTGGGGAGACAAACTAATCTATGCGACAAATAGAAAATTCTTACTATGGTTTGATGGTAATTTGTTAAATTTGATCCTAAAAATATATTCCCGAGCTTCATTTTATCCAACGAGAAATCAATTTGGAGGTTCGATGTATAATTTATAAACTGAGATGCTAGCACACCGATCAGATTCTATAATAAATTGAATAGCAGGATTATAAAATTGGATGATAATGGCAGTGCGAAATTACTAACTGTCCAGACTCCAGCAACAAGTAATTAGGCAAAATATGCAACGATCGGTTCAGGAATAAGAAGTGTTAGATACAATTCCTCAGTGAATCTGTATTAAATTTATTTTCACAGTCGACGTACAATATAATTCAAACAATTTCTATCATATAATCTCTATTTGTTGTCCGATTTGTTTAAATTTCAATACTCGACGATTGCGTAGGACAAAATTCTAAATTTTGGTTTCAGAATGCATTATATGCAACAGAATCGTAAGATTTATTAGATGCAACGATAACGGAAATGATACAGTAAGGGCTATATATTCTTTGTGTTGATTAGATACATGAATGGAACGCTTTATGGTATGAATGCAGTGCACATACTTCTATTCAAATTCTGCGATGCTCCAATTTACAGTGTCTACACGAACAAATTACCAGTATTGTATGAGTTACGCAAACGATATTTCAATAACAACATCAAATGATTCATGCAAGCTCCTCGCAGAAACAATGAATAATATTACAAGGTACTTGTAATAACGTGAACTTTGATGATAGTGATGGTACGTAGAAGCAATAGCTTTAATTACAGCGTTGCTCTATTTATTTATTCATTTTTATCGGGGAAATTGATATCCACCAGTAGCATAACCAAATCCTACCCCGCGCTGAGTATGCGTAGTTGCCCGTGCAACTTCGTATTGTTGTTCCATGTTGTTGAACATCTCTTCTTGTTTCTTCAGAATTTCTGGCTTAACACCGGGTGCTGGAGTGAGTGGCAAATCGCCTTTGATACCCATCAATCGTTTAAACTTTGCTGTCACTTTACCATCTTGGTCGTGCGTAAAAGTTGTACCAACCCATGTGCTAGCTGCACTAGCCGCCGAATTGGTGGGTTTAGTCTCATCTGGTTTCGACTATCGATTAAAACAGGTTTTTGCAATGAACACGTGTTAGATTAATTAATCATGTTAGCTAGATATACAAATTAAATTATTTCGATATTTTTCCTCGAGACTAATATCATAGGTCTGATCTATTTAACTCCCGTCTTTTGTATTATACCGATGAAAGTGAAAGAAAACTGTTTGCTGGTCGAGGATTGAGATATTCATTGTCCATGACACAAAATCATGGCAACACTAATAATGAAAAATCTATTAAAACGCCAAATATTTGGAAAATTGTATTACCTTGTTAGCCCATAAAAGCTTGCGTTTCTGTATTTGCTGTGCATATTTTCCTTGCGTAGCTGTAGCCAAAGGATTGTAGAAGTGTGGTTCGTTGGGAAAATGAGCTGCACAGTTGTTGTCGTTCTCAGGGGGCTTCAATTCAATTCCTAACTTTTCAAGCTGCGCCAATTTGTTCCTGCTTTTTTCTTCACGATAGCTCATAATTCTAGGTGGCGGTGCTGCATGATCTCTAGATCTAGATCGGGATCGAGATTTTGTTCGTTCCTTGTCTTTATTGTAAGATGAACGTTCTTCTCTATGTCGGTCTTTTAGTCTGTCATCTCTAGAATGACGACGATCCCTGTCTCTATCTCTGCGCCTGTCTCGGTCTCTGTCTCTTCTATCATCTCGATGATGATAATCTCTATCATTTTTATCCCGGTCATCAGTTTTATCGTCTTTGGATGAACTTAGCGCAGGTTTATCTCGTCGTTTTGGATCTTCGTCCTTGGATCTTTTTTCGTCATCCTTAGATCGTCTACTGTCCCTATAGTCACTTTCTTTCCTTCGTTCATCGTGGGCAGATCTTTTATTTCTGTTAACTGATCGATATTTATCATCAGAATATCTTGATCGATCCGCTTTGTCACGCCTGTTGTCCTCCCGTTGATTGGATGGATGCCCCTCATTGATTGATCGCCTGTAAAACCATTACGTTCTGCAGGGATACACCACACAGATTCGTATTATTAAATTGGTCGGTCAAAGATATGATTTGTATGAATTTTCGATTTATGAAAATTGTAAATATGCAAGTTACTTTTTTCCATTGACTCTGGTATGAGATTATGAATAAAAGTCGAGCTGATACCATGCGATGTGAATTGTTGATCGAGTGATTCTAGTAGCAATACGTAAAAAGAATTCATGACTGTTAGTATGATGGAAGGCATAATACATACAACGAGATAGGGGACAATGCTTGATAATACGACCTGTGAATTGGCACGTATATCAAATAGGTAACAAACCAGCCTACCTCTGGTCTGATGATGGTGAATGTGATCTTCCCGCATCTGTTCGAGATCTCCGTTGTATATGTTCGACCACAGGGCTGTTGGTCCGTTCGCTGCCTGATTCAGCCGAAGAGTTGTTGTTGTTGCTCTCCTAGAGAAATAAAATGATCACATTCTAACAAATTTCTTGGACAGGATTTAAATTGTCTATTTCAATTGAATTCCCATAACCAATTGAGCAATCGTATGGTAGATTATTAGTGAAGGTTGTTCGCTATTGCGATTGAATTTGTACCTCAAAAGTATCGTGTAACTACTTTATCTTATATAAATAGTGAATCGTTATTCTTATCACCCTTAAACATACCAATTACCTTTGCACTAATCAAAGTGAAAAGTAATAAACTGACATGGTCCCAAGTACATTTGTGACGTCTAACGTAATGAACAGGAATGCCGATTCGCCAATTTAATTTATACCGAATGAAATATATAACGATACTACTGAGAAAGTCAATCAATTAAATCGCGTAATTTATTGTATTGTATACTACTGTTTTATAAATAAAAAAAAATCGCGCAAAGTTGTCGTCTCAATGTCATCTGCTTCAGCGTTAGTAGTGGTCTGTATGTCTTAATTTTTTTTCTTTCGTATGGTTGTTACCTTCTGTTGGCTTCTTCAACTCACCTTGGTCTTCGGATAAGGACTTGGGGGTAATCTTGAAAGACCCTCACACAGCATAGACCTTGCCGAGGTGCGTAGATATTGTATCATGTGTTACCAACAGAGCTACGTGTTAATATTTTCTCACGAAATGGTACCATCCCATTTACTTATCGTATAAATTGAAACATAACTATCCTAATGATCAAACGCTGGTTGAAAAGTTTCATACAATAATACAACAACGTTCGACCTAACACATACAATTATGTCTCGAACGAAAATAATAACCTAATACAACCCTGAATTTCATCTTTCGCTACATACCCAAGCTTATACAGATATAATATCTTTGAATCATTTCATGGTATTGTATTCTTGTACGGAACAAATATTTCGTGAACAAGAATACAAATTCAAGCATTGGACGGTGAATTTTGATTGAGTCACATAGAATTACATATTCTTGTTCACTGATGCCTTACAGGTTTGTTATATAAAACTTTTAATACCAGCATAATATTCCTGTCTATGCTCAGTGTCAGAGACATCCATGAATGATGATTCAACTGTCTAAAAATATAATTTCCTAACTGTACTTCGGTAGATGTATCATACCTCACTCATGTCCATTTGAACCGGATCATAATTTGCATCGCTGGCTCGTCTACTGGAACCATATCGCTCGGCATACGGCATCTGAAAATTAATAAAATTTAGTACACTTGGATGAGATAAGCAAGACGAAGTAAACATTTTGGGTTCAATTCAGTAAATCCTACGATATACATAACAAATATCGTTAACAAATTTAACAATCCTGAAGTTACGTGTTCCGAATCAAAATGAATGTATCGAATGGCATGATAAAAAGTGTTCAATATGTTACTGCAAACGGAAGACACGGAGTTACAAAATATACATCAATGTACGAAACAGGATTAAATATCTTGATCATAATAGACCGCGCATTTCGTAGGATTTTTCACATAGGTAACGTTTCTTGGCAAAAAAAATATGATTTTTCACGAAATTATGAATAAAATGTTTCAGTGTAAGTAGAAGGTGCTTGTTTTGACAAGATCGCAACGCGATTTTGGTACAAGCTAGCCTAGAAGCCATTTCTGTAACGATGCCTCGCAAACATCGTCCATGCCAATGGTGGAAATTGATGGAATGATTCGTTGAAGGCTTGCGCGATACATGCCAGAAAAATTTCCGTTCGTGTAATCGAAATTTGCACGATACTCACTGTGCAATCTTCGGAAACGTTGCTATTTTCACCGTCACTCGTGTAATCCGCTAGAGAGTCCATAATGGCGTAGCCTTCGTAGCATATAACAAAACGTATGAAACAGTATACAGTATGAAGTAGTATGGCGTTCTCTACACCACGGTCACGAATCGCACGCGCTGCAGTCACAGACAAGCGTCGTGCGCATGCGCCACAATGCGATGCTTAGCAACGCGGAAATGCAGGCCGAACGAGTCCCTAGTTTCTAGGGTTCTCTAGAGACACATTTGTTATTGCAAAGCGTATTTATATCACGTAGCAATATGCATTATGAAAAGATACAAATTTTTCCATACCTCGTGCCGCTCGCGAAACTAATCCCAATTCCAAACTGAATACTCGCAACTGTTCCATTGAATACGGACAAAATTCTTACATATACGCCCCACGTATTCACATTCGAGGCGATGGAATTTTCAAATGTTTCGTCTATTGAAAATGCGTAATCAAGTCTGCCGCGTTTATGAAGGTAGAGGTACACCAATTATTTGGATTCATTTACACGGCCATATTTCGATGAGACATTTCGAGTTGAAATCGTGTTAGAAGATCACTCGTATTCGCAATGCCGTTGCATCGATCGTGTAAAGCTGCGTTGTCGGAACGTTTTCCATAGCCTCGGTGTTCGAAAACAATTTATGGAAATTAGATTTTTTCATCGTCGTAAGTTTCGTTTCATCTAGGTTTACCTAAGGTATACCTATGTACACCAATCTGCGTACACGATAAAACAAATTCCGTCATTGTATAAAATGTAAAAAAATTGTGTAGACTATTTAACATTTTAGTGTATTGATTCAGCACAATCGTAAGTGTTGTTCCAACAGTTCATTTTTGGACATACAACAATGTTGTTCGATACTAAAGTAACACGTTTTAAATATAGAGCTTACTTTCAATATAGAGTTGTGCTACTTTATCACTACACACGGAGTGTGTCGAAATACCGCTAATTTTGTGTAATCAAAAATCGTCAACACACATGTTGGTGTTTGACGGAAGTTTTTGTACTGTGTAGGTGAGAATAATGTCAAACGGACGAAGCAACGTTGAATTCACCATCCCGTAGAGTGCCAATGATAGTAGGATCACGATCAAAAACGATCAGTACAAGAACGGGGAAACATGTACATACAGGTTTCACGTTTTGAAATGTTGATAATAATCTGATTATTATTATTATTATAATTATTATTCAGTGAAGAACTTGATACACTTATGGAAAAAATGACATACAGGTAAAGAACGAATTAGAAACTCATGTGTTTAGCTATAATCAGCAATGGTTTGATTGTCATGGTACAAGAACGTGCCATTGCCTTTGCATCTGAAGTTCAGGCATATAGAACCAGAAATCAGTAAACGCGGTTTACAGCACCCTGATAATAATGCAACATTATGGTAACTTTTCCATCCGGGCTGGTCGAGGTTTACATGAAAATTTCCGGAAAACACGTAAATGTGAACCGTTCAACTGACAATAAGATGCGATCGTCTGAATGAAAATAGATATGAATATTTACATACGATTATTTTTTATCAAAATGTACCTACGTACATACGCGCTATGTACGAATGAATAAATACATACACATAATACAATGTGGTCATGTATATATCATGTATATTCAATTTCCTTCCTTATAGCTGGCGGTTGAATAATAGAAATTCATCATGTGCATTAAATACGAGGTATAAAATATTGTTGTGCTGTGCATTTAACAAGAATATCTTAGGTCGTACGACGAACATTCACATTGGCAACAGACTACATATTCGTTACACTTGTGGTAGTATATAATATATGTTATTCGCGTAGTAATATCATAACGATTATTATACCCGTAGCATTTGATAGCATCTGAAAGGGCTGTTTCTCGTATATTTGGAAAATCTTATGAAAAAAGCTACGAATTTCGTAACCCTATTCATTTCTCTATCGAGATTACAGTATTTGTCCATCCACCGAACGTTGATTGGCGAAACAAACATCACGTTCGTTTTTTTTTATTTCGATGGTGAATTGTGTACAATATCTGCTTTGTGCTAACGATTACCACGTATCAACAATGGGCAGCCCACTCAGATGTAACTATTCGATTTAAAAATTATCAGTGTAATAGTATTCTTTTACTTATTAAGTCAAACTCCGATATGACTTGCAACTTCACACGAATCGTATCTAAGGCCTAAGGACTATATTTTCTAAGGCCGTGCGATTCTGGTCCCCCAGTTTGGATAAATTTTGAACATTTTGAGAAAAAAGTATCAATGTTTCAGCAATCTTATTGTTTTTCGTCGACTTATCGTGAATTTTGACATCGATTCCGTACCGGCTCACTATTTGTCTGGTTGTCGATGTACACGATCGAATTGAATGCGCTTAATGTTTATTTTACGAACACACGTAAAGCGACTGATTATAATATTAGGAATAGAGAGTAAAACACGTGAAATAATTTCAGACAAATTTATCAGTATAATACGAACGAATATCTTATATTAACCAGTAACCCTAGTCAAAGATGTGAGCTTTGATCGGTACGAACATGTAGAATGATCAATAACCATGGTAAATTCAAAATAGGTACCAAGCTCAATCGCCGTACAGATCTCGTATTGTCAGTTTCAATCCGACAAGTTAATCAATATTATTTCGAAATTTTACATTTTCATCGTTCAATTAAAAAATATTCATTTTCTCAATTTATAACGCGTATATACATATCAACCGTGTTACCAATACGTATGCAAACCTACTATCATATATAACAATGCTATAGATTCGTATTCCTCCAATAAGAAATTCGCATCTTACCGAACAATTAAATATCACAATTCAAATGCAAAATTCATTTTCCTCTAATGTAAACGTATATCCTTCGTCTAGTGTCTGTCCAAAAGCAATTGCTACTTCGAGTGTTCTTCGAGTATATCTTTCATCTTTCGTGCGTGGTTTCTGCCTATTTTTTTATTTTTATAACAATGATTCACATTTGGATTCCTTTCAAATCAACAATCGTCAGAAAACTCGCGGTTTTATGTCGACATATCCCGTCGATTATGTAACGCGACGGGACTACTATCTTAATTTTCTATAAATATAAATTTTATTGCACAGCAAGTCGAGAAAGTGAACGTGTACGGAACAATGCGGCAAAATAACAGCGAATGAATATATTGGCAGTCGATAGTTTTTTACCCGCGCCCAGTAGACGTTCTACCTCGATGAGACAAAAGGAGAAAATGTTGCGGTTCACAAAGCGGATATTAAATAGATTCGTCGCGTTCGACGAACTGTGCAGCATTGAGTGGGAAACATGGATAACGAGTCGACGCAAAGGATTCTAAGCCAACATAAATCTTAACAGTCGAATATTTTCCTTATTCGAGAATCCGTTGTAAAATATGATAACTCGGCGCGACGAACGATCATGTCTCGTCGCGTTCAAATAAAACCTAATATATTTTACTCGACCTTACATTATTGTACAATTTTATTTAATTCAATGACATTTCTCAATGTGTAAAGCTAGTAATGAGCTCGAAGACGAAGCCTCGTTGACAAATCGCGAAGCTCATCGACGCGTCGCGTGTTCGATAATTATAATTATTTGAAAGATCACCGTTGATCGGTGACGGGATAAATGTCTCTTGGAACGGCCATCCGGATTTCCTGTACGAGGTCCCGAACATTGACCACGCTCCCTGAATTCCTCTCGGATTATTTTGAAAGGGCATTTGAGCGTGATGCGATTGTTCTCGCTTCGTTAGCTTCTGTTCGCGCGACAGTGCTCCGATCAGCAGTAGCAACACTCCGTCCATGCCAGACACCGGCCCCATGGGAGTCTTCGTCATCGTCATCCCGTGACGTCGGCAACGGAAATTTATCCATACTTGCGACGACGATGTTTTCAAAAACGTGAGAAACTCTCGATCATACGGATCTTCGTGACTTTCGCATCATATCGAACCCATGGTCACAAGATCTCCAGGCACGACGTATTCAGAAATAAAAAATTCTATCGAAAATTCATCTTCTCGACCACCCTAACGAATAATAGTACCTATTTTACGACTATATGCGAACAAAAGCAGTAGACCAAAAATACCACGAACATTAGCACAATAAAAGAAAATGCCAAGAATAAAAAAACACCATACACATTTTTATTGATGAACAACTTTTACGTTCAAAGGTTAAGTATGCGAAGTAAAAAATTATTGTGCTGAATACTAATTAATATATTAGTCAATATGTTATTTTTCAACAAAAAAAAACTCACTCACATTACGTGATTGTAAGTATTAGTAACGATATATTTCAATACAAAAATATGTTTGTGAGATGCAATACTTCAAACTGAATCAATACTACAAAACTGAATATAACGTTTCTTGGTGTTAGTATTCGTGATAGAATTGAGTTTGGTGTTTTTATTCGAGGAAAAAATGTTTCGTTGCTTTATTCGTGAATAGCTCCTCTTCGGTAATACTTTTCGTGCCGAGTTTTTTTGGTACTATTACTCATTAGGGCCGTCAAAAATTGGTCGCGATGAAAAATAAAGGAAGATGCTGTTGCCCGGTATGCCTGAAGGATAAGCCGATTTTCAGACTGTTTCTAAAATTCGGATTTGAACTAAAATCCTCGTTAGAAATTTCCAAATACAACACTCGACAACGGCAGCGCGCGTCACGTGATTTACGGAAGATCACGCTGTGAGATTCATCGCAAGCTGCTTGACGGAAGAATGTTTATTTTAACAATTTGCTTTATTGCCATGCAAATCGGATGTAGATTCTAAGACTTCAGACTGGTAATTTTGGTCGAACATTTTGCCACTTCTCGACGCGTGTTCGTCGAACCTTGTTACTTGCCATTGCTCAATATAATTCCGTTGCCGAGTCTCGCGATGCTAATGACGAAGGAGAAAATATTTGTGACCGGCAATGATCGATAAATGTTTTCGCGCTTCCAAAGTACGCGTTTTTCGATTCCGTTGAATATCTCCTATCTTCGATTGTACGTTCCCTTTCGTAAATGCCGTTCACGGATCGGTATTCACTTTCCAATGTGCGCTACGTTTCATCGAGATCACCGATGATGGAGTCAGTCGACTATCATCGTTCGGAGGAATCGATTTCTTGAGCCAGTGCTTCCGTTACTGACGGCAACGGACTTTCGACAGACACTTGCCTGAAAACAAAATTTCCATTAAAAAATTACACATTTTTATCAGACACGAGTTAAATATATTCCAAGTTGCCAATTTTCCATTCCACAATTCTATTTTTCTAGTACGACGCAAATTTGTCAAGTATTTCGCATGCAAAAAATGTGTTCTACGACAGCCGCGATGAAGGATCCAATAGACCGATTACAGGAATGCCTAATCTCCATATCGATCATAATTTCTATTTGCGAAAATATATAATTCTACTTTGCGAAAAAACTGTTTTCATCAGTGTTTTCATTTCTCGCGATAAGAATAACTATTAATGCCAAAGTATATAGTAGTTTGCCCGGTTCCTGGAATACTTGGAAAGCTTACTGATTTTCGGTATGACTTCGCTGTTTCGCCTATCTTACCGGTCGTTATAGTTGCAATCGTAAGTATCAGGCGCCGAATTGCTTCTACCAGCTTCGTGGAATTTCTCAGCCCGCCCTTTCGACCTTTCAGACGCTGCAGATTCGTTGGTACTCGTTGACAACGACTCGCTCGGTGGAGTATCTCCTAAAACGGACTTGGCGCTTCGTTTCGGCAAAAATGGGTTCTAAACAAACGAGATTTGACAATTTAGAAGCAAGTAAGCTCCTCCATCGTCGACGCTCGTTCGCGCGGCCTGTAGAGATCCGAGTACCTTGTCTCGCGGAAAACCGAATGGAAATTATAGAAGCGAAACTGGAAACGAGAATAAAATTGTAGAAGGTTCAGCATGTACAAATCTTCGCCTCAATCGCTATTGGACTTACGTTTATCGTTACCACGAACGAAACGTATTTAATAGCTGTACGTCTCGCTCGGACAACCCTGAACATTTCTCTCGAGGTACGAGCGCCCGTGAAAACCCTCGGGCATCCGTTGCATAAATAAGAAGAACATCGAACGAGACTGACAAATATTTCTGAGAATCCATTACAAGTAACGGCCTACAAGGTCTCCGTGTTTCGTAAAGCTGTCGTCTTTGGCCACACCTCGTAATTCTGCTCTCACGAATGGGATGATAATGAGAAGAAGCGACGGGTTATATCCCTAAAAAGTTTCCCTCCGTTCGCGAAGGCGGAAGGTCGACAATGACTTTCATTACAAAAGAGAAGCTCGCCTTGAATCGGTTATTATTTCTATTTATGCACGATACTTTTGCCGCCAGGAAATCAAATGTATAAAAAGCACATCGTTCAGCCGAGTGATTTTACATCCGCTCGTGTGACTCGCGGTTCTTCGACGCGACCACCATTTCCCTTAGGTTTCGCGATAGTCGGTCTCGGCTTTGTTTCAGCTTAACATTCTGCCTCTAGCCGGGAGGCCAGAGATCCAAGGAAGCATTCGGCGACTTGATAAGAAATAAAAACGACGTAGCGCAACGTTTCAGTAGTAGAGGTAAGGTGAAGTCGAAACAAGAGATGAGGGATGAGCTGACAAGAGAAAACGTATTCTCTGCGACGCGAATAACGCCGCGACGAAGCTCGGCATATGAATCCTTGAGCTTTGCGTGGGTCAAGAGTCAAACATACGAAGGAAGCCGTTCGTGACCTCAGCTGTAAACACGGAAAATCCGATTAGAACGATTACGCGGAGTGGCAACACACACCGGTAACCAATATTTCCTCGCGCTTTTGGCAGAAAGTAAATCACTGTGCGTAATAATTCGATAATATCGGTAACTCGTGGACTTTCTTAACCATCGCGTGAGCTGAAAATAATTATAATACAACGTCGAACCGTATAATACAGGGTTAAACGAGATACGAATCGACGTTCGTTACCCATTTCGTGATTTTTTTCCCCGCTTAACAATACATTTCTACGTCGCGAAAGAACTTCATAACTCGGACGTCCACTTGATAACGATGAAGGAAAAATGGAGCGAAAAAATGAAACACGCTCGCCAGTAGCAGATAGATCATTCGGATAGATTCGAACGAAACGCGAAAAAATACGCGTCGTTGGCCATCGAGTTCATCGGCATCTTTAATAACCAATTAGTTTGTCTATGATAGGCGATTCGCCGTATCGAGCTTCACCTGCACTGGATCGGAAAATCGGTATCCGTGAACTTCTCGAAAAAGTCTAATTATCTCGACAACTCGTGTTCGCTACTGCAAAGTCTTCTGGAAGAATATAAAAAAGTTCCTCGTCGATCGCGAACGTATACAACAGATGGCAGTTGCTGTTTTCCTCGATTCAAGGCTGATTGCTGGTTGTCAGCCGACAGATTTTTCATATTGCTAATGATGATTGAGTAAAACGACGCGGAAAACAAAGTCACGACGTTAGAGACACGCGACGATTGGTAATTTTCATCCGAACGGATTCGTTAGTCGTAGATCTGCAAGTTGACGCATTGATTCATACATACCTTTTTCCCTTATTATTCCCGTACAAGAATTTCGGTTAAATACAGTCGACTGATCACGCATCGATGTTTTTTTGTTGTTGTTTTTTTACTCACCTGGAAACTGTGCTGCTTCAGCATGGTTTTGATTAGGATCAGAGTGTCGAGCTTCGGCACGCGAGTCACGACTCTCGCTACCTCTTCGTCCGTAACGGTGACCGGAAGTCGACAGTTATCCGTCTCACTCGGAAGCATCTCTGTCCCGTCGTTCGTTACCCAAGGATGTGTTTTTATCTCGGTCAAGGATATCCTCGAATTCGGATCCTTTTCCAACATCCTTGTTATCAAGTCTCGAAGGAGTTCAGAGATTCTTGGCTTTTCCGGAAACTTCACCGGTTCGGAACGCACAGCCGCTTGTACGCCGATAATACTTCCGGCACCATCCCAAGGAACTCGTCCGGTCACGAAAGAATAAAGCGTCACCCCCATCGACCAAACGTCGCACAGCTGTAAATAACGCAAATGAGAATAGCAACGTCATACTCGAGAAATCCCATTGCATACTGACAATTAGCATACAAGAAAAAAAATGATCCTCGCGTTGTCAAATTACCAAGATGCTGACAAAAATAATAAGATAATGAGTTAATAATAAGAAACAGTCGATAATTCGGTGAAAAATTGTGCCAACGTTACGAATGCACCCACCGATAGTCAGGCATCGTCGTGGTTCGAAGGTAAGTCGTAGGTAGATAAGGAAAAAGATAAATAAATAAACACTCGTCGTCTACACTAGATAAAAATTATTCCTCGTCGAGGGAATATTAATAATTCAACGAGAATACGTGTAAGGAACGTATTAAACTATTCGCATATGCCGTGCGCTGTCGACGTTATTTTCCGCGCGACAGGGAAATATTCCTTCGTATTTTTCCAACGAAACTTCGTATACGAAGCGTACGTTATACGAGTATAACGTATTCGAAACTGTCGCCACGATTCGGAGCTACTGGTAATTGAATATACGATAAATTGAACACCAACAAATAAAATTGACGACTACGGTATCGATAATTAAAATCGATTACAGCGGATTCGTTTTAACCGTCGATCGTGCCGGCATCACCCGACCGGTGGTGGGCGATACGTAAAATAAGAAGAAACGTCGAGACATTTCCAAGGGTAATTATCTCCAAACGATAATTAATTCCGGATCTACAGGTTGCTGGTAGTATTTATGGTGAAAAAAGGGCTCGTCGTCGGTGGTGTAGCGTTGACGTTACGTTAGCCGCGTACACACCGTAACACAACATCACTATCGTTATTCGAGTCGCGGTTGTATGTTTTCTTTTTTCTTTCTTTCTCGATCGCGCGGTCGTTTCAATGGCGCGCGTTTTTTTCCTACCTTTTTCATCAATTTTCTATTACTTACAAATCAATTAGCTGACAACCAATTAACGATCGCTACCACGAACTTGTTTCGTCGCGGCGTATACAGGCGTCGACTCGCAGGTACCCTACCTGTTCCAGCCGGTCGAGAACTCGCAGCGCGAGCCACTTGAAAATTACCAATTCGAGCGATACGAAACTTTCGTACGTTCGGCCAGGGTCAATGCTCGGAGGCAAGTGACCGTGATTTATATTACTCGAGATTAAGTACACGCGATAAGATGAAACCGACAATGTGCCGGTGTTGGGCATTGTCGATGACCCCGATTACCGTCGTCAACCTGTATCTCTCCGCGAGTTTCACATACGCTTCCGAAGAGTTCCGTGCGGCTCAAGGTCAACGGAACGTCATTGAAGCCGCATAAAAAGAGTCATGAATTTTACACCTACCGTTCCAGAATACTGGGCCCCGGGAGTCGTTGTCTCTGGTGCGGCGAACGCCGGTGTACCGGCTGATCCGGAAAGCAGTTCCCCGGCAGCCCTTAATTCGGCGCTAACCCCCAAATCGGCTATCTTAACGCGACCTTCGCTGTCCACTAACAAATTGCTCGGTTTTATATCTCGATGTACGATGCGTTGATAATGTACTGTAAAAATAAATTCACAAAATGGGAAGGATTCCTCGTTATTTAGATTGTCGAAACTTGGAATCCACGAAAAATCGTTTGGAGCCGGATTCGACGAGATTTGGGTAAGAGTTTCGTCATTGGAGAACGGCGACGCGAGGCTTGGGAACGAGATATCATCTGCGTATGTACGCTACCCGCGTTGCCTCTATTTTGTCTTGTTATCGATCTTTTCCAACCGCGTTTCCGTCTTATGCGAACAATTCCAATTTCATTTCTCTCAACCCAGGGGAACGTTGTTCTGGGCTGAGAAAAATAAGGAAATTTTCCGAATCGTTTGAGACGCGGGATTGAACTTGGTAGACATTCGCGGCTAGACGGATCGACGTTCCTCGCATCTCTGCGCCGTTGCTTCGCGCTCTACGACGACCGAGCGTAATTTCTTATACCCCGAGCACACTAATACGAAGGTGATAGATTTTCCTCGCGGAGTAAATATATCTTCGGGAGTTTTATCTCTCTGCTTCCACGAGATCGTAAAAATAAGAGAAGACGAGGGGCGGAGAGGAAGGCAAAAGATGTCGTAAAATTTGACAATCGGACGGAGAAAAAGTTTCGGCGATCGGACGACCCGTTGATCGTCGGATCCCTCGATCGACTGGTAAACATGTCGGGTTTATGGAGGATCGTTGAGACGAAGCGACGTCAACGGTACTCACGATATTCGACGCCCAAAACGATGTCGCGAAAATGAATTCGTGCTACGTCTTCGTCGAGCGGTTGTTCGGCGGGTAGTTGTAAAACTTCTCCCTTTTGGACCAACTCGAAAACCAAGTAGAGATTGTCCTCGTCAGGATCGTCCAACACTTCGACGAGCTTCACGACGTTCGGGTGATCCAATTTCTTCAGCAGGGCAATCTCCCTGTAAACCTTCGCCAAAGGATTCGCGTTTCCTTTGCGTCCCGGCGCCATTCGCCCAAAAATCCCAGCTTTTTTCATCAGCTTCTTCTTACTCAGAATTTTCATCGCGTAATGCGTTTCGTCTTCCTCGTTGTAGGCAAGCTTCACGATCCCGTACGACCCCTTGAAACAAACCCCACGTCCGTAAATATCGTCCCAAGCATCCGATCGCCGGCACAAACGCGGCGGCTACGATGGATACAGGTAAAAATAAAACGATGGAATAATACAAAAATAAAACGTTATAACAAGCCTGCGTTGAAAAATTCCGCGATAACGTGCGAACCAAAATTGCCTCCCGTTTCTAGTTACCCTTCTTTCCTTCTGTTTTCGCTAGCCATTTTGCCGTTTCATTTTTCATTGCGGTTAAAGAGAGTCGATGTTGGCTTTCTCTATCCGATGCTGTTTGCGCGCACTCGAGGTATATATAATCTCGTGATACCGAGGATCGAGAGTAGCTCCTACTTTAATCCCTACACGCCGCCGCATAGTCCGGTCAAACCGCGGGAAATGGGATCGCTACTGACTCGAAACTTCTTACGGTCCGAAATTCATCACCTCGAGAGTACTCCGAATGATTATCCACAGAGATATCGACGCCGAATTTAACTGAACTCGACGATCCGCCAGATTCATTGCCGGCTTGTATATTTTTCTAGAACCTCTATAACATTTTTTCGCTGGCGTAGGCGAGCACGTGTCCGCAAACTCGTTACACAAATTCTCGATCGCTGTTCCATTTCGATGATCAGCCCGTAAATTCGATCCGTTTTGTCGCGGCAAATCCGATTGTTCGACCTTTATCTTTTTATTACCGATCAAAAAAGACGAGAATGGTTTTACGTTTTATCGCGTAATTTCCGAGCAGATCCAACTTATCTGAAATATTTCTGTCCAGCTTCGAGTTTTCACCCGAGATTATATACAGGGCGGTCCATTTTAATCGCCCCAGACAAATATCTCGAAGACTAAAAAAGTACAAGTAAAAATAAACAATATATAAAAAAGGGGAAAAAAATTACAAAAAAAAATGTTAAACAAATTTCAATATTTTTTGCTGTTCATCTTTGAATTAATCTAGCCATCAGATGCTCAAGGCCAAAACATTCGTTCCTCATCTAAAATCCGAACTTCCTAGCAAAATCTCGGAAACGGCGAAATCCGGAAGTCAACGCGCATCGTCATCATCTTTCCCCCTCGAAACCCTTCAAGTTTTGTATTCAACTTTTTCTTCTGTCTTTTTTAGTTTTCGAGATATTCATCTGGGTCGATTAGAATGGACCACCCTGTACATCGAGCATTATTGTCGTTCGCGTCTTCGTAGCGCCGAGTATTGCGATGATTGCAACGCGAGGAGGAAAAGACGTCTTTCACATCTACGCGAGGATCCCGAGGATCTGAAGCGTTGGCGAACAAACAAGCTATGCGCCATGTTTGGATTCCGTCAAAGTCTTCGATCTGAATTTGAAATGACGGTTAAGCCGATGCTGCGAGTCACATTCGAAGAAAACAGCTATTTGACTAGTCTCGCCGTGAGCGTTTATAACTCTTGCTTTTGACGGTTGATTCCATTTCGAAGGCTAAACATTCGTCCGACTTTTCGCGTTGCGTCAATGGCTTCGATAGTCGATTGCACTTCGATTGCGTCGCGGGATCGAAACGAAGCCGAGTATTTCCACCGACAACCCACGTCTTTTTCTTCCTCGCATTCACAGACACCAAAATACTGCGATGAAATTCGCTCCTCGCTTGGTTTAGAAAAAAAAACAAAAAAAAGAAAAAACCACTCGCGACGAGTTGATGCCGATTCGAGAAGTGGGCTCCGAGTTTATTTGTTCTCAGCACGCGAGTCGAAGGTCTAAAGGTTTTACTATTTTTCCACCATGCTGCATGCTACCGAGAGTATTGCTCTATTTACAGACCATCAACGAGTCGCCGGTGATTCGTGACATATTCCAAGGTCGTGAATCTCTTTGGATGTAGTTCGCGAAAAAAATAAAAAAATAAAATGAGATGAACGGAAAACAAATGGGAGGGAAGAGATTTGTTGTCAAACGCCGTTACTCACCTGTCCGATGTTGTCCAAAAGCTTGTACTGATTTAATTGCAAAGCGCCTTGCCTGTTGTCTATCGAAACACGACGACTTTCGCGTAGCGGACGCCGCCTGGTCCTCGGGGATCCTTGAGGGCTGCCGTACGGAGAATAAGGACAATAAGGATAGATGGGTCGTATCGAGATACCAGAATCAGCGAGGAGCCTCTGAGAAGATCCCATCTCGGCTGGTGTCGACAATTTTCGAACGGGAGTGCCAACGTTCACGGAGGGTGCGAGATGGCAGGACGCGGTGGTGGCTTCGGCTCCAGAGACGCTGAGGATCGGTACGGTTTCCGGTTGTTCGGAAGCGATTCGACTGTCTTCCGGTTCCGCCGCGTCGAGCGGAACTTGATCGTCCGATTGACGCGTTATTTGCAAGGATATCCTTCGATCTGCCAGATTGGGCACACCGTCACCGCGATCCTCCGACTGCGTTGAGAGCAGCTGATATACCTTAACAGATTTTGGCAACAGACTCTTTCGTGGCAATTCCAAATCTTCGGTGGACCGATTTGGAGTCAGCGTTACGGACGGAGTTGCTGCATGGCAAGTGTTCGGTGGTCCGGTCACGCGCGCACCCTCGTTCGTTCGTGAATCTTCAACTGATTCACCTCCCACCGACCCAATTTCGGAACGTGAAACTCTTTCGGAATGCACTTCGGTTTCCTCTTTGGCTGACGAAGTCTTTGGTAAGTGAACCGTTACCATCGTCCCTTTCGGCTGGTCCACCGATTTTTCAACAGGTTTTTCCAAAATGCTTTCCAGCTCGGTAGTCGAGAAGTTCGGCGTGCTGTACTGATGGACTATGCGTTTGCGATGGGCTCCTCTACCGGAGACTTGATCGAATCCCGACGGAACTCCGTGAACGACGGGAGGATCGGACCCCTCCGTTGTTTTATCACCGGACACCAGTTTCGATCTGCTGCTCGTCGTGCGATTCGCAGACTTGGCTAATACCTCGGCGTAAGACAAGTGCTCGCTCGGTGTTCTCACCAGACGTTTCCTCAGGAGCGCCGCGTTGCTCCCGACTTCCGGAGGCTTCAACTCGGCCAGAGGCTTCAGCTCTGATAATCTGGCGAGTTGTGGAATCGGAGCGATTTTGTTGTCGGAGGTCGTAGAAAATTTTGATGCCGGTAGCAGCGTCGTGTTCGGACACCTGTCCTTTGCCGAATCGGAAGAGTCGCGAATCGGCGAGATGGAAACGATTCGAACGGCGGATTCCAACCGTCCGATTTCCGAGAGCGGTGAAACTCGTCGCAAACTCGTTTCGTCCTCCGCGTATTCTGCATCTCTCATTTCCTGGATATCCGACATATCGAGACCGGAAACGGATGCTCGTGCCTGCGCTTCAACCGCAGTCGCGATAATATTTTCCCCAGGGTTCGTATCACAGACGTTCGAAGAGTTGTCTTCGTTTCTGGACAATCTTCGCGGTTGGAAGGTCTCCGACGTTAATCTCTTCGTCGACGATCGTCTTCGCTCCCGAATCGCTGCGACGTCGATTTCCGATGATCTCCTCTCGTCGTCGAACGTGCCCACGTTGCTGGCGTAGCCACTACTCTCGCGGCGCGGTGTTAATCTCTTTGGCGACCGAGTCTTTTGCAAATTATCTCTCAAGTTCTGAAGACCCTCGACTTCTTCGAGATACAGCGCGCTGTCCTTCCGAACTTCGCGGATCTCTCGCGAGGGCGTCGAGCCGATGCGAATCAGGCTCCCCCGTTCCTCCGTCGGACTCGATGTCCTCGCCAAACTGTCCATGTCCAGCTTAAGTTTCATCTCTTCTATCACCTTCACCCTCGGGATTCCCGTCTCCGTCGATAATTCATGCTCCTCTAATTCCAGCTCCGATCCGACCGGATGAGACGCCGTCGTTGATCTACCGATTCCCGTGAGTCTCGTGCAACTTTTCACCAGAGGATCCTCCCCCTCGCATCCCGGGGATTTCTGGACCGGTGACGTTTTCGCCGAGAAGACGTCACCGTGGCTAGTCAACCTGAGCTCCAGCATCGTTTCCTTTCCGCGTGAATCTACGCAGGGTGACGTCGAAGCTAACCGTCTGGACGCGGCCCCCGGTGATTCCTCGTCGACGGCGGTATATCTGTAACGTGAATCCGCAAGAAAAATATATAACATCCTACAGACGCGGTAGCTGCTCGGTAAGTTGAAAAAAACAGCGCATCCGTCTCATCTCTTCGGTACTCGCGTGGGTCATACTGACCCGAGCCAGACTGCGCGTTGACATGTTGGTGTGCAGAGTGACGCGGGTAGCGAAGGGTTAACGGCGTTAAATTATTAAAACTTATTGTCACCTGTCCGTACAGGAGCAGAACTCGTCTACGAACCGGAGAAACAACCAATCGCGTACATTTCATCGACGCAAGGTTCTAACATGGCTGGAGGACTGTGACAAGTGACATCGTCGACAGGAAATCAACGACGCACGAGAAATCGATCGTGAAAATGTGCACAGACGTTCTGTGATCGGTACGAATACCAATGATCGAAATCGCCGTGGATCTGGAAAGGCAAGAGAAAGGGAAAGAAAACTCCTGGGAGCGAAGAGCTGTTTGAAAATCGCCGCTTGTCTTCGAGAAAATCACCCGACATCTATCAACCGTTGCAACACGCGGATTTATAGCTGACATATAACGCAACGTACGCGTGAATCGTTCTCGATCGAGCTTACATTCCATCGAGTTGAATGTGCGCGAGATACAAATCCTAATCTCGTGGTAGGTATACGACGACCACGTTTCGCTTCTTCCTTTACGCCGAGGCGAAACCGGACAACGAGATTTATTATGTACTAGCATTCGATATCGATGGCATTAGCGAAAATAATCGTGATCCGCAATCGCGGATTGGCATTCGTATCTTATATAATCAAAAATCCCGACATCCCACGATCACGCTTGCGATCCCGTCATCTCGTGATGAAATTTGAAGGTATAGGAAGCAGTTATGACCGAGGACATCGTAGCCGTGAAATTTTTAGTACCGAAAGGGATCTGGAGGTTTAGTATTTGCAATTCAAATGCAGACATCTCGTTTCTCGACTGCGCGCGCGTGAGATGTTGTCTACTTTTTTACTCGGATCAGACGGATCAGATGTATCTTTCCGCGTTTCATTATGGCTTACATATGTATATTCCTGAAATATCGTAGACTACGCCTCGTATTCTCACCGCATAACGAGTGTTCAGGGGACGACTGTTTTGATTCTCGGATGTAACGTTCCTTCTCGATTCTGTTTCATTTCAACGAACACATTTTTTAAGACGCTGTCAATCAAAACTAGGAGAACAGTCGTTGTACATAAATACCGACGCAATTGAAATTACAATCAATAAATATGGAAAATTAGTTGGACAAGTTTCGTCCAACTTTTATCTCAGATTATTTTTATTTTTTTTCAGATAATGTACGGTGCATAGAAAAATTTTGAAGGAACTTCTTCTTTCGAAATCCTCGCGGCTGTGCCCATTAGGAGATGTGAAAGTTATTCTATGCGCCTATATATACATATACACGCGTATACCGACGATATGTATCGATACGAGTTCTTGCTGCCTGCTTACGTGCCATCCGTTTGTCTGCGGGCAATTGCGTGCGAGGACAGCTCTGTGAATCGCGACGCACCTGCAGCGTGCAATACGTTGAGTACGGTGTATTTATTTTAATGGAAGCTACGTGGCGGCGCAACGGGGATCGTGTTTACGCGAGATTATCCGTTTTTTCTCCCCCTTTTTTACGACTCTTGATAATAATTAGCGACGAGGTCGCGATAAAGACCTAGCTGACGTAATTAATGCTACCAGAAACGGCTACGTGACGCGTGTTTGGGGTGGTCAATAATTGATTACGATGACCTGTAATTACTGGATTCGCTGAATGTACGTTTCGACTGATTAGATGGGGTCGTTTCACCGTTCGGCATACGTCGAAGTTTCCAATTTCACACGACCGTCCTCGACCAGCTTTCGTTTAAAATTGTCAAGCAAAAATCAACGCTATCGGTTTCGGCGAGACAGATATCCAATTCGTCGGCGGTATCAGAATTATTAGATACAAAAATGCAAATAATACTCGTATGGTCGGCTACACTCCACTTTTAAATATTATATCTCTCGACGACTCTTCCCATACAAATACTTTGTACTTGTATTCGCGAATGGACGAAGAATTCGCGGACGCGTTGTCGCGTGCGAAATTGTACGCGTCGCAACGAAATACTAGGCTGAAAGCATCTTTCGAGCATTAGTGCCATCATCGTTATACCTGTACACACAAGCACGCTTAGAGTTTACCGTAAATTCCACTGTTGACGAGGAAAGCTATATTTGCAAGCCATTTCTATCTTCATATACCTATAGGTATGCCTACAGTTTATAGCCAAGCGTATCTACTACTGACGTGTACCATATGACATACGTGTACAGGGTCGATCGCAGCTGTTCCGTACACGCAAATGCAGGTTATCAACTTTTCTACAGCCTGTAATTGTACAATTATTATAATCGTACGTTTCTTGGTATAGCTGCTTTTTCATATCATGTCCATTAACCGATACGACACCTTTACCGTAACCGTTCGCGACCAACTTCACCGATGGGCGTTCGTCTCTACTTACGCAGTTTAATTTTGCATTCAATCATACCATATCGATCAAGTTCGGAGATCCCGTCTGCATGATTTTATCAAACGAAACTTTCTCGACGTGGCTACAGAAAAAGCACAAGAAATATCACTGCTAGCCTCCCGTTGCGCGAATATTAAAAAAAAAAAAAATGTTCAGCAAACGATTCGCTAGTCCCGAAAAATTCCAATGGAATTGTACGAAAACAGATACGCGAAAAATCATATTCCCACGACAGCATCGAATTTTATTTTTATTTCGTTACCGCCACACGTCAACGATTCGTTGGTAAGTTTGGCGAAGAATAGCGGCGAAAATCGATTGATTGAAATCAAATCGCTCGAACTTCCGTTCTAGAAAGATTCTCAATTCAATTGATAACGGACGAATATCTTCACCCAATTATAATCCAATCCCCGTTTCAATATCGTTTCACTGCGGCCGAATCTATGGAGATATTCGTTCCAGAAGTTACCAGCAACTCGCAGTTTTCGAAGCGAACGACGAGTCATAGAATTTCAATCGGCAAGTTTTCAGCGTATTCCCCCTCGATTCGACCTTTCAAATCGAAACTGTATCCGAAAAAAAAAAAAAAATTGCGCCGAATGCTTCCCAGCGATAAACATCCTACGGGTGCACCGCGTAGGTAGCCGACTTCTCTCACCTCCGCGTCGCGACGTTTCTCGCGTACCGACGCTTACTTACTGCGAACCCCGTGGGAAATTGTCGTTCACACGGTGTCAACTGATACACCGCATGGCCTTTCATTAGGGCAAAGTGTCAGGAGATACTCGGCTAGGCGAGAACGTTCCATATTCGCAATTCGAAACCTATCGGTTATTGGCAATTGAATAACCAACTGGCTAGGATTTCGGAAGTCACGAAACGGTGGGTGCGTGCGTGCCCGTAGGATCCCCGTAAATTCGATGGGTAGGTATACGTGACGCGAGATCGTTATATTATTACATCGTTCCTAAGACTCAATTACATCTTCGTAATTATTAAGACAGTCTAATTGAATTTTCCCTATCCCCCTCCCCTCCCCCACCTCGTCCCTTTCATCGTTTACATCTCCCTCTCCTCTATTTCTGCGGAAGATTTCCCGCGATAATTGAACTCGTGTTCCAGAAGAAGACGAAGCGCTCCTTTGAATAATAAATGGTAATTTGTCGCTATGCCGAGAATCTTTTCTTAGTGCTTCGGAAATAGTTAAATCATGCGGTGCAGAAGCTGCTCTGCATACGCTATCGCGTTAAATTTCCGCCGCACCTGCGATATCTGCTGCTGCTGCTGCTGCTGTTCATTATTTTGCAAACATCCTTCTTTTTTTTCCCCGTATCTTTTTATCCGTTTCACGTTCTTCGCTCGATAGCCGTTTCTGCATGTGCCCGGAGATTATAATACGAGACGGTAATTATATCGCCGTATACTCGCGTTCGCACGAATACGTTGATGAATCGATACGTTATGTTAACGAAAACACGCGCGTACGTCAGTTTTTTTTTAACGGAGTTGAAGAAAAACGCTCGAACATATTTTCGAAGGTCAAATATTCTATCAAAGATGTCGAATGGTTCGAATAAATTATTTCATAACAACCTTTCGATTTTATCCCGACTGAGCGTCAGCTGACATTAGACGCGGCCTCGCGTCTCGCGAGCGAAAAAACCCGAAAATGTAAAAAAGCGAGAATCCAATCGGATTACGTTTATCAGTCTTAATACACGTAAACGATTCTCCGATAATCGCAGCGGTGGCTTAATTAATTCCAACAAAACTGGCGCCTCAACTTCCGAGTTTTAATTCGCGTGAAAATTCGTTCGAACCATCGTAGCTGTAATTTGTCAGGCGTCACGTAGCGAAATTTCGAAATATCCAATGCGAAAAGTATCGTTAACATGCACCGAGTATTGATATTTCGACTGGACGAAAAACAGTCGGGATAAAATTGTAATCACGCGATGCCCACGTTCGCATCGATATATCTCCCAAAATTTCTCGCTTACAATTGGTTCGTTCTATTTTTACGCTAAATTTCAAGTGGGAAATGGAAAAGTTTTTCGAGGCGGTCTTAGAATCCCCAGCTGCCGAGCTTAACTCACGTTCGAATTCGCGTTTTTTCCTATGACGATTATTCCAGAAAGTTCGCATTAGCGCGCGTGTTTGTCTCGCTAATAGACTACACGCATTATACTACCGTTTCCCGAAATCGCAGTCCGCAATTGTCAATTCGTAGAACATCATTGACCGATGCGTAGTATATATATATATATATATACATGATACACGATGCGCGAAGTAATCACGAGGAGTTTCAGAATTGGCAAATGAAATGATCTGCGCATCCAGCGGATAAGAGATTCGAGTGACGTCAGTGTGGCTTCGCGCGTGGATCTCGTAGCGGTGAAACGCGTTTGTGCGTAGAAACATAGGAATTACGAACCGCGCGCATTCGCGTTTACGATTTCATTTTAATTATTCCTAGACGATCTCGCCGTCTCTGGCGCGACAGGAATTTACCTGCGTATTTTTCTATGCGTTCGCCGTAAGATGTTTGGTAAAAGGTAGCCGACGAGGTAAAGTTACGCGCGGTAATTGCGGTAACGCGATGTTTGTTAAAATTTGTTAACATTTGTTCGAATGTAGTTAGTTGACGTTCTCGTACCCTCGCCGACACGCTCTGTATACAGTCGTTATTGATACCTGGCAGAGAAAGTAAACTCGCCGAGGCATCAGGGACTCGCGACTAACGCAATCACGTCCCTCTGTCACGAACTATCGGATCGTTAATGCAACGCTATCGCCTTCAGCGTCGTCGGTACATCGTCGTTGAAAAAAATCGTCGGAAACGCGCGTCCTCGTAATCGGCACGACGCTTAGTTACCTCAGTTGCCACCACTTGGCCAAAAGCAAAAAGAGAGAAAAGAAAAAAAAAAGAAAAGACAACAAAAAAAAAAAACTGTCAGTATTCTTTATCGCGTAGACATTTGCATACTCGTACGACGAAGCTGCTAAATTTGCGCAACGAACCTGTTGGATAAAATGATGATTCCAAATCTTCGATCACCAGTTTCGAAATTACCACGAACAACAGCATGTACGATAAGAAACACTTTGCCCTCACAGGCGCTACCCTGCTATCTCACTGACGATGCTGCGGTGCTTTTTTTTCCTTTTTTTCAATTTTTTTTTTTATTCGATTTTTTGTCCGCTGCACGAGAATGTATCGCGCGAGCGAGCCACTAGACGGGAGCACGTAATGTTGGCGACAAATAAATTTTCGGCTCCTCTCCAAAGGCCACGAGCAAATCCTTGCCTAGGATCTCTCTTTTTATTCGAACACGTGCGCGTGACAGGCGGCGGAGCGTGCGGCTCCCCAACGCCGATTTACTCGGATCGCGCGGTACGCCGTTTCTCCGGCCTACTGCGGCTGCCCCAAGCTGCCCACTGAACTCTCAACCGAACTCGGACCTCTCCGCGTCTTCGGCGCCCCCACTGCTGACGCGACGCCAGGCGTCGCGTTGATAACAGTCTCCGTCACGTTGCACTTTGCATCCGTCTGGTCTCTCGCTACTTGTTATTAACACCGATACGAACGTTTCGCGACGTACCACCATGCGCGTCCTCCCGCTGCATCGATGCACCCGCTCGCCTGTCATATCCCAATGCCGTCGACACTAGTAACAAATATCCACGAATTCACGCGTGGTGATATCTCGCGCGTGCGATACGGAATCGCTCGTACTCGCTGGTGCGATACCTTATTAGGATCATGTTAAGTTGAATCGTAATAACGAGAATCAAACGTACCGTTACATCATAGACAGCGTTACAAAAGAGGATCCCGAGAGAAAATAAGGCCACGTAATTACATTGGAAACGCAGCTGACGATGTATGCGAAAAAAGATTTACGCGTCGATTATGCGACGCAAAAAAATGTCAACGAAGTTGACAACTCGGCGAGGAAAATGCTGACTACGATTTTCCACGGAAAGTTAAGCATTTGGATGGGAAGATCGAACCGTGGTGTTCCATTAAGTGCAGTTAATTATCGCTTTCTACTGAGATATGCCCAGCCGTTTCTTTCCGTCCGGCTGCTAGGCTCGACCGTACTCGTGATCTCGATCGGTCGAATCGGTCGACGCGAAACGAATGGACGTTGTATATTTTTCGCCAATAAATTTCGCGAGGATCGTCGCTACAAGAGGAATGGACATTGCGTAGGGGAATGGAAAATTCCACGTGAATACGACGCTGGAGTTAACGATAATAATTAAATCGGTCGCGTTGTAAGTTCACGAACGATCGTCGTAGCGATAAGGAAACGAGAAAACCACCAAGGAATTTCAGCCGATCGTCGTTATGCTCTGTGAAAACGGTAGTATAAACGTTCTTTGAGTCGACGCTTGCGTTTCGATGTATTAGGATAGAAATCCAATAGTATGCCGGTAATTTTCGCCTAGTTCGCCGGTCAGCGCGTCGAGGGCAATAGGTACGCGAAGAGTGGAATCGCGGTGGGTCGTTGTAACGACGAAGACTTTGATGTTTCTCGACGAAGCGTGTATCAATTAGCGTGGATCCTGACTCGCGTGTTTTTCGTCCGGAAATTTCGTCACTCGCTTCCATGCACTTTCGTCTGCCTGATCGAGAAGGAAACGGCGTGAACATAACGCGTTAATTCGTTTCTTTTTTTTTTTTAATTAAAAAAAAAAGCACGAAAAAACGTGGTGGTGGATTATGAAAATCGCGTTGGTGGAAGAACGTTGTCGTCTGTGAGGGAATAATTTCACGCTCGGTTTGAGACCAATTACAGCGCATAATTAATAATCAATAATTATCGTATACCATTATGTCGTATTGGATATTGGCGACGCATCGGCCTATCACAAATGTCAATTTTCAATTTAGGTTACACCTCGCTCGTCAATTGTCAGTTGTTGCTAAATCGCGATAATCGAACGAAATTACGACATAATGCCCTTTATTTTGCCCACAATACGTTCTCATTAACGATCTATCGCGCGCCACGCTCGTATGTTCGTCGCGACGCACGCGCACTCGCGACACGAGCGTAACATCGCGATGAATTATATTTTCACAACGGTTTGTTATTCCCAGAAAACTTTGCTGTATCGAGGTATCATCGTACGTCGAAGCGTCAGGCCGCAATGCAAATTCTACGCGTAAAACGTATACGTATGAAAATAAGTGATATGTCATTCGAACAGACGAGTGGTCTGTCACTTTACGTCTCTGCCCTCGCTAACCGCACGCAATCACCTCGCTACTCGGTTTTCCCCTCGTAAATACTGTTGTTCCCCCAACATCCATGGAATTTCAGATCCTCTATGATTTTTATCACGTTATTGTTTGTTTGCTGGCGCTCGAGGTGTATTATCTGTGCGGGAAAATATTTTTTCGGGATAAAATATCATTAGTTTGACATCCGTCACTCGTGTCGCGCGCTCGTAGTCTACACGTGTCTCTCTGCTGTACGCGCGTATACCCATGGAGTTTGAACAGATGAACAAATACGAGAAGGCTTAGAGCTATTGTCGTTGACTTGTCACGAGCCACGAAAGCTATTGCTCACCTTGGAATATCGCCGATTCTCGGTGGACGAGTTTTACGAGGACAGGCATCTCCCCAAAGGTTGCGACCTGTAACAGGAAAATACGCCGCGTTACTTTTCTAATCAATGTTTCATTAAACTTTTACAATTTCAGTATCCCTCCGAGTATTCGAAATTCCGCCACTCGATTCGTTTTTACCCCCCCGCGTTACCGGACTTTCGAAAATCGACTCGTCCGAAGTTTCACGCGGATTGCCTTTCATCCCCGCTGGCCACGCGAACGGGTACTGCCCATTATTCAGGGCTACAACACGAAAGGGTACACGATCCTCGTCGGATATCACGAATTTTGTAACAACAATAATTATTGGGCACGTGATCGGGTAATGTTCTCTCGCAACGACGATTCTCGTTCCACTCCACGGCAGATCAATGGAGAGGCACGAGTTCTACGGACCGAAATCGCGAATATTCGCGATATTACCCTCGTCAACAAGGATTCCACGAGGTTGAAACGAACTGTCCCTATTTATCGTCGAATCATAGAAAACTAACGAACTGATTTTTTCTGAACTGACTTCGTTGTTGTAAAACATGTGGCGACCGGAACTTGATCGCGGTATTACTGAAAAATTGTATCTATTTATTCCAATGATACAAGCATTAACAAAAATGAGAAACGTTTCACAGTAACATAACGAAGAAAAGAAATTCTAACCATAGTATATTTTAAAAAAAGAAAAAATAAACTCACAATTACTATCGAGTAGCTTTAGTTTAATCGGTAATTGCTTAAAAATTTCAATGGCAAAAATCTAACGACAATTTTTTTTATAAAGGTTTGTCAAATCTAGGCAATTGGAAACATTTAATCCTCGTTTTACTTGAGGTACTCGTAAATACGTTACTATGCTTTCTTTTCATTGATAATTTTCACAAGTTTGTTTCGCCAATTTTGTACATGGATTAAAAATAATTTTTAAAAAAATACAAATTCACTCAAAAATAAGCCTAGGGTGAGTAAAATGTTGGAAAAATCGTAGAACAAAATTAAATGTCCGCGAGCACGTTATTTTGATATTTTGATCGATTGTCGTTCGAACGTTCCAAACAAGCGAACGAAAGAACGTCTGGTGCGCGGATCCTGAGTTTTTTTGGCGAAGATAGAAAGATACATAGATAGATAGATAGACAAATAGACAGACAGATAGATAGATAGGAAGATCGATGGATAGATAGATATATTGGTACCAATTTGAATTCCATGTTCATATTTAATACAGAACCATGTCTGTCGGGTCAGCAAACTTTAAACTAGATGTTGAAGATATGAGTCACGTTTCTCCCAAAACTGTATTTCTGAATATTAATAAAATCTCTTGCAGATTGGTTTTGGCTCGATCACTTTCATCATTTAAGCATATATTCTGCGGCATATTAGTACAAAATTTATCAGTTTTGGGGTGAAACGAAGTTCGGCAGGTCCGCTAGTAGCTGATAAACACGTACCAGAAAATATGGAAAATCGTGAGAATTTGTCTTCGAAAAATGAAACCAGCAGTTGATAAGTGACGTAGACTTATCGTTAGCCTATCCTTGTCTCGATTGCGTCAGAGAGACGTTCAAAGTTCGTACGTGACCCGAGTAGGTTTCAGTCGTTTCGTAGCGTGTAATTGACAATACATACTGTAACCGATCGCGCGATGAAAAAAAATAATGGGTATCGATCGCGCGCGTGGTTGTTTCGGTAAAAAATGAAGCCCGTGGTCCGTTTTTTTTATCTATCCAATGCCCAACTTGGTATTGGTAGTACATTCGTACCAATATGATACATTTCGCGTGAATTCTAACAGCGATTCGAATCCATTACGAATATGCGATACTCGCGAATGGTTTGGATAATTTCGCGCCTCGCAGGACACGCTAAGTGGTTCGCAGACCATTACTGTAGCTGATGTCTGATTATCTTTACAACGACACAATTAACGGCTCAAATCTTTGACCCGTTCGAATGCTTGGCAATCCCGATAAAACGTTCGCACTAAAATCGTTCGCGCGAGCGATAAGCCGAGCGAGTGAGATTTTGCTGCGCAGAATCTCGAAGCTTCAACTTGACGCCTAGAAACAGAGGCGAAGGTCGAAGAAGCCGTATCGCCTCCGCGATACTAAAACCGTCATCTTCGTTACTGCAAATACCCCGAAACGAATCTGCACGTTCCGATAAAACGGCGAACCATCGAGGTACATTCGGACGCGCGTGCAGGTAGCGCTGCTCGAAACGACGGAGAATAATAGATGTGCCCACGCGCGGTGGACCGATCGGCGTCGGGAAATCATATCAGGTCGCGTATCGTACGATCGGTTGTCAAAAAGTAGACTCGTCGTTCGTCTCTCTCTCTCTCTCTCTCTCTCTCTCTCTCTCTCTCTCTCTCTCTCTCTCTCTCTCTCTCTCTCTCTCTCTCTCTCTCTCTCTCTCTCTCTCTCTCTCTCTCTCTCTCTCTCTCTCTCTCTCTCTCTCTCTCTCTCTGTTATTATAATTTGTTCGGAAACCAGCGAATCGACGAAACGAAGGAGCGATCGTGAGATGCTGGGCGGAGATTATTTCGAATTTCGCGACAAAGGTCGCGGAGTATCACGCGTAATGATGATCGGAGTGATTGAGCCAGTTGAAAATCAATTGTGAAATTGTCAGCGAGCAGCCCAAACGGGATGTGGAGCTCGCTAATCTTAGCTGAAGCTAGAACATCCGTTTCGCCGAGGGTCACATATATATATATATACGTCCGTGATTCGTAGTAACCGACACCCGGGTGATTATGCTTGAATTCGTCCAAATACCATTGTCGGATCTGGCGTCACCAGACGGCTTTGGACTCGGTTGATAAGCGTTAAACGGAGAGTGTCGCGAGATCGTTGTACAGCGATCGTCGACGCCTCGGTGGCTTCGGATTAATTAAGATACAACCCCCATGCAAATCACGTTTTTGTAACGAATTTGATGATTTTTTTTCAACTGAAAAATGCAAGTCTACTTAACAATAATCATTTCAAATGTTTTCTTTCAGACCACTGCAACAGCCTCTAGACGTACCTCGTCATCGTTGTCTTCTTTCCCAAGGCTCACTGTATAAATCGATGACTAATTATTGCAAAATTGACGTTAAACATTTTTTTTCCTGCCAATTAGGATGTCAAATACAAAGTATAGAAATATTTTAAAAATTGTAATGCATTTTCTTATTGAAAATATGTGTACAAAAACGTGCTTCACCTTAAGTGCAGCGTATCGTTCACCGGAATCAAACTAATCTTTGGCACAAATAACTTTCGAGATTTCGTATACTGGAAACTTTTTTTTTCGTTCATTACGTAAAAACTGTTCGATCTATCATTTCGATATTTGAGTGGTCTCATCCTCTGATTTTCAAAGAAGCTTCGGTTTACTTTGCGAGTGATTATTCTCGGTCTGCAGCGAATCGAATCGAATTACGATGCCGGAGTCTCATATTCTGTCCTTCGTAAACTGCAAGAAGTAGGTACTCTCCTTTTTTGCGGAAATAATTGGGATCGCATTTGATGCTGTTGACTCTCGTCCAACCGATCGATCCACTCGATGGTGATCTCGCGGCGAGTCACATAGCGTGCCACTGCAATCCACTCGAATCCCCACGCAATCCCGTCAATTTTCATCATATAAATACGCGTTTCGCTCACATATTTCCATATACCAGTATGCAAATAATTATTTGCATTTCTAGAGTATAAAACTGGTGGGTATATTTTTTCAACTATTAACGGTAGCTATCTACGACTTCTAGATCAAATGAGAATCACGATATATTTCTTTGCGCGGATAGTATCCGTTTAAACGTCGCGATTAACCGGCGAAGAAAAGCAACGGAAACGTCTCATTTCTTTCCATAATGATATCCAACATCCTCCACGACATCTTATAACCACGAATTTCTACGTTTCAATAATATTTTCATATCGAATGGTATCATAATATTTGTCTACCTCTGACAAATTATAACATCGCATCATCGTCGGATTCGCATAAACAACGATCGTAAAGCGTTAATTCGTTCGTCGTATCGCCGATGTTCAACATCGTCGACCACGACGTTTCAGTAGGGGTAAAATTCGGAATAATTCCGGCTTTTATTAGTTTCGCGTCACGTCATATTTTTTCCAAGGGTAGTAAGATGTTTAAACGAAACGACGTCGCTACAGGATTACACCGGATGCGCGAGGAGAGAAGACGTCGCGTCGGGGCGCCACCGAAGGCCGGACAGGACGACGTACGATAAGTGGAACGAATGATCCAATGAAAGTTCGAGCAAAGCAAGGAAACACACTTCGTCGTCGGGTGAGCAACAAAAAGCCACGAACTCATTGGACTCGATCTAACGCTTCGGCTGGAAGTGATTGATAGAAGCTGCGATTTCTCATCTCCGACAGATAACCGAGCCTTCGTTAGCAAGGACGGAGGGAAGAAGTGGAAGAACGGAAAGTGCTGGAACTCTGTTTGAAAATGCAAATCAACGTGTCAATTTACACTTTCATTCCGTTCAACGTTCGCGTTTCCCCGACTTCTCGAATCGGCAAGGTTATCCTCGAGCTAATTTGCATTGTGCCCCCTACGAGTTTTCTATCTCCTTTTTTACACACATCCTCTCCTTGAACCTATCGATTCCTTATTTCACACCGAGACAATAGGTGCGTCGGTATGGCGCCGCACACGTATTTGGCTTAACGAGTTTAAGCTACGAATTAAGTACCTATCACCTGATGCTCAGCTGTATTCTGGTAATTAAAAAACAAAATCTCTCGATCACCAGAATTGTTTTTTTCCACCGTAACTAAACCCGTACGATTATTTCCCATCGAAAATCACGGCTCGATTGTTCGTAATAAACGAATCATCAAGGGTCCAAGTTTCACGAGATGAAACCGTCAGGCGAAAAAAATCCGGAACAGTTTGCTCGAATAGTTTTTAGACTTTGTTCTTTCCGCGTGTGAGGGCTATCGACGAGTAGATTGTTTGGGAAAAAAAACAGAGAAAAATGGTTAATGGTTACATTCGAGTCTGTGGGTCTGTCCGATCGTCGAATATTATGGAGAAGATGATGTATTAGTAGATGTACGAGTCGTCGAAGAACAATCATCGTAACGAGCACGTTTGTTAGATATTCATGTAGTATACCGTAGGATGAATGAAAAATTGATCGGCCTCTCGTGAGAAGAATTCATTGAGCTACGACTACGACTGGCGTATGTACGAGCAAGTCGAAGAATAGTTACACCGATGTCGTACTTTATTGCTCGCGTCAAGAGGCTGGGCGCGAGGGCGACGCACCGTGTGCTGTTTATTGCGAAAGACAAGCCTGATGTCAAATGTCATCGATCCGATTCGTGTCTCGTCATACGAAGCACGATCGAATCGTCCATCTCCTCGTTTTCTTATCGTCCCCTCGCGATCCACGTCTCCCGGTCGCCCGATCTCGCGTTCGGTGTTCGTTGGCCGTGTATCGAATTTCGAAAGTCACGAGTTTTCGAAGGCCAAGGTAAGAAGTGGATTTACGGCAGGAAATCTGTAGGAATTGGTACCATATAATTCGGGATACGTGACTATCAGCACGCTGGTAATGATCGGGATACAACTAATATTTTGTTAGTCGTCGTGTAGCGCGCGACGCCTTGATGTATCGAGGAGTTGGAGCACGTAGGTATTTTACGCCGGTCTTCGCCGCCCGTGACCTTGACGGCGGAGCAATCATCTCCAAAGAGATTTACTTCTTCTGATGAAACAGATGTTCCAATGGTACTGGCATTACGTGGTCACGCGGGCGACGTAACAGGTTTGTCTATTCTCCGATACGCGCCTCGAAAGATCTGTGGCTCGGACCGCCATCGAGATGCGGTTGGCGCGTAGTCGTGTTTCTATATTACAGATCATAATTACGAATTAAATAAATAGATAATTATCAATGGGTTCGTAATACTCGAAATAGCGAGGGAAATACAGAATCGCAAATTATCCGCACGCTGTATTAATTTTCGTTACGGATCGCGGTTCGACAACGAAGGACGCTCGATCGTTGGGAGATGATCGTCCGGTGCGCGTGGGAAACGAAGCAACTAATCGACTTTTATCGTCATTAATTTCAATTAGACGAGACGATTAACGCGTTTTAAGTATCTTAAATCAAACTCGCTACGGAGTAGTCGTGTTACGCAAGTATCCCGCGTTTTATAGTGGGTGGCAACGAGATCGCATCGGGTCGTTTCACGGAGGCTGGGTGACACTCTAAACTCGACAATGTAACCGATGCCTCGGGGTGTAATCCACCTGCCAACGCGCGATATCCGGACGAGCACGTAGAAAGACACGCGTATTCGTGTACGTGCTCACGTGGGTGATCCGTGGCGGATAGAAAGCTAGATGGAACATTCGTAGCCCATCTTAATTTCGTAAGGAACCGTGACTCGGGACATTCGATACGCTGGGACGGAAAGGTCGCCGCGGAGCGTACCTTTTTGTTACAATGAATAATAACAATGGGGATTATAATCGTGTAGCGACGTGAATTTCACGTCGGTGCGCCACGTTCCAACGAAACGTCTCATCTCTCCGCGGATAATAATTAGCATCGACATCGAACCACGGACAATAACCGATCTGTTGACAGTAACGTCGAACTACGGCAAACATGTTGACCGAATTGATCCTCTTTTTTCACACTCTGCTCGTCTTCGCGCGAGAAAAATACTTCGTCGTCGTCAAATTATCGCGCATTTCGTTCTCAGAATTCTCGGCTTATCGGCACGTTCTGCAAATTTGATTCTCGCAACGTTGAATTCGTACTATCGAGAGTGTTCGAGCGAAAAACGATACTCGTGTTTCGTATTTTGCGCGTGATACGATGAATTTTTGCGATATGCCCGGCTCCCACAAATGCGTTTTTCCATTTTTTCCATTTTTTCCATTTTTTCCTTTTTCTTACGGACAATTTTAGCCGTCCGTATTTACTCGCGCTCTGTGCTTCGCGGTTATAACAGAGATCCGAGAAAACTTTCTGGATTTTTGATTACTTTTCATCAAGATAGGCTCGTAAGTAACCGCTTAAATATTTACCCAGTCGTTCGAGTGACGCGATTTTTCGATCGAATCTCCTGTCGTCATCGATCGACTGGTTCGAATTTATTTGCAGGACGCGAACGCGTATATTCTTTCGGGACGTTTGAAAAATAGGAAAAAAGTGGCTCAACCAAGCCGAAAGACGGTGAATTTTTGACGCCGAGGCTCGTCATCTACGCCAGACGTAAATGGAAATTCTGCGATGTTCTAAAATATTTAGCAAACGAAGAGACTTTGCAATTCCGGCTGTTAGGTTGATCGTCGACCCGGGAATTCGAACGCAGGCGTGGCGCTACAGGTGCCTGGGGAAACGCGAGCGAATCGAGAAAGGCAAAAAAATTGCGTAATCGAAGAAAACCGATGCAAGTACAGTGATATTCGTATGACAGCTCAGCCGAAAATATCGATGTAACAGTACCCACGTATATTCCCAAGAATTTCAATAACAAACGGTGATATTATATACATACACACACACACACACACACACACACACACACACACACACACACACACACACACACACACACACACACACACACACACATATATATATATATATATATATATATATATATATATATATATATATATATATATATATATATATATATATATATATATATATATATACATACATATATATATGTATATGTATACCTTCGTCGAAATGTATACGGCAAACCAGTTTTTCGCATATATGTATACTAGTTGGGTACTCGTTTCACCGAAACTCGACGTTCGTACGAATTTGAAGAACATTTCGTCGCCCGTTCCATAAAAACCGATGCCCTAGATACGAAAACGGCAAATAATGTCGTATAAAAACGGAACGGCTCAACAAAAAATGATACGGTAAAAACATTTCCGTTATTGCGTACAGCGTAAAAAGTTTTGTGTGGGGATATTCTGACGGTTTTTCAATGTTATTTGAAGAAAAAAAATCGATTTTTTGGCATACTCGAGAGTTGTGTTACCAGATCACTTCCCACGGAGTGTGTTGAAATAATGATTGCTCGATGAAAAAATAAGACGTCGGGATACGATTTCGTTCCTCCGTTCGTTCAATTTAGACGCGTAGTATGTAGATACCTAACACGGATCGCGAATGAATAGTCGACGAATGCGAAATTCCTTCGCCGTTCTCTCTCTCTCTTTCTCGCGTTAGCATTATCATCGACGACTTGATTTCGCCTACCCTCATCGCGCGTTGCGGCTTAAATTACAATAATTATGGAACATTTGAACACGGTTCGTCCGCGTGGCCGTACAACAGCGCGCGACTCGACGTTCTTGCAGTTTACCTAGCCAACGAGAAATGGATATCCGGTGTATTTTGGCAAATTCGCTCGTCATCCGCACTCGACGTTTTGGAGGAAAAAGTCGGCACGGTACGAGGATGATGATGCGAATTTGAATTTCAATGACAAAAATATTCACGCCATTGCCATTTTCTGTTTTCAAATTTTGCCACGGAACTTCGCCTTTGACCTAGTTTACGCGAGAGATTCCAACGACGCCTTGAATAATAATGCCTTGCGTAATGCCGGAAAGTTGAAAGTCAACAGATCTGCGCCGCGTTCGCGCGTTCGTATCACCACGCGACATTCGTCGTTTTTCTCGAATGGCACCCTAATCTCGTTCCCGATGCGCGAATTATCGCTGTTATCGCGGTTTTCGGCGCGTGACGCTACTATACGATAGACGTATGGATAGACTTGCGCAATGTAAGTACTTTCTTGTACTCCGCGATCGGTTTGCACTTGTCAAAGTTCAGCTGGCAAGTAGCTTAAAGTAGCTTCTTCGAATGACGAGTAATTATTATAATCAACGCATCGGAGGGCGTGCTAACGAGTCTGATTGTACCAGGCACAGTGAAATCTGATCGGTCGGATATTTACGAATGTACGATTATTTGCTCATCCTCGTATCGCGTATCAAAATCGCTTCGTTCGATTCAGCGAGCAATTATTCGAGCACGAAAAAACAAATTCTGCCCGAATAATCCGTGGAAAGAGAGAGTTTGGATCGTCGTACGTAGACCAAGTTTTTACATCGTTCGGCGGAACAGGTAACAATCGAATCGATACGAACAGCTACGTAACGCGAGAAACGTTTAACTACTGCGGACTCGCGAAACAGCTGTATAAAAGCAATTGATTGTCAAGTTCAAATATCGCTGCTAAAAAAAGTGCGACTCGAGTGTTACTAAATATTCTCGGCGGCATTATGTCACCGGTTTCAAATACGGTCCGATCGTTGTAACGTTCGGAACGTATATAGTCTAAGATTACAACTTCGTTCGCCAAATAATACAAATTGCTTTCCGAAATTGGTACTCGATAATAATTACCGAGTACAATTATCGTCGGCATTGCTGCAATTCGCTGTATGATCGATTACGATTTGTTTTTGCTTTTTCAATCAATCGAGCACGAAACACGTTTCTCGACTCGCTCTTTCAGCGGCTACGCTTATCTTCCAGTCGGCCACTACAATTCAAACTTTGCCATCGAACGAATTTTTACCGTAGCCTTTTGATTTAGGGAATATACGCGTAATTTTTCGTTAACAATTCGAACGTGGATAGCACAGCGTTAGTCTTCACTTTCACTCCAGAGAGAGATAAATAGAAAAGTCGATTGGAAGGCCTCCGAACGTCGAGGTATGGAAGCCCAGGTTCGGAAAAAAAAGTCTTGGCGTCGGTGCGAATAAGGGTGTAGACGGGGTGAAAAAACTTCTTTGAACTACCCTGCTCTACGTACCTAGCTGTTCAGAAAAACGTACGCGGATTGAAGAGAATTAATATTTGATATTCCCTGAAATCTTCGCATGCAAAGTATCGTCTCTCTTTGTTGCTCGCAGAAACGTATTCGTTTCAGGTCGTCAGAAGTACAAACGAAGAACAAGGGCTGCACTGCTGCCGGCTAAAAGCGTGAGCGTTTCATCAACATTTTGCTCCTAGCGGGGGCGAGGCAACGACCCGTGCGCAAAAGTTGGGAGGCCACCCACGCGATATAATTTCCGCGACGTAGATATCCACACACGTCAGCTCACAGAGCAAAATTGTATTGAAATATCAAATATTCACGACCAACTGATACGAACCAACTGCGCATGAAGACTGAATAAAAGATGTTAATCCCCTCGCCGACGATAAATCCACACTCAACCAAGGGAACCGAGTTCCGCCCCTGACTTTTACCAAGGTACGCGCGTGACGTCAGGCGAAGATTCGAGATCGCAATGGTTGGTGGTTGTAGGTGGTTGTAGGTGGTTGTAGGTGGTTGTAGGCGGCGGGCAACCGAGACCCTTTCGAGCCACCTTTTGTTCTTTCTAATTGACTCGTATTAAAGAGATTATACGTAAACCCTCTACAAGAGTCGCGAACGGGTATTTAATTCGCACGAGACTCGTTCACCACCCGCTGCCACGTCATTTTATTTTACCGACAAATTTTCCAAACACCCTCGTCAAACAAACTTCGTACAGTTTGATCCTGAAAAATCACCCTCGAAATCGTCTTTGTTCTCGCGAAATTCTCTCCCGAACGATCGACCATTCGTACACGACGCTCTCGTTGGCACGAAAAGAAGGGTAGGTATCGGTACAGCTGATAGAAGAGTAAAAAACAATACTTATTGGGAGTCGGAGTTGTCGCGAGTGTCTGCGTTGTTTCGTGTCGCTAACAAGCCAAGTTGTCGGGCGATTAGTGAAATATCGAGGCGAGTCGAGTGGGCGGCAAAGTTTAGCTGGGCGGACGAGGGGAATTGTTCGAGGGTCAGTCGAGTGCAACGAGTCGCATCTCGTACGTTCGTTGATTTGAAAGATAATTGATAATTACCGTCAACAGTTGTCATCTTATCGCCGAGTTTCATCTCGTCTGCATTCGGGTCGTTCTCGACCCCTGCGCGTTGCTCGTCGCCACGAATTGGCACTGACCCGTCTGACCGGATCGGATTTCTTCCACTGGACAGGAAAAGCTTTCAGTAGCGCGTATAAAGCAAAGACCAGTCCCTGGTAAAAGGGAAGTCTCTCGGTGTTCGTTGTAATGCGAATGAATTGCTACGTGGCCGTGGGTGGCCTGTTCTTGCATTCATGTATTCGTAAACGTTACTAGTTTATGTTTGGCAAGTTGAACACACTCGTCGCAACGCGTCGTCATTTCTCGCTCCCAATTCCACTCGAATCTCAACGTATCGCGAAGTAATTATAAACGCGGTTACACACATCGCGATCAGATATTCTTTCAACTCTGCGATTGCTTTTCTATTTTTACTTGGTCAACGGTAACTCTCGAGATTGTTCGTACGTTTTGTTTCGATTCTTTCCGTTTGTCTGCTCTGCGATTTTAAAATACGCGGTTTTTAATTGCAACTCGTCGAAATCAGAGTTTTGTTTGTTTGTTTTATCCACAAACGCGCTGATCGTGCGTCGTTACCCGGGGAGGCGTAAGATATTTATTAATTAACGAATACGTGAAATTTTGGGGGAATATCGACGAAAAGTGTTCAATAAAGGCGAGTCGTCGAATTCTCATCGCGTCGAGCGAAAATTCGTTCGCTCGTTCGTCGCCCAAGCGAATCGGTTTGTGAATAGAGGATTGTTAGAAATCGTTTGCCTATCATCCGTAAGCAGTGGCCACACCTTGATTCGCATTAACGGTGAAATTAATCACAGCAGGAATAACTCGCACGAACGACGTTCGTTCGTATCGACGCAATAATAAATTATTTGACAATATTTCTGGCATCGGCGTCGCGGCTTCGATATATTTTATCGACTTCCTGTCTCAACAGAAGCACGCTGAAGAATTTGCTTCGTCTGTCCCATTGTCAACCGCGTTCACCGTTCCTGGCTGGAATTATTTTCACTTTACCATGCACGTTATAACGGACAAACCGTTCGTGGTTACATACATTTCGACGCGGTCGCATCATCGGTTAACCGATACGCGCAACTTTTCATTTTCATTTCCTTTCCACTAGCACGAGAATCGTGAATCGTACGCGAGAGAAGAAAAACGGCAGGTCGGAAATTTCATTTCTAGATTATTATACATCTCGTTCAATATCACGCGACGAACGTTCGATCGCGTCGAAATGAGACTGCCAAAATTTATCATGTTTCTCCCGCTATCTATTTATTTCAAAAGCGAATCGCCATTGTTCGGATATTTTGGGAACGAAAGGTCACCGAAAGCCTCGAGGGAACTCGTCGAGCAACGCGTCCTGAAATGGCCGAAGGAAGGTTGCGCTGCGCTCGTTTTTGTGTACCCATTTCGACATTAATTTTTATGAAATTAAAAAAAAAAAATTAACAGTCATCGTGAGGTTACAAAAAATGTGTTTACGAGCGTCTTAGGAGAACGTCGTTACTTGGACGATGAATTCGTTGGGTTTTACGTACAGGTTGGCATTTTTGACTATTCGCTGCGAATTGGGCCACAAAATTGATGATTAATCGAGATCGAAGAAAATAGTCGAGAAATTGATGGTTAAAAATGGAAACCGTTTGGCAGGAGAATTATTGGAAAAGCGTACTTACAGTAGTCGCGAGCGTACGAAGCATACCTACGGCTGCATTGAATTGCAATAACTTGGTTAAATATAATTGGATGAAGTTCGTTTCGCGCTTTGCTTTTTTTCTTCTCTTTCACGTTGCTCTCCGAAGGAGCAGAAAGAAAAATAGAAAATCGATGCTAAGACCCCAGATATTTGTCCGGGAAGTACGCATTATTCGGTCGTGTTTAATCAAAGGGCTAAGTAAACGACGAGAATCTTTGGAAGCGGTGAGAGTTCTCCTCGACTGATAATTTGAAAGAGATTTGTCGAGCGTACTCGCGAAGGAGAAAATGTTCTCCTTGCTACGATCCTTCGCGAGCAACAGGATTTCGAGCATCAACGGATCTATCGCCAGCAATCGTAAAATAACGTAGGCTAACCGATACGAGAAACGCGAAAGCGTTCCTCGTCACAATATCGTCAGGAGCTTGCAAGCCTACGAAGCCTACGTTTCGCTTGGCTCTGTTATTCCGTCCTAAATCGATAAAGCGGAGCGCGTGGCGCGGCGCGCCGCTACGGAGTTAGATGACAGATACGTAGCTCGGAGCCGGAGAGTTTACGATTCGCAGCCCTATACCGACGAGTCTGAAAACATGGTGAAAAAACGCGTAGAAATCCACGAAACAATTCTTCCACGACAGTTCGCGAGCATACTTCCGGAAGGGTTGCATAACGCGAAGGTTTTCGATTCGTGAAATTTCTGTGTTGCCACAGGTGTCGTTTTACCTGCTTTATGTAACCTTGTACCTGGCATCAGAAATTTAACAAAGTCGGAGATAGGCGTAATATTCGAAATTAAAACTCCTAGTCGTTCTCGTTCTTGCTCCGTATCACGTACGTAGGTACCAAACGTTCGTGACTGCCGCTGAGTGATTAACTCTCGTCGTCGACAACGTACAACGCAGATAGAAATATGGAGGTTTTATCACGATTATGAAACTGTAATTCAAACAAAGCGAAGGTCGGACGAAGAATATGTTGTAGAATGTGTTGGACGCCGTTTGACGCCAATTCTTAGTCGTCTTCGGATTGACGTAACAAAGAATCGATTCGCGCAACTGATCCACGCTCTCCCGATCGCGTAGTTCGTAATCGCTTCACCATCGCTCGTATACTGAGTATATAATACACATAGTATACGATATACATACATATACATATATGCTCGTGGATGGACTACGAATCTACGGACTGCCGAGTCGAATAATTCGAACGATATTGAATTTCAATCGTCTTGCCCGGTTACGTACCAACGCGATGCATCTGTACGCGCCTGTAGGAGCGCTGCGAGTGTGAAATTTATAAAAAAAACGAGGCAGAAAAACCTCCGTCGTACTCCGTAGCGTCCAACTGCCGCGACTTTTCTCATCGCTGCGAAAAAAATAATGGAATAAAGTTCATTACCAATGGGCACGTCACTGCCATCAATGGACCACGTCACGTCGCGTCAGCGAAACACGCAGCGGTTTGTCGGTCGCCGCTGACGTAAGATCGCTACTATCTCCGCGCACGTATATCCTTCCACGTGTTTGCTCGCTGCCGCGATCGAAAGCTCGACGAATTCGCGTTCCTACTCGCGCCTGCATCGATTCGAGGTGCAAAAAAATCAGTTCACAACAAACGATGGTATCGGAGGTGGGCGATACGAACGTAGTTGTGAGTGACGCGTTGACGATAACTCGTCGTCTACGATTATCCCGAGGTTTCTCATTGTGTCAGACTCGTAGGTACGTCTCCGATTATCATCTCTACGTACGGCAATCGAGGTTGAGTTAGGTCAGCTGCAGCGCGAATGACGACCCGTCGAGGTGTTTTATCGGGGATATAAATCAAGAATCGTTCGTCGACTGTGTTGTCAGAATACGTATCACACATCTGCGTGCGCGAGCAAGAGCGAGTTCCGTTCGTTCTCCGAACGATTATAACGTTGCGCTGATTTTAACAAGCCCAATTAAGAGGACTGCCCGTCGCGTTATATCTGCCCGAATGACGGATGATATCTCCTCCGATTCCTATACACGATTCTCTCGCTACGCGCACGTGTATATCAATGTACAGGCACACGTATACATATACGTATATTACGTTTAATATTTTAGTCGGTCGATGAAACACACTTCTCAAGAACCGATCGAACAGCACGCGACACGTGTTGTTCTCTAGTCCAAATACGGATCCTTGAATCGATCTGGTTTCGACCATCGTACTACTACCTTATGCCCTCCTCGCGTTGTCAACGCATAGGCGCCGAATTTCCGGGCTCTCGACCTACACCTTTTCACGAACTCGAAAACCGTCGATACACCACTTCGCCGCGCAACGAGGCGTCCTTGTCGCCGTTTCCGACGAAATTTCTCGCAATCTCTTCCAAAAATTTGCCTAGATTACGAGAAATTGGGGTGGATCGAGGTCGGGTCAAGGTGAAAGATTAATCGATGACGCGTGATTCGATCAAGCATGGGCTGCCATGCTTCTATGCCGGCGTGCTATTTGACTAGCGTGATCCATGCGATCATTTTTTTTTTGCTCGATTCGGCGCCTATGATTATAGATCCGCGGTGTAGATCCATGCCACGTATCTATCTACAGCGATGACGTCAGATAACGAATAAATTTTGGATCGACGCTGCGAGGACGACGCCCGGAAGTAGAGCGAAGTCTATCAGCGAAATACCAATTTCTCTTTTTCCCTATTGTTCCCGACGCGAAGGCACATTTTCGCGTGCAACCATGCGCGCGTCAACAGCCAATTGACGAAAGTGCAGTTCCTGCGAATTTACAATTTCAATCAACTTCTCGATGGCGTTTCATTACTACATCGATCCTGCCTCCTCTTTGACCTAATTAGTTTGACTCGAAAACGGAAAAGAAATCGTCAATTTTCTCGATAATAGAGGTTTTCCCCGACTCCCTATGACGTTATTATCCCGCAGTATTGAACACTTTTCCTCGATTCTATCAAAAACGACTATCCGCCGAAAATTCACGTGCTCATGCGTATAATAAATATATATATATATATATATATATATATATATATATATATATATATATATGCGTGAGCCATTTTTAGGCAACCTTTTTCTTTTGACCACAAACAGGTTGTAAGATTTGAGCTTTTAATATTAATATTAGGAAGGGCCTCGCTGCGAATTTCTATTTACCATTTAAACAACATGGTAAATAACATTTTTTATGTTTGGAATTTTATATCTCGACAATGGCATATTGTACAGATTAGTTCAAGATATATTCTTAAAGTGAATTGAACGCGCTACAAAAAAGGACTCTTACAATTTTTTGATAAGCATGGCTATTCAAACGATATTCGAGTTCAAACTTCACATTATGATAAATTATTAAATATTCATTGTTCTGAACAAAAAAAATGTCCCATATCATATTTTTATCAGGAATAAAAAATGATATTCTATTCGTGATTATTTTATCCATCTGTTTTCTTAGATATTACGAGTAGTACTACCTCGTTAGAACCAGTTTTCCGACAAACGTAATTTTTCAAAGCCTTAAAAAACTGTGTATAAATATTTATTAATGATAAATGAGAAGATGTATGCGGTAAAGTAACGGACTACAAAAAAGTCAATTCATATTTTTCGATAGAGATAAAAAAAGAGTAACAGACCTTTTTTGTAGAACGTTCAATTCTCTATGAAAATATGTTTCGAACAAAGCTGTACAATATGCCATTGTCGAAATATAACAATCCAAGTATAAAAACCTTTTTTTCCCGGGTTATTTAAATGGAAAATAGAAAAATGGATCGAGGCGCACCTTAATATTAATAATAAGAGTTTGGATTAGGAACTATATTATTATTTTTAGATATACTTTCAGTTTTGGGACACCATAAAAAAATTGTTTTTTTTTCAACAGCGTAATATGCAGAAATAATCGGCTCGTTTTATTCTCAACTCTCCGTAGTCGATGGTCAACAGTCCGGACGTTAGCTCTGATGATTGCTCGAACTATTGACCCTGCGCGATTGAACCTCCCGCAGCATTTTCAAAGGATATTAAAAAATTAAATCGTATCGTGAAATAATGAAGATTCGGACCCTAATATCCACCCGTAGCGTCAATCTCGCGCGTGGTAAAGATCTTTCGAAAATAAAATGTCCTCGCACACGTCGTTACAACCTGACGATAATGGTTTAGCGGTCGTTTTATTTATTTATCCCTGAAACGTTCGAGCTATCGAGTGCGTATGCCTGCGCGCGCGCGCGTGTCCCTGTGCGTGTGCGTGTACGTGTGTTTTGTTATTGTTGTTGTTGTTGTTTTTTTTTAAATAATCGTATCGCATTTTTTGTCTCGTGCGGCGCGATATTCTGGAACATACGCTTTAATATTCTGCCTCATCGCCTCTGTGGCCCCGATTTATCGGAAACACACCTGGATCACTGTTAACCCATGGCACACCACGATCAACACCACTCCCAACAACTATCGGTGTTTACACCATGCTTTTTCTGACAGACCAGGGACTCTAATTGAAGAGCTAGGTGGCTGCATGGTGCGCCGGCTGGATACGCGTCAGGGCGACGCTTGGCGTTGCGGGCGTCTCGGCGCTCGGCCCGGTGCCGACTGCTTCGTTGTCTTCACACGGCAAACTCGTTCGCGTTGCGTTGCGCGGACTCCGCGCGCTCTGTGTATACATACATACATACACGTATCATACCTACGGATATATATCTACACGCATACCAACGAAGGTACTCTCGTTGGCGAACGCTACTTTGCGTTATACTTTAAGGACAGAATATTCGTCCTTGCCACATACGTTTCGAAGACGCACGCGCGTGTTCCTGATATAGGGGAGCGTGCGGTAATTGGGGAGCTACGTACGAAAAAGCAATAAAAAAACTAATCTAATTCTCTTATCTCATATTTATTTTTGCCACCTTTCATTCGCTATTTATCGATAGCAATTAAAATGAACTTTTCTATCGACACAATAAAAGGCTTCAGAAAATTAGCAAATAAAAAATAGTCGTTTCGCTACCATTACCCCACCTGTGGAGTAACAAGAGCCACAACTTTCCCATACGTGCTTTTGGGAGCCATCAATACAAACTTTTGAGCACTTTTAACGTACATAATCACAAAAGAGTTACTTACATATTTAGTACCGCTTTACTAATCCTGAGTAACCAGTGATCAACAAAAATATAGCTTTTATCAGTTAGATAAAAATATTACCCTGTCTTTCATTACCCGAAATGCTTCCCCTATTTGAATTGATAAAAATTCGCAAACCCAATTTTATCATTGGCTCTGTTAACGTGTTTTTATAAAAAATACATTAAATTGGGTAAAAGATAATTGCTAAAGACGCCACTTACCTTCAATCCGTAAAAAAAAATTCTTAATACAGGAACACACAAAATATTCACGCGTTCGTGGCCGTCATCTTGCTGCTACTGTGGTGCCTGGTAGCGACACAACTGGACATTGCCGAAGACAATCGAACGATTTCCGAATCACTACGGCGTTCCTACTTATTTCTATGGCATTAGCTCTCATTACCCCACGCTTCCCTACATATATGAAAATCAGCATACATTCATCGAGGTGATCTATGACATAGATTTTTTATACTATCCGCGACGCGTGAATATCGCGTGTAAGATTCGCAAAGAACGGATGACACCTATCTGTTGCATGCGTCGACGCTAAAAGAACCACGGTACAATCGTTCACCGGAAGTACAGCGTGTTCGGCATATGAATTTTACAAAGCAAATAAATTGAATTAAACAATTTTTGCACACAATAGGTACCCCGAAATATTTTTTTTATAAATTTTGGTTAGTCAGATGTTTTTCTAAGGAAATCAGAAGTTCAGAATTTTTATTTCTATTATTTACTTCTGGGAAATTGGAGCCTTGTGACTAAATTTCTTAGTGATCGTTCCCACAAAAAATGATTTATTTTGAACAGGCATACATTACAGAATAGAATAACTCGGATCCCAAATCAGTTTTTTGGCCATATCTTTTTTTCTGTAAGAGATAGAGCCCTAAACCGAACGAATTCGGATTCTTTGTGAAAAAACGCTCCGGAATGCTGTACTGCGACTCGTTTTCAGCTGTATTCCGCGAGATATGATCAAATATACGAAAAAAACTAGGCTTATGCACTTACCAATATAAAATATGGAGGAGTTTTAGTGGGGCATGCTGGGAATTTTTGAGCAAAATTATATAATTATATATTCTTAGTAACTATAACAGTTAAGAGCAAGTTTGCAAGTTTAGGGTTAAAACTTGCAAATAAACGAACGAATTTTTACGGTTCCTGCTCCGAACACCCTGTATTCAGGCGAGAGAGAGAGAGAGAGAAAGCAATTTGCAAGAAAAAAACAAAAGAATGTGACATCTCGTTAAGGTCTTTGTACGAGCGCGGTTGTCGGAGAGAAAGTACGCGTAAGAGCAGTCAGATTGCGATCTAGGGTACCGCTTTACAGTAATTATTGTTGTCGGATACACGATACTTCATTAATCATTATCTGCTTAGGTGCGCGAGGACTCTTTTCAATCTGTTTGGTCGGTAGCTAAAATGTTCTCGATCGCGTCTCATTGTCCGCGCCTTCGTTTTTTGTTAACCGAGCGCGCGACGCTGTTGCGAAAGCGAGATCGATCCGAGCTCAGGTTTGTAGAAATGAACAAAAAAAAAATGCGGAAACGGTGGAAAAATGCCAATTTTTAGCCGAGAGATCATCGCTGCATTGGAAAATGCGGCGTGCTTACTGATTTCCTGGCAAAAAGTTAGAATCACTCGAACGATTTTATTCGCGTGGAAAAAGTTGAGAGATGGAAGCTGCGCCGAGGATGATATTACCGTACAAGAGGTCCGTTTATGCATTTCCGATATCATCGCAGGAATTTTTATCACCTATACCATTTAGCGGCGTATAAACTTCGCGGGCAATATTTCGCGTGACAAGTTTTATTGGACTTCGTACAACGATGCTCGACAAATATATGCTATTGTTATTCTATACATACATTTTTTTTTTTACTTCCATCGAATTTCGTAGTTTTGGTCCACCTTTTTCCAACGTGCTCGCGTCCGCTCGTTTGCGAACTTTCATTTGAAAGTGACTCGCTGACGTGGAAAAAATGCACGCAGCTATGACAAAAACGCTCGCAATTTCGTGTGTCTATGTCAGTCAGCGCAACTGTGGAAGTGTCGCTGATGCAACTCTATGGAAACCTCCGTTCTCCACCAAAACGCAGTTTATCGTTCTTTCGCTATGAAATTGAGACCAAAGCGGTTAAGTGACAACGTGCGAATGTGATATTTCACCACGACGCGAGAAACGTTAACGACTTTTATAAATCTTCGTAGACGCGTTAAAAAAAAGTGGGTCGGTAATTGTAAAAACGGATTGATATCGTGTCGCTATAAAAATGCGTTTGATTGGCAGTTGGCGACCAAGAAATAAACGTAATTTAAGGAGCACAACTAGCGTGACATTCATCAGCCCAGCAGTCGCATTTTGAAGAAGAGTTAATGTGTATTGTACGGGAATAGCAAAAACGCGTTTTACTCAAAACCACTTTTTTCAAATCTGCTGCAGATGTATCTCGATAGAAAATAATCCGCTCGCCTCGCGGTTTATTTCAGCTTAATTTGTATTACATTCTACGCGCCATGACCCTCCAGTTTTATGATTGGATGAAAAATGTATTATTAGCAGCGCAAAAACCGGCAGATTTTTTAGTGAAATGTTGATTTTTCGTTCCATGATCTGCCATTTTGTACATTTCCATTTTTTTTTCACTACCGTGGGTCATGCTACGGGAAATATCTTCTAGTTGGTTAACATTTTTGGTTTTTTTGATTTCAGGCTGCGATCACTGCAGCAGTGGGAGGACTTTTTTTCAACTCGTATATAATATATTATGTATTATTTTACTGTACTACTTCATCAGTTATCGTTAATTAATCGCATGATTGACTCGTGATCAATCAGAAATCTCGCGTCGTAAGCAAATAAAAACCAAGCAACGAACCGTATAAAATAGAATCGATGTAATAAAAAACCGACGTGACGTTTCTTTGACGAACAACGATTGATAAATAGTTTGATAAACGTGAAATCTTTCGAAATTGCTTCCGCGAACGCGCGAGGTAGAACGAACCGTAAAAGTTGCGGGTCCGGCGAAGTTCTCGGCAACGGAACGTGAATTTCTTGCGAATCAACGAGTCGTGTTCCCGAATTCTGGGGAAAATTTAATTCGCAAAGTTCCCATCGAATTTCAAACTTTTCCTGTCTGCGGAGAGGAAAGAATGAAATTCGACAACATTCGACGCGAGATAGTCATCGATTTATCAAACGACAACCTCCTCGTGACTTGCCATTTCTGAGCGAGGATTTCTCCCATTTTTTCCTCTCCGCAACAGAAAATTGGACGCCGATGGAATATACAAACGCAAAATCAGACAGCATGAAAACGGAAATGCCCAACCCTTTATCGATTAGCCGGAACGAAGAGGGGTAAACATCACGCTATCTCTCTTGTATATAACCTGATTCCGAATTGTTGACCAATTCGCCGGCTTTCCATACGATTCGACTAAATACATCGATAAATCGGTTCGCAACGATCGGTAATAATTATTGCAGGTAATGAAACAACAGAAGAACGACAAAAAGGATCGATATCGTGTTTTTCGAAGACCTACGTAGATAAAAAATGATGTCGGCGAGCGATTTCAAAATGCGATTCCAAGAATGCTCGATGGGTCGGCTCGTTTCTCACTTCTTGTACGGCGTTGGATAGTCGGTGAGGAGACTTCCGGTGGAAAGAAAAGCTCCCGGACCACCCAGGATTCCTCCTTTATTGGCGAACCATCCGTTCCCACCGAAAAATCCTGCGGGATCCAATCTGTTCGTATAAAAACCCGAATCGCTCGAGCCGACGAGATTCGCTAATCCTGCCGGCACAATCGTCTTCCCATCACTTTTCTGATTGGGAAAGCTCAAGCCGAGATCGTTGAGCTTCTCCGCGAGCTGGCCGAACCTCTCCTGGATGAACGCCTGCGGTGAGAATTGAAATTTCTGGGCAAGCGGCGCGAGGAACCATGCGAGTCCCTCGTTTCTCGTCGATACGTTATCCTTCGGCGTAGCTGTCGTCGGCTCTTCGCCGGGTGTCGCGTTTCCGGCCGACGAGTCCCCGGCGATCGGTAATACTCGCGTCGAATCCGACGCCGATGATCCTCCTTTTTCGCCCGAGATGATCGAAGATTCCTCCGGCAAAGCCGAGTCTACCTGGCTGGAATGCTCGACGACGTCTTCGCCGTCGTTTTTGTACTCGCTTATCGTGCCGTGATTTATTTCGTTGACATTCGATTCGGCGGTATTGCCGGCCGGCTTCGAATTCGCGAATGCTCCCTGGAAACACGAAGGATAGAGGCGACTAAATCAAACGATGGCATCCAAACTTGCGTTGATGCTGAACCGTGACCAGAAATTGATAACGCGGATTCTTCAAATCCGGATCACGCCGGCAACGTGAAAAATTGCGAGGCAACAGAATTGCTCGCCCCTCAGGAATGTAAATAACCGGAAACCGTCGTATCCGAGTGAATAAACTCGTTGTGAATAAACTCAAATTAACATACAGAAATCCGAGTCCAAAATTACGAAATGTTCGTTTTTAAATCTCGAAAATAATCCTCCAGCATCGATGATGCATCCATAAAAGCAACGTTTGATTTTTTGTACATTTTTTTTCCGGAAAAAACCGCCAACTCGTCAGTTTTGCTCGTACACGTATTTTTTGTCGCGCTGGACACGTATTTTTCATTCCAGATTTCGTATCACCACGCGTGTCAATTTCTTACGAGATTAATTCCTTCGCTTAACAGTTCTACGAAGAGCGACGACTTACCAGCAAAAGCAGCATCGGCACCAGATTACACCACATGTTTGGATTTTTCTCGATGCCAAAATAACGAGCAATTCACGATCAACCGTCGTATTCGACTCCGCGAATATTATAACAATGCGCGACGAGTGTGATGGAATCCGGCGATTATATAGGTTTTTATCAGCAACGAGGCATACGGGCGCCCGGATGAAAACTTGAAGCAGATAAAGCAACGAACGGATCCAATTATTTAGAGACATTTCCATCGTTACCGATGCTCGGCAAATATTTCGTCAACGAGCCTTTGTCAACGAGGGTTTTCCATTATTTAGTCATCGCTGACCAAGGTTCCCTCGTGAGAGATTCAAATCAACGCGACCTCGCGAAAACTCGACGAAGCTTTCGTAATTGAAAAAGCCCGCTGCGCTACTCGTCCTCGTTTCGTTTTAACGATACATCGGCAACGAGATCGAATTTGAGAAATAATCGTTTTTCCAACAACTATTCGCCCTCTTATCGCGTTGCTTCCGTCTCCCTCGGTCATCACGAGTGGCTTTCGCGCGTACCTGTCTCTTCGCGTGTAATCGTTGTAAATTAATACAAGAATTTAAAAAATAAAATCCAACCGCAAACCGGTCCACGTGTTTCCGAGCGCGCTTCTATACGTACGCGTATAATACGAACGGTGCCCACGAACTCTCCTTGAAATTGCCGATCTTGAGGTCGGATCCCGAGTAGGAATGTATTTATACAGTTCGATCGACGCATCGATCTTAACCGTCGGTCCGAGCCTAATAATTACGAATGCTAATTCGCGAGAGAATGGTTCTCGGCGTATCGCAAAGGTATTGTGTTGGAAACTTTGTTCTCCAATGTTCCGCCATGCTTTTGGCGGGATACGATTGGCATTTTTTTGTTCGGCCAGCCAAATCGCTGCGAAATACTCGTTCTTTGCCGCAGACTTTTTTGTCTCTCCGTCCGCGGAGAACGCTCGCTCGATATCGATGACAGATCGGTATGTATTTCAATAAATAAAGTCATACGTCGCGCGGAGTTTTTTCCGCCGCATTTCCCGGAGACTGGCTTGACTGCTGATGATAAATCAAGGCGCGCGGCATCGTCGAGAAAAAGAAATTGTTGCTGTAAAACGCCTCGTATCGCCTGGCTTACTTACTCGAAGTCACGAACGATCGGAACGCGCGCGTCTCAATTAAATGACATAGCAGTGTGCGTGAGCAGGTATGCGTGTGTGGGTGGGACAGGAGGCTCTGAAACCGTTACAGAAGTCTTTTCAGGAAGACCAGTCTCGAGTCACCGATCTACCTGTCGTCAAGCTTGTAGCGACAAAAGACCGACGTTGGTGGAGTCGCGAGCAAAAACGCGAAGCTTTTTCGTACGTCGCATAAAACAACGAAACGTGGATTTCGTGCGTTGAAAATGATGCGAATACATCGTTTAATCCTCGCCATGGTCATCCACGGGGTAAGTACATTTTCTCGATGATATCAATCGCGACCGTCATCCTAATGAGCCGCCGAAATCGCGGAGGGCCACCGACAACTCGATAAACACGATCGTTTTTGCTCGATCTCTTTGTCGGTTTGTTATCGTCGCGCCAGTTGTCGCATCGGCCCTTTTGATCGGTGCGACGAGTCTTTTAACAATCGCGACTCTCACGATACGCGTCCCCGCAGGAACACTCGCGCTCTCGCGCGCGCATTGCTTATCGCCAACACGAGGATCGGTATGTTATACATGCGGGTCGACGAGTCTTTGGCGAATTTCCGAATCATATTATCGAATCGTATTTTCGAATATTGTCTTCCAGTAGTTGGATCGATCGAGAAAATACGTTGAATCGGTGCCAAACTGATCGACCAACACGTACGCGATGTGTCGGTGCCGTCGCGAGTGTCTCTGCAGCGATTTCCGCATTTGTAGATATACATACCTGCAACGAAAACAGTCGAGTCAGACGTTGCACGGTTTTAAAGCGGATGGATTACGAATTAGCCGAACGAGTCGTTGGATTGTCATTATGACACGTGAAAACATCACGGTCATTCTCGTTACATCAACAGCACGGGGATACTTTTTGTCGGAGGATTATAGCAGATGGCAAAAAATTTCAGGCAACGTCTCGTCACGATAATTAATGGTTCCTTCTGATTATTTCGGACAAGTGACGATTTATAGTACGTTCAGTGAGAATGATTCTAAACTGCACAGACTCGTAGCGATGGGGACCAAAAAACGATTCACGCGAAACGGATAGAGTCGATCTACTTTGTTACTATTCGCCGCTTCCGGTGGAAACAATTCAACGAAGTTTGGTTATTTATTAACGTGACCGTTACGCGTAAAGTTCCTAAACATTGTTTAAATAATTCTCCAAGTCCATTACGCCGCGGTCCAGTTATCCTCCATCGATCGCAAGGATGATCAATTAACCAGGCTTCCGTACCATACGCGTTGATCGCTTACGATGGTCGAAATATTCGGATGATGTGTCAAGTGCACGCCGAGAAAAGTAGATCGATTGATGGATGCCCTGTCGTTAGGAGGTCACTTGGCTAAAGCACTGCACGTTCACGAATCGAGCGACATGCATGTAAGCGCATACTGTTTACGAAGCGGTGATTTTAACCGTTAAGAGATCGTAACCCGTTTAAAATATTCGACAGAGTTTCGTGGAACTGCGTTGGCACAGTCCACAGGGACTCTGTGATCCGTTATTATAACGTGAAATTATCAAACGTAGATAGAATATTGATATATATCTTTTAGAAAATTAACATTCCCGATTTCCCTCGGGGGCGTAAATTCAGTTCAGCAACTTGACATTTCACTCGTAAACAAGCAGAGCTATGATTTATCACCATTTCGGAAACACTTGCCATACTTTATTAATCCATTGCTGCCCACGTAACGGATACGCGGGCGTCTTACAATCAAATGTCGTGGGTGCGGATGCGCGTGCCCGTTATCCGTAGCAGGCGCAACATCCCACGTACGTATTCGCGTACCTGCATAAATATATACGAGATGAATTCGGAGGCGAAGAAGATGAAGAGCAAACGAAAGTAAACACGAGTCGAGTATCAATCAAGATTAGATTTAGCGATAATCATTGTTATAAATGATGTGACGAATAGCGTATCGATGCGTGATCTCCTGTTCCAGGCTATCGCTGCTGTCGTTCGGAAGCCCCCGGCGTTTGCTAAACCAGTGTACAGTGACTCTTATCTACCAGCCGCAATGCAAGTAAGTTTCATACACTTGTCAAGGCCTTCGACGTGATGCTTGTCAGTTATCTTTACGTGTCTCCTCGATCGGTCGCGTTTCACGATCGGTTTCGTAGATCGCGACTCGGTCGGTAAAGCAGCTCGTCGCTTGTTCGTAGCTGCTGCGCGGAGGTTTTTTTGAAGATCGATGAGGCGAAAGGAGATGGTGGCATGGAATAACGTTATTTTGTGTGATACAGGTTATATTCCACGTGGTCGATCAATTGAAAACGTTGAAAGTCGAAGAACTAGCGGAGAACGGGTTGCTGATTTCGGCCACCAGCCCACACCCGCCTGGACAGCAGCAACCGTTACCGACCGAACCGACGACCGCACCTACCGAAGACAACGAATCGACAACGATATCCGACGAGGAGAGATTCGACGATCTCCCGGAAAAATACCAAGAGGAAGCCTTGATTTACCAAAAAAAACCGAACCTCGATAAGACGAAGACCGGCGACGAAGAGGAGGAACCGAACCACGAGGTACCAGAGATCGTTTACGGTGAGCCGGAAGGCATTCACGAGGTAGCAGAAATCAACGAAGAAAAATCGGAGAAGAATCACGCCGTCGAGGTTGAAGGAAACGGCGATGGCTCGTCATCCAAAGTCGGTAACGATTCCGCGGTTGGTAACGCTGAAGAAATCGGTTATTCGCCAGATGTGACCACGCAAAAGGATTACGACAACTATAAGGAATCGGGAACGACGGGCAATTGTATTCAATCAGATCCAACTCTCCTCGAGGCTTCGTACGACGATGGTAATAAATCCGCGATAGACAAGGTATTGAAGGAGATATACAGCCTCGTCCGGGAATCGGAGATGCGGGATAAATTGCCGGACTCATCATCCACGAGAAAATGCGTCGAGGGAAAGACTTCGCCGGAAGACCCAGCCGAGGAAGAAGAAAGAATCGACGACATGCTGGACGAAACGAGGCAAGTGATTATTATCGAGTCCTCGGGCCTCTGGCTCTAATTTCCAAGAAACGGGAAGAAGCCTCGAGGCATGATAGATAAATAGGTCTGAAGATCATCGCTGGACCAGTATTCTAATCGGGGATTGCGTATACGCGTAGGAAACATGTCGTACATTCGCTCGACATAGAATATAATTAATCGTCAAATCATTCAAATCATCTAACGAAGTCAACGCCGTTTAACCCGTCGGTACTCGCGTCCTTTACACGCTCGATCTTAACACTTAGGGTCTCGGGTCACTGTGACCCACGCGAGCACCGAAGGGTTATTAAGGAACGAGCGTAAGACCGTCGATTACCCGTTTAACGTCACGAATTACTCGTCAGCTTTATCCACCTACGTGTGACAAATACCGAAGAGTTCGAATTTCCAATATTATGACCCCAGCAATAGCTACCATTAATGCTACACCGTAGGCGGGGTAACCTGTTATGATAAACGATAATGGACCAACTTTTTTCAACGCTCTTCGTTAAATCTTGAGAATACTTCTGTGATGTTCCACAAATTCTCAAACTACGTACCGTTAGTTCGTTGACCTTGGAGTAATTCCGAAGACCTGGTATCCGTTCTACACCTGCCGCGCTATACCCACCTGTGTCGTTCCGACCTCGCATCGTCAACATTCTCCGTAGTTTGCACTGTATGGATTATACTGAAACAAAGTAATTCGTAGATATTATTTTATCGATTAGAGACAGTAGAAAATATTGGAGTGGACCATGCGGATACGCGTTCCTGCTATAACTTATGCTCCTAGTAAGGTTTAATTTTTTAATTGTTATTCAGATTCACGCTTCTCGGTGAAAGAGTTGCCCAAGTTCCCAGGCCAAGTCTGTCAGCCAGTCTGAGACGCACCGAAGTACCGATCACAGCGACGCTGCGTCAGCTGAGCGAGCTTTACGATGCTTTGAGTAGAGATGCCAGGAAACAGGGTTTTTCGAAATTTGCTGGCTACTCGCAGGCTGTTCTCGAGATGCTGGAGGCCACTGCCGGCGGAGGAGCCGGACCACAGCTTAAGGATCTGCTCGACAAAATTCTAGCGCAAAACGAGCTGACGAGGAACGATTCGCTGCTGAAAACGAAAGATATCCTGAATCTTTTGAACGACCCTTCCAGCGACATCAGCACGGATCTTCGACGCGTATTGCCGCTACGATTTTTCGCGTAATTCATTTTCTCCGCAAAGTTTATTGTGAAAGCACGAATTTGGTCTTACAGTACTTCATAATAATTACGTGAGCTTTATTAGCGCACAACTTTCGTAGAATCCAAAGATCTTGTCATTTGTCATCGAAGAATCGTGGATTCCGATTTGTCGCGAGACGGTCGGTGTACATTGATAATGGAATTCAGGAGATGAATGAAGAATCCAAATCAATGACTTTGGTTGCGCGAATTCGTGCGCGAGTGGGGACGATTCGAATCCCAAGATCATTACGGACGAGCGAAAGTAATACGCATTCGAAAGTATGAAATTAAGTATAAACGATTCGTCTCATCCATGACTCGTGATATTTTACACGATCAACGCAATGCGACTGTTTTCCCGGTGAGATACGACGCGCACTTCGTTATTATTTATACCCATCACACCGACGAGACGCTAGTAAGAACTCGTAATGAAGTCTTTAATTATATCCACGGCTCAATGATTTGCTCAGCGCGTGATAGTATCCGAATGTTTGTTTTTCGTAAATAAAATCTTCGAGTAAACCTGATTATTTATTTTACCGTTGTTTACCGAATGGTTCCTCGTTACCGATCCTCCTACTTACACACGTCGCAATGGTCTTGTGAGCTTTTTCACTATCTTGCACAACTCACGCGAGTAGCACCTCTGTATGGGGAGTTCAACGCTTCATAGAGCGCCGAATATGAACTCCGTTGATCGTACGACGAATCGTTCGTGACTTGATTATCGACTGTTTTATGCCAGGGTCACCAGAGCTACCGATAGACACCATCGCGTTCTGTGCCAACGCTGTCTTACGGTGAAAACTTCACCTTTAACAATCCCTTCCCATCTTTTTACATCTCCGCGTTTGAACATCCTTCAGGTCACAACAGGACACCAGTGTCCACCTAGCACTATCAATTTTTTTACCGTTTGTGTACCAACGCGAAATAATAGCTAGTATTATCTGAAAATTGGTGAACGGGGGCTCAAGAGGTCGCTGATTACGAATCCGGTGTCAATTTTTTGATATTCAAAATGGCGGGTCTAATATGGCCGATCATTTTAACATGTGACAAGTGTTCCTGAAATTTGGTACTTGAGGTGTGGATTTTGACACCGGGTTCGGGATTAGCAATCTCGGAAACGCTTGTACGTCAAATATTGCAGAAAAAAACGATGGCTGAGAGAATTCGTGACTGAAAAGGTTAAAGCGAAGAAATGAAATCGAAACTCGACACCGATATCTGTGCAGCTCGTGATATCCGAATGCTTATAACTACATTACGATGATCAAGGCATGTGACGGCCGCCCGTCACGAACGATGAGACCGATCGAACGAGTAATGACATCCGGTACTTCGTTTCTTAGGCGGTTTCTCGCGTTGTCGTTTTTAGGCAGGTTTATTTTTTGATTCGAAAATGCAGGCAGTAGAATTCACTGGAAACCGCGAGGCTCGTATTATTTTACAATGGGATATCGTTTTATTGTTCCCCGGCCGCCCGGGTACCTTTGTGATTCACATCTCTTTCGTATGTATAAATTGGATTACTCACGCGCAGGTTTTCGACGATACGTTGGCTTTTTCTCTCCCTTACGTGCCTCGCTTCTAAATTCCAACTTATGCATCACATCGCGATTCTACGAAGAAATTTCAACGGCTTTGGTGAATTCTGATGCGAGCTTCGCGTTGCATGAACCATAAGCTCGACTCGTCCTGCGTCCTGAATATAAGGTACGATCTAATAATTCCTCGTTCATGATAATTTCGGCAATAAAACTGTCCGACTATACGTAAACGATTACGGTAATTCAACGGCGAGGTATCAGGGAGGAGAGTCGACCGGAGAGGCAGATATTTCAAACGCCCCGAAAATTATTATACCGAACTTTGTCGATTCGTCCGAAGCCCCTGACCCAAACTTATAATTATTAAGTGTCTACCGACTAACGCGCGTTGCTACCGCGGCGAGCTAAGGCTTGTCGCGAAAAATACGTGTTCGGGTTGCAAATCAATTAAGTAATTCCGAATCGTTTATTTTGCCGCAGGGCAGAGGCGTAGGCGACACGTGCGATATCGACGCGATGATGCATCGAAGGTTCCACTGTCCGATACGAAATTATTTACCAATCCACACCACTGGGTTACGATCGGTATAAATTCGATTACGAATCGAAGCGGCGTCTATTTCAGTCAGGGGAACCGTAATAAAAAATATCTCAGCTCGCCATCTCCTTCGGATACAAATCGTGGTAATCAAAGTGCGAGTGATCAGTTCTGTGCTCGTTGTTTTTCCCGCCCAGTTATAAATCATGAGGAATCTTGGATGTTTTCTTCTTTGCGTAAGGACTACTCGCTCTCACGAGCATCTGTCTTCTCTTATTTCTGGCCTGATTTTTTTCACTTCTCGGTAGTGTCGAGTGATATCGTGATTTCTGCTACGTAATAATTTGTCCCGCATACGTGAATTGGCTAACGAGTTCGTCACTGTGCAATTAGTAGATCTTAGTTTAGAAAGTGATGGTACGAGCTGTCTTATTGATAATTTCAATTTAAATTGCGCACTTTTGTGAGGTAATAGTAATAGTACGTCATTTCTGTACGGAGTTGAATTTCGCAAAGGTTTATTTGGCGTATAATAATGATCGTGCATAAATTGTTATTTAGAGAGTCAGTCAGACGAATGTTTTTTCTATCGAGGGAGACAAAAACTATTCATAAATTATCAACGTAACGACAAATAGCGACGGTGATGCAACTAAGATGACACGAGAACACAAGCATTGCAGACAGTCGAATTATAAATGTCCGTTTCTCATACGTTTTCACCTATCAACAGACTTTTTTAGATCCTAGTGCGAATCAGCGTCGGCCAATGGCAAAATTTATCTTAAAATAATCACGTTTGGCTTTCAGATTTTTCTGGTAAAAGTGCAGAGCAGCCCTCAAATAACGAAATTGTTTCCGGTGAAAGAATTGGCAGCGTTTCATCAACAAACGAACGAAATAAAGCCGTTGGACAAGTTCCTTGGAAAATTACGAGCCACCTATAATTTTGTATTCAATAAGCCCGAGGATACGAGTAACGTTGAGAAAATTTTGGCCAAAGATGCGCCCAATCCGGATATCGAAGCTTTGAAGCTGATTTGGACGAATCTGATGACTTCTCTGCCAGCTTCGAAGAAAAGCGATAATAATACCGAGGTCGACGAAGAACGGGCATTCGAGGCGAATGAAAGTAGAAACACGATTCCGTCGGATGAAAAAGTAATTTTGACGGAGGACGAGTCGACGAAAACTGCTACGGTGCTGACGAAAGACGACTGGCTGGACGGTATCGTAGCCCCGGATCCTCTGGAGAATCTGGAACTGCAGGATGACCTTGACGATGATGGTATCGTCGAAGCGACTACACCAGCATCGACGCTACAATTGCCAATTGCTGTTGGTCGTCATTTGCTGGACTGGCTGGGTGCATTGCTGGGCCTGACTTACGGAGCTTACAACAAGGTAGCACAAGCGATCAAAACTTAAGATCCTTGTCGTTACAACGATTCGTGTCGAGAGGAGCAGCAGCCAACTGCGAACACATCGACTCGATTGTAGTACATGTAAACGGAATTGAGAAACGGCCTTCTTTATGTTTGTTTTATTCCAAAATATCTCGATCAGAAAAATACATGTGTGTCAATTTTTGGCAATGAGTATGCATATTATATAATCATACATATGACGCATATTATACATATGTATATAATATATAACACGAGTTTCTCGAGCAATGTATTAAAGACATCGTAATTACAATGACCACGTTGCACTGAAACAAAAACGTCGTTGGAATGAAGTTGACGCAGTCTATTTACTTGCTTCTTGCAAAGAGTCTTTTTTTCTTTTTTTTTTTCGTTCCTTTTTTTCTCGAGATGTCTTCGGATTTAACGAGACAGCGGTAGAAAATTCAATTTGTTTGCGAATCAGATATTTGCTTCGCATTCGTCAAGCGAACCTCTGCCACCGGCTACCATCGACGTTCCGACTCCGACTCCGACTCTGATTATGTACTGATAATGTTCACAGAAAAGTAAACGTTCAACTTTGTTACGATCACGCTTCAGTTCCAGTGAAAGACGGAGATTAGTGTGTCCAAGAGATTTTTCCTTTCATAATTACATAGCCTAATCAATCTCAAAAAGTTATTACATGAAAATCCCACGATTCATGGTAGATTAAAAAAAATAGACAGTCAAATACCGACATAAATATAGGATCTTTGGCTCTATTATTATGCAGTATGAAATGTATATTTTCATAAAAGTAACGGACGCAGAGAAATTTCTCGCGCTTATTCGTATTGTTAATCGATGGGAATCGGTTTTCTCCGTTGCTACTAGAATCAATCAGGTACGTATCTACGTTGCCTGTACGCGTAGCGATATCAGGCACGGTAAATGACTGGAAGTTTAACTATGTTGTATCCGCAAGTTCTCTGAATCGGTTAGATTTATGAAAATACGCAAAATAATACAAATAAAGTATATTACTAATTCCACATTTAAGGTTTATCGATTACTAATATTAACTGATTCGTAAGAAAAAATATATCTTAAAACGCCTATAAGCAGATCATTACGTGACTGGCGCGATCGTCGATTTACGAATATTCAATTATTGTGATTGTGGACTAGATCCATTCAAAATTAACTCCGTAAAAGCTAGTATAATAACTATAGATCCTGGATGATCTACGGGTTACGCGAACAATCAATAATTACGCAAACTCACACTTTTGATCAGATATACAGTATACTCTCGATAAATCTGCATCCAGCTACCCCTTATTTAGCCTCAACACCCAACGACCTATTCTGGTGCCGTCCCCTTTCTCCTACCATTACGCGTGCAGTAGATCTGCTTTCTTTCTGGAAAAGCGTTTTTCGTACGGTGGAATCGTTGCGTGCTGCTAATGTTGGTAAAGTAAGAACCCTCGCTATCTCTTTTTACTGAAACAGTAGCTCCGGCTGAACTGAGCGTCGCAACAGAATCGCTACGCAAAGTGCAGGTACCGTTTTCATAAGCGGTGACAATGACGACCAGGACGCCCACTTTGTTAAGGTTTCATTAATGCCGATGCATTGCTCCGTCGAGGTTTATGGAGTAAAATTATTCGTGAAATTTCATAAAATGTTCAAATTATTCGCACGCGTGGCATTGTTTTGTTAAGCAGCGAGCAAATCCTGGCAAGAATGGAATTGCAGCTATCTATAGAAAGATCTCTGAGTGTGAAACATGCTAAAGGTGTGGGTACTCCACCATCGTCTACCAGATTGACAATTCATTTTGTTCATGTTACGTGTGTAGTATGGCAATGAACCGTGAAAGTTATTTGGAAATATCAAAATTTCGTTACAATTCCAAAGCGACTGGAAACTTCAACGAATTTACAAAAATTACGACGAATGCTGTGCTGATAATTGAGCATATCTAGTTCGAGTTTTTGCATTTTCATTTTTGTGTAGCTGCAGTCAATTTCAGTTTCCTACAGTTGAGATTGTTGAGATTTTATTCCTATCTGTACACCTCTATCGAACAATTTCAACGACCTCGCGCTAAGGATATCACAACCTATGGCAAACTTCATAGGCTGATGAAAACAATTTTACACGAGCAATAACATCGATTATTGCTGTGGAAATTTCAATATTACAATTAATTATTCGTTACCTAAAACTATGATGGCATTAAATATCTCGTATTTTGTGGCAAGATTTCGTTCATGTTTACAGCTAACTGTTGTATAAAAGCCCCATCCCTCAACGCCTGCTCCTTGAACGCAGAAAACGTTTGTATCAAGGTCGGATCTTTCTGAATACTTTGCATATGTTGTACAAAATTTGTTTCATATTTCACAAAGTTAGGATCTTTGTTCGATAACGTGGTTTCTTGTTTTGGCATCGAATCCACAATTTTCTCGAGCACGTCTTTAGTATCAACAAACATTGTATCTTTCTTCGATTTGGTTCGTTTAATACCCAAATGAGTCTGCGTATGTTTGTTCAGATGATCCTTTCTGGAAAATGCTTTTTGACATACGGTACACGTGAAATTTTTATCTCCCGAATGAATGACGTAATGTCTTGTACGATGCTCGTTCCGTTTAAATGCTTTCAGGCAGACAGGACATTTGAATGGTCTTTCGTCGGAATGACCTCGCATGTGCTGATCCAAGTGTTCCTTTCGTTTCAACATCGCGCCGCACTCTTTACACTGATACTTTCGTTCCTGGAATTGAACAATGATTCGAACAATGAATTTCACCCGGATAAATTAATCGTTCGACAAAGTGGCTGAAACGTACCTGTATGTGAGATTGAATATGTTGATCGATATCACTCTTTTCAGAAAATGCCAAACTACACTCGGGACAACAGTACAACGTTGATCCATCAAGTGCAACGGTAATTTTAATTTCACCAATTTTAGCACGAAATTTCATTTTCCGTTCGATTTTTGGCGAATCAGTTTGTATCTGCTGTTCCACTTTGATCGGTTGCAAGCCGTTGGTCTGTTCGTGACTTTGCCCTTGCGCGTTCAAATCATTAGGATTAATTCCTATCATTACCATATTCTCCGTGTGGACAAACGGATTTCCATTTTGTAATTGCCCGCCTCTCAAAACCGGAACGTTCGGAATGTTCAAAATATTGGATGCGTGTTCCACAGTTTTTGGTACCTCAGGTTTCTCTTTTTTTATCTGCGTTTGTTCGGATTGTAATTTTATCAACTGCTGCAACGTCAAAGGTAAAGTCGTTGCTTGTAGTTTCTGAAGATATTCCGCCATGGCTAGGCTCTGTTGTTGTAGCTGCATTTGCGATTCCTATTTTTCAAGAAACACGACAATTGAATTGATCGAGTCGAAACATATACTTACTCGATCATACAGGTTTCAACTCACCATACTGGAATTGTCAACGTCAGGCGTTTCAACCTCCTGTTTAATGGTTACGTTCTCTTGGGATGCTTGCGACGTGGTAGGCAAATACATATTTGGTAGAATCCTAACGGGCAACGTATTCGGCTGCACGCCGAGAATAGTAGCCGTGTTTTGCGTATAACTTGGAATGTTTAACGCCTGCATGCCTTGTTTTTCACAGAGCTGCATCAACGTATTGGGATTTGGCCATGTGAGTATCGTTCCAGGATATTTTCCAGCTTGATTCATCTAAACGAGTACGACGAGTCGCTTCGTCAATTCTCAGACATCGTTAAGACGCGTTAATAAATAAAAGCAGTTACCTGACTGGTTGATATTTGTTGTTTTCCACTATTAGATCCTGATGCCGTGGTATAAACAGTAGTCTGATTGTCTTGCAACTGCACGTCACCACTCGTGTAACTTGTATTCGATACAACGTTAGATCTGGATGTGAGCTCAGAAAATTGTGGAAGAGTGACTTGAGCATTATTATCTTCGGTGAAATTCATTGTGTTGACAAGTGTCGTTGTTAATAAAGATCCGATCGAAGAACGTTCGAACAAGTTTATAACCTAAAATACCAATGTTAAGATTTCCAAACACCAACGTTACGTTCCTTGAATCACAGTGATTTTAAATGATTGCCGTATGAAAATTTCACATTCTAAGAACTAATTATGGTAAAGTTTGCCTCGTGAATGTCTCCGAGTAAGCTATAATTTGCACGAATTTCAAGGAATTTTATTTTGTTCACGGCATCGTTGAGGTACGCTTGTGTTGTAGTCGAGCGTCCATTCAACATGGCGCCCGCGAAACGGTATTGACATGTGTACAGGATTCAATTGGATGACTCGACGATGCGAATGAACCGAATAACTTGAAATTTTCGGAAATCTAGGTGTAAATCGAAGGAAAAAAAACGATAACTCTAATGACTCGACGTTCATCGTTTTACCATCCAATGGGAATAACTTAAATTTTATCGCATAAATGAAAATAGTCCCCGGTTATTTATTTGGCAGCACTGGTCATTCTTTTGTTTACAACCGACGCGCATCAAATCTGGGTTTATTTTTCGCTCGAACGTAGTAGTTTATTAGGAACAATCGCATGCACGGAGCGAAATAATCGTATGAGTTCTTCGTTCGGTGCTGAAATTGATAATTTACGAAAAGAAAGTCGTCTTTTGTTAACCTCGTTGGAAAAAAAAGCCAAAGTCGTAGGTGAGGAGGTTAAGAAGCTTCGACGTCGATATTCGTAAGTTTGTGGTAGAAAACGTGCGAGATAACACGCGTTACGATATAATCATTTTTCTCAGATCTCCGCCGCGATCTTCGAAGAAACGTCGATCGATCTATGAAAGACGTTCCGACGTATGGAAGCTGCGAAACGGATCAAGCGGTGTTGAAGCTGCGTTGTGTCCTGACTACTTCCGGCTCGCTTCGAAATACGAATCCGCATCCGCGCCCGACATGAACACGCACAGGGTATTAATAAAGTCCGGTAGGAAACAAACGAAGTCGCCCACGTTCCGCAAGGTGATCAAAGAATGCTACTGTCACACGCCCACCACCGAAACACGGAAAATGCATTACAGGTCCGCTAGGACCAAACACAAGCCTTTGACTCCTGAAAGTGCTCCAAATTTGCATAACAATCGTTATAATATTTGCGGAGATGGCGCTGCTTTCAGCCCTTCGTCAGACTCTGCGTTGTCACATCCAGAAGTCGAGGCGACTGCGAAAAAAATCCAAGTGTCTACTGACCACGGGGATCAAACGTACGATTCTATATATTCACCAGCATTGAGTAGCGCTACGTTGAAAAGGGCCCAGCGCATCGATTATACCCCGAGATCTCAATTTTTGCAACGGGTTCAAAACAAAATTAATGATTTACAAAGGAGTCCTACGCGCAACCAGGTAGCTTCGAGCTTTCGATCTTTGAGTCCTCTGTCCAGATTTTGTACAGACCAGGAACACGCTTCTGCAAAAGTTACTGCGGGGCCAATATCCTCGAAGCTTGCGCGCAAGCACGATTCACCGTGTAAGAACATGTCCAATCCTGTTAGAATCGATTCCATGCAGAGAAGTAAAAACCAATGTGTCCAGAACGAGGAACAGAAAGTTTCGAAGTTGGTGCTGCCGAAGAAAACCATTTGTTCAAAAAAACCGACGGTGGATCGACGGAAGTTGGAATCTCGAATTCACAGGCCTGCATCTGGTCCGCCGCTGGCAACGAACAGGATTATTCGAATAAATCGCAGAGAGAATACCTGTTGCCGTTGTTACAAACGGAAGGAGGGGGACGAAAGCAAGCGAATTAATGGTACAATCGACGCTTGCGAATGTTGCTGTCGACGTACGAGCACGAGAGCCAAAGATGAATGCGTTCTTCGAAACACGCGTGACAAACGTATTTCCAATGCTAAAAAGTTGTCAAGTAGTAGGAAAGAAGATACCGCTAAACTTTGCCGATGTCTACAATACGGGGATGGAATGTGTAATGGAAAAAAACACGACGACGAATTCGTTGACGACGAATTGAATGAAATTCGAAAATTTCGAGATATAAACTATTTTGATACTCACGCCTCGAGTCCATCGCTGTTGGCTGCTCGATCTTCCAGTTTCGTTCAGCAGTTTGGCATCAACGAAAGACTTTTCCTAGAACCGATCGGAACCATTCCCCGGGGAGATTTGGTCGTTACTATACCGCCGTGTGCCACTCATCAAAAGAGAGGCATTCATTACTTTCCTAAGAATGTCGTGACACAAGAAAAAGCCTCGCGTAACACGAACAACACGTACAAGCACAAACGAAGGTGCCAGAGTTGCCCTTTGACCGGCCACTCCGTAGACTTGGGTGCTCTGAAAGTCGATCATCCTCCCAACAGTTTGGCACTGCGATTTCAGAAGGGTATTCCCTGAGAAATTCGCGAAACACTTGATCACAATTAGTGCCAGGGACATGGCAATTTCGATTTCATCGGAATAATCATAGTATCAATCATTATTGCGCAAGATGAATATCATTATAAACTTTTATATTTTTTTGCAGTACGAATGGATAGAACCGATCAAGATATCCGAATGAATAAGAAAGTCGTTGGGTGTTCACTTCGTGTGAATTTTTTGTTGTCATAAATCTTTAATTTCCTGTTCTCGTATCCTCAAGTGCATGACACACGTGCTTGATACAAAGTCACGATTCTCATAAATTCCATTCGATATGAGATTCATGCGATTAATTGCACTACCGGCGATCCGTTTTCCTTCTCGTCGTTCACCGCAGAGACGAGTAATAAATAAATCTGCAGAAACGTTGGCGTTTACATCTTCATATTTATATATACCTATTATACGACAGTAGAAGTTTTATTGTACTTCGCGTACTGACTTTGTAATTGAATATTCGCTTTAAGTCTACATACATCATCGAAATAAATAGATTAATATCTTCATATTCTTATTTGCAATACAGCATTTCTTAGCTGTACTCGTTCGCGTTGCTCGTGTCTCATTTGCATGTATGCTGCGAGCCGCTCTATCCTCTGTCATTTCGTCATTGCATTGACCCTGCCAAGTTGTCTTTTTCTGACGAGACGCTGACGCGACAGGACAAAATTTCGTGAATACAGATTCGCACGTAGCCAGTTCGCACGAAAGGCACAAGAAGAAACCATAGAACTTCTGGGGCCATCGTACTGTTTCGATGAATAAATAAGCATTAAACGCTATGGGCTCGTAACGTATTCGCGTGATCCGGGTCAGTCAAACTTGGGTCTTTTTAACCCGAGTATGATAGGCCAATTTTATTAGCAACGGATGTCAACGAAGATATGTAATCTCGTTTCGACAATTACAGGGAATAGCAAATTACGTAAAGTTGCCATTCGGATTTGGCCTTGATTTTTTCAAGTTTTCCATCGAACCGGTCCGTTGCGTTCGTGCGAACGACACCCAGGAACCATACTAAGAGATGAATTGTATAATATGCAAAAAAACTAGAAATAGAGCTATGTATATTTAGGAGTGTTTCGACATTTCGGATACGCCGTTACATTAAACTTGTTCTAAACATTTACCTTCGCAATCAGTATCAGGCGCGAGGAATTTTTTGTCTATATATTTCAGCTCTGAATTCGGTAAACAGATTCATACTCGATTAAGATCTCTCAAAAAACTTGACCTGACAGTAAAAAAAACGTCTTGATGCCGCAGTTTGATAGAATATTTATGCAAATGATTGAGCGAGAAAAATATTGAATTCGATTTCCTATTCGCCGAATCTAGTTATACGTTTGAATATAACACACGCCTTCGATTATATTTGTTTGTCGAGTAACGTTCATAGACGCAAAAAACGAAGGGCGAAAATGGCAAAATCAGGCAGGTATCGCGAGCTTAACAAGGTCGTATCAGTATAATACAAAGTACATCGAGTACATTAAGTTTCATCGATGTCACGATGTTTGCCCTTTCCTTTTCTCTTGCATGTGCTTCGCGAATTTTTTTCCCTACATATCACTTAAAATGCTCGTCACTGTATTCATAGACCCTGTGCAGTTTGTGAACGTAAAACATATTTGAAAATATTCCGCAGCGTGAATAACAAATGAGCCTGACGTACGCCTCGGGCAGTAAAATCTGATTAACCAATTAGCTACCAATAATCATCGCAGCAAGCGGTTCTGCCGGCGAAAGAGTCTGTAATTATTCCCATTACATATTGCAAAAAAACAAAACATTGATAAACGCGACAAGTTGACCCGTGTCAAAATCGAAAGATTTTTGCGTCACAATATCTAATACGTTTCGAACACTGAGATAATTTTTTTTTCCAGTGAAAATGTATCCCATTGGTGTTAATGCCGAAGGAACGTTTAATTGCACTCAAATGAATGTTTTTCCCAACGAGTATATGATTCGTGAAGTGTCAATATTTTTATAAACCACCGAACAAATATAGGCCACTGATTTGGTTGGTCGATGGATGTTTTGAGGTTTTTTGTGGCCTCCGTGAGATGCATAGTAATAGTTTTCTGTGAATTCGTGACGCGTTTCGTTTTACTATATCCTCCAATGGCAGCAGTTACAGGAGAATTGTTCTATTAGAATTCATTGGTTTCTAATGGAAACGGAAACAACCGTTTATGTATGATGAGAAAATCGTTTTTATGGAACCGACAGTCCTAACCACTGATTCACGTATTTCGATAAACCACATTTGAATAAACAACCATCTACCCGCGAACGGATATAATGGAAAGGAAAAATGTTGTATCGAGTGACTATTTTACATTTGCGTCATTTGTTGTTTTTCGTTGCAGAGCTGGTATCGTAGCCGTGAATTAATTATTGTCCGTTGAAACGCGCGCGTAAGAAACTGTGATCAATTAGATTCATCCTACGATACAGGATAATTAGAGTACATTCCAACCTGTAACAAACCGTTCGTTTGAATTGTTAGTTTGAAACGAATGAACGAATCGCTTTCGTTAATGTAAACCACTTGTAAGTGCAATTGTAAATGAATATGTTGATTTTTCGTTATTTACCACCGAGCATGCTCAGAAGAATGACAGTTGGGAAATATTCGCGAGATTTGAAGGTCGAAATGACGATTCAATCACGGAGTTGTAGCCGTACAGTATGGGACTCAAAAGACTCGCATGGAGGGGCGGAATGGTCGGAAGGTTTATATAGTCAGGATATTTACCACGGTCGTGCAGTTTAGTTACAGTGACTCGAAGACGAAGAGTTTTTGGATTTGGCGAAAGATCGCTACAAGTCGTGAAGAACCTTTCTGAATTTATTTAACCGAGAATTAGATCTGCTTCAACGATGAGGGCGACCGTAGTAGTATTTTTGGCAGTATTTGCGTTCGTCAACGGGCACAGTCTTCGTAAGTCGGATAATTTTGAGAAATTGATTCGATGAGCGTCAAAAATTCTTTTTGAAAAAAATCATTAACACTAGTCGATCATAAACAATCGACGCTGCATAGCTCAATAGCATAGAGTTGTTCGGGACAGTTATGATTCTTCTATTCTGTAAGAATGATCCCTGAAAGTCTATCGCTTGCTCGATTTGGCCAATATGACGCGTACAGAGAGAAAGTGTCGGATAACAAACGCCTAAATCCAAGTACTTCAGATACAGCTTGTTACCTCCTTCCATCGTGGCTCTAAGTTTGATGTATACGCCACGCTCGACGGAGTCCTGTCATTTATCTTGCGCAACTTAAAGTCTCGAGAATCGTAATTAACGTTTGTCCTCATTTCTCAACAGCCCCGAGCTTCAAGACATGCCAAAGAAGTTCTCCAAATTACAGCCAGTGTCTAGATGAGGCTGTCACAGCGACAATCAAGGTTCTAGCAAAAGGTGGGAAAGAACTCGCAATAATGTGAAATAATATTGAAATAACGTGTTTTCTTTTTCTTTTTTTCTTTTAAACATCCCGACGATATTTTCATCCCAACGTGTACGTACTGCCAAGAGGTTGCCTTTTTCCGAGTTTCTTTGAAAACGTGTCACCGATCTATCGAGCTATCCGAGAGAAATAACTGATAATTAGAAGGTCACGCCTATTTTTGCAAACAAGACTGCAAAGACGTTTTCCTTGACTCGTGCGATCTACAAGTATCCTATACTATACTTTCGATTTGTGACGATATTTCGTGTTGTTATCCGTGGTTACGAGCACGTTTTATACAGTCGCTGTGATTCAACGCGATCGCAATGGTCCCGTGGCGTCTTCCACGTCACGATTGTCAAATCGTCAAATTTTCGTGAATAACGTAAGAGACATTGGGCAATGCAAAATCGGTCGAAACATCGCGGAATGCAAATCAATCTGCCACGAGTAAATAGTCGTAGCCCAAGGCGGTGGAAAAATATGTGTACTTTCTCAGACGTACACCATTGTCATTGTTGTGTGGAAATTGTTCAGATTTTGCAATTTGCCCCGCAGAGGGATCCTGTTACAAAAGACGCATGCCGAACTTATTGCATCTCGTAACTTATTGCATTTCGTAATTCTCTCACCATCTCGTTCGTTGGAAGATTTCCAATGTCGAATCGTACGATCAAAAAAGTAACGACAGACGTGTATATTCATCAACTACTCAGAGAAGAAAAAAACGATTCTCGTGCAACTGATAACTAACGGATTGGATATTTTTCTCGTAGGACTTCGATCCTTCGGAATTCTTCCTATCGAACCGTTGGCGGTAAACAGCGTGAAAATTGGAGATAATTCTGGACCCGTGGCTTTGAAACAAGAATATCACAACATCGAATTACACGGACTCACGAAGGATCTTGAGGTCCGAAATTACGAGTACGTATAATTTACACGTCATACAAATGTACTCTGTTGTCTGAGATTACCTGTCTTCAATTTCACTGTTTTCTCTTACAGCATTGATTGGGAGAAATTCATACTTCGCTCGGACTCGTTCAACCCTCAGGTCGATTTCGTTGCCGATTACAATTTGAACGGAAAGGTTCTGGTTCTTCCCATCAATGGAAACGGTCGTTCGAATATAACTATGCGTAAGTCTATTTGCACAAAAATACCTTTTCCTCCGCTCTATTCTTCATGTCTATAATATTATACTCCGAATGTCATTTCAGTCAATCTACACGCGAAGAACATCATCTACTGCGATACATACGAAAAAGATGGTGAAACTTTTCTGCGAATCAAGAAATACGAGATCAGATTCAGTCCCGAAAAAGTCCTCATTAGTTTCGAGAACCTATTTGACGGTGATCGCGTACTTGGTAGGTGTTTTTATTCGTCGCCCAAGAGACTCGCGAACCATTTTGGTGATCTATCTGTTACCCGTTTCTTAGAAAATGTAAGTGGAATGAAAATATTATCGTTTCACATCCATTCATCTCTGTTTAGGAGATCAAATGAACATCTTCTTGAACGAGAATGCTGATCTGCTCTTCAAAGAACTGCAAGGACCGTACGAGGAAACTTTCGGTCAGGTCTTCAAGAAAATTGGCAATGATATTTTCAGCCGTGTTCCGCTGAACAAAATATTCCCGTAATAACAATCTCGCTCGCAATGTAAGACAATTACTAGATAAATGAAAAATAAAAAAAAACTACAAAATTAAATACGATAAACGTCTACATGGAAAAAAATATGCTGAATCCCGTGAAAAATCGCATCTCTCCTGCTATCCCTTGTATCTTGTATCCTACATTTACTTGCAGCGAAAGTATCGAATACAATCTTTACGAATCATATCCGAATTCTTATAACGAGAAAAATTTGAATTCAATGATTTGTATTATAAATTGATACAAGCGATAATATAATTAATGTGAATAAAATTTTTATTACGCCGCTGATGTTGCGAGATATTTCCCAAGTAGTCGAATCTGAAGTGAATAAGAGAAACCAAGTGATCTGACGTGTTATTCAAGATCAACTTCGACTTTGAATTCGAAAATTACGCTCCTTGTCCTATTGCGTGATCACTTATCACAGTATCACGTGTCTTCGCTGTTTACAGATATGTCTGCCATGTGCTGATATGATTGTCAAAACAAAAGCCTCGCGACAAGTCCCATGGCGATACGAGAACCTCGCATGATTCGAACGCGCCACTCGATCATTGTGCCACTTCGTGTTGAAAATTTGCATTTTTAGTGTATTGATTCAATTTGGTATCGTCGTATTACGGAATCAGGTTGTGAAATTAACGAACCATCAACTCGGAATCGTTAACTCGATTGTCGTTGCTGTAATTTAACCTAAAAATGTATAACTGCAACGATTATTTGCACGATCTGACGGGATACGTTGCTGAATTATTGCCACCTAACAGGGCGATAATCAGCTTCGAATTGGACGGTGAAGTAAAAAGTGCCTACTTGATAAATAACAGATTTTTTCACCACGGCAAAAATATACCACGAACCAGTATTCTGAGCAGTTATCTGCAAACAGGTCAGGAGGTAATCGATTACCGAATAATCACTCGATATGCAACTGTACCATGGGCATTATTTGTGGATGTGTTGCTTCCTTGCTCTAAACTTCAAGCTGTAAATGGAAATTCATTCGTGTTATAGGTAAGGTTTTCATGTCGTCCGAATGAAAACGGGAGTATAGGACAGCAGCCATGGTTCGTCACTGCTTGTTGGCGAAGTCATGATTGTAACGACAGCCGAGCTAAATTCCTATCCGGCATGACGAACATCCTCGGAGTTGTTACAGATCTCAAACAACGTCATGGAACGCTACTGGCGACAAACTCTTCGGGAATAGAAGATAAAATCTATTTTTTAGCAAGTAAAGTGTATTTGTTTGGAAAAAGAGTTTCCGCGTCTAAGCTATTGTCTAGTCAGCTTCACATCGACGACCAAGTATACTTCGATGCTGTACCGTGTTTTCCGGAAGAAAATAATTACAATTGCAAGTGGTTTGCTACTTGTGTCCATAAGGGGAAAAAACCAGAACTACCGCAATACGACAGTTTTGCCAAAATGGAGATAGAACCAATGGTCAAAGATAAAACGCCGTCTAATTCGCTCAGAACTGCAAAAATCGATGAGAAACAGACTAAGGAAAAGAATTACACGAACAACGCGATGGATGAATATAGCAATAATAACGGTAATCGTGCCTCTAGCTATATTGTAGGATCGAACACGCAACGTAATGAATATGCATTTGTGGAGAAGGATTTTGATATAAAATTATGTGAAACGATTTTAAATCCAGATACGAGTGTAAACACTGAGTCGAGTTCATCGAGCACTAATCTTTGCGGAAGGGAAATACTAATGAACGAGTTTGCTGAACTCGAATTATTCAGAGACGATTCAAAAGTTGAATCATATGTTCAAGTCACCAGTAACTTATTACGCACTATGAAATTGGTCAGTATTTTTGTTCGCGTATCGTGTAATAGTTACACACGTTCATTTCATATGATTGAAAGTATTCACTTTGTTATACTTGATTCTAGGTGACCAACAACCCTCGAGCATTGTTCGTCAGAAGCGAGGGAATAATCCTTGATATAATAAATGAAGAGTATGGAGTAATATTGGGAGAATTCAAACGCAACGTATTTCAAAGTATTCTGTTTCATCGGAGTAACGTATTTCTCTTCAAAACAAATCTAGCGCATTCCAAACTCTCTGAGATTTTTATTGAGGGTGAGTCTCCATTGTTACGTTCCATTCATTTGAACTGAAATGTATTCATATAGCTAAATTCAAATCATTCAGTTGAATTACACAATCCATTGCGAATTTACACCATCGGTATTTTCTATAGCTGGTAACGGGTCTAGACTCCCGCTGCTGTATTACTTACGTTTGCTTATAAGATACGGGATATCCACTGATGGTGCATAATTTATAGAAACCTGCACTATCTACCGATGTGCAAAATTCTGGGTTGATCGTTGTTAGGTCTCGCTTTCGCTTGAATTGCTCGATCGATAAGTTCGTGATTTTTTTAATCCTAAATCAGATACGTCTGACGAAGGAGATTAGATTTTTTGATAAATCAAATGCAGTACATTCTCCAAATTTAAACCAAACAATGCAGACGATTTCATTCGTAATCAATCCATGACTTACTTGTAGCTTGAACGTAAGCAAACTTTCGATATCGACTAGTTGTATTAAAATCACTCCCCGCATCATTTTCAATTCCCAGTTTCATTCGTTCAATATTTGGAATGGAAGTAAAAACATTATTTTGGTTTTACCACCAGGAGATCGAGTTCGGTTCATGGCTGTGGAGGCTCCAAACGAATTTGTGACTGGATGGATCGCGGCGCAAGTATCTATCGCGCAATACCCCTACCGCGAAGAAGATTTGCTAGAAATAAATAATGCCGAAGACTGAATATCATCAAAGATCATTGAAGACCCGGTATTTTCGAGGCATTTCTGGCTCATATATTGTACATAGATATAAACTGATAATTTTTGTTACATTAACACACCGGTGATTCTCAACATTGATTTATTTATCTATCAGTGAAACTAGCCAAGTAAGATAATGATATTAGCTCCGAACCCGACTATTACGTTTTCATATTTTTATTTGAATATCCTTAACGTTCAGCAACGCGAGCCAATCAGATTAAATGACTTTATATTTTCTCAAGAGAACAAAGATCCTTCTATTCAGATTGCGCGTAGCTTGCGCACGTGCAATAATATTGCTGATAATTTACAAAGCTCGGGTGTAATAACGACGTATCAGATATGATGACACATCGCGCTAAAATGGTATACTTGTGGGCGAGTCAAATTATCGTATTCAGCCAGGTGAACGTAGTATTTTTATGTAACTAACTTTCGCGTATTCGATGCGTTTCAATGTGTGTGGTTTTTTTATTTTTGACCGGATCTCCAATGTGATGAGAACTACCGAATACACGCGACGATCCACCAAAATCACCTGCGATCTAACAAATTACGATATTTACGCAACAATTGTTTATCGATCCTTATTCTTTCATAATTTTTGTACTCTCGTTATGATTTACTTTTCACCGGATTGTTCGCCGCGTAAATTTCGCACTGAACCATAAATTACCTCGTGAATCGAGAAGTCAGCAACCAATGATATTTCTACCATTCGATCTTCGGCTCTGTTTGTTTATGAGTTATTACAATATCAGTTTTATCTTAATGATACACCGCGCAATGGCTATTAAAAGGAATTTATGACGAATATTGTAGAAATTTCAACGCATTGTCACGATCGACTAGTGTGATAAGCATTTAGTATTTCATCGTAATTTCGCCCCTTCGATTGATTTACTGGTGTAAAAAACGAACTAACGCAGGCAATGAAATCCGAACTAAGTTGTAATTAGAAATAATAAATAAACACGGGTTTACGATATTTTATGTTTTCTCAAAATGCGATATGATTGAACGGTTCTGTCCGCAATTTGTCCTGCAGCGAATTAGATTCTACTTGATAAGTTAGACTAATTCGTAATACGCCTGATTTCTATGCTATGAAATTAGCGTCAATCCCAAGTAATTCGACGCTGCTCGATCAAATAATTCGTACGTGTGGCCCTATTGTCTTACAATTAGGCGTACGGATGCGAAGATTAATCGAAGATTATTATACCGATATACCGTTAAACGTACGGGCGCGCGTCTGTCGTGTTCAATACTGTATCTTTCTGTACGATGCTTCTTTCTAGTCATTCTCATGCCCTCGATCGACTCGGTCCTTGACGATCAAATGTTCCGCGTCCTCCATGTTTAGCTACTCAACAAATCGAACATTTGTGTAGTTGAATATTCGCGTGGCATCGCTGCGTATTTATATTTATTTCACATTTCTTCCATCGCCGGTGCCCCGTCATTTTATCTCGGACAGGTTTTTCTTCCTACAAGATAAAGTGAAGGTGTCACGCTGAAACCTGATCTTTCTACGCGTAAAAAATACAACTTTATTTACACGTTTATTTACAATTTGCAACCAACTCGTACGTGCGAACACGACCTGTTTGCAGTTAAATTTTTAACATATTGACTTCCGTTTACAGCATTCGCGTCCGAATCCGAATGTCGCTACGAGAATTATTTCCCAACAAATTTCTATAATTATTTGAACATTCGCCTGATTTACTCACACATCGATAACGAACAATGTATTGTTCCGCATTCAAACGAGCGTTCAGAATTAGATGAAACGACCATTAATAATAATGTCATTCACGCGAGTCGAAAATAATGAAATTTGCTGCGGGGTAAATTTCGATTTTTTTTTCTTCCAATTCTGTGACCGATGCTTCACTATTAACTATTCTCGCTTTAGGTACTAATATGTGCTGTTACTTCTACCCACCTGTACCAAATTTTCACGTCACGTGTATGTTTCGATGCGTCGCGTCTTGATTTATGACTCGAGCACATTGAAACTACGTTACAACGTTCTACGATTTTTCTATTTCAGGTATTCAACTTCCATCGCACTTCGCGCAACGATCCTGTAACGTTTCTGAGATTGAATTCGATATTTGCGATAAAAATAAATGCGACGTCATTTTCGCTCGTTGACATTTATCCGAGCTTCACAGACAGAATGACGCAAGTCTATTGTGCGAGACGAGTGGTTTACCATATTTTATTCATTAGCTGATCTTCAGAACCAGCGTAGACTGGCTCGTTGAATGTCCGTACACATTTTTGACCGCGCCAAACAGCGATTTTGCACGCTCAAATTGTCTGGTATATTACAAAGCAACTTGTAAGCTGGTCGCTCGTGGGCCAACCAACTGTAATAAACGTTTGCAGATCGGTACTTCCGTATATCTGCGGGCAAAGTAACAGAAAGAGAGAAGCAGGACGGAGAGAATTTATGAAAGAGCAGGAAAATGTGACGAGCAATAAGATTAGACCGTGAAACACTTCTGCATCACTGTTACGCATAGTTTTTCACGGACGAAATAATTATACGAACGTTAAACTATGCAACTGCACTAATTTACGTAATTAAGAAATCATTGTGCGATTATTCCGTTGATCGTGAATTTTCATCTCGGGATAAAACTACGCTTTCGTGAATAATTTCTGCTATACCCGATTAAACCGAAGTGTCAGCTCGGCGTTGTGCGGAAGAGAGGTATCATACATTGTCGTGAGATTGATACGCGTACGGAGGACATTAATATCGTGGTACATCTACGTATCTCTAAGTACAGTTAGAAATAAGATCAGGATTGTTAATCTCGCTGGTGTCGCGATGTTATTCCATTACTACGAGTTGAACGACTCACGGAGACTGCAAATAGATCGTATCAAAATTAGATAGTTACAGAGATACCAATGCTCGGAACACTTGACCTCCAAAATCTTTTGACCAAAACCTGATCCAAACTATATATTTCTGTGAAAGCTGTGATTAGTCGAGGTATTTATTTTTGGTACAGTTGCCTTTTTTCATCACCGACACTACTTTCGCCGCTAATCTATTGCGAATATCAGTGATCTCGACAGCTTTGATGTCAGGTGAACGGAATATTTGTTCAGCAATTAAATCGATGAGAATTATTTTCACTGATGTCGTTTGGGAATTGAAATTGAACTATTTGTTAACGCGAAATAAAGATAGTAGACGAGGTTTTTTTTTCTTCTGTGCACGGCGATTATCCGCTGAATTACTCGGTCGAGTCTTGCAGAGTTTGCAAAGTATACGCTCCAAGTCGTTGCGTGAATATAATTTATGCTCGAGTGATATGTCATTATTTCACGTGTCGCGCTGCAATCAAGATTTCTTTTCACTTCTTCGCACTACTATTGATCGATCACCAGTGGAATTAATTCGTCGCGCCTACCTAGTTATGGCAGATGTGATCAATTCCAAATTCCACAGGTGAGAAAAACAGTGGAGATTGAGTAACCAACGGCTGGAAGGCGCCTGTCGGTTCGAATGTTTTATTTCGAATACTCCGATCGTCTCGCGAAAAGAATAACAAAAAAAGAGAACGTGCAGGGGCCGGATATTTTTAAATCGAGCCTCGTTTTTCCACGAGCATTCGGGCGCCGAGGAAAACGATGCATTCGGAAGGGAGCGCGAGCTGCTTTGAGTCTGGGACACCTGAGCAAATCGCGACAAGTCTCTTGTTAATTTCACCGCCGTCGTATCATGCGATCCCCAAATGTGATCGATGTTACGAACTGGATTCCTAATATGCGAACGATTTCTAGAGATGCCTTATCGGCAATTAATCGCGTGGCTGCTAAACATTTATGTCTGCGAGTGATCCGTGTACGATTATTGGTTGAGTGGTCCATCTCGCGATTGCCCGCGCCATCGCGAGTGAATCACGTCCAACTATTTTGCGATTATGGAAAAGAGATTCTGGATAAATCCAGTCAGCCACGGAACTTGGACCAGAAATGGTGCATACGGTACATTCCAAATAGGGTAGTTAAAAATCGAACAGATGTATATAAATAGGCGTTGTTGGTTGGGTGCTGTGGGTGCTCGGGTGCCGGGTGTACCACTCGAGTTGGAACCACCGCATTTGCCGCACCGGTGCAACTCGACTTGTAAGGGCATAGCACTTTTTCTTGATCTTTCTGACGCGTGCGTCGCAATGCATTATTGATGTGTATGCGTGCGCTCATTCGTGCGTATGCGCGACTTAGGACCGCCCTAAAGCCGCGGCTATAATGATACTCGAACTCGCTCCCTTTCCCGACCTTTCAAAAAACTATCGACGCGTCAATCACGCGGGCATGAAAAACGTTGGGTGGACGGAGAACCGTCGAACGTGGATATTTGTATTATTCGTGCGTGAAATGTTGTTCGATTTTCATCGGTACCATAGCTATTTCGTGCGGATCGATTTGAAACTTTCCTCGGCGAAGGATATACCCAAACGTCCGTGTCGTTGCAGAAATACGCACGGTGCAAGAAGGAGCGTCCTCCAGGCAGGTATCGTCGGCGGCGAGGATCACTGACTCTTTTCGGAGACAAGCGTGAAAGATTTGCTCGGACACGTTATTGCAGGCGTAGAAAAAATTCGTGAAATCCATGAACTCGGACGGGTAAGTGGTCCGCGGGAGCCAGACGCGACGCGGCCACCGTCCTCGCGTGTGCACACGAACGCGTTCGCCGTGTACCGACGAGGTACGCGTGTGGCGGTGGTCCTTAGAACTCCCATAGATGGAATGATTTTTATTTGAATTATTCCGCCCCGGAGGCCACTGAGGCCACGCAGCCACACGGTGCTCGGAGCTGGAGCAAGAGGAGAGGCGCCAGGCAAGGATACACTGAGACTTCCTATTGCTGCAACCCTCCGTATATGGCGCTAGAACGCGCGCGGGCGCGTGTTGTTCCTCGAGTGTCTTGTCTCGCTTCAAGGTTACTTCCTAAATATCCGCGAGCGGATCTGTCTGCCTTTGAAGAACGCCACTGAACTTCTGGTTTTTCGAATCTCATTTGCCATCTCGTAAATTATAGGCTTCGCGGAAAGACGAACATCGCTGGACGCTGAGCCATAAACGATCCAAGGAAAACTAACGAACGATAAGAGGCTGTTCGTCTCCTGGAACGGGGTATCGAAGATCCAGAAACACTAGTCTTGGTGAAAGAAGCTCGACTTGTCCGATGTTAGACGGTAGGATGGGATAAAAACAAATGCCGATGACGCGTGTCAGTAGGAGGCGAAATTGCCATTTTACCATTCGAGCTTTCCACGATGGCACAAATCATATTTCTTGCGTGCGTGGTCGTGCGATAGAAATTCGTATTACGCTAAAAAGGTCGACTCGAAGATGGTAGCATCGAGAGGGAAACACGAACAACTCGTCGACGATATTTCAACCTGGTTATGATTTGAAAATGGAATTTTGAGTAGCAATTGACGTCATTCCAGAAAAATGTTTACGTCGATTGGAAGTCGCGATGACTCGAATCTCTGCTATTTCTTTTTCCTCGTTACGGCGACATCGATAAACACCGAATTGCTTCCCATTGTACAAGCTATCGAGGACTCGACGTTTCTTGTATCTGGATCGTCGACTCATTTTTCACTCGCGAATCGCTATTATTCGAGGCCTCCAACCTTCCCCAAGTCTCGGTAGACGTGTAACATACGTGTTATTCTTCACGACGTACGGGCACTATAGGAATGCGAAGGCGCGGGAACTCTAAAGGATTGGCACGAATGTTGAAAATCTGCATACCATAGCAGGTAAATCAAGGTGATTTATTTTCAGTTGTTAGTAATAATTTCATGATCAAAATTACTCACCGGACACAGGGACATTTATTGGTGTTAAGTTCATCGATCACGTGACTTCCACGTGATTAATGGAAATCCTTGTGCAGCGTCAACTTTTTTGTCCTTTTTGGGAAGGTTACAAAACGACAGGAAACGCTTCGTTCGTCGTCGCTGAATGTTTTCGTCGAGTCCATTTCATCGTGGACGTATTTAATACGATAACATTTTCCCAATCAATACCGCGATTATTACCTATCAAACAAGACGCAAGAGTGACATTTGTCGCTGTAGACAAAAAACGCTTCGAATATATCAAGCAAACACCAATTCGGTTAATTTATCGACCTTTGGATATCACTTTTTTCACGTCTGTCGATACCAGTCGAATGAAACGACTGATACATATTCATCATTTCTCTTGCTAAGAATTAACAGGCGTTTAAATCGCTTGGAAGCTAATTGTTGTAAACGCGCTATTTTTTTCGTTTCATCGCAGATACCTGGTCCACGCGAATTCTATTTCGATCAATCTCCTATGAAATACAGCATCGCCTTCCGTTCCGGCCGATCATTGTGTTTTAGTCGAGCGAACCAAGGAGATAAAGTCGCACTTTGTTGCCTTGGAGAGCACGTGTTGCGACTTGTTTTGACTGACTCACGCACAATCGCTCGAACGCGGAGGGTCACAACGATTGCGAAAGTCTTGCATTTTAAGGCGCACACGTTCAATTACCTGTCCGATACGTATAATTCGGATCAATTTCATTCGTTCCTTGAACCGCTTACATTAGTTCCGTTTTAGATACCGTTCACAGATGAGACGCGAGATAAATCGTTAGCTGGAATAACTCTCGTTTTGCCGTGACGAAAATTCCTGAAAGCTCGCATCACATATATTCGCGACGAAAACATCGTCTACGGTCGCGACGTACAGCGAATCGAAAACAGACGCGTAGACAGTCCTAATGTGGGCAAAATGAGGTCGCCAATTCTGAAAATGTGTGAATAATTCCGCGGTTCGTTATGGAGGTGGTTGGAATTCCTTTGGAAATCCAAGTTCAGACTCGGCAACCGAGAAAATCAATCGGCTAACGATGACAGTATCTTTGCGTCTATGGGCATTGTTCTGTCGTGAGAACGAACGAGATGGCGAAAGTACAGGTACGATGCATCATTTCTCTTTAGTTTAGCTCGTGACATTTCATCGAATCAGTTTATACATGCCGGATAATACATAGGCGTGACGTTATTCGTTACGGCGGGTAAAGGCTACGACCACGTCTGCGGCTAACAACGAACTTTGCGTAACTCGATATAAATCTATTCGTACCGAACTAATATAAGATCCGTAAGAGCAGATGAAGCCAAGGAATGGTCATAAATTACAGTCCCAACATCGTCGAATTCTTCCGCGCGGAGCAATTAGTATTGCATGGTCTAGCAACACTCGCGTTACTCGAGACTACTAGCAATATTGTGCCTCGCAAAATGGAACAGCTAGCTCGGCGTGTTTGCGAAATTTCGGATTACATCTTTAACGCGGTCGACGCGTTCTCCAATTGATACCGATCGAAATTACTCCGCGTATTCGTCGTCTGTTCGAGAGTAACGCGGATGCAGCGCGATAAATCCTTCGAGACTCGAAGCGAGAGACAGCAGGTCGGTCACCTCGTTATATTACTACTCGTTGTCGAACATCGGAAACTCGTAGCGTTCGTGAAAGGGTGACGAGAGATCGAGGGAGCAAGAACAAGATAACGCTCGAAACGAGCGTCGCATAACGTGCTGTGACACCGTGACCTATCCTGATATATCCGAATTTGAATATCGGAAGAATCGAGGCCTAAATCCTCCCACGGCGACAACCACGGTCGATTCCTCGTTCCTCTCGTACGCCTCTTTCGCCACTCGCTCCATCCTTACGCCACTTTAGTCTTTCGCGCGGAAACGATGGAAGGCAGCAGCTAGGCGTGAGTCACTCGGAGACAAGATCTCAAGTAAGGAGGCGGCCTTGATGCCGCCGGGACTGATCATAATATCAGTACCGAGCCGCCTCCTCCTCCTCTTCGCCTCTTTTACCTTCGTTGTGACCAGTTGTGACTCTCTGTCGTTGCGTACCTACTACTACTACTACTACTACTACTACTACTACTACTACTACTACTACTACTACTACTACTACTACTACTACGCAGTGCGACAACCCGCGGCCGCGTCAATCGTTCTTCGAGAGCAGCCGTCCCGCCGATTTTGCCGTTCGCTCGAATCACGTATCCCATAATTGAAAAGTGTGTGGCCTCTGGTGAGAGCAGAGATGGCATGCCCATGTGACACCTGTAACGTGTACGCAGCTCCTCGCAGGTTGATGTGATTTACGTGCTTCTCCATCATCCAGCAATTAATTTATAATTTCAGCTGGTCGACGACCTTGCCACAAAGTTCGTATATTCATTTTCACATGCTTTAAATATACGAAAGAAGCCATCGGCATATATTACATAGGTCTTATTCCTACTTTCAGCGTAGATCGAAAATCTACCTAATAATTGACAATTCTCGTTATCGCAGGACACGCATAATTTTGGGTGAGAAGCGTTTGTTCCTTCTTACTCTAATTTATTGTTCCAATAGCCGCTCCTTTGGAAAGTATTCTACATGCTTATTCCGCCCACATTTCCTGCCATCCGAAAAAACAGATTATATATAATTATACAAAAAAAATTCGCCCGATGAAATTATATATAATTCGTATATAATTATACAGAATTCTGTTCAAAATGGAAAAAAATATGTATAATTTTGTAGAACTAGGTATATTTCTATATACTTATTTATGACTTTTTTCTCGGGTACCTTACATTGTAGAAAACACGGTTGCGTTTGTCAATGTTGGAAGCAGGCTCTCAAGACATATCATTCCTGATGCCTAGTATGTAGTCAATTTTTCGACCAAATTGGGATATTTTTTTAGAGTACGTAATCAGAAGTCTTTTCCATGCTCGATACATCCTAAAACCGTTAATCTCTAAACCTCTAAACTCCAAATCCTGATACCCACAAACTTAAAGACTCAAATTCAAAATCTCAATTTTTTCGCCATTTTCATATTGTGAATCAAAGCTGTGTGCATGGATTCGAACAAGTAGTACGTTCAACCATGTTCCATGTTCCCAAAGTCCACCACGTCGAGGTACACTACATCACACGTCGTTTTTTTTCTTTTATTTATATGTTTCTTTTTTTACACGATTTATCTTATTGTGGAAAATTCTTCGGAAATACCGTTGCATATTAAAAGCTGTTGTGCTTTCGCCAGGTGATATTTTAAGATATCGCAATGTCCCCGCTAACACAAGAAAGCGAATGTAAATGCGAGTATTTTGAAGAAAAAAGTGCCATCGATTTTTCGATCGATTTTTACCACAATGTGCATCGAAGTTAGACCGCCACCGAAAACATTGAGCGTTGATGACGGGATGACGCTTCTTCCGCGTCCTCCGGTTCGGCAAAGAAAAGAGTCCGCGCGCGCGCGCGAAATTCCGACGCGATGGACTTGCGGTAGCGCCTGGTGGTTCCGGCCTGAAAATAGCAGTGGTAGTCTCGAACTTTCGACCGGCAGCGTATGCCACGAGATCAAAACGTCGGTCGTACACCTCCTCGCGCGATTGCGTTCCTACGCTTTTCTCATACGCGTGCCGATGTCTGAGAAAAACAGACGAATGCAAAAGCGCGCGCCAGCTTTGGTCGAAAATAGACATCGCGCAAATGTCAATGTCTCGCGTACGCGAGCAGGAAAGTGTTGTCGGCATGGAAGTTTCGCAACCGTGCAGACACGGGAGTCGAAGAGGTCAGGTCACAGCTAGTAGAAAAGACTCGAGCCTCGTAACGTTTCGCTTTCTCGCGTTCATCCATCATTACATTCGGCGGTAGGCATCAACGGAAGCCGACGTTGTCGGAAAGCTATTGTTATCTTTTTAATATTTCCCACAAAAATCTGTCCTACCAGACAGCTTCTCGTCAAATTCGTCCGAGAGGAGTCGAATTCATCCGCGTGCAAAAACACGCGACGTACGAAGAACACCGTAATTTTTCTTTACGCAACGGTCACATTACCCAACGGATTAACGACCGCCGATAAACGAGAAAAATACACAACTATAATCATTTACGATTTGAGGTGGATGATAAAAATACACTTGCAAATTATACGGAATACGATATCTCCTCGTTGCCACGCGAGTCCGTTGGCCGAGCTAGAGGCGTTTCAATTTCCTTTACCCATCAAATTTACGCTGTTCGTTCGTTCGTTTAATTATTGAAATTGCCACGATACTACGCGACGACGTAACGCTCGTGAAACGACGACGGCGATGCCCACACACGTGCTCACGAAATCTCATAGGTAGATCGTAATAGTTTTAAGTCTCGCCAATCAACGTGCGTAAATTCTTCTTATTATAGAAACGTCTGTCCGACTTATTTTTCTCTATCTCGATATTCTCTACGCGATAAATTGATCTTGACGCATCGATCGGTATGTCGCCCGAACGTTTTTGCTCGCGCTCCTCGACGAGATTATGATCGGACGAATAAAGCAACAAACGAGTTTAAATTATGTCATATGACCCATCGTCGTTAAGACTCGGTCCCGATTGACTGACAGCACAATGGTATTCGAAAAGGGATGATCTGTGTGAGAATTACAGCCCGTGGCGGTTCACGGCGGCTGGCTACTACCACGTTTTCTTGTTAACATCTTTATTGCTATTATTTAAAATCCTTAGCGATGTTTCGCGTCTCGCCGTTCACCGTCTCAGGGTGTGTCGTGGCTTATAATTATATATTTATTCGTCAGGCTTCCACGACGTATCGCTAGTTGCGGTCGCCAGCAATTACGAACTCGTACGCGATGCGTGCGCAACGATTACGAGAGAATCTTCTACGCGAGAATGGAACGAGACGATACCGAGATTATTTCGTGTCAAGAACAGCTCCTGAGAAACGATCGGTATTTTATTTAAGTGGAAACCGTTTTTCAACGAATTTTCGTATCGAGAAATACGTTTCCGCGGAATCGCAGAAACGTCGTCGACCTTCGCTACTCTATATCACATACACGCGCAGAAGCTCGACGAAGATTTTCTTTTTCCTTCAAATACACACTCGTGTACAATTAACGGCCACTGTCTGATCCGATAATCTTTGCCCGCGCCCCTCGAACGCAAAAGACCGTATTATTAAATTCAAATATGGCAGCCGAGGGCCACCCGTCGCGACTACCGACATAAACATGCGAATATTATTGCGATCATTACGATCAAACTTGGAAGCGAGATTATCTACGCAAGGAAATCGCGACTAAATTTCAATTCGAAAATTGCGCGCTCGCGAAACCCTGAAAATGAACGATTCCTTTTCGGGCTGAACAAAAAAAAAAAAAAAAACAATCCTCGTCGCCATGGGTTATCGTTCCGTTCTTCCGCGTCGCCCCTCTTCAGCGAAGATCCTCTACTCGGTTCTCCGTCTCGCGGGGTAGTCTCACCACGAGGTTAGTTACTATCAACTGCTCATTAGCTAAGTAGATGATGTGTCTTCTCGTCGCCTCTCCGCAACCATTATTCTTCGAGCCATCACGCTCGGCTATCTTGTAGTCGAGCTACCTGGACATACTCGCGTCTGGACACCGCGCTTCTTGTACATGTACGAGCGTACTTAACTGACTCTCTGCCCGAACGCTTCGCCTGGAAGGTCAGCGCGTGCTACGTCACACGTTGTTGTAGGTGGATGAGTGTTTATACGTTTTCGTAGCCTTGTAAGCAAGGTTCTGACGATTACTACTACGTAAATCTATGAGCTTACGTTAATTAACTTCGCTTTCTCGCGCTCGTTACCAGCAACTCGATATCTTACCCGCGTTTGAACTTTTTTTTTGTTTTTCCTTGTTTTTTTAGTTGTTTCTGTTTTTTTTGTACTGCAACGCGTGTTTACTCACGTGTCGTTGGTGGTAAGCTTATACGAGCTGTAGAACAGCTGATTGCACCGCGACTGGAAGTTTCACGTTGAAATTAATTGTAAGCAATCAAGCGTCGTCGGAGTACCGCGAGTATCCGAGTATCGCGAGTAAATTCGATGATGGTAATACTTTAATACGAAGGCATTGGACTAAAGGACAATAATAATCTACTTCCATTTAATTCCGGAGCGCGGATACGCGCGGCGTATCGTACCTCGGGGAAAGACAATTCGATTCCGTCGACTGTGTAAACGCAACGTTCTCAACGCGCGTAGCTCGCGAGTGAAAAGTAAACATCGTCAGTTTTTTACTGAAATACTAGCACAAGGCTGTCCGTCGATCGTTCGGTTTCGACGCTAATTTATGCGGAAAAAGTCGTTATTTGCTTCGATCAATAATCATCGACGTCACACGGCTATCGCATTGTGCACGGTCACAACGCGTTGCATAAGTGAAAACAAAGTGTTTCCCCCGGGACCACCGATAGTCGTCGTCCGTCTCGCGTCTCGAGGTAATCTGTAACGGTTAAATGAAATGATCGATAATAACGAGACGAATGCCTTGCGTAGGCAGATCCGAGACGAGACCAGAGAGAGAGAGAGAAAAGCATAGAAAAATCAGGGTAACCGAAGTGTAAAAAGAAACCATCGCTACACAGCTACACCTGCGTCGCCCACGAGTCAAACCCTCGGGCACCGAGACGGTATTGAGGGCCACCGAACTCGCGTAGCTTAGAAGCGCTCTCGTGAAATTCTCTCACCTCTCAATTAGCCGAAGAAACGGACATGTGTTACGAAACGTTGAAACTGGTCTCATCTCTGCTAGATACCAAACAGATTTCGAGTCATCAATGTCAACAAACATCGCCTAATGACCATAAGCTTCGTGAATCAATAAAATCGTGAAACAATAAAACAAATTCAAAAAAAACTTCACAATTTACGCTCTAAAACGAACGCTGCGTGATCTCAACTCAGTGGAAATATCATTCGAAATCGTTGTTACCGCGTCTAGAAATCGGACATCGAAAATCGGTGGACACGAATTGTCGTATCATTTTTTTTTCCATCATCGACAGAATTTCTGGGAAAATCTGTGTTTAATAGTTAAAAAAGTTTGCGAATTTTCAAAAGTTTCGGCGTTTCTAACGTGTCCGTGTTTTTCTAATTTTGATTCGATACGATACTTTCACTCGCTGCTTACGTATCGATGATTTAACCGTTGCGCGTTTTTGTTATGTCGAAAATATTCTTGTAACGGTCACACCTACCGATGCAATCCCAAGGTATTCTTGAGCAATCGAGACGAACGAGACACTCGAAATTCGTAGATCCGTGTCCCCGACGATCCCGACGATTAGAATTGTAACGGACCGATCGAGATGAGCGGATTTGGTTGCGATAGAAAAATCTTCGCTAATAAATATTCAGGGTGGAGGAACGTGCGCCAATTTAGCGTGGTAAAAGTCGACGAGTATGTGGCGCTACTGACAGTTTAGATTTTTTGGAAAGTGAGCGACGATTTAAAGGCTAATCAGTACGAGTCTTGGGAGAATGATAGCACGTGTGTAAAGCGAGACGTGTAATGCCGAGGAGGCATTCGCGTTTGGTTCCTCTGTTACTTCTGAAACGTGTTGATGCGAACGAAGCAGTCTTGCCATATCTGGCAAGGACGCTGGTCTGTATGGGAATGGGCTTGCTCATAATGGAGGCCCTACTCTCTTTCTACTCCGAGGCTCGATCTCGTAGCTGTCGCAAGCTCTACTTAAAATCTAACTCACGGCTCTGTCATTACTATCCACCGATCTCTCGATCGCCTATCGATTTATACATCTTCCTCGCGGCAAGCGTACTTCGCTTGATTGATATACATCCACGTATTCTTTGATATTTTTTTCGACATATTCCTTCGTCGTGTTTCTTCCTTCTCATTCCTCGTACGTTTTCCCTTCCATTCTCTAATTAGAGAATGATGGGTTGAGACTTTCGAAATGTCGAGGATATCGACGCGGAGGATAATATATGACGTGAGCGGAGTTGAGCGGAGAGAGGAGGCATGCACGGAGGTATGTGTAAATACAACGTACTGCGACACATGTTTTGTTATGTTTTTCGTTTATTCGTTCCTTTATTTTTATAAACTGAAATAATAAACATAACATATTTCTAGCATCGTAACTATTATTCATCAACGTGACAGGCTGTGATGGGATAGCAAAAACTTGGGTCTACGAATGAACATCGAAATCATCCTACGCATTCGAAATGATCTGACATCCCAGCTGAATTTTCTTCTTCAACCGATGCGCGTGAGCGTGTTTCTCTTTACTAATTAGCCACATTTTTTTTTCCTCGGATAACAACGACTGCTAAGTGTGTGCGGCGAATTTCGACGTGTTTTCAATGCTATTTATTGATAAAGTAAATATGCAAAAGCACGCACGTGTACCGCGCGAGCCGAAGCTTGCTCCGCGACGCAAGGAGTTGGAAAAATGTGGGCACCAGCTCGCGTATAGGTCGAGAGACAAGATTGAAAATGATACATTCAGGTCTCGTTCTGATCGTTGTCTTTTAAATCGACAGTAGGAGATATAGATGTGAGAGGAGGCTGAAGAAATCATTGATTGAAAGAAACTATTAATCACTCAGTTTTGGCATTTCATTACTGTACCAGGTTCGCAATATTGATGGTCTCACTACGATGTTACATTTAGATATACTAACAAATATTTCAGATCATGTAACTTCCGATTCTGGGTTAATTATTATGATGTTTTTTTCTTTTTGTTCCGTTTATTTGATATTTTTCTGTTTATTTTAAAAATAATCTTAGCATTATTGTAAGGACTTTTCGTTTAAAAAAAGAAAAAAGTCTGTTCTTAAATCCTTATTAAGACACTCGGTACAAAAAAGTATTAATATTCTTTTTTTCTACGGTTACTTTTGGTATAAAAAACATTTTAAATATTGGAATGATATTCTGATGATACGCTATCTATCCAGTCTATTAGAGTACCTAATCGGGATCGTTTGATTATTTGACGTGTACTTTTCGACCTTTCTTTCCAAACTTCTGGAAATAATGTTCGATTTTTAATAACAATGTTCCCCCTCGATTTTTTTTTCTTCGGGGTTTAAGACAATTGTGTTTTTTTTTTTTTTTTTGCCTTGAACCGTCAACTCCTCGACGTTCTTCGTTATTTTTCTAGCACGGGCAGAGGACTTCACAACGCGTAAATAAACTGTCTTTAATAAATACAACCGATAGACTATATAAATAAATAATTTGTAATTACAATAATCAATCGAACGATCGAAATTGGAACAGCGAGCGTAACGTAAGAGCTGATTTCGTGTCGATGTTGAGAGCCAATCAGCATGCAATTAACCGATAATAAGAGCGAATCGATCTTTACGGAGGCCGCAAAATAAGAACGCAAGTGCTCGAACGTTTGAACTTTCTTAGAGCGCCGATCGTAATTAGATTTTCACGAACTATTCGAAAGCGATCCGGCCTCGCTAACTTTTTTCAACGATCGTCCAAGACTCCAAAGAGAACATCGGGCAGTTGATTTCGTGTCTCGATAAAATTCGCCTGGATTCGCGTTACCTTGATTCCATTTCGTCCGGTGGACCAAGAAAAAAACTGCCGCCCTTCGACGACCGTTCACGCCGCGGCGCGAGGAAATCTTTTTTTCTCTTCGATTCATTTTCCCTTTCTCGAAAATGTATCGTCATTTTACTCACAAGCTGTCCGATGCCACGGACATCGGTCGTTTGTAGACCGGGGCTGGTATTCGCGAGAAACCACCGCGCTCCGAGGCTGCTTTCGGGTCTTTTCTTGGACTGGCGACGATCGGGATATCCTGAGGTAGAACCACGGTTCCGTTACCATCGACCCACGCTCTCGTGAAATCTAGAGTGGCGTCAGCTTCGCCGGACCCGCCACTCGTTCCGTTGCCTTGATAGTCCCTGAGAAGATCTTGAAGCTTTTGTACCACTTGTTTATCGTCTTGAAGGTGTCCAACTTTTTGCAAAATCTGTTCCAACAGAGGATTTGCCACTTTCGTGGGCGAGGATTGCAGCGAGCCGGAAGACGGTTTGATCCGACGACCGTTTCGGTCGTATTGCGGTCCGTTCGCGATCGATGGCCTCGGAAGACTCTGTCTGACGGGGCTTTTCCTCGAGAAATTTGTGCTCTGGTTACCGTTGCTCACCTGCACCGTCTGAGAATTCGGCGAAGAGAACGTGTCAGCTTGTAGGCTCGGCCGTTTCTTCGTTTGCCTGCCGTTCCAGGTATTGCTTCCCGATTGCAGGCACGGACTCAGTCTGGGAACGCAAGACGCCTTGCTGAGGCTGCCGGTCGGCGGTGGTTTTCTCAGGCTACCTCTCGTCCCCGTGCCTCTTTTCAGCGGACTTCCCTCTGGACTCGAGTTCCCGTCTCTCGGTGTTCTACTTCCCGACGAGGTTCTCGACAAATTGCTGTTCTCTCTGACGATCGATCCGGCTCTAGGAGTTCGATCCCCTGAAGACGACGTCAGACTTCGCGCTGGGGAGGCTCTCACCGGACTCGGTGGTCCGATCCTAGTCTTCCGCAGCCCCGTCTCGATAGTTTCCGTCTCCACGCACGACCTTTCGTTGTCTGGCTTGTTGGGTTGTTCTGGAAAATAAAAAAGCGAACGACGTTTGTCACACGAGGGTTGGCTACGGTCTTACAATCAGAGCTACGGCGATGCGCGATGAGAAGGAAAGGGAAAAGAAAAAATCCAGCAGAAACGATCGACCCACACTGAATACTCTACCGAAGGATCTCAGGGCCATAAAAGTTCGGCTACGACCGCGGTAAACGCCTACGATATACGAGCCAAAAATCACACGGTAATCGAATGAAACTGCGACTTGGTTTGAAATCAGCAAAGTCCAAATTCGTCCCGGCGACGCGTGTAACGCCGCGCGAATCTCTCCTCGTTAACATATCGCGTGGGCCTAGGCTACTCGGCCCAAGCGTCGCTTGTTTTGTTTATACCGTTGCCATGGCGACCGCGCGCGAGCCAGCGTCCACCAGCGTGTGTCCGCGAGCGTTATTTCAAAATTGTCACGTCCGATGGGTACGTTCTCGTCCGTTTTACAAGTCACCCGTTCCACTTACGTTCCTCTCGCCACTCGCGAGTCAAAAACTGCGAGAGAATCGGAATGTTTTCGTATCTCTGGTCCGCCGGGCATTCCGAACTGTTTGATCAGCGTTACGTAAGTTACGATATTAAACTGCGACGCAACGTTTTAACGGACGAGACGACCTCTTCAGAGACTTCGACTCCGTCTCCGTCGGAAAGTTGCTCGTCCAGCTTTGTTTTTATTTCGTCCTGCTTATTTTTTCCTAAATTATTTCCTCTGTCGCGAATGACAGCTACCATCTGTTAGGTGTACTCGCGCCTCCGGTCGACGATTGTTCCGTGAGGCAAGGTTGCTTCGCCTACGCGCGGCTTCTCGTACTTCTTTTTTTCCCCCCAATACATTTACGTATTAATAATCACATTAGGACTGGTAGATAGGTCTCTTTCTCTACGGTCAAAGACACATCTACGAACCTATGCATGTACCTGTATTCGGAGAGATGGAGAAGGACGCGTCCGGTCAGTCGCACGACGCGTGCGCGCGGTTAAACGTCAGCAGCGTGTGTACCATCGATGATGTTCGACGAATAATAATTCCTCCCACTCTCCTACGTTACGTTTGCGCAAATCCCGCGCGACACGTAAGTTCGTTTTATCGACGAAATGCAAGAAGTACCAACGTCAACAGGAATACTCGAACGAAATATTCTTCACACGTGGCCTTCGTCATTTCCGGCATAGCAATTCAATTCTTACGCTCGTGCAACGGTTAATAATAATCAACGCACTGATCAAAACCGTCGATGGAAACGCTGCGGGCCGTGACGGCGAGAATAAGTTATGATACACAAACTAAAAACCGGACTATTCGTCCTTCGATTATAAAATACGTTACGGCCAACGAAACACAAGCAATCCTCGCGTCTCTATACGAGCTGATTCGCGTGACAAGTCCGAGTTGAAAATCTACTGGGAAAAACAAAATCAAATTCAAAAGCAGAAACGGAAGTAGCGCCGTAGAGAAAAACTTGTCCGTAGCATAGGCACGTTTCAAAAGCTAACTACACAACACGTACACTCCAGTGGTTGGAATATTCACGCGACAAAAAATTTAGCGGACCAGATGTGGCGTGTGGCATCGAAGCAAAGATTTGATCGTACTCGATGATATTTAAATAACGTTGACTGATCCGTACCTACACGCGGAATCATGTGTACACTCGGAGAGTGGTTCCTCATATGTTTCCGCATATGTCTAGGTCTGCCACGATCGAGCAGCCATACCGTGGTAATTCACATCGCAAACGGAGATTGATATTTGCAAATTGACGTCATATTTGACAATTGGCAATTCTTTGCGTACGCGTTTCGCTGCTTCATGCATAATATATGATACGAGTTGTGCCATCTGTCGTTCGTGATAGAGATGTCGTTCGAGATAGGTAGCTGCTGACCGTACCAGTCCTGTTCTACTGTTTGTTATGTCTAGTCCGGTGAACCTCGCCGATCTCGCTTAAATTATAACCGATGACTAGAGAAGTATCTTGTTAATTCTTTTCAACAACCACGAGCACGCGAATTGTACCTAGTCGAAGAACGTTATTACGGCGTAGGTGAGCACATACGTGCCATGTGCTCGACGCGACACGAATGTATGTATACAGCCTTGAAACGTGACACGAAATTATTCGCATCTCAAACTTTCTTCGCAGCGGGGAACCGTTCGATTCGAATCGAATAATGACGATTTCTAGAGCTATAACTACTAATCACATACTCGCCTCGACCATAAGGGGAGGACTGCCGATATCATTAAGCTGCGCGTATTGTTTTATCGCGATTCCGTTTTGTTCAAGATACCCTTTTCCATCATGACAGTCTGCTAATCATCTCACCAACCGGAGCCGGTCGTCGGAAATGAATCAGATCGAATCACGAGTAATTGCGTTCCGTTGTGAGATGCGTTGAGGAAAAAAAAAATCTATCCAATCATCGGCTACAAGTTCGTCAAACGTGTCGGTTGGAGTTAATCGATTCCGCGCGTGATATTTTCACGGACGGTGATCGTACGGATGGTTATCGTAATTAATGAAAAATGATGTTTAACGAGACTCACTCTGGTGGTCAACAACCGTTGGTGATGCCTGCGTGGTGTAACCGGAAATGGAAGTTCCGGACGGTGGCTGTACGGCGCCGAGACTTCGGTAACCTTCGTCCGAGACTTCGCTACCATTGTCCGAATGCTCGCCGTCGCCTTGAGGCGATTTCGAATAATTTACATCCTTGGAAAAACCTTCGCTCGATTCTTCTTTTATAGCCGGAGGACTCGGGGTCGGGCTACGACTCGACGAATCCTCGTGACATTTGTAGTTGAAGATCGACGGCTCGTATTTCGGGGTATCGTCGTATCCCGATGCTCGTCTCGCGACGCCGTTCTCCACGACGTAACGTTTCGAGAATTCCTCCGAAAGAGGTACTCTGGCACGAATCTCTTGATGCAAATCTTTTTTAGGATCCTAGAGAACGGGAGTGTTTCAAGAGTCAAGTTTTCTACGCGAGTCTCGTGTCTCTCTCTCTCCGTGTGTTCGAGACGCGGACGATGCCTCGCGCGATAAATCTACATTTTCTTACCTGATAGCTCTCCTGATTTCTACTGTGGTACATCTGCGATCGGCCGTCGTATTTAACTTGTCTGATCTCTTCGTTCAAGGCTTGTCTGGTCGGATCCAAACCCACGCTTCCGTTTCCGGTACCCGAAAAATACTTGGCATTGTCAACTTTTGGCGTTGGACTCCGCGATCTCGTGCCTCGCTTCGGAGTCGGCGATCTCGATCTTTGCTTGTTCAGGTCGCTGCCGAGATGACTCGGATAAGCCGAAAATCTCCTCTGCGGAGTCGGAGATCTCGAACGATTCGAAGACTTTCGCAATTCTTCGCCGAGATGCTTGTTCGTATGATGCGGAGTCGGCGATCGCGATCTGTTGTTCGACGTGCTTTTGTTACTCTGCACGGACATTTGTTGATTCTGCTGACTCGGCGATTGCATTGCAGCACCGGCACACGAACCCACGCTTGATGCGGAGCTACGGCGTGTTCTTGGAGGTGATCTGTCGGCGATAAATCAACGATTAATCTCGCGGACGAACGAGCGAAGACTAGCTTCTTCGCTGCTTCCACATTTCCCACCTCGGATGAACCCGCGATAATACACCTAATTTCTTTAGTCCCAAAGAACTTACCGTTCGTAATGCACCTGCGCGCTACCAAGATCGAAAGATCCACCCGCCTTCTGAATCAATTTCGCTGAGATCGTCGAGCGGTGAGCTGCAAGCAGATCAAACGATACGTTTTACCCATAGGTTTGCAAACGCGGTTCGACTAATTCTCCGAAAAACGACGAAAACTCACAGCTTCGACAACGGCAAGGATCATGCTTGTCCAAATAATGGCTGAGCGTATCCCAGCCACCCCCAACTCTGACCATCACGTGGTTTCGCAAAATTCTTACAAAAATTAGCACTTTCGTGTCCCCGATACGATATTTTCCTTCCGAAACCCTGATCATGGGGAACTGTGTCGGGCAGTTGCATCGCTCCACCAAATCGCGAACCTGGAACACAAAAAACACGAGCGTGACGCAATTCCGGCGAAGATATCTCGACGTTGTACGCGAAAGTTCGTTTCGTGAGGCGAATTCCATGTGAAATATCTCAGATCGCGCCACGCGCTCGGATGCCTGCACATGGATTATCGGAGCGGCAGCATCTTTCAGAATTTTCGAAGGCTTGCCAAGATCCGAATAGCAAAGAAACCAATATGTCGTCTTTCGCAGCAGCAGTTTTTTTCTTTTTTTTTCAATCTGAAATCGATATTCGGTGTTGTCGAATATTTCCTATTGGCTATCGGAGCGGTTCCCACGTCTACGCTGTAGACTCTACGTAGGCTACATAGTCTCTACGTCTGTGTAGAAAAAATGGGGTTCGTCGCATTCCGCGAGCTTTCGCGGTCGTCCGAGCTTTGATGCGACCCGATCGTCAACTTTTCGATACCTCTGATTCGTTCGATCTATTTTCAATCGGTACGTCACATCCGGTAGACGCGGTCCGTTTGAAGTTCCTCGGAGCCGCGAGCACTCGGTGTGCTCGAGAATTAAAATAATTATTGGATATCGCGTCTAACGTGGGGCGGATAAGATCTTACATACCTACGTATCACGAGATCGCATCGATAACGAAGGACTGATACAATACGATTAATTGGAGTGGCTGCGAGCTGGGAGATCGGAAGATTGGTCAATTATTATCGAATTGAGTATTCGAATACGAGCTTCCATTCAACACTCGCGCGGTTAACGAGCATTCAGTCTAACCGAATCGAATTTTCCGCTTATCGAACGATCCGAAAATTCAAGCATCGACCAAGTACCCCTCATTATCCCACGATTTTCTCGTCAACTTCGCAATCATTCCGGACACGCTTTCTCAAGTGAGGAAACTCTTCGTCCCACCGACTAAAAAATTCTTCCGCAACAGAGACGGCAGAGCGAGAAACGAGGCGGACGTATTTAAACCTGTCGAAACTCTCGTGATCTTCGAACATCGGGTTCGGTAATCGTACCTACGCTGGAAGATTCCAGACGAACGAATTTCCTTTCCCACATCTACGTCACCGTCGTCGCTCTAATCCCCGACAACAACCACAACAACCACAACAACAATAACAACTTTCGTCCACGAAGACGATCGGGGTACACTTCGAGACGCGGTTCTCCCCCCCCCCCCCCCCCCTCCTTTCTGCCCCTCCGAACCGAGCTAACTAGAGTGAAATGATCGAATTTAATTGAAATTCTAAGAAGGTAGGACCAATCGTCAATGGCTCAACGACTCGTTCTAAATATCAAATCAACGATGGCCAATTAAAAAATGACTCCCACGTCATCGCCGCGGGTAACGCAACGGAAATTTTACACCACGCGCGCGTAACGGCACCATTTTCGACGGCCCAGGCAAGAAGAAAAATCAACGTTCCAATGTCAAACGCAACGATTTGTAACGATGCTCGCGTGTAATTTATGCACGTTGCGTTTATCTACGTACAAATTTCGAATAATTACGGTATCACGGTCCCGCGAGATGCTGCATCCGATAGCGATATTCGCGCAGGTGTTCTTCTCGCGTAGTTGGCGTACGTATCGATATCTTTTCATGGAATATTCACTATTATTCAGAATAATTGTCGCTATCTCCGGTCATAAATTAAATCACGACAAAGTGGCGCAGTGCAGGTGAGCGGACAGGATGAATAGGTTATGATGCTATAATGCAAGGCCGGCATCGTTATGTAACATGCGCAGGCCTATGGAACGTTCGAAGAGTTACCGATACGCACGGGGGAGACTTTGTTACCGTATTCGCTGCAGGCTCGCCAGGTTAAATAGAACGACGTGATTTAGTGATTTAACGCGAGGCAATTCATTTCCCGTAAAAAATCACTCGAAACTTTTATTTTGCAACGTTGTCCGCGCGATTCATCGTAGCCTCGTTTCGATGATATATCGCTTACGACGCTGCGAACCCGTCGACTGTGCGCCGCTTGTTTTTTTTTTCTCGGTGAAAATCCGGAATAATTCCCGATAGAATCGACTATTGATTCTGTTCGAGAGAAAAACTGTTGGGAATAAATTCCCATGGAAATACATGTACGACGTGGAATCGTGGTGCGGCGGCGCGACGGGCAGTTTTGAAATTTCGGAGATAGACTCCGTGATTTTTACGTCGCGGATATATCAAGCATTTTATAGAGTAGATATTGTGTGGATAAATTTATCGTCGGAGGTTCTATGGATATCGCGTATCTCGTTAAGACACCCTATTGTTGTCGTGCATGTTGGTCCAGCGCGTCGAGCGCGTGGCCGAGCCATGCCCGAGCTATCCAGAGAAAGTGATGGCACAACTCGAGATCCTGATGTTATCTTCGCATCTTATTTATCTAGGAAGGCATCTTCCCAGGACCACGACGAGTTCATGGGAAGGAAGTAACGCAAGTGGCAGGTCACGGAGTATGACCCGCGCGGTAACCTAAACTTATTCGTAACCGAGCGACTCTTCGATCCTCGTTGCATCTTGACAGACGCGGCGACGCGGAGGTGAGAGAGTATCTATGTGTATACAAGCTTCGTCCACGAATTATTCATCCCCGTTCCGGATTCATCCGATTGCTAATGGAGAATCTACGTTGGCGCCAAAAGTCTTTCGCGCATAATTATATATCTCTCGCGTGCATCGTATTCTGTGTTCGCATTGTATGCTTAACAACCCGGATGTGACACCGATGTAAATTTAAGGCCGCCTCGCCTCTCCCGTGTAACTTCAAAGTCCCAACAAAAATGGTACACGTCTCCATTGTCTGGTACCCTATCGTTCAAAACTACCTTCAAAATTCTGCCGCAGCGAATCTGACCGAACCGTTCTCGCGCCTCCGGATACCGTATGATCCATTGCAAAGTTACACTCCGCACAAAGCCAACAATCGCGAACAACGAACAGAAAAGTGTCCCTCCTCGTCGTCTATCCGTTCAGCTAGATGTATACAGTTACGTAACGCGAAACTCAACTCGCTCGACTCCATCCAGAGTACTTAGCTCTCGGAGCTGCGCACACGTGCGCGAGAGACGAGGAGAGAGACCGGGTACCAGAAATGAGGCAAGAAACGATGCTTTTCGCCATCGAGTTTTCCGCGAATATAGGATGTACGCGTATACATCGTACACCCGTACACGTCTACGAAGTAATAATTATCCGACTCGTTTCGACGCGATCCAAACTGGTCAACCGGGTAGATAGATACCGCAATGCGCTATTTTTTCTCTCATCCGTAGTTAACCCGGACGAATGGAAATTAAAGGTGGCCACGACGATGCTGCTCTAGCGAAACCGAGTATCAGACGTACGACGATCGTTGGCAGTTAGCTGCGATCACCTCGACCCAGAAAATTGGCGAAGTTCAGCTTTAAAAATCCATGGATTCGAACCCTGGCGTTTACCTTTCTCGATTCGGGCGTCGTTTCACTCGCGATGCGAAGCGCCGCGGCGCCGGCGTCTCCGCAATCAATACGGCTTCGCGACGTATTCCGCGAGGACTCGACCGATTGTTATATGTGTATGTGTATGTGTATAAAATACCGTTTATATGCACGTGTGTTTTTCAATCGTTGTGACAATGAAAATGAAAATAATCGCAGCAGCATTATCATCCGTAACCGCAAAATTCTTACGTCACGTTTACATTCCACATCATGTACTGACATTTCCCCGAATTGCCACCAGTCAGTTCTATTTATAACGATAAACTGATTATGCAAAGGAGGATAATTGCTCGCGTTTTATTCGATGTTCAACAATTGGGGGATGATATTCGATTGATCGTCGGCTTATTGTCAGTCATTCGGAATCGTTAATCCCGGATTTCTCGTGCGGTAGGAGTATCATTGACAAGACTATGCGCGACGTACGTAGGTGTACCAAGTACTCGTATGCCGACACATAATGATTCGTTTATTTTCGAAACGCGCCAACGACTTCGTCGACGTCAAATTTGATGTTGGAAATCCGCGCAGCCGTCATCGTAATCCGCTCGCGATTAGCTCACACTCGTAATCGTGGCCGTTCCATTACGTGTAGAGAGATACGCGTTTCAGTATTCACCACGGATCACGCGTCATCCCCGCGTTATTTCTTTTTCATTACAACCATAATGCATAAATTAAGAACGAGAAAGGAGACTAATTAGAAATGGTGGTCTGATAAATTATAGCGATTACTAAAAGTCGTTCAGACTGGAAGGAGTGGCACGCCTACGTGGCACCATACGTTTTTTGTTTGTTTCCCGAGCGGCGCTTTTTTCTTCATCTCGTTTCCATGCTGTGCGTGATAAGAAAGCCAAAAGTAAGCTGATCCATCTAGTTTTTATTTTCCCCTCGATCCATCTACCAGTTTTACCCGATAAGGTAATCGTAATATTGACAGAAGAAGATACCGGCGTAGGACTATCTGACACGGGACGAGGAAGGTTTGTGCTGGTCCTCGGAAGAAGAAGGTTGGGAAAATCTGTCGGGAAGAGCGACCGGGCTATGGGTGAAGAAGAAAAAGAAAGGAAAGCGAACAATGAACAACGTTTAGAAGCCCTAGTACAGCTCTACCTTTATTGGAATAGCCTACATATAAACGGAGAGACTGACACGAGAGAAGCGCAATGCGAAAACGCCAGTTCTAATAACACTTAAACTTTCTTGGCATCGTTCCTCGAGCTCGTCGATGCTGTCCACCGCTGAGTTTTCACTTAATCGGACACGTCCCGCGCGAAGTGGGAGACAGGAACGATTGGTTGTTAGCCTTAATTTCAACATAGTCATGTGAAAGCATCTGGTATAGAATTAGAAAAAGGGGACAGCGGTCCATCGAATATATCTATACGCGACAAATCCGTAAAAGTGGGTCGGCCCTTTTAAGAAACCGAGGCTCTGCACGTTCACGAAAAAACTACGCGTATATTCCGTACTTTTAATATATTCCGGCGAAAGGACTTTTACAATTTCACGGTCCCATCGTATTATACACGCTAGAGTTACGTATTTTACCACCGACGTAGAAACCAGTCGAATTGCTCTACCGTCGCAACGAATCACTCTTTTAACGCGACGTTTTCCCACATCTATAACTCTCCGCGCCGACGCTCGTTTCTAAACGCGTCCACAATCTTCATCCTCGCTGGTAACGCGAGGCTATGCGTCTCCAAACCGGGGTTATTTGTTAGTTCCAGACCGAAAATAACCGGCTTCACAAATACCAGAAATACCATGCGTGGTTGCAGCCAGCAGACACGGCAATTACACATAGGTATCATCTCGTTGTTGCAGGTCTCATCGTGGCCCCAAAAATTTCGCTAGCCATTTAAATAAGCGCTTCAAATTCGTTGGTAAACAACGAAACTAGCCTGGAATCGTAGAACGTTAATAGTTTTTTGGAAACAACGTTCGACGAACGTCGAGAAGCGATCGCAGCAAATGTTGCGAAGATACGCGTGAAGTGGACAAAATGTTCAAGGACGTGAACTTTCGTGGCGTTGGAAAAGTCTCGTTAGGCTTGAACTGCGGGTTCTAGCAACTTAGTATTGAATTTCTGACCCATTTTCCTCGAGATAAACAGTGATTAGCTAAGACTCACTCAGACCACAGCCAGACCTTGCATGGCTCAATAGCCTTCTGCACTCGCGGCACCAGATATCTGCACTCACGCTGCTACCACGATACGTGGAGACGATGCTCCGCTAAAGGTAACATCTTCGGTCTGACGAAAGCTCGTCGGCCGATCAATCGACTATCTTTTTCTTCGGTCACGTTTCCATGCAAAGATTACGACAAGCCTCGACAGATTTCATAGCTATTTTCCTCGCCGAGAGTGTTCGCAACCAAGCCGATGATGGATATCGATTCGAGGAAAGAGTAACGAGCTTTTCAAGAGAACGCGAGGTCGAAAGTATCAGCAAAAAGTCTTCGACCGAAGCTGTACGATGTCGAAAGGCGACGAACAATGACGCGCGACATCGCGGGCAAGTACGATAAAGCTTGCAGCGAAAATATCAAGCAAAAAGTAAATGTCGGGGAAACAGATCAATGGAGTATCTCCGAGGAGCAGCGCGGCGATCTGATTCACGAAACTATTTGAGCGCGCTGAATAACCCGCCGTCACTTACTCATCGACCGGAAAAATTCGCGATAGACAAGCCACAGTGTCTATTTACACAGATTCACGAACCATTACTTGACTCATATTTACTCGATCGTGCAATTTTTACAACGTTGGCCTTTTTTGTCACGACTGATTACGAGATAAGCGCGAGTTTAACGCGCGTTTGGGAACAATCGTTTCCTGTTTCGCCGAGCCAAATCGAATCGCGACCACAGAATTCTTTCGGTCAAGGCCGTATCTTTTTTTCTTTTCCTTAGAATTGTACGTCCCTGCTATTTCCCTCGTCGCTCGAACATTTTTTCCTCTCTGGATGTTCCTGTCATTCGGTTTTCCAGAGATAAGAAAAAGTAAAGTGGAATAACTCTAACATGGCGGAGATTGCGAGCAAAGTGTATGCGTAAATGTTATCGCTGTTTGTTCGATTCAGCCTTTGTCAGTTAAACTTTGTTCGGTGCAACGATCGCAGAGTAGAGACGGAAAAGTCGAGAAAATATAGTTTCCAGCGTTAACCGAGTTTCTTCCAAATTTACTTTCAACTGATAAAACATCGATCTAGAAACCCGAAAATCTGAATCAGCGTCGTGTCAAACTCGCAACGTACTTCGACACACGTTTCTTATCGCTTATCACGTATCAACGACACGGAGATATGAAAAAGTTTCTTCAAAGTAAACCCAAACTGTCGAACATCGTAAACTTTCGGTGACGTTTCGAGCGCAAAATAAATAAAATCGAGTGCAGTTGAAAGTTGACCGATCAAAGTCACTCGAGAGTTGTTAATCTCTCGTGACACGCAACGCAACGAGATGCTATTTTCAATTCGAGCTCACAGATATTTAAAATAATAGCTCAGATTCTGATTCTACAAAGTCTCGACGAACGTATTATGTGTCTGCGGTTCAATCACGATTCTCGTTTACCGACGATTCGTCATCTACATTCTTGATTCGTTGAAATGTGGATTTCAATTCCATTCCGTTTCAAACATCAGTCACGTATATGGGCTGTTTTTGAAAAAAATACATTAGCGCAATATTGGTTCTACAATTACATCGTCTCTCTGATCATGACCAATGTCTTTCGTCGTTCGTCTGACCCGAAGTAAATTATCATCACGGAAATAAATTGTTGTCTGCGGATAGAAAATGTCTTACTTTGTTAGTGTATAAAATTGACGTTCCTCGCACGACGCGAGAGGAATATTTTATCAGAGTGGCTACTCGCAAGCAAAGTCTCGATAGGATATCAGAATGCTAAGAACGTGATACCACACGTGCTTATCGCAAGGTCGGACGTTGGAAAACATTTTTCGCCAGACGTATAGATAATTTACGAGCTTCAGCTATTTCGATGCTTCGTATTCGAAGCAGCTGTCTATTGGAAATAGCTTTCCTAGATCCTTGGTTTCACCTTAACGAGCGATTTCCTTGAACTTGACACGAATGGCCCCGGCCGATCAATACGGGGAAGCTTTCGGCGCTTGCGAAGCAAAGGCTAGCTGGTCGCACAGCTTTCGTGTTCACCTGAATCAAGACACCGACGAAATTGTTAGAGCAACGATATACGGGGATTCCCCAAGACTCATTTCAATTGATAGTCTAGACGAATTGATTTTCGTCCGCCAGCTGCTTTTTCCCCCATATCATCGACACACTTTCGCAATTAGGAACGAGTTTCGCGAGTTACATGAAAAAAAAAAAAACTAGTTAGCCAGATCGTTAACGGATGACCTACGACCCGATATTCCTTCCTTTCGCCAAATTAAGTACATCTCCGTTCGCCGAATCGTAGGTACGCTGTCAAGCTGACGGTGAAAGTTAAATTCCAACGAGCTTGCGGTTATTTCATTTCAAGCCTTGGATTCAGCACGGATATTGCTAATAAATGAAAACGAGACCGCTACTCTGACCCAGTAATCAGCCTCGGCAACGATGCAACCGGTCAAAAATGCCCAACCACTCCCATAATTGTGTACCTGCTGACAGTCGCGTACGCAATTACGATATCGGTCGCTTGTTTGTCACGATTATCTTTTCGCCAGGGCATTATCGTTCGTTAATCGCTGGATCATTCCGATGCCGCGTCACGTGACTACGAAGAAATGTTTGCGCGCAAATGATGACAATTCTGCTACTAAAAATGGGCAGGCGATCGAATTAATCCCCAATCTCGTTATACGCGCGTAACGTGTAATCGTCGTGAATCAAGTTTTTCTTATCATTTTACGCGCTCCAACAACTATCTTGACGGCACGTCATTGACGGTAAAAATGTATTTATCACTTTTTCGAACCACTGTCGCGTAAGTGACCGAAGAATGGACAGACCTCTCACTCTCGACGAATCAAACCCAATTGTCAGTTTTTACCGCGAACAATTTATTCATCAAGCTCAGATTTAACCAATGTTCTCGGAATTGCTGTGCGCCCAATATTTTCGATTCGTTTTCCCCTACCTCGCTTCGCCGACTTGGCGACACCACGCGAAAGAACACGGTAAAACGTTTTCCATCAAATTTAACACGAAGATTTGTGCCAACGATTTTTTTTCACATGTAAAAATTGTGGCTTTAGTATCAAATAACATTTTTGTTTGCTGAAAAACGGACTGTGAGAACAACACTAACGATTGTGTTGAATCAATACGCTGAAATGCGAAATATTCTGCACAAAAATTTGTACACCTTCGGTACCCAACGACGGATATTCTTTTAGTGTGTATAAGAATGAAAAGAAAAGACACGCGATGCTGGAGGATCGAAATGCAAAGATCGTGATAAGTCCAACGGCCAGCCCTAGAATTTCTTAGGAACGGCATACAGCAGCATTCCTAACGTAGTTGTGTTCGCGATTTTTGCATCTACGTGTCCCGCGGCTCGACGTTGTCGATTTCACGCGCGTGTATAGTGCTCAAGTAGGAATTCGCAGTGGGACAGCTTTTGACGACGAGTCTATGAACATATGAGACACGTTCCGGACTGGGCGAATATGAAGAGCATCGATGCAAAATGCTGCTTTCGTTCGGCACGACTTCCACTCGAATGGTGTGTTCGAGGGGAGAAGATTCTCAGATTCTCGAATATCAATTCAAACGACCATCGATTGCAGGAAGGAGAAACCTGAATAACGGGCCTTTTTCCCCGCGAAAATTTGCCCTCGGGTTCGACGCGAAAAAAGATGTTGGCTCTTTGTGCGCGACAGAGCCTAGAAATCATGCCGTTAATTACGGTTCGAGGATTTATTTATTATGTAAGTAATTGCGGAATGGCAATTAACGGATACAAAACGATAAGGCATCGAGCATTAATTGAGATATCGATTGCAGTTCTAGTGGCACGGCTTTAACTCGGATCTACTAGCGTATCGTAGAGACAACGGAGATAACTGTTTGCCGAGTTGTTATTTATCTCCGGCAACGTTAATGGACCGAAGTGGGATCGTTCTCTCTCGCGATCTTGTTAAAAGTCAATTAGTATACGTGGAAGAAGTAATGTATGCAGGGCATCGGTTTTGTCAATGTCCAAGAGCGCGATGGCGCGGAGATGGCTGAGAGCAGCGCGAAATGGGCATTGGCAAATCATTGGCGATATCTCTGTGAGCGGAGACAAGTAGTCTCCCCGTAGCAAGGTAGACGAGGCACGCGGCGAGGCAAGGCGCGGCGTCTGGATGTTGGAACAACTTCGTTATATCTTCAGCGAATCTGGGAGCAACGCGTAACTATCGACAGTTTCAATTTCTAGTTTCCAAGCTTCCACGGTAAACTTGCGAGGGGAATTCGTTTCGTAATTAGCCTACGGCCGGCGATATCGCGCATCGCGAGCGTGGAGCCGAGCGACGCGCACGTTCAGCCCGCATGACTCAATACGCCAATTAATCAGACCGCCACGCTGCAATCTACTTTTACCATCTCGAATTCTTATTGCCAGGAAAGAGAAGCAAAACGCTTCGAGTTTCTCGAGGCTGAGTGTTAAAAGGCTGTGTCACTTCCAATTCCGATTTGACGAACCGGATAAGCCTGGTATGTGCTTCGCCTGTCCTATCGCCTCTGCACTCGCACCCGAGGCGTTTCAGCCTCTCTTCTGATTTTCCTTCTCCCCGACAGCAGGAGGCTGTTCGATGCGAAGAAATCGCCAAATGAAACGATGCACTTACCATTTCGTCGAGACTTTTCAGGTCGTTCGTCACGATTTGCGGCTGGGGGCCGTAGATGAGACAGGGATTTTCCTCGTGCATCTCTTCGTAATCGTCGTCGTCGCTCTCCTCCGTGGTACAATCGCCAGCACCGTTCGCAGCTTTGTTTTCAGCCGCGATTTCTCTGTCGATCTGTCTTTCCATCTGTACGAGCATCGGCGCCAGCATACCGAACTTAGCACCGCGCCGAGCTACCTCCAGCAGGCATAAGATCACGTGACGCTCGTTCTTTCTCATAATCAAATCGTCCGTCTCGAACAGGAGACACTCGATGATTCCCAGACTGTTCCGGCACCAGGATATGAAGTTGGACACGTTGTCGCGAGCGAAAAATGTACCGGCTTTGGCGTTCGGTAGAAACGCTACGTCGCTCAGTTGTATCATTGGTAACGCTATCGACGACGTCATCGAACGTGTCATCATCTTGCGAGCCTGACGTCTCGCCACGTAGTCAGAGGCTGACTTTCGCACGTTGTTCGCATGCTGCAATCAGGAGAGAAGAAAATTACGATCACGAAATAACTCGTACAAATAAGTAAATATCTGTCTCCCCAGCAACAATCCCTGCACAGTAAAAACTTTCGGTCAAACTTAACCCTTAGCTGCACTCCGGGGTCTGAGAGCCCAGCCTGTTCGAGTAAAAATCACCGTTCCGTGCTATTTTCATCAACAGATTATAAGTTTTCTTACAATTACATTCAATTTATGCTTATGCAACTAATTTTTCTCACTAAAATAGTTCCAGAAGATAAAGTAACACAGCTCTGTGTTAAAGGTAAAGCAGAACAATGTCGAGTAACATTAAAAAAAGTGTTACGATTGTGTGAACTCGACACACCGAAATGTTCGATATTCTACACAAAAAATTCTTACACGTTGCACGATGACGGAATCTTTTTTACCGTGTACGACGCGTCGAAAGGGATATGTTCGAAAATATCTAGGAATGTACGCCATGGTCGTTTGTAACGAGCATCGGATGTTTAAATCTACTTTTCAATGCTTGTATTAGATTACTTGTCGAAGTTTATATTCTTTTCTTTCGCCTACGAAGCGTTGCACCAACGATCAATGCCGTATGGTTACCCTCCATAACTTGGGTTGGACTCACGGTGAAAGGCACCTCGCTGACTGAATGAAAAGACAAGTCCGCAAGTGTTACCGAATAATTAATAGGCTCGGGTATATTCTACATACGGGTGTTGTTTATAAGACGTATCTCACCTACGATATCTCCGTACAGCTAATGTACCGTTCGGCGTGCATACATACGTATACCTCTGCCTGCATTACGCGAGTGGAGGATCGTAAAGAATTTTAATGAACGCCACAAAAGAAAATGTCGCCTGAATGTCAGAGGCGTTGCGACGCTCGGAGGTACGTTCTCGCAGGCATTTGCAGATCCTTATTAGTAAAATACTCGGCGTCCTTTAAAACGAGACTTTGAATCGCGGCGAACCAAGTGCACGCGGTTGTAAAAAGGCGCGAAAGTTCAACCCAACGACACGTTACGTTATACGTCTCCGGAGGTTCTGCGCGAGAGTAGCGATGCTGTTGTGGATTCCGTTGCGCGTGGAAGAGCGAAAACTTCGTCGATCCGGGTCAAGATGAATAATATACGTGGCCGAACAACAGTCACTCGATATGTCAAGTGTGCGAGATGCCTTCGCGCGAACGAGCGCGGAGGACTTTGGACGAAAGAGATTTTTGCCGCGTTTCTTTTATACCAACACAGAAGAGATTTTCACGCGATATAAGAAACGTGGGACAGCAACGACCGCGTTTGGTTCACAACGATCGTAGGTATTGCCTAACGCGACGATCTCGTTTACCCTATCTCAGTTTTTAGAGAACGTTCGCCACGACCTCTCCTCTCCTCTCCTCCGCGTGGCAGGGTCATTGGGCGAGAAAAATCCGAGTCTTCGCGAAGATGTTTTTCACAGTTTGAAGCTACTGTGAAATAAATTTTAGGGCAGTTTCGACATCGTGCGACTCTTTTGCCGAGCACATGTGGTCGGACTCTGGCGAGGGCAACACGAGTGGCGTCGTGTACGTGCATGGGAATATTAGGACACGTTTTTTGCGCCTGTGCTCGTGCGCGCCCCCGTACGAGAGAGGAGCCCTCACGAGCGTGTCCGTGTAAGCTTTGCTCTCGCGTGAGAGACAAGCATTCGAATACATGGGACTACAAATTATATCTGTGACAGCATCCGGTCTCCAAAGGCTGCGTTATGCGTCCGAACGGATAATCGAGATCTCGAGACTGTGAACGCGGCGGCAGAGCAGTTCGAGATTGCAGCCCTTAACCGAACGTGAACACCGACGACGGTTCGTCATCGAGTATTACGCTCGATACGTACGGTAGGTACCTACTACAATTACAACGCGAGCTGAAGAGTGCTCTCTCGTGACATTTATCGTTAAATACGACGCACGAATGGTCCGGGCTGATCGTGACGTTACGCAAGCTCCGAACACGTGTGACCAACGTATCGCGAACAATCGCCGTCTGGGCCGATAAAACGAAACGAAACGTGAACACGACTCGAGCGACAGAGTCCTGGAGATTAGACGCTTAGAAGAGCTTAAAAGTCACGTGGTATGCCGGAACATGTACGCGTACTGGGGTTGGACGTTGACAACCGCTGGATAAAACTCGAGCACATATGGCGATATGGGCTGCGGATGAGTTGAAGGCAGGATGTCTGCTCGCATTATGTGGCCTATGACCCCTCCTCTGACGCGTACCATATCTACACTCCGTCGCGTAATTCAATCTCGACGAGAACCGTTCGCCGCTGTGTTGATATTTGAACTTTTGACATCGCGTACCTTTTGACTCATCGCATCCGTTTCCCCGAGTTGTTGGGATATCCCGATGAATATTTTTGCAAATACTCGGGGAAATCTCGACGTTTCTATCTCTATTTCACTTGGCCCTGCGAGAGAGATGCGAGCAATTACTCGGTGAACGCGAGGCAACGCGTACGAATTAACGCGTGTAACTCACAAACGGCTTTGTTCGAGATGACAAGGCTTCATCCCAGCTCACGCATTCGAAACATATTGCACAAACAACACACGCTCTCGGCGGGAGTCATTCGTATCTCCCGGCCTGCCCATCCGTCCGTCCGCTCAAACGTACGTACGTCCGTTTTTCTATCGTCGTCTTGAATACAAGATCGTTAATAGCGAGCCGACCAATTTTTGTTGCCCGGAACAGTGGGTACCGGTGAGAAGATGAATTCCTTCTAATTGTAAGACGATAATAGTTCATTTTTTCCCATGAAAACCAGTGGATTTCCAACGTTTCGCACCGTATGCTACTCGGACACGCGGGGGTTTGAGTACGTGGATAATAAAGGCTTTCGCGTTACAGTAGATAGACGAATGTGCATAAATAATATGCATACGGAAGCTTCGTGTCTGTGGGTAGGCACGTGCTAGAGACTAGGAGATGCAACGTTGAGCATGACTTATCCCGGTTAATTAAAATTCATGATGGCGACAGTCTATCGTAATTGTTAAACTTTTATTGTCGGCGTTCGCACACGACTCTCTCTCTCTCTCTCTCTCTCTCTCTTTGTATTGAAATTCATCGGGTAAAAGTTGGAGAGGCACAGTCTTTGTCGTGACGTTAGGAACTAACAAAGAGCGAAGGCTAAGCACGCGAAGGAACGAGGCTCGCGAGGTACAGAGAACATACGAGATGCGTTATTAAAAGGAAATACAACTGGCATCTTATAATGACGCGAGGTCTGATTAATACTTACGCAACTGTTTGCCTGCACTTCGAGGCAGGAGCTCGAAGATCTCGAAGATTCTCTCACTCGCGTATATTATATCACGGAGAGACAGTTGTCTTTTCTAATGATCATGGTTTATTGAATTGCTAACTTGACTTGTGAGAGAGAAAATCACGATTCGTGCGGCGATACCGTATAATTATCCTAATGAATTGAAGCTCCGTTTTCTAAACAATCTTCCTCGTATTTCTAAACAACTGCGCCCGTCTTCGAGGCAGATGAATCGAATGGGAGGATAACATCCAGCGAGAAACTTTCCACGTACTTTAAGACCTTGCACCTACTACGTATGCTACTCGAGGTGTTTGGAACGTATCTCAGGACTGGGAGAAAACGATGAAAGGGCGAAACTCGCGTCGACGCGAACAAAAACAAATCCGGAGATTTATAAAAAGGAAAAAGAAAAACACGTCTGGGACCCTAGGGACTCGGGACAACAAAGGAGCTTTGTACTCGCAGTCATAATATTCGTGACTAGGACTCAAACATGTAGCTTGAAATTTGACGCCCTTCGGAATCGTCGGCCCTTTTTCGGCAAACTGTCGATATAATAAAAAACAGTTAGTACTCCTATACCTACGTATTTCCGAAAGTAAACGATAGGCATGTCATTTCTTTTCCCAGGGATTTTCGGATCGAATGGAAACGTTCGCTCCTGCCGAGTCAGAGAGCTCGAAATAAAATTTGAGGAAATATCAGTCCACGAAGAAGCGATTATACGAATCTGAGACTCTGTTTCCCTGAACTATGGTGCTTAATAAGACGCGCGTGATGAATGAAAATAAATGAATTTCCGTCGTTAGAACTGACATTTTTAAAACCGTCTTTCATTTCGATCTCTATTTCCGTCGAATATTTTTTCAAGCCACCCTTAGTACCGAGATGCGGGTGGGTATATTTAGACGAGCAGGGTAAAAGGACGAGCAGACGCGTACGTGTGTTTGTCTCATTCATGGGATGACATTTTTAGAAATATTCCGCTCCGCGTAGCCAGAACTTCGTCGCAGGACAGAGGTCGAGAGGGTGACGACAGGGCAGAAGGTTTACACAGCTGTAGATGAAATAATTGCCGTCTGTCTAATTGGTCGAGAAATCTATCAACTCGAACCTTGCATCGTACAGATAAAGGATCCCGCATCGCGTCGTTTCTTCAATTTCACGACAATAATTGCGTTACGTCGGGTAGAGCTGACAAACGAAAGACGATCCCCCTTCGAGTACCTTGCCTCCTTCACTCGCAAAATCCGCCGACAAAGGTCGACGAAATCTCTTGTTTTTCGTTCGAGTATACATTCGAACGGAATTAGCCGGAAGTCGTGAGAATTTGGCTCCGAAAGCGAATCCGTTCGGCGAATTTCTACTGTTTACTTCGAAAAGCTTTTCGTTGGACATTCGAAAGGTTTTTTTGATGGATGTTTATTGTGAAAGCCACGCGAAACTTGCTACCCGGCATCGCGAATGGCTGAAAATCCTACAGAGATGCGGATGCAGAGGGATAATATTAACCGGAGTTTTAATATTCCAACGTATACAACGACGTTGGGGTCGAGAACGGAGCCGCAAGATTAACGCCCCGTCGACAATGAAACACGTGGCGTCGCATTCAGTAATCAAAAGTCGGCTGCAATTTCCAGAAGCCAGAGATAATACCGGGCGGTCCATTGAAACTGAGAAATTGTGTTTAATTCACGGTATCCAAACGCCACCTCGTAAATCTTAATATTCCTCATTCCGGGCAACGCGGACCGACCGACCGACGGATGGTGTCAATTGTTCCTAATTACTCCGAGGCAGACTGTCTCGTTCACACTTCGCGACTCCACGCGTCTTCCCCGAGACGCGGTGCACCTCGTCCGATTTCCGATGACCTTCGATGACACGAGGCTAAGATGCTGCCGTTCCGAGTCCTTCTAAGGCACGACGTCACGTGACTTTCGTATTTGTCATTTCCGACAGGAAAGGCCAATGTACTTCGGAAGTTACCAGCGACTGGGAGGAAGAGTACCGCGCGAAGACGTCACATCGCGACGTGACTTGACGGATGAAAACCGTTGAAACCCACCACAAAAATCTACCCAAGAAAGCGTAAAATTATCCAAGGATTCTATCACTTTTTCTCCACACAACTCTGCAAAACACGCGGTCAGTATACTGCAAGTCCGCAAAAAAAAATAATAATATATTTGTCACGACTCGACGATCCTTGCCTTCGTAACCTTTTATTAGCGTAGATACTCGATGTGTCGTGAGAAATGGACTGGTATTTTTTGGACGTGCTAAAAAACGACGAGACGAGTCTAATTTTCGAACGTACAACATTCGCAAGCGACGTTCTGATTTAGTTCGTTGGGGACCTGATGGGCGAATAAAGAAACTAAGAGGCGCCTTGGTCAGGATAAAATTTACTTCCGGTTCGTAGTCTCGGCTGATAGTATTTATTCGCGGTTTCTTTTATGCCAGAATCGAGAACGGAATGAATCGTACGATGGTATTTAAAGGACAGTTGAAAACTATGCGGACATCTCGAGAAAACATCTCGTCATCGTTGTGGAATCAATAGTCGCGGACTTTCACTAATCAACGGTAATCCAAGGTGGCGAACAGACAAAGTCGCGTTACAAAGCCCGTTCATGAGAAGTACGGTTGAATCGAGGATTTCGGCAACTGTCGACCGTCTCGCAATTCCATCGGTGCTAACAAATGGAAATGCCGAGCTATTTACGCTCGTAGCACGTGCCGTAAATTCCACGTCTCGACATAAATCCCAACCCATAGAAATATTAAGAGTAGGTAGATGATAAGTGTACAAGGTGGAGAAAGTTCGCATAGATTAAAACCCAAGCCGGAGAATTCCTCCGCGTCTATCCGTTCGCGTGGACTCGGCGCATATCGCACGAAGTCGTTGCAACTATCGAGACACCGGGAAAGAGATACCTACTCGATTATGTTCGTTCTACCTGACTCGACTGGTATCCCGATTGTATTCAGATTTCTCATTCGTCGAGACAGAGTCGCCGACTTATCACCAAGACTCGACGTTTATCTCCTCTAAACACTCGTGAAAAGATATTCAGGTTATCATCGCGAGGGAATAACACTCGAGAAGAAAAACACAACGGAACGTTGCTCCGGACTGAGAAAACCCGAGCAGAATACAAATACGAATGGAGAGCGAGGTCGAGAGGGAACGAAGAAACGAATAAATAAAAAAAGGCAGCAGTATCATAGGAAACAGGAAAGGATGTTTCGTTGCATTTGATGTATTATCGAAGCTAATTACTTCACTATTTCCTTGCTCATTCCGATCACGTATCTCTCCGCGTGGAGTTTCCGTTTGGCGTCACAGAGACATCCTTCCTTCGTACGTTACGCACATGTCACACGCGACCTAACTGTAGCGCATCCTACCTCCGATGTTTGTTCATCGCGAAATCGTTAGTTCCCATCAGAACGTCGACAAAGTTCCGAGCAGCGTAAAAATGTGAAGAAAAACACATTTTTTCGTCAACCGTACGAGACGTCTCGAGGACGGCCTACTTTTCGACCGTTTAGCTATCGCTGCTACGGCGACATTCCACCGAAGGTTCTACGAGCTGTTCGCGCTCCTGTCGCGTTCTGTGCCAGACGAAAAATACATAAATTCTCCGTAGGTTCAGCTTTCCCGTAGTTTTACGATTCGTCATTTTTATCGTTCGTTAACGCTCGTCCGGGGAATCACGAAACGCAAATTGACCCAACTCTCGCTGTCACGCTAGACGCGGGGAAATTTTTTCCACGCGTATTACTGCCCGTCAGTTGATTGTTAATACGACTGTTGATCATTGATACATCTCAGAGCTTGATAACCATTATTTGTTGTATACTCGCCACGAAACGCGGGGAGATAAGCGTTGGCTCGAGAAACGTACGATGAACGTTAGACATTTGGAATTCGACCCGCAGTTGACCGAATATCCCGTAGTTTTGTTAGCGTTCGATCGATGATCAACGAGCAATCCCTGAGAAAATGTGCCGCGACGTCGCGAGAAACTTACCTTGCAGAGAGCAACGCCCGTGTCCAGTCTGTCCATAAAATTGTCCAAATTCACCCTGAGCTCCGGATATAGAGCATTGAGCCATTCCGCCAAATCTTCCTTCATGGCAACGAGGTATTCCTCGGAAGATTTGAAAGGCCTGTAGGGCCGCGCCTCGAGTAGCACCGACATCTTCGAATCTACGCAGAAGGCAAAAGGTGCTGCGTTACTATTGTCATTATTGTTCGCGTTATTGCCGTTATTAGCATTTTTCTACGCCGTCTGTATTAGCATAGAGAAACGGATTACCGCGACAAAGGTGTCGGTCGCCGGGTAAAAACGTCGAGGACCTTGAGACGGAAAGAAGAATCAACTAACGCAAGAACGAGAAACACAACGGTTGGGTGCAGACATTAGCAAATCAATCATGCTGCTGGAAGATCGCGAGGCGAATAACAAATTATGCTAATGTATCGATTACCGCACGACTAAAAATATGCGGGTGGCAAAGGAGTTCGCGATCTTCTTCGTCTCCTGCTTCGTTGCGTCATTCACACGGTTAGTCGACACCCGGTACAGGTAGACTGGGCGCATGCCGTTTCGAATGGATGTTTCAAGTGGAGGATGGCTATTTGGCTTGGACGTCGGGCAACTTTCTATGTGGTACCGCGGCTGAGAATAATGGATAACCGAAGCCCATCTTCTGTGGGAAATACCGTTCTTTCGACGTGTCACGAGTGTCAAAAGAAATAATCCTTATTCTCGAACGAACTATTTACGATGAAAGTCATAACGGCGGAGTTGAAAGTTCGCGTGTTACGGACGAGGAGATCGCGGATTAGAATTTAGAAAGGCGACGTACGCCCCCCTGTGAAATGTCACCGGTAATCGAATGGTTGCTTCGGTATAAGTAGCGAGTCTCTCCTCGTTGTCGCTGGTTTCGCATCGAAATAATTGAAAAAGGAACGAGTGAAATAGACGCTGACGAACGATTCCGCGAGGGTTGACTTTCTCCTCGCTAGATTCGTGAAAAATTCACAAATTTCTCGTCAACTCGGCTTGGTTTGCCGAGCGTGCAGGACGGAACATCTCGACGAGTCAACTGTCTACGTCCGACGGGCGAAAGATTGCGCGGAACAAACGTCCTTATCTCGATGACTCTTCGAAAGTTGTTCGCGAAAGTAAATATTAAAAATGTCGTAACGAGGAACATCGGGGTCGATTCAAAAGCAACCGTTGCGCGCGCTCGCCGAGCAGCTAGTGCAATTTTATGTAATTATAATAAGTTTTATCTACGTTTTACGGTTTCACCGAGACAATTAGAACCCGCGCGAACAAAGTGGTGCACAACGTTGCGTAAAACATCCACTCGCACGTCGAAGTTTTATATAACGCTGGGTATTATACGTGACAAATCTCACAATTAATATACGTGGTTTGTACCAATCGATGCGTATTTCGTATTATCCCTTTTAGGCATCCCGGTTTACCTAGTGCACGCGCAACAACGTTCGTTATCCGTATACGCGGACATCGTATACCGTTACATACGCTCCGACGCACATATGACGAATAAATATACACGTGACTTCAGCGAGGCACGCATTATTCAATGCATACGAGTACACCTGGACGATGTCCACACGCCTGCCTATATTCATAGCTCGCGCGACTGCCCGTTTCGCGTTCCATCGCCGCCCACGCGTCTCATTCGTACGAAATCCCGAGGCTTTTCCAATTTTTCGTGTCAAATCGAATCATCGCATCTTGATCGCGCCTCGATGCTTCGACTAATTTCTTCGACCGCTCGTTTAATTTCCAAGGGTGCGCTCGCCCTTCTCTCGCGCTGGGTCCACCCTTCTTTTTCATACAACGTGACCCCAGGGTACGTTTTATACGACGAACGCCGCGCGCAAAGTCCCGAAGAACGTGCATAGATCAACAATTTTGCAAATCTCGTCCGGTAATTTCGCACGCATATGCATACGTGTGTATGAGATCACAGGCCACAGCTGTTACCTCCGCGCGGCTGTAATCCGTGCAACGGCGCGCATGTTACACGCCTCGTAAACCATGTAAATCAAACGTACCTATACGTACATCGAAACGCGTGTATTCGCGCGCTCTCTTATAAAACCTGCGTTCCTGTAATTCTAGAGAATATTCCTCGCCGTGGTTATCATTATCCTGACGCCCGAACTAACTAGATGACTTATAAACCCCACCGACTCTACAGTGCTTTACTATTTACGACCTGTTTGAAAAACAAACTCGACTTTAGCCACCGGCTAGATACGATGCTCAAGCTGCATCCGACGTGAACCCGGGAATCTGATATGCAAGAGCGAAGAAGAATACCGCGGAGAAATAATTGTTGACGCGTGAAACGAACGCGCGTTAAATATTTTACGAACGTGCGTTTCTCCATTGCATTCGGATACGACGCTGTGTGGATCTGTTGGAAATGTGAATGAGCCTGGTACTCCATTCACCGTCTTAAGCTGCCGTCTGTATAGACGTTAACGGCACGACATTCTCCTGTCTTACCCCCGCGTGCTTCTCAAGCCTTTCTGCATATCTCGCATTTCTATGCGGACTTTTTTTTATTCTAATCGTGAAATTCCGATTTCGCGCTGTTCTTCGCGCCTTTTACAGCTGCAACTACGAGATTTTATTCCCGTATTTTCGAGAGCGAATTTACGGTGACGCGTGCGGCCGGACGTTTAATATTCGGTGGTATTATCAACCGAGAAAGAAAGAAAGCAATTAACGGAAAAAATGAGTATCCTACTATTTTCTTTAACAAAACATAAAATCTTTCAGATAAATCGAACGATTGCGAACGAGACAAGGATTTGTACGCGATATCCGAAAGAGTGGCGATAATTTTTTAATTTTTTTCGAAACAATGTACCATTCGTTACTTTTTCATCGTGACGAACCGATGAATAGATCAGCTTACCGATGAATAGTTACAGGTAACCAGGCAGCGACGTGACTTGGTAAACGCTAAATTTACTTGAAAATATACGCGCGGCCGAAAAAGTGAGAAGCTAAAGGCGACTGAATTTTGCGAATAAATTTTATCAATGAAAATTATCGTATCTTTGATTTATCATCGATCATTTGATCGATGAATTAAAAATGACGGGCAACGACTAGCATCTAAGGACAAGAGTTGGCCGGTCGTGGGAATGATGTCACGAACTAAAGATCGATTAATTTGTACGCCGAGAAAACAATATTTAATATCTGCGTTGATGATTTCATCGTTTGCGACCGAGCGGTTCTTTGTTAACGTTCTTGAGCGACGCGAGGGGTTTTAGAAAAAAAGAAATAAAAAATGTTGCAGTCTTACCTGTGAGAAGTATCCAGTAGGCACACGAAAATTTGTTTACTCTACCCTCTCCAACGCACTAGTAACATATATACATATATGTAAATATAAATATATATTTATCAGGCTAATAATTTTTCCCGGGATCCTAGCGGCTGAATATTTATCATCTGGAACGTCGAATATTCAATTTGCAGTATTTTCAACGATTATTTATGCGACAAGTTTTCGTTATTTGTCGTTAATATCGCGTAGTTTACGACACATCGATTCAACTACGATCAAAAGCCGGCTGAGAGATTAAAATATTGTTATTTTATGTGAAAATGTTTAGTACCTTAGCACTCTGTCACTTATTGTCCCGACATTCGATATATTTTTGTTTCTGAAATTTCGTTAAAAATGAAATTCTGGAATCACAGATTCAATTATTTTTTGTTGCTTCATCCGGGTCAATTTAAACTAGTTGTATTTCTGATGCTTGCGACGACTGTTTATCGAATTTAGATTAAATTAAATGCGTCTCGCGGGGCGTATTCGAACCCCATACTCGTGCGGTGACGTCCCTAGCAGAGACTGAGCGTGCTCGATCGCTGTCCTCTCATATAAATGCTCTGCTGCTATGTAGCGACGGTAATAGCTGGAGGTCGGTAGAAGGGGTTTTGTAGATCGCACCCGTTCGCCAGCATCGTCAGAGGACGCTACTGGGCAGCGTCGGCAGACGTTGAAGAATCATCCTTGAATGGTATCGACCGATCAGAATCGCAAATCGACGATAGCTGACAATCCCTAGCGCTCGCGATGCTCGAAACGTGTATTCCGAAAGAAAATGATTATACCGAACAAACAAGCGTTGACTTGCCATTCCAGTCATCGTCTGACCACGGTCGGTAAGATGATATCAGAACATGCGATGAAATCACACTTACCAACCGCAGACAGTGGAACTAATTATCTATCCCGTCTCCATTCAAGACCGCAAATCTAATTGTCAGAGATCCGATGCGAATGAAGCTGGGAGGAAAATATTAACAACAGAGATACGAAGTGAGAGATCTTTGGTAGCAATACCCGCAATATGCGGATACTACGAACTATCCATGACAATAACGACAATTTGTTTGATACAAAGAAAATTATTTTATTTCTATTTCATACATTAACACCGAGGATCCTAGGAACTCAGTGGAAAACATATCTCATTTTCAATCCAGATCGAAACCGATTCATCATTCGCCCGATGGCGACCTCAAAGATCCCGCATAATAATCATTGAAACGAGCTGTACAGCGAAGAATATTTCAAAACACTTTCGCTCGTTGTCAATATATTATAAATATTCCGTACTGCCTGGGAAAGGTATTCGATACAATCTCATCGGCACGTACCAACAATAACAGAGTTAAATATTCTTAGATTTAGTAATTGTAAAAGACATGCGTAGTAACAATTATAATGGTTGTGATACGTATAAATATTTCTCCATACATATGCCAACGTGTAACATGTTTGTACAATAATACAAATGTCATCAATAAATCGTTCAAACCTACGATTCGTATAAATTTGTCAAGTACAGTAGAAAAGATGAGACGATAACGTTTAATGCTATTCTTCATTTTCGGCTCATACATTTGTATCATCTCTGTTCATTCTTTCATTTCCTATGCGGATCTGTACGTAACGCCGAATACATTGAACGATTTACGTGCTCGTCTCGCGGTAATTATTCCTTTCGTCTCGCGATCATGCCAATTTTCTATCTCGCACGCGTAAAAAAAACGAAAGATTTGCAATGCACGTATGAGAAAAAAATTCGTGTTTAAATAATTAGACAAGTAAGAATTATGCTACGCTTGCCCCAAATTTCAACGACCACTATCCGTGACAATGGCCACATACCGTACTCGCCTCGACGTTTCCGTGATCGAAAATGCATGATTGCCACATTCGTGTTCTGTATAAAACAAAATAACGTTAAAAAATCGTTCATCATTGGAAAAAAACGATTTTAATACAAAAATTTTGAACGTTTAGTCTGCCACGTGACTGATTAATGACCAAGAGCAATAATTCGGGACCGTAAAGTGCATTGTACGCATCTACGCATCCACGTGCTGCAAAAGTGCGATGCAAGAATACATATGAGTATACGACTACTGAAATATTATTTGAATCGTACAAAATGAGAGAGAACACTGCGATAGAACAAAATATTAAGAGTGAATCTATATGAAACTATGAACATGAATGTGTTGTATTTTTTCCATAATCCATCAAAGATCATCATCAGTAAAAATCCAATAAGACCGGCATAAACATCAGTTAGTTGAAAACGAGTCGGCGAAATGACATTCTTGTATTTACAAAGTTCTTAATGTCTTGTCGATGTGACGGAGTGTGGTTTCCGGTACTGCATCTTTCAGCGCCTTCTGGAATCCGTCGCAACGTGAAAGTCCGCGAAACATCTTCTTGGCGTGGTTTCTGTTAAGCGTACAAAAAACGTTGAAAACCACTTGCAGACCTTGTTTGAAAATCGCCTCGATCATTCGAAGCCACGAGATAACTTGCTGATAACTTACTTACAGCTCCCAAATGAACGTAAAGTTGGAAACGTATTTTTGCTTGTGGTAACGCGATTGAAAACTAATTATCAACTTACCTTGCGTCTAGATTGCCGTCCATCAACATTCTCGAACCGGTAACTAATAATTTATCACGGACATCTCGCGGTAAATTCATTGCTTGATTAGGTCCAATACGATCGACTACGTCCGATAAGAGCCTCACTGTTGTCGCTCGTACAATGGGATTCTGGTGCCTATGTGAATTATACAGAGAGGACTCGTTAGATATCATCGCATAAGAAACGAATGTAATGGATATTTGAATAATAGCAAAACAATCGAAATCTGTCTTACGTTGCTCCTCGTTGGATAAGAACGAAAATTGTTTTATGCGGCGAAATACTTAGGACCATGTGATCTAGAGCAGCATTACTATCAGCTCGGAGGAACCTGTTCGTATCAGCCGTCCTATGAAGCAAAGGTCCCGCTATGTCGTCAATTTCCTGTGAAGAACGAGGAATTAGAACGAGTAAATGGTCGGCGAAATAGGTCAAATGAATTTATGCATCGTGTTACGTTATGAAATTCGGATATTGAAGTTACCTGCTCTATGCCTTTTGGTTGCGCGACGAAGACTTCTCCAGCGGCTAAACATGCTGCTCGGGAAACTTGGGATCGGAGATTTTGTACGTGTCGACCGAGGATTCTACCAAGTGTTCCGGATCCGAATAACTCAAGTTGTTCCGGATGATGTCGAGCGATTTGAGATAAGGTCTTCAACCCCTTCGTTATCACCTCCCTGTAATGCATACTCCAAGCTTATACCGTCTCAAAACGGGATCGCATTTCAAGTTACGACAAACGCGACGAAATTCATAAAAGCCTATCGAAACGCTCACCAATCTTTATTATCCAGCTGATTTAAACACTGCTGTGTGGTAATTTTTAACGTATTCGACGGTTTCCCGCTAGTTGGAGTCGCGGACATATGGGTTTTGATCGAATTCGACCGGGGTTTTGGCTTTAAGCGTGGAACTTTCGATGGTTGAAGTCTCGAGGGTCCAATAATTTCCGGAGATAACGTTGGACTAGTTTCCTGCAGGTACAAGGAACAAAAGAAGATTGTTGAAAAGACGAATGAATTGTACCAGCAAACGTGTCTCTTTTCCCGTACTATAACAGTTTGATTTACCTTGCTGGCTGATATTTCTGTAACACCGTTTCCATTGTGATTTTTTCCAGCTGCAATGTGATCTACCTGCTTGAATGCGGAGCCGTCCGTTGATTGCGTCGCGAATGTATCGTCTTTTGTAGCCGTTGCGTCGTAGGCTCTCGAATCGTTAAATGCAGGAGTCTAAAAGCAGCGAAATTCAACGGAACGAAATGTTATAATTTCACGTTTTCGTCAAGATCTCGAATACAATGCTGGATTTAATGAAATTTTACCATGCGAGAATACGGCGAGTCAACGACATCGTCACGCGAATTATCAAGAGATTCGATTTTTTTACTGGAACGACCGCTCGAACATCTGATCACCGACGCAGAGTTACTACGGCTGTGTATCTCCGGGTGATCTAGTTCTTGAAAACTTCGAGATCCCAACGACTTGATGGAAACGGAATCATCTGGTATTGCAGATGAAAGAATCCTCTCCTGGATAGGATCAACTCGTTCACCAACCATCTCTGCGGCGACCTCCTGAAAGACACCAGAATTATCAACGTCGTTCAAAGTCCGGAGCGACGTAATTTGTCTATATTACATAAATCTTAAACTCGATGTTTCACCAAATTTCATGGTTTCTTCGTTTTGTCTCGCGAACCATCAACTCGACAGCAAGATTATATCAGTGCTTTTTTGTGGAGAATTTAATTTTCTACAAAAAGACCAACGGAGCCCGAATTCTTTTTTATATGTTCAGAGTAATATTCCGCCAATGGTGTGAAAAAAATGAGTCGTCCGAAACGAAGCACCCTAATATTGCATAAGCGACGTATTTACCAAATGTCGATTTTGGGTGCCGTTGGTTCCGGACACGTCGTAGCGCGAACCATTCGTTTCAACGTGATTCGAACTTCGCGTTTCTCGATCACGTGGAGATTCATTGAACGACTCTTCTTCATCTTCGTCGTCGACAAGACGATGAAAGGCTTGTTTCGACCGAAGAGAATTGGCGTTGTTATCTGCTGATTTATTCAGCCCAAGCGATTCCTTCGAGATTTGGAGCGACACGTTGCTATATTCGGAACGAACCGACAAACCGTTCGAATCCCTCGTGTTGTCAGTTTCCGAAGTATCATCCGTGTCATCTTGAACGTTGCGTAGCTTGGAATCGTGACTTCGCTTTTCACTGCTTGACAAATCGTTTATATGCTCGTACAGCTCCTCGTCCGTACTACTAGAACTTGGATCCGCGAACTCTAAAGGAATGGCACGATCAGCAATGTTCGACCGTTTAGAGGTGAGGGATATCTGAAAATTGTCACAAAGTCGTTTCGTATTCGTGTCAGCTGGATACTATAAAGTTTTCAGGATTAACATTTCTACGGAACTCACAGCGTAAGAATGAGCAGAACCCCGCCTGCTGAGTGGCATATCCGAAGGCACGATATCAAAGGCACTTGATCGTTGACTGCCCGGAGATAACGACTGGTTGATGTGACTTCTAGTACTTTTGTAGCTCCGGCCATCATCTTGGCCCTGGTTTTCATTGGTCTTCGACACATCGCTGCGGTGACTATCAGCTGCAGAGACATTGGAGCTCGTGCTCTCGGCACTCACCGGTCGGACGGCATCTTTCTCGAAAGGAGTGATCTCTTGGACGGCTCTGGTAACTGTTCACAGAACAAATGTTTTAAAAGACTCTGTATGGACCAACCACAAGGACAACCACACAACGCCGCACGAATTACTATTATCCATATCACAGTTCAGTGACTGTAACCCAGTAAAAAAACTATTTTATAAGAGAATAGCGACTCGTAACCAAATAATAACTTGACCACCACTTTATTGATTATTCCCCAGTTCCTAGGTATGTATAGGCTCGTAGCGTGCGGATTGATCTTTATACACGTATAGATTATGTTATACGTCGAGTTTGCCGCAGGGGTTAACTACCTCTGCTCTAGTTTTCATGCTCTTAGTAGAATCATTGGACAAAAATCGATTGACGTTTCCTTAATAGTCGAGTCATTATAAAATCACTAATCTAATTGGAAATTTGGAAAATGCGTGGAATATTCTCTCCAGATGCGTGTCAAAAATATATAGCACGCCCGAACGTTATGGTCATGAGCGTTCGATAGCTATGCATGTTTACCTTGATGTTGAGAGTTTCTACTGCTAATATTGCTATTATTATATACGGTCGCTTGCGAAGATGGCTGACGCCGTGGGTCGTACTCCTCATCCTCGACGACTGCTTTATCTCTGTAAAAAAAGAAAAAAATTGCTGATTCGGATATAATTTCGCAGCAGTAGTTGATTTGCTTCTTATTCCGAGTATCAGCCGTGAGGAATATGGTAAAACACTTTTCCCGATCAGTGAAAGAGCGTTCTCTCCGTTTCATTGAAGAATGATTATTGTACTCGAAATATCAAGGAAATATTTCTAACAAAAATCATACGTATAACGAATATTGATGGGGTAACATGTACAAGGAAATAGCAACTATAAAAACAGATTAATTCATATAAAAACAACATCGCATCATCGATCTCCCCAATCGGGCAATTAAGATTCACGAAATGTGTACATCGAATTATAATATTTCAAGCTCGAGGTATATGTGTAACGCTTCGATCAGCTGTAGAATATGGCTGACCTACTTTTTTCCTTGCGGGGATATACCTACACCAAAATATTGATTAAGTTCATATCAGATCTCACGATATCATAATTTTTAATGATGAAAATTATTCGTCGCATAAAACACGTGGGCGAATAAGATCGTCAACTTCAGCAGATCATCGCGATTTATCGCTTGTCACGTATCATTTTTCTTTCCAGCACAGATTTTTAATTTTCGAATGAAAATATTTGCGAACTTTATCGCGATGTTAACGAGTTATCGACTATTCGGTTTATTTTATTCAATAAGTGGTATACGCTGAAATTGGGAGTTTGGATGTCTATACGTTGTCGGGCTAATGTTAGGTGTAGAAATAGAACGGCAAGTGAAATGACAAATGTGAAATAACATGGATACAAAAGACGTACATTTCATGAAACGATCGATTCAGGTTAATCACAGGTGTTTTCGGATTCTCGACGTCCACTGCTTTTCTGGATCGGAAGATGCAAGGGCAAAACCAAATTGATATACCCTCGATACTTTTCTCCTTCACAGATTTCTGAATTCGATTATCACCCGAAAACACCATCTTCTTTTTCTTCTCTCTGTTCTCTCTTATTTCCGAGGGCCACGTGCGAAATTTAAGTAGCATGTTGCAGTTAAATATCCCTATTACTCATTAACATCAGTACAAGCCATCGTGACTCAAACCACTGTCGAGCAGTTGAATTTCGCCTAATCTCGTCCGATATCATCTTCGTCCACTTTTTTTTAATTTTATTTTATATTTTGTTGGTATCTATGAATTTCGGTTTTCGACTTGTTCAAACACCTTCGCAGGCCACGATTATTTTGGGACTCTCACTACGTTGAAACGATCGATCTCGATTAAATTTTCGAGCTATCAGTCACTTTAGCCTGCTTGTCGTTATTTATTCAGTTTTATCAAGACCGGAGGTGCCACCGTCCACATCGATTTGTTCCACTCTCAAGGTCGTTCCGACTCATTTTCTTGTTATTGCTACCTGTCCTGAGCGTATCACCTTTTTGCAGCCCGTTAATCCGCGAATTACATTTTGGCAGATAAACTCTGCGGTACGACTCAACGAAGAACTTGAGCTTCGCGACGTTCGCTCTAGTATTATTTATTTACATCACGATTATCCGTTTTATTCGTGGGATCCAAACTAGCTTTGGCAATTCAATATTTATCGGTTTAGTTGGATGTTGCCAAGGCGTCACGTTTTCACGCCTCTAGTTTTCCCATTGGGACCAACGTGACCTTCGTTAATAATTTGGAACACACGTGGAACGCGTGGCGCACACTTCCATACAATTAGATGCGAAATAAGTCATTTATTTTCCGAGTACTATCAGGATTGAACTGCGAACACGTCGAACATGTCGCAGTAGTAACTCGGAGTACTGGTCAGACCGCCAAACAAGAAGTTACGATCACTTCGCGTAGAAACAAGTAGTAAGGATCAGGCATTGTCCAGACACACCGGCGATCGCGTATTCGATTAGCGGCGCTAACAAAATCGTAGCAGCGGCGAATCGCTGCAAAATAACGATAATTCGGTAGTGAAAAACGGGAGACGTTGCTTCCACCGCGATCAAATTGTCTACCACTTCGTGATCCAGTCGTTGCGATTGGGAACGCGAAACTTCTCACCTCACATTCGACACAAAAATAATTTTTTCACACACATTCGACTTCGCTGCGCAAGGGACGACGATCAAACGAAATGGCGATTAAATTAATCAGACCGAACTGTATTGCGTACGATACGCGTATCCTCGACAGATACCGCGGTTCACGCGTGACACTATCGCAAACGCAACTGCCACCCGCATCGTGAGTGTCGCGACGCTGACCGCTACCTTCTCGCGTAACCTGAGCTAACCTCGACTCACCTGGCTTTACCTGTGGTATGATCGCCACCTCAGCTTACCCTTCAACCTTTAGCCCATGATACACTAATGACTCGTGACCCCGCTGACCCCACTTTGACTTTACGACACTATACGAACGTGTCGAGACTCGAAAGATGAAACTAATTTTCAAAACGGTTTTTTACACAAATATTTTATTATCTCCACCGTTTTCCAGCAGGTGCTATAAATTGCAATTTTTTTATAACCCGTAGTCGAATTTGCTCGGATTTCTCCTCTTTCTCAAAACGCGTCTACTAGAATTTCGAAAAAGCAATCGTATCAATCGCCACTACGGACAACCACGTGGGATGGACACGAATCGCAAGCATTATTAATTATAAAAGCAGCACGACTTGGACGTAAAATATTTATGTCGCTTCGTCATGGATTACTTAATTATGACGCTGTATCGAGCAACACTACGAAAAGTCGGGAATGCAATTTTCGGGAGAAAGTAAACGAAGCGAGTTGCAAAACGGGAATTATTCTTTGATTAGTATTAGAGATGAGCGGCAGTAAACTAGTCTTAGCCATTAATTGTCGTTTCCACGCGTGATCGCCCGCATGTGGCTAATACTTTCATCACGAAATCCCGCTAATGTTCTTAACCATCCGTTAGCACCGATTGTTTTACATCCAATACGGTTGTTTCAACGAGTGTTGGCTAAAGCGCGGTTGAAAAGTAATCGTATTGGCAACAATACGCTAAAAAATAGGATCGATATATTTTTCAATTTATATTTATTTTAATACCAGGATTCGTGAAGGATGACCTCGTACCTTCGAAAACATATTGTCACGTTTGTTTCGCCGTGTTTCATCGATGAGAGATTTTGGTTACTACGCTGTATCAACGATTAGGGTTAATTCAACGTGTGCTGAGAAAAATGTCTATGAATAGCCGTGACGTTGAAAGTTGAATAGCGATGAAAGATTTTTTCAAATACTTTGGACGGTGAGTCTTGGTCATGTACAAAACATGCGGAGTACTCACCCCAAACACGAACAGTGAGGCCACTTGTTTATCGATCGAACGGGACACCAATTTTCACGTGGTAAAAACTTGCAAGACAACTCTCTGAGCATCACACCGTACAAATCAATCGTTACGTTTTGGTGGATAGTCAAGGAGCGTGTTTCGAGGATAAGCCGGTTGATTTCACTCGGTTTGCATTCATACTAACCAAGGAAACTGCGTATTTCGAGAAAGCTTGCAACATTTATAAGAAAATCAATGTCGCGTGTCTTACACAGGGCAGCATCAGGCAACGCTCGTGGAAAGAGGTAACTGTTGAACAGTTTGCGATGGGTCAATGAAAACGCGCACGTGATTTCGTCACGTCATGCAAACCTTTCTGTAAACTAGCCTGTTATTGATTATAAAAATTGGGAAAAAAAACCTCGTACGCAAAACTGCAAGTGCAATGCTCACTTTTTGCATGATTTGAAGATATGCCTGGATTCTTTTCCAACACAACTTCAAGGCAACGCGCGAATTGCTCGTAGCCCACGGTACACACAGGTATGAAATTGCTGTCGCGTGAGTGGATAGTTCTTATCAGCATCGGAAAACCCGAAGCTTCGCGAAAGAGGTGACTCAAGCTTTTCTCCTTCGCGGTGACGCTCAAGGTGAGTCCAATGTCGACGGATCTAACGAACGATTGGGGAAAAAATAGTCAAATACTCACGCGTCACGGCGTTGTCTGGCGTTGGAATTTTCATCCAAATTTTCCGAGACACGCGACCTTAAAGCACGCCTTCTCTCCAAGCTGTAGGAGTTTGCGCGGTTATTCGCACTTTCATGCCGAACGATCATCGGTAATTCCTCGGTATCCGGACCTCTCTCGAAATTCTCATGCCGCGAATCTTTGACACTCGTGATCTGCAATAATACATAATGAATAATCGTCACCTTACGATCGTCAGAAAATAGAGAACTGAAATTGTCTTTCAATTACCTTTTCATTCTCTCTGTTCGTATTTCGCGATGGAATAATCGTTTCCGAAGTACGATCGCCGTGGCGATATGTATGTTGCGAGTAAGGAGTGTCAGTTTCGTTGGGGGCTGCGTGCAAAGTTCGAGTCGCGTTACCTTCTATGAGGCGACGTCGACGTTGGTATATCGTCCCATATCTGGCGTGTCCAAAATTTGACGAAAAATTAAAATATCATAACTGCAAATGCTTTTCGTTACTTTCGGAACACGCGGAATTCGACTTACGTGTCGCGAATCGACGATGTCTCTAACAGCGCACGTGGCGCCATTTTGGTCCCGTTTTCGCGATAGCCATTCTGCGCTCTTGATCCCGATCTCGATCTCGATCTGTTTTCAGGACTACGTAAAGGCCCACGGCTATTCTCTATGGTCTCATAGTTAAGCGTGGCCATTTCGGACAACCCGGGAATGCTTTCGTTCGTATTACGAAATGGCGAATTCGCAGATTCATCCGCGCGTCTCTGAAATCAAATTATAATCATACAAAAAGACAGATCGAAAGTTACCACTACGAAGTTGATGCGATTATCGTGTTAAGAAACGTAAATATCAGTGTTTTCCCGTTGAATCCGAATGAGGATGTAATTAATATGTAATAATATGTAATTAATTACAAACACTAATTGCGAGCTACCAGATTAACAAAGATTTTATACAATTATATAGAATTATATGTAATTACATGATTTTCTTTGCATTTTTATACAGAATTATTTATAGTAATATATAAAGTATATATAATTGTAGAAAATCGGTTTTAATCGGATAGAAAATGGTAGTTTTAGATTTTCAATCGATACTCTTTACTGACGTACACGTATTTTTCTAACGCTGTGTTATCACCGCGCCACGATTACTCATCGAAGAGATAACCACGACTGGTCGCCATGAACGATGATTGCAAAACGAAAAAAGATTAGCGGAACAAAAACCGTCGTGATAAATGAAATGTTCTTTTATTTGCACGCGTTTCCATCGAACTAACGCATAACAGCATCGTATTGCTGAAATAACTGGGCGAATTAAAATTGAATTAAAGAATAAATTTTAAATTAATAAATTAAAATATCATGAAAGTTTTAAGAAATACCCTTGGTAGTCGAGCATCCTGATCGATATGCTCGTGCAGTCTTCTCGCTGGCACGTTAAGCCCGTAACGCTGTCCAGGAAAAGGATACTGATTCGGTGGGAGATCTGGAATCATCTGCACAGCTTGAAAAGAGTTGCCATCGATGAGTCTTCGTCTTCGTTGATACATGGAGCCATACCTATGGTTGCCGCAAGTATTTGGTCAAAAAAGACGAAAAAGTAAATGTGCCCCGAAAAAGTTACGGATGCAAACGAATTACCCTCTATTTTCATCACGATTTTCGAGTTTATTGAAGTTATTGACGTCCACGTTGGCGAGAGGCTCTTGGGATGCGCGTCGCAGCATTTCGTTACTGGATTTGCCATTTGTCCATGATTCCTCACCGCGAACTCCACGTCTCGTTGCATTTTCCGCAGACATGTCCTTCGCTGCGACTGTTCGTTCTCTGGTATGCAACACAGGGATCCGTGACTCCGACTTGATGAGCAAAGGATCCTGTGATGCTTGATCGTTTCTTGCACGTACCTGGATTAAAACCGATCGATCTCACAATTTATTCGTTGTTGTAGAAAGTCTACCGATTTTCTGCCTCACTTCGAAACGTTACGGTTTATTACAGATAATGACAGTGTATCGATTGCGGTGTGCTGGTATGAAAATCAAACGAGTCGTGTGATAGGGAAATCATTAACGTTAGGCCTACGATTTTGTGCGCAGTATTCGATGGCCGCGCGCGATTTTCCTACCTTAGATTTACACGATTCGTAGAATTGTTTGCGTAGATGGTCGTTTGTATATCGTTGATTGCTGCCGCTACGATTGTTTTTCTCGAGAGAATTGCGACCTTGACTCGACGTGCAACGGCTTCGGTATTTCTCGTTCAGTCTAAATGATTCCTCCGAACTTTTGCCTGATTCGACGATGCAAAATAAAGTAAACGATACAATTTCATCATCGACATATTTTCCAACGGCCAGCGATCGGCTACAAGTAGCCATTAGTCCACGGACGTATTACCAGCAATACAATTTCCTTCGGCCGGTTCGTCTTTGTTAAAAACTAACGTTTCTCCTCGAGTCACCGTCGTCGTATTCAAAGAATTTTGCAATCGCATATACAAAGGTCGCAAAAGTGAAGATTCTACCGATTCCTAAGTAATTGTCAATTTCTCCTGAATAATACAAGTTTTCGAATAAAAACTGAACAGCAAAGCTTCACAAGAAAAATGTGTGCGACGTCTTTCAAAGGTTGGGTCGACATTCGAGAATAATTTGAGGGTCAAATAAAACTTCACGATCGTTCACTCTACAGAAATCGAAAGGTTAATTTGTAACTTGTGAGAGAGACGTCAATCGATTGCGAAAACGGGCCTTTTCCGCGATGGAACCCACATAAATGCTACTAGCATTACCATTTCCGTCCTCAAATGTCCATAACTGAGCCTTGGAATGTGATTTGGCCTGCAAAATTAACCAATTATGTTTCAAGTTACGAGAGTATTTCACACACCTCTCAACTTTTTGTTTAACCTCCGTTGATTCGACGAAACAAGAGATATTCAGTCGGGACATACTAGTCGTCTTTGAGCAAAATAGTTCGGTGGAATCCCCTCAAAAACATGGTCGAAAATAAATTATTTCTCAAAAATATCTCGTAATACTTGACTTGACATTCGCGTAAACAAAATTCACACGGTCACAGTTCTATTCGATTCGCGCGGCTATCTTCGCAGTATCCAGCGAAACTTAGAACCATCTAATTTGCGCTAATTTGCTCTCACAAATCGTGGGAATATTTCTACGTACGAACTAAAAACTTACCAAATGCGCCGAGTACGAGAAAAGGTTTCGAATCAACGAATCGACAGACTAACATTTTTACCCTGAACAATCTTCACATAAGTGTTCTTCGTCAAAGATGTTCCGTCGGTAGATTATACTAAATGAAGTTCCCCATAAATCTCGTTCACGATTAAAATTTTTGCATTTTCGGAAGACGAATGAATTGGCGAAATTATACGGGAAATATTTTTGATTATAGTTAAAAATGAAATTTGTTATAAAATCAAAATGGACAATTTGCTCGATGAAGCTTATTATTGGTTGTCGCTATCAGTGATAATAGCCATGGACGGTATCGTTTTGCACCGGAAACGTCCGAGCTGTTGTGGAACAATCTTCTGATTGGTTTTAGCACTCCAATCATAAATTTCGGCTTGTCAAATTTGCACCACAAGCTCGACAACTTCTGGTGCGATCCCCCCATCTTTTTATCTCCGATCATCAAGTATGGTAAAATCTTTTGTTTGCAATGCCTGATGCAACTATATCGCGAACCCTCAATGCGAAACTCCAAAATCGAATTCGAAAATCTGTCTATCCGTTTTATTCCTAGTATTCACCAGAATTCTAGATTTACCACGCGAAATAATAAATCGCAATGTTCTCGAAAGTTGTGGAATGAAAACTGCGAACGAAGCATGCGGCAAAAAGAAAGGTGTGGGAACGGTTCGCCAAAATGCGCATGTCTCGTGACCGAGTTTGTACAATTTCGTAGAATAGCCTTAGACTGCAGGGTGGCAGTAGCCACTGACGACCTTTGAACGCTCACAAAAACGTAACACTCACTGGTATTAATATCAAGCCTCGCAAATAAAAGCCAACTGAAAGGAATGAGAATGTGCCAAATGAAATTGTTCAGATGATCTGAATGTGTTCCATGAATTCTTTTTATCTAACATTCGAATAGCTAGGCGCATTAACATTCATACAATTCTCATTTTGTTTTCCAATGTTCGAACATAGTAGTACGAATATAATACCGTTACGTTTACCGAGTTAGATTTTCGACTCGTCACCAGTTCACAACAATCGACTGGCTCGAGGGAACCTTGAGAGAAGTTTACGCGAAATCGTAAACTACCTTACAAGTAAGCGACACGTTTCTATCCCAAGCGCAAAACTCGAGTGAAAACTATTATCAAACGTAGAGCGATATGCCAGCATCAGATTTCGCCAATCACACGACGTACGTATAACCAGATGTCGTGCAACACGTCATCACGTTATTCAATCCTCTTACTTGATTGGGTTGGACGGGAATGAGTTTCCAAGCTAAACAGTCCTCGAGATTCCTGGAACCGATGCCAACTCCCACCGCCACGAGGTCTGTCTGTCTGTCTGCCCAATGCTCATTTCTTGCAAGTTCCAATCTACAAAATACACAAAAAATAGATTCAGTCTACTGTACAAGGATGATAGCTAGATGGATTTCTCAACTACTTGCCTGGGAGCATTAGCACTATCTAATCTTCCGTTCATGCCTATGAGTTGACCTCTGCTTCGTCCGGAACCGGGTGACAATGATCCACTTCCAGCAACAATCCAATCAACGTCAGGTCCTAAAAAATGGATCAAACCTCAATTAGATACTTTGATATTGTTCGAATTTGTAATACTCGCAAGAAGCGTGAAAATCATGTGATAATTGCACAAAAGAACAACCACGCTCATCCCCTTTGCGTGTTCAGTAAACGTTTGATTATTTTATCAACACTACATGGGACAAATAATTCTATCTCGTCAATTGATAAGTTTTTAACACGTTTGGACATAATTCGAGATTAATGTTTTAAACAAGCCTCGGATAACGACAGCTTTTGTTTCGTGATCAATATATTTCAATTGTTTGCAAAAATCTTATTTCACGTCAGAAACGGCAAATGCATGCGTGTTACGAAATTCAGCCGTATAAGGCCTGGTCAAACATTGCGTGACGTTTATTCGAAATGCTTGTTATCCTAACCTTTGGCAAAAGCAAATGCTCCCTCGCAACAAAAAGTGATCGCGACCTTGAACTCTTGACACAATGAAGTCGGATAGAAAAATGTGCCCTCTGAGCTTTGCGATGCTGAAGATTTATTCCTTGATACAAATATGGTTGAAAAGTATTCGGAGGAAAAAATATCATCGAATATCGAGCATGTCTTGGTTCAAAAATTACAACAGCGTTCAGTGTCCGGAGGGTTGTCGTGTTAATAATTAAACGCGTCGCGTTCACCACTCTAAATTCTTCGATAGCCGCAGAATTAACGACACAAATGTCCTACGACACTTAATTAACGCGTACCTATTGCAATGCGAACATTTGGTGAAATTTGTAGACCATAAACTACCAGACCATCGGCTGATACCAGCGGCAACGATTTCCTAGCCAATCGTGATCTGATCGCAGCTTTCATAGCTTCGGAGTCGTGTCTACCATGCGCAGCTCTTTCTCCAGCCTCCAAGACTTCCTGCGACGATACAAAATCGAGGTAATTTTTTACATACGTCATCGAAACGTTTTGTCACAATGAGGAATTCGATCAATCATATAGGACGCACTTCTGTTTCGTATATTTGAGCCAATACCGCAAGGGTATCCAATGCTGCTTGCCTTACTCTTCGACGACGATCGCCAACCATCTCAGCAACCTTACGCGCAATCGTTTGGACTTTAAACTCCGTGCTTGGGAAAGTAACGAGCGAGAAGATCAGCAGCTGCAGGGTATTTTCTCTGGTCTACAAATAAATGACAATGATTCGGTTAGATTTTTATCAGGCACCCAAACGTAAAGTAACTTTCTGCAGCTAACGCGCGCAGTCGTAATGTTGGGACTAGTGGGTTCTTTTCTGCTACTTTTCAGTATACGTAGCTAATATTAACGATAGTCGCACAGATCCTAATACGTTGCCGCAGTCACGATTACCGTAACCAAATTCCTATCATAGTTCTAATAATTGTCAAATTGCCATAGTTCTGAAGTGACGTGCTCCATTAATTGAGGCATATTTCTTCGATGCTGCTGCCACAATTCGAATTGGACGTATGGCGAACTGCCCAACCGCGTGCTCATTTTTATCGAGAATGCGAGGTACATTTGGATGTCACGATCAACTAGAAGAAGTAATACAGTCTAATCGAGCCTCGTGAACGAGTTGCGTGGCAATTTCATTACGATATTTGCGTGGCACAGCCGATGTAGAGGTGCTTGTCCCATCGTTGACGCATACAACTGTAAGAAACTGGCCTTCTTCAATCGAAATCGGGAGATTAAGATTACTCGAGTGAAGATTTAGAATCTAGGATAATCCACCACCAAGATTGAGTCATACTTATTTTCTGTAGAGTGTGATACGACAACTGAAGTTCTATTTAGGACACGACATGCGATAATATTGAAAGCTCTATTCGCATTTTAATATTCAGCGAAAAGCGGTTCTCGCTTGCTGTTGTCCGCCAAAAAAATGGCACAGATCTTTGTCCTTGATCAGGTCGTTTGCAAGAAGGTATATTTCTTACACGCAAGGCAAAGCGAGGCTCACGCGCTTTCGGTGAAAATGTGGCACAGATTTTGTAATCACTGCGCAAATACCTTTCCATTTTTGGCGCCGATACATTGCTGCTCGAGGAGTTGATCCAAAAGTAGAGCAGGCTTTAGACGTAACATCGCAATCCTCGCTAATTGCGCCGCTAGTGGCCCGCCCTGTCGTGACAAGCCCCACGCCAATTGCGGTAGACCTCGTTTCAAAGCGTCTTCCGAAACTCCAGCAAGAACGACCTGTGCAAACGGCCATTTTGAGCATGCTCTCGCATGGAAAGTTACGCATTATCGATATTTACCCTAACGACATTCATCCCTGCCGACGAGATCCGACTACTTCGTTCTCCATTGAGGACCGCGTGCAAGAGCGATGGTAGCCGAGGCTCAACGGCAGCAATTGCCGAGGTCGTCTTAAGTGCCGATGCAACGCGTTCCAGGCCTCGAATTTGCGCTCGCCAATCGTCCTGAAACAAAAATGTATCACGAAACTATTACCATCGGACGTTTTCTACTAATTACTCTGCCGAATAATAAGAAGAAAGATTTTTTTCTGGTTTGGACTATTTTCAATTCAGCGTGAGATTGTCTTCAACCGAATGATTCTGTAATATTCACAGAATTTCGGAAGCGATAGCGACAATTCCAACTCAATGAACAAAGAAAAGTATTTGTCTTTTAATTCACTCTTTCGATCATCAAGTTAGCGTGCGAATTTCTACTATTTATTAACACGTCAATATTTGGGTACGCAGAAATCGAGCCTCTGTAATTGGGTCAAATAATCTGCTAGGTAATTGCGAGCCCCGAAACATTTGGGCAGAAACACTTATAACAATTTTCTACTCCAACTCTGATTTATGAAATATACCCCGCATTTCAATCATACTAATTTTTCTAACGACCCCTCAAATTTCAGTTCAAATGCAAGAGCTGTTATTCTTCTTCTTTTCAAAATATAGACTATTCGCTTTGAAAAATCTAGTTGAGGCTGAAGATTTATGGTATAGTCCAATCATATTAAGGTGATAGTATTTCTGCACGATGAGAATGATAATGGTGAATTGAACTGGCGTCTGTGCTCGCGAATTTCATCGGAGAAGGCGTCGAGAGTTCCTCCTTTGTCGGCTAAAGCTTTTGTGCCAAACATCTGTGTCTCTGCCAGGCACTGACTGTAATTTATCACACGCGACTCCGAAGCCATTCGTCTTCGTAACTTCATACTCAGCTATTCGACGAACTATTCGAACGAAGTTGAAAGAAAGAATGAGAATTCTCAATATTATGAAATCACTTTATTTGATAAATTTCGCGAAATAAATTCCTTTCCAAACACGTGAAAAGTTCTATGATCACGCACGAGTCGATAGGCGTTGAGCCCTCCCGATTTAACTAACACCCTCGTACCTGTGAAGGTCAACTTACGAATAATAATGCATGCCTATTGATCCCATCGCACGCAAGACTGAAGCATAATTGTCGGTTCAAACTTTCTTCGAAATGGTTTACATTTCGAGGTAGTTCCAGATCCTGTATGTCCGCTTGTTTCGATCTGACCTACTATACCTACTAAAAACAACCTACGCATTGCATGTTAACAATGCGTTCGTATAACGTAGTTATATCATAAACAATCATATAAATCTTTATCCATACTAATTCTCCATGCGACCCCAAAACTCGAGATGAAACGTTGTTACCTGTACTCGTCGAACCAGTATCCACTGCGACGACTAACTATCTCACAAGTCAGCAGCAATTTTACGAATATAAATTCGCAACGAGACGCAGATTTACTACGAATGTATTAATAAATACCATGTAACGCGCCATCGAGAGTGAACATGTCTACCTCAGCACATGCTACTCCACTGTAGGCTGGTAGGGTAACGAGAATTACTACTTACAGCCACGGAATCACTTGGCTGATCGATAAAAGATACGACTACTTATTTATTCGCCTACGCCTGGCTCTGAAAACATTTATAGACACTATCTGTGACTAAATTGTGAGGAATTCAAACAATATTATATTCTGGGATAAAGTAGTTATAGTCTCACGAGTCCCTTTTACAAGCAGGTAATACTATATATCAATCTCAACGTTCCGCGGCGAGTTGTCCTGGTAAGATATCATCGTGCCGAATGAAACACAAAGTTCTTCGGTATTCTTTACTCGTTGAAAACTAAACCGTAAATATGAGAATTAAAACGCCACTAGTATTTTCATCTTACAAGTGAGGGGAATTGAGGCCAAGTTTTAGTACCATGCCAGAAATTCAGTATACGTATATTTAAGAGCTTTTTTGTTTGTTTTTCTTATACCTTCTGAAAATAATTAGATGACTTCGATTGCTTTATTGTTATTACTCTAACGAGTTATCATACCTAATATTTTTGTGTTAATATTGATCCACTGATTATCGAAGAAAGAACAATATTTCCAGGCCAAAGAAAATTGTGAAACGAAGAATCAATGTCAGTTATAAGGAATAATTCTCTACGAATGTCGAACATCGCTCCTATTTGATCGGCTCGTTTTTTTAAACAATCGCGAAACTACACGCGTAGTTCGATCGCGCTACAGCTCGAGGTTGTATGTATATATGTATACACGTTTGTAAAACGTCCGAGTGAGAAAAACAATTCAATCGATAGGACGATGCGAGAGTTATAAATAGATAGAGTTCCGATGATAACATTACCGCGTAAGAATATTCAAATGAAAATAATTCCGAAGCAAATCGAGGACTCATTGATTGCTCGACGAATTAATCAATATTTTTACCCTCGAGTATCAATTTTCGTGTTAAAGAAGTTATAAGAAGAATCGATATTCCGCGCTGGTAGCGTGTCTAACAAAAGTGTTACAGTAATCGTATGAAAATGACATACGGAGTGTTTTTAATCTATTCCGATTTAAGAAACAGTCGGCCATATCCTGTAATAGTTACTCATGCTGCCAGCTCACAGAACTTATTATCCTTGCTGATTTATTTCGCGCAGTTTTATCATTTTTTGGAAATACATTCGAGTCCCGCATCGAACAGGTTCGTCGATGTGCACCACGTTCATTCACCTGCGCTCCAAGGTCAAGATTCTCTCCTTCCACTTTCGATTCTACTTTAACAACGATGCAGACGCGGTTCAAACAGTCACTACCCAGTGGACATACCGCGATGACAACTGTCCGTCCAATTTTTAATCTATAATTCCACAAAACTGCGTTTTCACTGCAACGGTGTGTGTTTTTTTCTTTCTTCAAGCTTCGTGACCTGAATTGTTGGAGCTCTCGAACCAAATGTCAAATCAAATTTGCACCGCGGATTATTTCATCGTTTCGGTCGAATCGATATTAACGTAGACACGTTTCGTATATCTCTGTGTTCACGAGTCGCCACTGCGTTATTAAAAATGAGAAAAATCGTATACGTCTGACGAGGTGAGTTAAATGGATGAATTTCATTTGAATCTTCGTGCATCAAATTATCAAGACGTCGGTAAAGGTACGTGTTTATTTGTGAATCTCGCAGTTCTAAAAAAAATACCGTATCTTTGTCCCGAATTGGTTCGTTGCGTGCGATCGTACGTTGCTCGCATCAGTGCTGAACTAACTGTAATACATATAGCTATCTCGAACGGGAGCAACTGTACTTTGGACATTTTTTTCGGTGCTGTTCGTTTCCTTGCTGCATTATATTATACAAACGCGAGTATTTATACCGATGTGGGGTGAAACACTGAAATTGAGAGTAGGTACGTCATTTCCTACGATGTCGATACACGCAAGTTTTTTAACGAGTTACTGCAAAACATACAAGTCGCGAGAAAAAGCATCAGACTCAAAGTTTGAGAGAATCTTTGTTTTTCAAATGAATTTTTTTGAGATTAATGATCCAACTCGCCACGTTGAGCGCGTGGTAAAGCCCTTTGCGGGAAAATTTCTTCGTAACGACTGTGACAATACGAAGTGACCTGAATCGATATTGCCGGGGTGAAACAAGAGTAAATCGGGAAAATTGGATATATTTCACGCCGAACAGACGTACAGACCGTATAGGGGGGGATGCTTAGCAATGCAAAATACCTTTAGGTCAACGCTCTCTCAGCTGCAAATGATAACGAGTCTTGGATTCATTGAAAATTGTACAATGGGCGTGTCGGATAATAATTTTCAAACGTACACCTCTCCAGCATAATTCCATTTTCTTCGATTTACTTTGCATATCGTTTTACATACTTCCTCGCGCGATAAGATTATCAGACGAATCTCGAGAGTGACGCGAAGAACGTTGCGTAACTTTGATTTCAGGATGTCCTCGATTCTTTTCAAAATTATTGCTCGATACAAGCGCACAAAAATGACGAGCAGAGTTGTGACCAGCATCGGATATGGGTTAGCTCTCATTTTGTTAATGATCATTGGAACGGCGACCATTATAGAGATGAGCAATCCGTTCCCTACAGATGGTCACGAGTTACGTTTACTTTTGGTGAGTCGACACCCTTTTTTTCGAAAAACTAGGATCAGCATGCGAGCTAACAACTTCGCGGACCATTGTAACGTTCGTGACCACTTTCAGATAGAAGCGTCAGAAGATAATACGAAAAGGCTATCGAAAGTTGACGAAACTTGTAAACGATATCGTTTGGGTCGTTATTACGAGCAAAACGTACAAATTCTCTACAAACATCCACCAGCGCCGCAATACACGGTTTTCTACATCGATGTGTAAATATGAGAATTATTGACGGAATAAAATATGTGGTTGGAAGTGTCGCGTCGAAATGATCGTTCAATCGCACTAGATAGTCTATGCACACGCAAATCTGTCGTCTTCGATGACACAGAGATTATTGCTATTGTTGGCACGACAACATTTTTTAAATTCGTGTCGTCATTCGTAGGCCGCACAACATCTCCTACTGCCCGATCTACAAAGCTGGGAGTACAACCTGGCTTTACAATTTATGTCTGCTGAACGAAATTTCGGAAAGGTCTCTCGAAGCTGGTGAACAAATATCGACGATCGCGAGACGCGTTCTGCCCGAAATTGAATTCCCAGAGGCTGAAAAGGTCTGACAGCCAGCCGAGAAACAGCCCGTTGAAATTGGCTTGGCGATCGAAATTCACCGAGAATTTGTACCTTCTTAGGCGATGATGGAAAGTGCCAAATTACTGGTGGTACGACATCCTTTCGAACGCCTGCTCAGCGCTTACCGAGACAAGTTGGAGAACTCCGTTGCCGGGAGAAAACACGGAACGCTTCATTTCTATCAGAAATTCGGTTCAAAGATTGTTCAGAAATATCGAGGTACAGTGAAAGTAATAATGTAGTAGAACACCAAGTATTCGACCCGTCGCCATTTTTTTCTCTTTCTTTGGCTTAATCGGTGAAGCGGATTTCAGATAACCAGATATATTACAGATGAAAAAATCCCTCTCCCGAGACCCGATCAGATCATTCGGAGAGATGGAGTCGCACCACCTGCTGGAATTGAACCTACATGGAGAGAATTCGTCCAATATCTTGTGCACACTGATCTAGCTAACTACGGAGACGATCACTGGATGCCGTACTATCTGTACTGTACCCCGTGCCTCGTTGAATTTGATCTCATTGCCAAGGTGATTACTCCTGAACGTAGTACACTGCGAGAATCTCCCTCGTTATTAACGATGTGATAGAAAACCACTACAATATGCTGTTCCAGGTCGAAACGTTATGGCGAGATCAAATATTCGCGATTCACAAACTGGGATTAAATGACAAAGTTAAACCAACGTGGAAACATAGCGGTGGACAATCTGATGCTGCGAAAATCTACTTCAGTCAACTCAGTCGCGATTTGGTGGAAAAACTTTACGATAAATTCAAACTTGATTTCGAATTGTTCGACTACTCGCCGGCGGATTATTACAAATATGCTACCTCTAATATGACCTAAAAATGAAAAAAGGCAACGGACTCGATACACCATCGAGAAAGACCTCTAATGTTACCTAAGACTGAAGAAAGGTATCGAACTCGACACACCATAGAGAAAAGCCATCAGAATTGCAAAGGGTCGAAAAAATACAATAAACAATTTTAGACCAATACAATTTTGCGGTTTCATTTCCTCTCAATGTAATGCCATTAGTACCTACTGAAAATTTCGTGATGAGTAGAATAAGCGAGGCGCGTAGTGTTTGTGTGGATAAACGAACGTTACTGAAATATTCAACGTGGCAGATACGTGCTAGCCATATTATTTTGTTACGGGGAGCATATACAGGTATGATCTAAAGTAGTCTTACCTTGTTATGAAGGTCGTCAAGGGTGTCTCGATCAACTAAGCCCAATTCCTCCCAACTTGGTTCGATGTTGTATCCTTCCCCCTCGCTGCTACTGTAAGTCAAGCTCTCAGTTTCATCGAACGTCGCGATGACCGGTTTTCCATTCGTTACTTCCCGATAGTTTCGTATTTTTTCATTCGCAAGCTCCGTTTGCGCACAGCTCGCGCCACTTCTTTGCTGGTCGGTCGCGGCAGGTGTCTTGGAGTTGTCACTTTGCATCGAGTTCGTTGTTTTATTTGCATTGTCATCGCACTTGTTGTCCGAGATAGCAGAGAATCCTTGCGAAGGTTGTGATATTTTGCCTCGATCAGCTTCTTCCATAGTCTGAGATGTGGCATCGCTCGTATTAGGACGACCCTGCTTTGGTGGTGTTTCTGAACTCTGAGATGGTACGAATCCGTTTTCTTTCGTCGATACGTTATCGATTATTACATTACATGACTGATCGGACGCGGTTGCGTCCTTCGTCGATGGCGCCAGGCTCGTGACCGGTGCTACGTTAGATCCAGATATAAATGTCGCCGAATCCTTGCCATCGGATACCCGAGCAGTTTCTTTCTGTTCGAGCTTAGGTTTCCTCTCTGGGCTCGATAATTCCATCAAAATGTAATTCCTTTCTTGTTTCGGAAACACGTCGAAGCCGCCTTTGCTCGTGGGTCGAGATGATCGTTTCGGCGATACTTTCGACTGTTTCGCTTCTTCTGACATAAATGGCAATTTTTCGCTCGTTTCATCGTTCCCAGTTGTTTTCATTTCACGAAACGGACTCGGGACTAATACATCAATATTCGGACCTTTCGTCGATTCGCTCGCCTCCCGATCAACCTCTGATCGATTCTCCTGACGCACATTCATTATCGAAGCATCGTTCTCTTTAGAATCCATACTCTCCGCTGATTTTTCATCGCTTTCAACAGTCTCCGAAATTTGTCTCAAGCGCGGCCCCACTTCCGGCGCTTCATTGCTTGTCGCCGACGCTTTTTTCGATGACGTTTTTCTATGCCTTTTCCTCGACTTGACGGAGAGAATCGCGAATTCTGGGCTGCTGGGTCTAGACAGTATACTTTTTTTAGGACTTAGCAGAGCATTGTGCGTGTAAATTTCGCGTCGCGGGCTGTTGGACAGTGAACGCTTAACGTTGGTCTTCTGACGATTCGATCGGCTAGGACTCGTTGGCTGCGACGACGACCGCCGATGAGCTAATGGCATTTTCGTCGCTGGAAATAGTGGAACCGGTATTTTTGTCCTCGGTGCTTCCGGTTCGTCGACGGTAGCTTCGTCACTTTCCGGGGTACGGAGCTTTATAACTTCTCCTCCGAAGCGTACGCGCCTAGGAGTTTTACGGGGTTCAGCAACATCCTCGAACACTTGGACGACGCCGACGTCTTCCGCGTCGTAATCGCTGCTATCGCTGTTGGAATCCGTTTCTTCGTTATCTCCATATTTTTGTTCCAACACAGTCATAGTGATCGCCGTTGCTTGATCGAATTTTATTTCCGTTTCCAAAACTACGCGAGCAAGTGGCATCGTCGCGACTAGAATCTCGTCCTGATCCTCGTCGTCGGCGACGATGCTCGTTCCACCGGACGAATCGCTGTCGGTACTCCAAGCTTTGTTTAACGATACGATATTCTTTTGTTGTTCGTCCTCGGATCTGATGGTAGATTTGATCGTGTTGTCCGGGTGAACGTTGACGTGGTAAACGTCACAAAGCATTTCGAAGTCCCGTTTGACATTGGCATTATAGTCAACCATATGAGAATCGAATTCTTCGTGGCCGATTATCGTTCGAATTTTTGCCAACGACTTCAAAGCTGCCTCCTGGTGAGTCACCTGAATGAGACGAGCTGCTAGTGCGTTTATAGCGAACTTCAATACGCTAACAGGTGGCCGGGGACTTCCAGCCGAAGGGAATAGCAATGAGGGTATGCTGAGAATTATCCCCGTTGTTACGTTTGTGTTTTGGAAGTTATCCACCGCATCGGGTCGGTTGAATCCTTCGCTCAGTATCTGTTGGGAATCGACAAAAGAAAGAATTATCCACGCTGCGAACGAAACATTTAGAATTTCTGAAGATGAGTCATTCCGGAAGATTTTATACCTTCTGAAACATCGTATCGTTGTTCGGGCTGCAGCAAAGATAAACTCGGAGGGTATCCAAAGCTCCCTTTCGAACAGCTGGTGCCGGATGACCCAAGTTGCTCACTAAATCCGGTACAATGGGAAGTATCAAATCGTCGACTGTGCTTTGTTCCAAAACCGGAAGTACGTCTACGAGAACGCGAAGAGCGTGTTGTCGAACCTCCCATTCGGGATCTCTTAGTCGTTCTCCGATTTCACGAAACGTAGATTCTATATCAACGGACATCGGAAATCGACGAGTGCGGACCTGGAATGAAGGAAACTGTAGTCCTTTTTCCTCGTATCGAACGACACAACCCCTCGAATCTCGAGACCCAATTCCATTATCCTCGGAGATTCGACGTTATCGTTGAACATAATATATTTTCACCGACCAACCGCAAAGCTTACCACATGTTCCCACAGAGGTGTGAGTTGCATCGGCTGTTCTTGTTGCACCGATTGAGGCCGGGGTGTCATTTTTCCTCGCATTTGATGTTGCTCCGTTTTTGGCCCGACGTCTTTGGGTGGATGCGGCGGCCCAGAACTCGTAGATCCCGTCATCTTCGCAGCCAACTCCAGGCAATAAGACATGACCCGACTGATCCCATCATCTTACGTCACCGGCCTCTCCATTTACAAACCTAAATATACGAATAGCACCACTCAGCGAATAAGCAACGCCTGTGCAACATGTTTTGTCGATTAGCTATCATTTTTCCATCTCACGCGTCATATTGTCCGAAACTTCGACGCTCGAACGACGATTTCTTATCTTTACAATCTGCAACCCCCGCGAAAATAATGGAACGGCGATAGATCACGATAATATCCTCGTCATAGAACGTAACGCTGATCGATAGATTCGCGATTGTCAAAATTCAACGACCTCGGCGAAGTCGAACTTCTGTCAGTAATGTTCAAGGACGTTGCATGAATCAGCGCGATTTTTTTCTAATTCACATACGGATATGTGAAATGGCAAACTTGTTATTCGAGCGATTTTTGGATCGGACTCATTCCAAGGTTTCATCAAACATATTCCCCTTCGAAGTCGGTCATGTTCCGAATAATTTCCAGACGACCTAGCATAGTTATAAGGAAATTGTTGAGAAAGTATTATCAAAAGATCTCAGGTCGCGCCGGTGATGGCGGGTCATTCGACCCCTTTTGTAAAAGTAGTACACACGAATGTGATTGCGTAATGATAAGAAATTGAAGGAAAACTAAGGATCACTTCGCTACAGACGTCATCATTTTACCGGTTTCGGTGCATATTCGATAAAAGGATCTTCAATTACCCGACGATATATATATATATGTGTGTGTATAAATATATCGTTGTTGCGAAGTTTGGAATTGAGAAAATGATTAACACCGTTGAAAGCCAAGTTTATTAGAGCGTCAACAGAGGCACGCAGATTCACTGTTCGCCCAATTCAATTACCATTCGGACAATACAAGTCGCAGGTAATAATAATTACAGCACTGGTAGCCAAGTATAACCGGGTTATTCGCCTTGCCTCGTGATAAACGAACACAAATCGCAATAAAAGTACTTCGTGAAATGAATGAAAACTGAGAATTCTCAACGATGCAGCGTTGATGGTTGATGTTTGGATCGTGATAAATTCGATAAACGATGCCAATGAGAATATTGAACTCACCATAACTCATCGAATTGGTCGCGTTATCTCCGTTCCAAATCGCGATCGTAGGCCTCGTCAAACTAAACGAACAAATACAAGCCATGAGCGAGGAACAATCAGTTTTCCAATTAACGATTGAGAAGTTATCGATGATTGCGTCTTTTATCTCCTTGATCATTTCGTCATTTTAGACCGTTCGTCAGAAAATCCGACTCGAAAATTCCAAACGAATTCGACACGTACGATTAGATATCATGATTTTTAGTACAATACGTTCTTCGAAAACGTGCACTTTCGGAGAAAAAAAAACAACAATTTTTCTATACCGCGCAAAAGCTTGCGTTACAAAGCACACGTTTGCCGGCGACGTATGGCATGTGACTGCCGCTCGGTCGGCGAGAAAAGTGGTTGCCGCTGCTTGGCTTTTGGTTAGTAGAAATATCGACCATCTCACCCCGCCAGAAGTTCGCAGCAACAAGGAGGTCGCACATAGGTGAATACATAAAGTCGCGAGCACGTTAAGCTGTTGGCGTCTCTGTTTTCTGAAATGGAACATCCAGAAATCTAAGTATTCTCTGGAATGTGACACTGAAACCAGCAGTTACGACGACGCAGGATAATGAATTCGAGGAGGATACAATTTGCATTCTTTCATGATCGAATTGTTTGCGGAACATCCTAAATGCGTTTGCGAAACGCACCTGTATAATAACTGGGCAGAATACCAAACTGATGCGAAATGAAAATGCCAAGGGCGTTTCGCGGATTTCGAGTCCGGTGACCGCTGATTAGAAGCTCTTCTGTCCGAACGTTGCTTGTTGCCTAGAATATTCATGTTGCGCGTCCATCGGATAGTCTCGCCAATTGGTTACTCCGATTATTTATTATTCCCACAAATCGAAACATCTTTGGCTTTACGGACAGTAGTTGGTTTTTATTATTCGTGCATCTGTTACGAAGTCTAAGCGCGTTAGATAGAGCACTGTTATTCGCAGCTGTACGCAGGAATAGAGAAGTAATTGACATGAAATTGGCAGCTGGACATTAAACTTGGATACGATTTGGTTATAAGTCGACTGATTAACTTCTGCGATCGATGAATTTGAGCCAGAAACGGGCTACTCGTTGTTACAGCGGTGACTTTTTTGTTGTCTTTTATGCATCTGGAGTAGTCGCTGGCTAAGAGTGGAATATTTTGAAAATATTGCAATCTAGTGCGACACTTTACACATAATATACTTCTACCACAGGAATTGCAGAGAATAATATATCCAAAAGAACAATCATGTCAGAAATTCAGTTATTTTTAACGACAATGCAATTGTTCTGTCGTGAAAAACGGTATCAAACGCACAAGTATGGTTGCATATCTGCAGCTGATTCCGAATATTCCGAATGTGGGCACACAGCCTAATTATACATTAACAATCGTTTCGGATGCATAAGCAATAAACAAAAAACAATATTTGCATTTCTCACGGGCAATTCTAGTTCTGCCAATAAATATTATTCACAGATTATAATCTCTGATTCAGTAATTCAAGTAAGAGTGATTAACAATGAATTCTCAGAAGCACGCATTCGAGAGGAGTGGAAAAAAACGGTACACCCTGAATTTCTTAATACTTCACATTCGTTTAATATCTCATATTAATGCATCATTAAAAATCACATTAAATATGCCTTCCTAATACATAAAAGAATTTTTTCGCATTTTGATTTGTCGCGTCGATTGCCTTGTATCTATGCTTGTTTGGTCATCGTTTCATAATTTATGTTCTCAACTTCAACATATCTTACACCTAATAATGGACTTCTATAGGATCTACGTAATCCACTAAACACTGGTTTATAATATACTAACAAGGTACTGAAACCTAAGCGCATAAAGTATTTGTAAACTGATATATGATCGTCTCACAAAGATAACACAAAACGTTCATAAAACAGATGCTGTAATAATATACTAGAATGGAATCACATTGTTTTCACATAAATATCTAATGCTGTACACACTTGTAATATTATGTATGATGCAAATGTAAAATAGCAGTTAATACTTGTGTCATATAATTTGTATAAGCTCGTCCAGCGAAACAAAAATATCATAACCGAAAAGTCATGCCAATATTTTTAAGCCCATTTTTAGTCAGCAAACTGACTATTATTTCTATGTCAGTCATGAATATCAAATTTGAGTCTGACGAATAAAATGCAGATACATTTTCATACACGTACATAATATATATATATATATACCAATGGTCATTGTATTATATTGAAAATGAATCAAACTGCATCAACGTCTTTCGATGATAGCAATTGTTCACTATCCGATTTGTCTGTTGTGTCAGCCTTTGCATTTGTATTCCGCACTGGATTTTGAGAATATAAAAAAACTGAATAAGTGACCACAATAATAGCTCCAATCGTGTTCATATATATAGGAATGTTGAACAACAACCAACATAGAATGGCAGTAAATACCAGCTCTAAAGCACTGGCAAACGTTTTCAAAATTGAGTTTAGGTTTTGCAAGAAAAAGCTTGTTATTATTCCTACAGCAGCATTATTGAGCATTATAAGAAGAATTTTTGGTTGAGTAAGAATACTTGGTGTAGAGTCGCCTAACGTCTGTTTCAAACCACCTTGACCGATCAACAGTATCACATTGAAGAATATGCTATCAACATACATAAATATATTTTGTACAAAAATGTTGACATTTGCTCCTTGACCTTTCAGTAAATATTCGTTGTATACCCCAGCCAGACACGAACATATTGTCTGAAATAACATTTTCCTCAAAACAGTTCCCAGGAGGAAATAATCATGTTTGTAACTACAAATACTCAAAATACCGCCAACTGTACCTGAATCAAGATGAAGAAGATGCTTGTACTGAAATGGAAATTGCCAACGATGTCTCTACCGAAATTTATATCCATATGCTTCATCATACAGCCAAAAGTGAGTAATATCAACGAAAGCCACTGTTTTGTAGAGAGTTGCTTTTTGAATACGACCTGGAAAAAAGGGGAGGACTTTATTCATAACACACAGCTACGTCGCAAGGTGACTAAAAGTTAGAGTCGTGAAAATATAAAATTTTCAAGAATAAATTTCACTTTTCATTGACAAACCTGATATACGATTCCTGTCACAACAACTCGAAATTGTAATAAAAGGTAATATGTAGTAGGATCGAAGGTCGCCAAATTTACAAAAGCTAAATTATTGTACAGGCAATATAAGAATGCTGGAACCATGTACAAGAATAATACTGAAAAGTAGAATTCTGATTAGAATATATTGGACTTATAACTCGTAATCTTCGTGCAAGTAAAATAAGTAATATGCTGATCATTTACCTTTCGTATTTTTCTTTACTTCTTGCGCTAGCGATAATATTGAGTGACTGGAAACATAAAAGTAACAATTCATCTTCACAATACTTTCTTACTACCGATTCATTAGTTGATACAAGTATCAGTTAAGTGGGATACAGCAACATCGTTTTGAATAAGACTGTTTTATATAAAAATCTGTAATAAAAATTAATCATAAATAAATAGATTTATATGTGACCGCGAGTGATACAATGAATACAATAAACTACTGATCTAACGAGTTATTTTGGACAGAAAATTAGGTACTATTAATGTAGACATACAGCTATTGGACAATGACTGTGAATACAATGATTGTCATACTTAGAACGTATGTTTTTATTTATATGCATAAATCACAATGAAATAACTAACTGATCATAATAGCTGGGCATTGTGTAAAGTAATTTATATGTATATTTGAGCTGCCCTTCGCCAACCATATTGATGATACCAAATTTGACAAAAGTGCACAATTTAAATGGCTGTCCAAACAGTAAATATGATTACTTGAGGAGCAACAATTGCGTATAAATTCAACCTTTCTCGTTAACTACCGAATGAATTGGTATAATTCTAAGATCAACAGTTTAGTATTTAAAATATATATTTCATTGACTGGCTGTACTATAAATCATACTTACTCTCGGAAATAAAATCCAAGTGATAAAATGAGCTTCAGAAACTCTGTCATCGCCACTACCGTGATGGTATTATATTTGTAAGAGTTATGTGCGCTTTGTGACCAAGTTACCAAAATTCCTATAAGTTTAAATAATTATACAGAGAACTGTAGCATTCTTGAAGAAGTATAGCGATAAATAGAGTCTAATGAGTAGTAAATAAGTAGTATATTAAATTAGTTACATCGACAAATTTTATGCAGATGATTTGCATACATCACTATATTACAATAATTAGCAATCGACATGCCTTGTCTCATAAGTAACAATTATTTCATTTTCAAGTCTAGTTTTATCATTTCTTTTATTGTAAAACTATGAGAACAATGAGTTTCGGCGTTTGATATCATTTACATCAGGTTCTGGTCAACAGATGTCATCAAATTTTTTGCAGCAATATATACATATATATGTACAATCAAACGATTGAAAAGCAAATTTGAATCAGCAGCTATGCTATCCGATCAACTATTTGCTATGACCAACATAATGAATCTCCTCATTATCAGATCATACATCTCGATTATATTCCATCATGTTTCAACATAGATTTTTAATATAATACTCTATATCGTTATTGTTGCTCTACCTGTATTGGTTTTATATTTCGAACTGTAGTAGATCACGTTTCTTCGATTCGTATAGAATAATAATAATAATAATAACAATAATTGTGTGAATAATATTCGTATAAATAATAATGAATCGCGTATGGCACCAGGTAGTTGGAACCTCTATGTAAGAAATTAACAATTCGTTACATAGAGACGACGTAGATGAAAAGATAAACAGGAATTTGACAAAATCATAAAATCGATATAACTAATTTTGTTACTACAACATTACGGTCCGTTCTATTAACATGGAAAGCAAAAATTGAAAGTTAACCTAAAATCTCATACCTTGATTAACGAAGAGTGCCATATAAGATATAAAAATGACGATGCTCCATCGCGAAGGGAAAAGCTCCCCCCAATTTACCTTCCCCATAATGAACGGAACAATATCACTCTGTACGGGCGCAAATTATACAGTCACATTTTTGTTTCTATCCTGGGCAGCATCACTGCTTATCACTAGCGGCCGACGCACACGAGCCGCTATCCAATCACCGCCCACTACACATAAACTTCAACTTCATGGTATGTACTGACCGATTGCTGAGTGAGCCAGAGTGAGCACTGTATCCCTATTGTTCGCTACCTATTATACTATACCGAAAACAAATACATAGGAAAGGTGTCTCGTGGAGTGATATGTATGTATTGCAAAACAATATTTATGCGCTAGCAGCGTAAATGTTCAGCCAAATTTTCGCGATAGCTGTTGGCGTCGATGCAGTTTATATTTACACATCATCCCGTTGTTGAAAAATGAATTCGGCAAAAGCAACGGAACATTTAGTTTGTTAATGATTGTACAATTACGAACACTGATCAAAGTGAAATCTGTAATGTTACGATACATATAATACATATATCAATCCAATTATTATGCTTCCAGTCATACCTCTTATATTCTCATTTTACTTTACTCCGTTACAGGATTATGTAATAGATAGGCAAGGCAACATTCTGCTTGAAACGTTGAAGCCTATAGTTTCAGATCGTCCCGAGAATCAAAATTTAAAAAATTCTCATATTTAGTACCATGAAAATAAGTAAATACAACTGGCATAATGACGATCTGAAACTATATGCTTCAATGCTTCGAGCAGAACGTTGCCTTCGATAGTAAAGGAAACAGCTTTGATATTGACGTTATGTGTGTACCCACATCGCATACAGCTGCTCGGTATCGTACATTTCACGTACGATAAATATATCAAAGAGAACGTTTTATCGCACTGTTTTCATGAAGCACTCGTGTTTGACAAGTCCTCCGTAGTAGTTCTGGAGCCAAACATTTTTTTACCGATAATTATATCGAGTTGTATCAATTTAAGATCGATAACATCTACATTCTTATCGATTGCAAGATTTCTGCTGTACCCCCAACTTTTACATATTGGTAAATTGCATTTTCGCATGCAAATAAGTTTATTGACTTCGCAGAACAACATTTTCTCAGACAAAAATCTCGTAGATCTTCAGTTTCACGGCAATAAAATAACATACCGACCCAACTGTATACGCTCCCATAAATTTTGTAGATGGAGAAACATTTTTCTTATATTTATTCGTTTGAGTGCGTATTGTTCTAATAAATTGCGTTCGCGATAGTAAATTTTTACGATATTCTCGCAATCATCGCACATAAATAATTCATTGTGATCGTCGTTTGTGCTCAATTGACAAACATTTTATCAAGTCCGGAAATGTACTCATTTGTTTGATTTAGTGTACTATGAATGTTACTCGCACGAGAATCAATGGAGTTTGCAAATAACTGTATGGCAGAAGAAAATCTCAGGTTGTTAGGCATAGTGCTGATATCTTATCGCTTCAACGTATAGACGTGTTTGAAATGCACTGATAAAGCTATTGTTATCACGACTTGGAAGTTGCACCAGCATAATAATTTGCTTTTCGATAATAATACTAGCCCGGCCATGTGAATAGTTGGTTAGTTAGTTGGTCACGTATTTTACAATAAAATGATTCGTAAAATGGGAAATTAAACTTATCTGTTCACTTTTCATCCTAGAATTTCGCATCCTATAAAATACATGAAAATTTTATAAAAAAAGATTACGGTTTGTCAAGAAGATTTCTCTAATGTTTTCACCTCCTCCAAGGTGTACAAATTCTACATACTGCAATTACTTGGTCTGATCTACTTGACCTTGATGTATTGATAAACAAAAAAAATCACTAAGTCAACTACTTTCCGGTGACTTGAAACGATGGAAAATAATAATGACCGTATTATAGAATACGCAACTTCGATCCTCAGTCAGTATTACTGAGCATTAAGATCGGGACAAAAAATCAGGTATAAATCTAAGCATTCTAAACTCAGACGAGAATATTATTGAACATTCGTACAGAACCAATATTATTGAATGCCGCACTGTTACGGCAAACAATAGCTACGGTAACCTTGATAAATCACATTCGTTTCAGTGATTCTGAAGACGCTGGTTTCTCGATGGCAACTGTACAAGCCGTTCGTCTCAAAGCACAAATATCGAATTAATTACCGATGGCATGAAAATATATGTAACATCGCAACAGCCGTCATTACCGTTTATTACTATTGATAACTAATATATTACATATGACATCACTATGTACATTGTTAAACAATAACTATCTATTGCAATTTGTTTGCAATCAAAGTTATCATGATTTTACTCCTATATGGTTAATCATAATACGCATTTTTTAAGTGTTACTTGTAATTAAAATACTAGTCGTCGTTTATGCAAACTTTCTGATCAAACATTACACTGATTTAAGAAATAATGATTGTTTTTTTAAATGAAACAGAGTGAACGAACAAAGTGGTCTTTTCAGTAATGAAAAATACTGCATGCGCGTAAAGGTAGTCAGGACGCGGCAACAAATTAGAATAAAACAGCAAAGATGCTGTATTATTCACTAAGAAAATAATTCCACGTAAATTTCATTCGATTACTAAACGGAGGGTATCGAATAATTGGTATTCTGATTTCATGGTATCCGAGTAATGACTATATAACAACAATAAAATAGTTCAGGAATAATCATTTGCAGATCAGTTTTTATAATAATGGCTGAGATTTATTGTTTAGTATGGTTACTGTAAAACTCCATTTACAAGTGAAAGACGCTCTAGCTGTGTCGCTTTTATAATGTGATAGAAATTATACGATACAAAACTATAAACATAATAAGTATTTCTGTAATGTTATCTAACAAGTTTTATCGATGACAATAGTCTGAAAAAATTGCAGTGACAGTTGTACAGATACACCTTGAGTACCATTTTCACTTTTAATATTATTTTCACAAAACCATGAGTGATAACTAAATTGTGTAATTAATCATACGTACATTTCTGTTCCAATTTCAATACGATATATACGATGCTTTGATTTGATCAACAACAAACGAAAATCGCAAGACGATTTTTTTTCAAGCACTGATTTTTGACTTGATGTAGTATTTCCATTCATTGTGTATCAAACACTCAGCCGTCAAAATAAAAACGATCTTTTTTCTTAATGAAATACAATATATGCATATAGAATACAAGCTATTCTGTACAAGTTCACATATGATCAAGTTTCCGTCTACGCTCTACGTGGAAACGACGTAAAAATTCACCATTCCAATAGTCAATATTTCAAAATAGTTCACTGATACTTATAAAATGAAGATATATTATTCTGTTTTTCGTTATTTTATTGTATCGTTATAACCAGTGGTATATCATGTGTGTGTGTGTGTATATATACAAACGTAACCAGCAAAAAGTGACCTATCATAACGTATGACTGCGGGAAAGAATTTCTTTCTAGGTGTTATGTTGGAGAATAATAAATTGCAATTCCCAGGATTTTCAACTACATCTTTGGTTTTATCGAAAATTTCGCAATATATTAAACTCGATTCTCTTTGTATGTTAAATAATAAAATCGTTTCATTCAACGCATTTTAATATTGACGAAATTTTGATTAACAATCACAATATTTCTGAAAAGTAATCGGCCGATGTTGAGAACAGTTGTTACTCAATAATAGGTTACGATTGCGTAATACTCGTTAAACTTTAGGATATTATTCCGGAACATTTAGTTGTTTCAATATTTGTTCCGCAATCAACTTGGTTGCATCGCCGGCATTCGGAATAAGAAATCTATCCATATCTGAGATGAGTAGAGCGTCATTTTGTGTGGTACCATACTTGAAAGTTATTAAATCCGGATGTCGTTTCCTTGACGTTATTTTAACAATACTTGATAATGGCCGTTTCACTATCACATGAGCAGCACCCTTACGTCCCAAAATTTCTCGCAAGACGATGAGGTGCGTATCGGTTACTAATAGTTGACTGAAATATGATATTTAGCATATCACACAAGTATCAAATGAACGATTCCATATTTCTATCGCTGAATCAATATTTGTTCATGTTTGAAAGTGGAACATTTACAAAGTGAATTGTAATACATATATATATTCAAATATATAGTAGTGAATTGAGCTCTAGTAAGACAATTGTAGCACTCACCTTTCATAAACATAGCCATTGACTTTGACTTCTTTGCATTTGAAGGAATGCAATAATTTTGGATCTTTTAACCACTGTGAAATCGACACCACTTCAAGCGGTTCTTCACTTTCATGATTGGTCATAGTCATATCTGAAATAAAGATTCATCGAGTGAACGATAAAATTCGCATAATTTTCTAAAATATATAAATATAATAAATGAAAAAATGTTCTTCGAAATATTTGCTCAAAGGCAAATAGTTATTTATACTATTGTTCACCTAGATCATGATCATCATCGATGCTGAAAACAGGAGCAGCATTGCGTATTCTTTTAGAATAGTCTGCATCTTTGTTATGTTGGTTATCGGTGTCCCCATTAGAACTTGCGGAAGGGTTGACGATGTAGTCAAATAATTTACCCTTCACTTCTTGACTTTTCAATTTCATTGCCAATCCGATTTTTCCGAAAAGATCTGTATTATTATTTCTAACTTTTGCCGGACTTGCATTATTCGAATTTGCTTCAGACATATTGGCATTGCATACTAGACAGTGTTGCGAATTATGATCCACAAGATTTGTCACCACTTCGTCTCCAAAGTACTCGTGAATTGCTTCAATACATAATAATAAAGTATAAATCTTATTGAGAAATAGTTCTTCTATGTTCAAACCAGCATTAAAATTTGCGATCATAGTAATAGCACCACGATTACTTCAACCAACCTTGATATCCTAAGGCCACCATACTGACATACTGAGTATGCTTCTGTAAAAACGATGCAACAACCATATGAGTATAACGATCCTCCTCCTGGCGACCACTTCCCAAAAAGCATAAATGTTCACCGCCAGCTTGCGAGCCAACGGCTAGAGCCTGTCTTTGAGCCTGTAATAGACCTTGCACCGCTGTCGCGAATGCTGCTGGTTCCTGAAGCATCTAGAACGTGCATACATAACTTCATGTAACATCGAATATTTCTTAGAAATCTAATATACGAAGTCATATTTCAAGTTAACGTTTTACATACCAAATTACAATCTAAATGAAAAGCGGTTGGTAAATGACCAGCATTATACTGTTCCGCAGGTCTGCAATCCACTAGGAAAAATCTCACACACTCGAGCGGACCATTTGGCACAGGCGGTGCTTCAATGGTATTTTCTACAAGTTCTTGGGCCGATACGGGTAAACAGAGCGCATGCGATATGAATTTCTCGTCGCCCCCTTCGCCAAACATGATCGAATACAAATCGTGTTTAAACGAAGACGGTGTCTTCATGGCATAATATTGCGCCAACGAACAAAAATCAGTGACATCTTCTGCCTCTAGAGCGCAGGGCATAGCTGATAACGTATCTATGATACTCTGCTTCGGTTCGTCTTTCATATTCAATATTTGTTCCCTAATCAAATATTTCAAGACATATATAAATAATAATAAATGATAGCTAATCCAAAATCACAAGTATCGCAAGATGTGTATACATAATATATCTTACCTCGCATTAACAACCATGATAAGAGATAAGAACATCATGAAAAATGGATCAGCTTGCATGAAATACAAATCCCACATCGTACAAACTGCTGGCAGAGAACATACTCCTGCGAATAAGGTATTCACCCAGCCACGAGTGTATTGATCTGGAGAAACTCTTTTAGTATCCAGAAACGAACATAACTCTGGTTCATGATAAAGTAACAAAAGCCGTAATACCGAGCTGTTGATAACACCCCTGACCAGAATAATTATAATTTGAGTATTTGTTAATAACTATGACGACAAAACGATGAAAAATATAAATACATATGATGCACATCGGTACAATATAATAACATATTCAAAAATTTCGAATGACTTTATGAGTCAACAATGTGTTATTTCAAAAATCACCTGGGAATGTAGACATCCCGAATAGCTTCAAACAAGTTGTAAGTAGCAGATCGAGGTAATTTTAGTGCTATTAAGGGCCCTAGAAGTTCTAGCCAGCCATTTCCTCGTTCATATTGTTTTCCTCTACTTTTGCAATAGAAGGTTAGTATGGATTCTAAGTCCGAAACAACGGAAACTTTGTCCTCATCGTCATTTCCAAGTTTTGCTGTAATTACAATAAAATTTTCTTGAGGGAAGAGTATCTTCATGGTTTGTACAAATATGTTTACATTATTCTGATTTTAAATCGTGATCGGGGTATAACGTAAAGAGCTTTGACTAACCAACCAATTGCTGGCAATCCTCTCTGATGATATTCTGCTCTGGCAGATCAAAAACTTCATTAAAATGAACAAGTTGATTTCCTCGATCAGTTACATCCAAGCAAGCTTGCCATACATCGGGCCTCAAATTAGCAGGGACAGGTTGGCCCTTGCATATGGCATATATATCACTAGCGGATGGTGCTTCGGAGTCTAGGAGTGCCGCTTCCAACTCCAGAACCCTAAACATTATTACATGTTTATATCTCTATAGTCACAAACGTTGTAAAACTTTGATTAGTTGTCTATTTTCAGATACAGTGAAACATCAAATATTTGTTGCTTAGCTGAAAATGACCAGAATATGATTGACAATATCCACTATATCTTCAATTAGAACAAATTTAAACTGTAAGAAAACGATAACGGTTAAAGCTGTGATCCTAAAATAAAGTCATGAAATGATGTATTCTAGCACGTCACGTGGCCAATGAGGATATTTTCTTGATGTTCAGCAGTAAAGTAATTACCACTGAATTTCATGTGATATCAAAATTATATGATATTCCTTGACCACGTGTGAAACATGTCAAATAAATGAGATAATTTTTACAAGTTCTGTGATCCAAGTAACAGTTAGTTTAAAAGAACAATACAATGAATCCGGTATCGCGATGTACAAAAACTGTGAGTCATGCCCCAGAATTGATATTGATGTAACGGTACATAAATGGACTACCATTTAACAATAAGATATTGGTAGTAGTGTGACTTCGAACAAATGTGTTGCTTTAGAATTTATACAAAGTAACGTTTAAAATATATTAGGAAAGAGATGCCCTCATGCAGCATGAGATGTCAATGCAAATTTTAGATACGCTGTTTTATTTCAAACCGTTTATATAAATCTAGCGTCTACAGGTCACAATACGCATTTAGACAACTACAAGTACGTTACAGTTCATCTAATTGCCGTTAGGTTATTGAGAAAGTTAAACTGCAACTAATAAGTCTACAGCGAAGACTTATTGTTATCTGGACGTTGCTAATGATAAACATTCATATGCAAATTAACTGGAACAAAAATGATCTTGAATTAGCACGGCAGCTGACACACAGATGTAACGTTACGCTGTTTCGATTGAAAAAACATCAGATGCTAATAAATATAGCCGACATTACGATATTAAGCACCCTACACAATTCTAATCTATTTCAAGCTGAAATTGAATTGCTTGTTAATAACTTTTGACAGTTATTTGAGGCTATGTAAATATGGCAATGCAGATCTATTTCCGGTGATGTGATAATAGGGAAATGCCTGCGATAAACGTGAATTGTACGTATGAATTTCGCGTAAATAATCTCAAAGGAGCATATGCGATTGATTAGCATCGATAAACGTAATTTTAAGTGCCTTACCAAGTATTTTCTTCATCTTCTAGTGCCATTTTGCTAACGTCATAAGCCTTGGACAACGAACGAAATAAACCAAATTTTTTAACTACGTTTCGGGACACGGAAACCAGATTTTCTCCGATAACATTTTCTTACGGGTAAGTTTCCTTATCAATCCGGATTTTCTCCCATCACATAGCTAGTCACACACCGATTAATCGAGCTATCAATACTTGGCTTCACAAACGTTGTGTCACCACATGTTGACAGATTGTCTCCATCTTCGGGCTGTCCTACAAACTTACGCGTAGCAGTAGACATTTTGAATCAAACGTACGCATGTACGAGTTTGCGATGCGCGTAATACAAATTCTCACCAAATGTATGATCCGACATTATTATAACTCACGATACGGCAGTAAGGACCGTCAATTTTCCGTCTACAAGTAATTTTAAGCATTTTAATGATAAAAAACTGACAAAAGTACATTTAGAAACATTTTGTTGAGAACTTTTTTGAAATTCTGACGAACTCGCGAGCGAGATTCAATAGGTATGGTCCGTACACTCTGAGAAGATATTTGCCTGTATACTTTTGAAACTTTTTCAAAGAGTTATATTTTTGTTCTAATTTCATTCTTTCTTTCCTTGTGGAGTGTGTATCATCACGCCATTTCAATGTAGTTCCATACAAGTCAATGTTAAAATTCCGATTTTCAAATCGTTGTCAACTACTTCATAGCGAAATTCGGCAGGCAGGATTGTTATCGACAACATTTTTTACATTCCGAAAAATGTAGATCGGTTCAGATCGTCTATGCTTATATGCATCTACAACTCTAGAATGACATTGTATCAATGCTGTTCGCCAACTGGACTCGGGTGCGATATCGTGTGCTTATCTTGTTAACAGTGAATCGTCCAAAGAAAATGGAAAGCTGCTAGAGTGATTACGTCTACCCGCAATGCATGTCTGTCAAGCTTGTTGCCTGTGTTTTTTCTACTGAACGCTGAGTTCAGGGTGCGGTTCAAATTTCAACTACAGTCTCCTCGAAGACTCGGGACTCGGGACTGGGATCGCCACGAATCCGATCCTTATCCATGCGCCGTGATCAGTGAATCTTTTGCATGCCCTTCAATTCCCTTTCGCGGCGTTTTGTGATATTGAAAATCGTATATCGTCAGTGTGCAATAGTGATCGTGATTTTATAGACGTTTCTCGACAATGACAACGAGTGGTGCAGGCGGAATTTCTGGATCTTCTTTATCGAAATGGCAACTAGCTCTGGCCGTCGGAGCACCGGTAGCCCTTGGTCTCGGCTACGTTTACTACAAGAACAGTATCAAACCTATCGGAAAACCTCGGGGAAAATCGAATGGTACCGGTAAAGAGAACGGTACCAGTAAGGATCATCAGTTATCTATTGAATCCGACGACGCCTCAAAAACTGTATCACCAACGGAACCTGAAAATGAGGTTAGGAATCTCAATTTGTACGTGCTCGTTTACGCAGCATAAGTACTTGTTCACGCGTATATTTTGACTCTCGAATCACTGAATAACGATTTCCGAAGACAAGTCGGTAAAACTTGATTTCTGACAAAGTGATATCCGAAAAAAAAAATTCAATATCAGAAAAAACTTATCTCAAATAATTTGAACACAGCTTTATTTCTTAATCCTGCCAGATTCTATTCAGCTTAAATCACTGATTAGATTATCTACACTTTTTGTTTAAGCTTTACTTATCAAATTTGTTTTAAAGTCCTTGTATATCGTTTATGTCAGTCGTACGACGCGACTTCGATTCATTTAGTCAGCAGTTATGAAAACATTCCGATAATGTTGGAATATGCGTGAAGAAAATGATAAACGATGATAGAATGGAAAATTAACGAAGGTTTTACTACAGACGCAATAATACTTGAGCTTTTAATTTTTTTTTTACAGACTGCTCTGCAAAAGGCTCAAAGATACAAAAATGAAGGAAACAATTACTTTAAGTCTGGTAAATATGACGAAGCAATTCTATTATATAACAAGGCAATTGAAACTTGTCCAAAAGAAAATCCCATGGATCTTGCTACATTTTATCAAAACAGAGCAGCCGCTTATGATCAGCTGGTAGAATTGAAATTATTAATGTACAACGTGTAAATTTTAACGCCGTAAGAAATTCTCTGTTCTGAACCTGTATTTCATCTAATAGAAAAAATACAGTGCAGTTAAGGCCGACTGTACGCAAGCATTGGAATTGAATCCAAGATACTTAAAAGCTTTACAACGTCGAGCTCGAGCTATGGAGCATACCAACGAGCTGATCTCTGTCCTAGAAGATGTCACAGCTGCGTGCATTCTTGAACAATTTTCGAATCAAAGTACACTTTTCATGGCTGACAGAGTTTTGAAACAACTTGGTACGTAATATGTGTTTTATTTTCACGATTGTACAAAGAAAACAGATAAATGTAACTTATCTCTGCTATCTTATGTTCATAGGTCGCCAGCATGCAAAAGAGCACATGGCAAAGACTAAACCAGTCATGCCGAGTAAACATTTTGTGAAAACGTACTTCAGTTCCTTCAGTAGTGAACCTATTTTCAGCAAACTCGATGAATTTGCTACTGCTGAACCTACAACGTATGCAAATCATGCACCATGTACATTACTTTCTAGTGCAGTATTAATATTGTCATTTTTTCCTACTTCCAGAGGTTTCACTAAAGCTATTCGGGCATTAAAAGAAAACAGATACGATGATGTCATCCCAAATTGCTCTGAGGAAATAAACGACCCTAATTTTGTGCCAGAATCATGTATGGAAGTGTATACCCTTCGTGCTACGTTCTATCTTTTGCTAGGAAGGCACAACGAAGCAATCGCGGATTTTGAAAAAATTATAGACAATCAGACAGTTGATCCAAAAATCAAAGTAAATGCTTTAATAAAACGAGCAAGCATGTACATGCAGCTAGAAGATCCCGAAAAATGTTTCCTCGATTTCGAAAAAGCAATTGAAATCGATCCAAATTGTGGAGATATATATCATCACCGGGGTCAGGTAAATCGAATTCCAAGATTCATATATCTTACTTTAGTGAAATCCACTATCTTACTGGAATATTACAGAAACAAAACCGCAGAATGTTTTCAAATTATCAAAATATGTTACAGGTAAACCTGCTTCTAGACAAAGTTACCGATGCCCAAGAAGATTTTCGAAAAGCAGTTGAACTCAATCCCAATTTTGGTATAGCATTCGTACAAAAATGTTATACCGATTATCGGTATGCTGTGATATCTAAAGATCTCAACAAGATAACAAGTGTTGTGCAGGACTTTGAAAAAGCCATTGAAAAATTTCCAGACTGTTCGGAATGTTATACATTATATGCTCAAGTATACTTTTGTTTTTATATAATCTAATAATTTTCATGAACATCAATTGCGACTAAATCATAAGTAACTTCATGTATGTTCTAGATTCTGTGTGACTCACAAGACTATGCAAAAGCAGATTCTTACTTCGCTAAAGCAATTGCCAAGGATCCAAACAATGCAACTATCCACGTACACAGAGGCTTATTGCAGTTACAATGGAATGGTAACGTCCAAAAGGCCATTGAGTATATGAACACGGCGTTAAAATTAGATGACAAATGCGAGTTCGCTTATGAAACATTGGCCACAATCGAAGTACAAAGGTACAAAATCTAAATTCACCCAAATGGCTTTTTTATATGTCAAATTATCACTTTTATTATCGCTTTATTATTTACTACGGGTCTGTTAACAGAGGTAATCTCAAAGAAGCTATAGAGCTCTTCGACAAGGCATTAGCATTGGGTCGAACCGAAATGGAGCTAACACACATCTTTAGCTTAAGAGATGCTGCAAAAACACAATTAACTGTAACCGAACGTCTGGGAATGGATCTTTCCACATTGTCAGCTTTACAAGGAATGTCGTAAGAAGAACTTCGTGGAAAAAACGAAATTGATCTTGTATGAAATAAAAATGAAGTTTCGCTAATTGATAACTGATGGAATTCCGATGATGAAATCAGATGTATGACGAAAACCTTCAGAAAGATCGATATAATAAGTGAATGCAGTGATTGAATTTATGCATAGTTATTTCCCATAGTTGATGAATCAATTGTTGAAATTAGGAATGCAGCGTTTAGATGAGTCTGATTAGTAATAACGACATTCTTCGTATTGTGGAGACTGTTAGATGGGTATACTGTGTCGGTTAACACTCGAAAAAAAATAATGATGGAACATCTTCAAATAACTTACAAAGTTGAACCTTGATGCGAAAAAAATGCGACATTCCGGCTTAATTTATTATCGAAATGCACCGAGAAAACACTCATGATTACTGCCAGATAAACCAGTGCGACATATAATTTATTACGAAAATTATCACCAGCAGTTCTATCTGTCAGCTTTTGCATCAATTGATAAAAGTCTCTTTGTGATCTTAATTTTGAAACCACTTGTTATAAATAAACCGCGACAACACTTTCTACGTGTTACGAATATTACAGTCATTTTATTCATATCTTGAGCAGACATCGAAACTGTTCAGTCTAATCAAAATATGTATCATTACAATTTAGTTGAACCATCAATCTCCGAATTTGCATACTTTTTCTGCAAGCCGGAATAACGTCACTCGATTAATAAGAGCTCCCAGGTCCCGATAATGTTTTCAATCGAGCTGTAAATTTTCCGTTACTATCCATCAAAGATTCTGAGCTTCATTTCTTTGTGCGTCGATGTGATGAATTGTTTAAATGTTTGTATAGCAATAACGTGCAAATCATATTATGTTGAAATTGAAGTTTTGAATATAATACTATAATGAATGGGAGCGCTATTTTTTCCATCATATTTTACAGGTATAAACTTATCCAAATATAACACATTTACGTGATATATCGAGGTGCCTTTTGTTGTAAATATTTGTATTTCCTGACATGCTTGTATCTTATTGTAGTTCATCATATCCAACTATAATGGTTTACCTCGCAATTGTATAATCAAGTCATAATTATGATAATAAAGTTTTTTTAAATCGAAATTCTCTTGCTACCCTTGGATGTAGGTATTGGTCTTACCCCAAGTCAAGTCGTCCAAAATCACTTACTTTCATATTTGTATCGGAATATGGGACGTGCGCCAAGTCAGAATCATTCATCATTTATTAAATGAAATATCGCCCTCGCACAATATACTTACGTTTGAAATTAATTAACTTAAACCAAATAGCATACATTTTTTCACCAATCTGATTATGAAAACAACACTTCCGGAACAAACAGTAGTTAGTTGTTGCTGTCAGTATACATAAGGTTGTAAATAGTCACAATGATACCGATAGGGGGATACCCGCATTTCGTTCGATTGTATTTGTTCATCCCGTAGAAACTATGTGATTCCCAAACCCACCCAAACCTGTCAAACGCTCATTTTTCACAACTGAAAAGAATATAATCTTGATAAGATTTAATAACGAAGAAAAATATCGTTTAGGTTGGTTCAGGAGGTTCAGGACCACGTGTCATTCGGCGGTCCGTAGCAATACTCACCTATGCTTGGAGCCACCGTATCCGCTGTAAGATTACATTTGTAATTTATTTACAATAGAAAATATTCTTGAAGATTATTTTTTTGTTTTAAACATAACCTGTGTATGGCACGATTTTTCGAATTAGTAAAAATAGTGAAGTAGAATGCTGATTGATCACAAATTACAATATATTGATTTCGTTTGTTGAATTGCAAACATGAATTTTATGAATTTGGTTACAGATTTGTTGTTGAACTCGCTGATTAGCGAGTGTCTGGATTGACATAAACATGGATGCGCACAGACGGTATAGCTACAAAGACACCACGGAAATTGGCTTTCTATATGAGTGTGATTCGAAATATTCAGAAGAATACTGGTCTGACGTAGTATTGGATCTGGTAACGAGTTTCAACAATTACGTAAAAGATGATTTTCCTGAAAAGTGTCCCAAGGATCTGGAAATTTTGCGTACTCTTTTATGCTTCTTCTATCAAAAGCAAATATTGAAGTACAACAATGACGATGGCAAAACTGTTATTCCATCACACCTTCTGGACATTTTCAGTTTGATAAATGTTTCCGAGGTGCAGAAACTATTGAACACTACGACGTTGGATGCAAAAGTTTTACATTTACTACTTGATATTATAGTTTTACACACGGCGTTCTGTTGTCAAGTAGAAGAAATTCATGAGAAGCTCAGGGTGTTAAAAAATGCCATAGATCTTAATCTTATCAAAGAAAACGACGTCAAGCTTCTGAATATTAAAGTCATGAATTGCTTCATAGATGCTCTCATTGTTAAAAAATACATGCCAAACGAAGAATATTATGACCTCAGACCTGCGATAAATAAAATATTATCAACATTGATACAGGACATGAAATCATGGTTAATGTTGAAAGATACCTCAGAATGCCAATTATTAACTTCCATCCTACCAAAAGTGATCGAAATTATAGAGGATGATGAAGACATTTCATCAGAAATATGGTCCGTATTTTATCTACAACATCATGGTTTAAATAACAGTCTATCAATGCTGTGTTTAATGGCCGATGTATGGTTTCCAATTGAAAATGATGTTCATCACCACCTGATTCAGCAAGCGATGGATGAGAAATTTTGGTTGTTAATAAAGGATGGGCTGTTGAATGTTTCGCTGCAACAACGTAATCAAGCTTTATATCTTGCTAAACGGGCACTTCATTTTCTACAGATTAATCAGGCGAGTCGTTTACCGAGTAACATTTATAAAGATATTACACCGCTCGTATGTTTCGGAAGTGATTCCTTGAGGGCATCATTCGAGGCGAATGTTAATGAATTTTTCGTGATTTTGGAGGTATTAGAGGAAAAGCAAAAACATTTGGTCACACCGGTGCTTCCTCGTATAAAAAATTTAATGAACTGTTCAACTGACCATGAAAGTTGTAGCAACTGCTTTCACATTGCATGGGTACGTTGCGCTTTCATTAAAATTCTCCAACATGATAACAATGCTATAGTGAAATCGGGGTTGATGGATGCTTTCAATGTTGACTTGACTTTATACAATGAAGAGTTTTTGACAACAGTGCTCATTACACTGAACAACACATTTTTATATGAAAAAGACTCGGATAACAACGAACCAGCTATCGTCAAACATCTCACTGAATTATTAGATCGTGCTGAAAGTTGTGGCAGTGATTTAATGAATCGTTTCATATTGGCAGCATCAAAAATGACATGGGGACCTGTAGCACTATTTTATGTCATACATGCAATGACTGCAGTTAAAAATATGCACAGTTCTTGGAAAGAAGATGAACTATTGGCAGTCAAATCATTGGCAGAGACTAATTTGAGCATGCATTGTCAAACTCTTCGTCTTGGATCTCAAATTGAGCTCCTCTACATTCTAACTCAGTTTGTCACAGAACCTGTGGATTTAGTGACCCTCGGAAATACCCTTGGTGCATTTCCCATCAATGAAGGTATATCACGTGGAAACTTATCTTGGACTCGCACCTACACATGGATAAAAAAAATAGTTACAAAGGAGGAAGCCACCGACTTTCTCGAAAAAATCAGCGAGCAGATGAAAAATAAGGATCATTTTATGGATCTTAACATCAAATCCTTTTCCTTAATGATTATGCTGTTTCACGATGGACAACTCGCTCTTACTGCCAAAACGTGTCCAACATTTGCAACATTGCGTAGCGTGTTAGACATTCTCGTAGGAGCTGATTCAAGACCATATGCTAATACAGATTTGCGAAACAGAGCCATTGAACTGATTGGTCACCTTTTGAATTTTATTTCTTGTGGAGATTCTACTCTTATCTGTGAATTGATTTCACCGTACAGCGATGATGTGCTGCGAATAATATTCAAGAATCTGCGGAAAATGCCTGACAATTGTATAAATTATATGAACATCTATACATCCATACTACGCGGATTATTTACAAATGCAACATTGAACATCGCTAAGAGAGATTTAATTGATCGAGTAGAAAAATTTGAAATTGAATCGCAGAATATACTTGACGATGACGAATATGCGAATAATGTGCAGAGATTATTCGCTGTAAAAATATTATTTGAGACTCTCAAAGTATCTGGATCAAAAGCCAGCAGATTCATTATGTCACTGTGCAATAATTACCAGACTCCTATGACACACTCAATCGAAGGCAACAAAGATGCATCACGAATTTACAATCAAGATGGAAATTTAAGAGGTAGGATCGCTTCCGAGTTCTACAAATTTGTTGGAAGCCTATTTTATGAATATGTGAAAGCTAATGGAGCTACAAACATTGATTGGCTTGCCCACATTTCGTACCTAACTCAAGTTGGCGGAAAAGATATATTCTTACCCGCGGCACAATTGTTATCGCAATTATTTCTCAAGCGTGAAATAAAATCAAACGAACGCGATAATTTCACATCAATTGTGAGATTTTGTTGGGAATCTACATTGGAATCTAAAGAATGTCGATTGGTAGTAGAGGAGTTGATAAAAATGATCTATGACCACTCATTCATTGAATGTGAAGAAACTCGGGTTCTTGCATTGGAGGTAAATTTGTTCGACAACTCAATATTTTACTTTGATTTCTCGTCATTGACTGTTATCAGTTTCAAATCCTCTGCATTGCAGTTTACTAACGAGATGATGGAAAAATCAGACAAGATTCCAGAACTTCGTTTGTTGTTGGTCAAAGGATTGAGTCAAATGAATAGGAAAGATTTACATTATTTCTACGATGCTCTGTTATGCTGTTTACTTCGAGGGGCTGTCCCACGTCGAGATAAGAAGATTGAGGTCCAAGCTCGCCTGCATATCGTCGATTGTTATCAAAAAGAATATTCTTTAACAAACGGGTGAGTAAAACATGCATGTTTGCTCACAAAAGTTTAAATCAATGCTTATTTTCTCAAATTGTTTGCCTAGTCTATTATGAATCCCCTGTGTGACTGTCGTGTTATTTACTCTAGAAACGAAAATACGTTTGCTGCCACTAAAGCACATGCTGTAGTGTTACTGCACAGAATAATAACTGAAGATGCCGTACAGGCAACTAAATTATTACCTGTAATCATTGCAATTGACGATCAAGGTCCAAAGAGCAAACGATACTTTGGAAATTCGTTCATTCATCGCTTCAAACATCGTATCATGCAAGTGCTGATGATTTTGCAACCTGCATTACAAGACGTAAATTCAAATCAGTTTTACTATCAATGTTCCTATTTGAATGTGACTCGACTCGCACCAGTAATCTGAAATGTTTCACAATATTTAAAGGGAGACAATAAACTATTGCACGAAGCGATATGTAAGAATATGTTGTTGGAAAGCAACCAGCCCAGTATCAGAATAATGCAAGAATGGCTACTTATAAGGATGTACCTTCAAAACGAATACTTGCGTTCTCAGATATGGACATTGTTTGATCAAGTTAGTTCGAAGTTTATCAGATTGAGTATACTTCTACTTATAATTGCATCTGCATATACTGATGATTATTGATTAATGTAGGCATACGAAAAACGTCCATCCAGTTTATGTTCTCTGATAAGTATCGTGTACCATGTTGCCGTATTATTACCCTCTACATCACCGAATTTGCAAGAAAGTTTCATACTCGAAGCGATGTCGCATATTGTGCCTTGTTGTGTATCACAGCAGTTCAATGTGCGTTTATATGCTCAAGTAAGTCATGCACAAAAATATTTTTGAAACAAAACCTCCGATTGATCTTCGGGGTCGGTGTCCCAAAATCTTGTATGAAGGTCTGTTTGACCAGTCCTTCATTGTCTCATGGGGAATCACTTAGTTCTATTCGAATTAATTCTCGTTAGGTGATAGCATCCAAGTTTTGCAAGTTGGCAAAATCAATGGCTCATTCAATGGTGACTGAAAAATATGAAGAACTCTATATTTTATTAACAAAGAGCCTGCAGCATGGTAATTTTACAAAAAATATCAGCAAAGTACAGGACGATTTTTACTTCACCGGTTTCCATCCAATTCACGACTATAGTCTTCAGGTATTGTGCATGGTTATAGTGTAACAGCTTGTGCAAATGATTTAATGTGTTATGTTTCTCAACTACGATAACATAACTATTCATATTTGCAGGCACTGTGGTACGAATTACCGAGATTAGCCAATGTTGCTTCAGACGAGTACATCTCACCAGATCTATTCGCGCAATGCAGTTTCACAGAACATAACTCCCATCAGTTGAAGTTATACAATTTGTCAAAAGATATGGAATGTGCCAAGGTTTCTACCCATATGACAAATATTTCTGGAAGTAAGATTATACTACTGTGTACTGTTTTGCGTTTTAATATTTAGATTTATAATAGTAGAGCATATGACCGTTTTCACGTTCGCGAGCGCTTTTTTATTTTGATTCCTGATACACAGGTACTGGACCAACAGTCGATGACATTGATAGCAATGCTGAAACTTCGAACGACATACAGAAAAAATTCATTCCATGGAAATCGATGATACCCAATGAAAACGAATTGGGTGAAATATCAGAAATATTGGCCGATCAGCGTCAAGCTCGGTCCGACAACGATAATATTATACTCGTTGCTTCGCTCATTGAAAAACTGCCAAATCTTGGAGGATTGAGCCGAACTTGCGAGATACTTGGAGTTAAAGAATTTGTTATAGCATCCCTTAATCACACGGAACAAAAAGAATTCCAAAGCCTCAGTGTTTCCGCTGAAAGATTGATACCTCTTGTCGAAGTATGCTTATTACCTTTTTATAAATATGCTTATTCACATACCTTATGAAGAAAACAAAAATATTCATCCAAATATTTCAGCATATACTACTTGGTAGTTGCTCCAAACAGCAGAAGTTAAAAATATTTAAATGATTGTAGTCTACTGCATTAGGGGAGGAGTGAAAGAATATTAAATTTCAAGATTTTTTCAGGTAAAACCACATCAGTTGCGACAGTATTTGTTAGAAAAAAAAGATATTGGCTATACATTGATTGGTGCCGAACAAACAGTAAATAGCACGAATCTCATGGATATGAAGTTTGACGAAAAGACTGTTTTGGTGCTTGGGTAAGATATAAAAACAAAGAGCAATGTATTCACGAATGCAAAACGCAATTCATTCGTAAATATGCATTTGGATTGTTTATCGATTTTTCAGCAATGAGAAATCTGGAATTCCACCCAATTTGATTCCGTTATTAGACAGATGCGTGGAAATTCCTCAAGTCGGCATGGTTAGATCATTGAACGTTCATGTTACCGGAGCAATCTGTCTTTGGGAATATTTCAAGCAGCATCATTCATCGTAAACTTATTTGCATTTCATAGCGTGCTAATCATAAAATTGTTTTAATCAGTATGTCAATAGAGTGACCTATTTTTCGAAAATAAATAAAAATATTTTGTAGAATTCGTGAACGATTCCCTCACATGCATCCTAGAAATATCATATGATAAATTTCAAAAAGATACGCTACTTTTGTGCACTGATCACAATCACCAATGTACATTTCTGGTAGATGGAGAATGCCAGATGATTTTTTAATTTTACAGAGAGTTTATTTCATATCACGAATCAGTATTGTTAACAGGATTAAGGTGTATATACAGTAGATGGCCCATATCATTCACATATTTCGCAGTAAAATGTAAGGGAATGGGACATTTTACAGAATTTTTTGCATCGTGAGTGAAAGTCTACCTTTCGCAAGGTTTTATTAGCGAACGTATTGCTATCCTGAAAACATCTATAAACAGGAATAATTATCTATGGTTATTCTAGAGGTTACAGAATTAAACTTTGTAACCAATAAGATGGCGTTTTCCGATGCATTCACCAACGAAGAACCAGCAGGCGATCTCAATGGCAACAAGGGTATTCAACCATGCTTCCCTGACCGTAAGCTCACGGTATCTGCCACTTCTGGCACTGGATATGAGATTTTTAAAACCAGATCGAATGGCTGGAATATCGCTGACCTTAGGTGGAGTCAGTTCAACTGCGGCGTATTGTCTAAAAACATGGAGTTTAGGTTTCGCCTCCGTGATTGCAGCTGCAAGAAATGACACTTCTATAATGAATTGTAGTAAAATTCCTGAGAAAAAATGGTATTAACAAATGGTTATCATATTAGGTATCTATCTAATTCTACTGCTTGAATATTCGCATGTTGTCACGATTGAAATTCATTGGCTGCAGATCGACGATTTGGAAACAGCATTTACCATCGAAGGCGATGGTTAAGAAATCACCAATCATAAATACCATGGGTAATATAATGAAAGTTTCATGACATTACTTGTCGAAATATTAGAGAAGAACGAATGTAAATGGAATTGTTCCTCGCTCAAATGATGGAGTATTTGATAGGTATCATTGACGAGCAGTTCGTTGTATGAATTTAGGGTTAACGATTAGTGGATTTTCTCGAACATCAATGTGATAAGGTATACTCAAATACAGCTACATTCAAATATAAAATAATGTAATAATTCAGTATTGATTGTCAAAAACATATGAAACAATGCTCAATCAGTTGATAGATCGAAGTTATGTAAGGTCGTCTGGATTGATCATGCAAAGTGGCAATGATTACTTTAACGCCACTTGAAGTGACGAAGGTACATTCCAGGATATTGTTGTAAATGGCAAATAGGTCTGTACATACTTTTTACAAGTCCCGCAACTTTCGCTTGGATTCCTGCCATTTTTCGCCTTGGTCTTCTTCGTCGCCGCACTGATAACCGCACGAGACAGCGAAAAGGTAGAGACACGGACAGTCCGATTCCACCGTTCCGGAGTTCAGAAAAATACTGTAAGGTTGGGAACCGGACGTGATGCTCTCCGTGATCATGAAATTTGAATGTTTCGCTTCAAATTACAAATCGATAAACTTAATCGATGAAGCCACATTAACTTAGCACTGGACACCGGCCGTTGATGTGTACGCATTATACGGGGGTGGGTTATGCGTATTAACATCGCAGGAGAAATGTTTTAATACGTAGCATCCAAAAGTTTATGCCTTTTTTGTAATGTGAGGAAAACGGGTACAGGACAAATACATGCATTTTTCAAATTTTAAGTTTCATCGTTAGCCTGTATTATAGCAACAAAGTTCACTTCTGACAACTCGAAGTTTTGTCGTCAAGATTAGGAAAATGGGATTAGACGTAATTACGCAAATGAGGTACATTTTGCAAGGTATGTAGTATATTATTAGTATAATAATAATCAAACAATGTATTGAACAATGTAAGACATTTGATTAAGCTGACTTCACACTCAGTTCAATTTGAACGAGTAATCGAGACGTTTTGTACAAAGCATGAAAAAAAAACCAGAAACGTATGTACAAAATAGCGAGTGTTTTTATACCACGTTAATATCATATGCGATAAGGTGTACATAATTTTACTTTGGAAAAAGCCAAACAGACGTGTAAATAATTTATTGAGGTAAGTATGATAGCTGTTGTATAAGAAATTTGATATCTATATCTAATTATTTGAATATTATTTCAAAGCATTGTAATCAATCCCAGGCTTTAACTCGTAGTTCGGGTATTAAGATCGACCAGTTAGGCGAATGTTTTTCGCTGGACAACCAATTGAAATCATCAACGCATTGCCAATTGTTCACCTTTGGGTCCAATCCAGCTAGATTAAAATGAATTGATAAATCGTCGTAGTACCAGTTATAAGGTGCGACATGTATTTTTGAACAGTCTTCGATAACAGCTCTGCTTGTTACGTGAAGATAAATATCGCATTCTATCGATGTATGCAATCTGAGCTGTTGGCAAGCAAAAGCGAAGGAACAGGCTGAACATTTGTCAGCAAATACAGATGATGACACTGGACCCACCAAGACGGTACAATTTTGTAAATTAACCATATGTAAAGTACTAGGTGCGCCGTATATTCTTACGGTGCAATCTGCCAAGTCGGACAGTAGTACATCATTTTTATTCACATTCTCCGCATCCAGTATCAATTGCTCTCCAGTCTTTCCCATTATCATACAAGCACTATCGCCATACTTGCTCGACAGTTTATGATTGTGATTCGAGGCAGCGCTGACGATGCTATCCGATATTTTAAGATCCTTTAAGCCATCTGTGATGTCGTGACATTTTTCTGATGGTTTCTGCAATACTCTGCGGTTCTTAAATCCAAACTTTTTCTTCGGCATTAGCTTAAGTTCTAGATCATCAGCCTCATTTTCAAGATGTTGCAAATTTTCCTGGGCTCTTCTAACATCGTAAACCTTCAAAAACATCTTAGATTGCGACAGAAAATTTTTTAGCGCTTGTATCTCTTTGTTTGCTTTATCAAAAATACTAGGAAGTGCTGCGGGTGAAGCAGTTGGCGCACCATCCAGTAAATCTTTTATCATCTTGCATGACTTGTAAAACGCATCTTTGAAATAACTGGATTGCTCCGACTCAACGGCAAGTTGTTGTCTTTCTTCTCGCCGTTTTTCAATCACATTCTTGCGTTCTCGATCCCTTTTGGTTATCCGATCAGGAAGACTCCCTTCAATAAGAGTTGCAGGGTCCATCGTGCGTATATGTTATTTTACACTAACAATTGGACCGTTTGACTTTTCTGAGTTGACGTCAAATTTTCCTGAATTTCCTGACATGGAATTTTTAGATTGCATAGACTGTTGTATTCCTTCCACAAAATAGGGTGGGACTTCGTTCCTTGGTAAAGACTGCAATGAAAAATTCAATAACTTCATAAATTAACTCAATCTGCCAGTGTCAAATACTACTGAAGATGGTTATGTAACTATGGTTACTGTTTCAACATTGAGTGAATTCCTCCATGGATGCGCAGATAGACTAGGTGGATTCAATATTCCAATCATGTTTTGTAAATTAGTTCGAGGAACAAATTTGCACTAATTTTGTTTTATTGAATCTACTACATTCTGGGATTTCTGCAACTTGAATCGATTGTAGTTATCATGTTATTGTTAAAACATAAGCAGTAATTTTCCCTTGTACGCATAATATTTTTAGAAATTATCTGGTAATAATATACCAAATGAGTTAGGGGGGTTATTTGTAATAAACTTGTCAAAAAATTACCACTGACTATGTTAGTAACCATCAGCATTATTTTATGATAAAACAGGTTGATAAAGGCCTTATAAATTATTAGAAAATGTTTGTGATAGAGCGATGACAGATTTGTACCTTGAAATTAGAATCTTCGGCAGTTGATAATTTCAATAGCGCGTACGATGCACCACCACAACCAATCAACCAAACCAGCGCTTTAATATACGCCATGGAAAATAAAGATCATTAAGACAGCTTGCCTTGCTTTTTCCAAATGTCTTCGTCAGACAATCGATCTCTATTTCCGGTTGGAATACTTTCTTCAAAAGCGTAGTATTTATCCAAAATATATGGAAAATTCTGATGAGCAAACCACCTTTTGTCTGTGAGAAATAAACGGTTGCTTTGATCTAAAATTTGCTTGCATCGTATATGAAAGAGTTATGATAATTCACAATCTTATTGAACCAATAAATAAGTAAGTAATTTCGTATAAAGAAGAATCAAATGCCTTCCGTATCCTTTTTACGTTGACCACAGTCCACCAAGCAATAGCAGGTATACTATTGGATTATGTGCCCCCATCATACAAGGAAATGATTACGTGAAAAGGCATGTCTTATGACGTCTGGAGTAACGTAATCATTTCCGATGTATAGAATTGTTGCCATTTCGGTAAGTTTGGGAGAAATTTATCTAGATCACGATATAACCTATAAATTAACAAGAGTATAACTCACCACGAGATGATCTTAGGGCTTGCCAAGATACAAAGCAGCCCACAAAGAGTATAGTTTCAAAGACAATAAAGGTTTTTATAGCACGTCCCTTAAACGAAGATGTCGTAGATGTAGGAACCTTACGAAGCATATCTATCAGAGACACAGAGGAGACTACTGATTTCCTAAAATGGAAATCATTCGTCACTTGAGAAATGCACACAACGAAATCTGGAAAGATCTATTCAGGTAGGGCAGTCTACATTGGTCAGAATCATACGATAGAGGCGGTCCGTACTTAGTACATACCGCGTACCATATGTATATGCAGACGCGAAACGACATTGAACGGCACCTGGGTGACGGCCCAAAGAAGTACCATAGTACAAGAAGTCGCCGATGCCGGCTGATGGCGCCACAGAACACGCGGCACACACATGACAATGGCACGACAGATCAACCACGTGCCATTGCAGCGGGATCGAGTTAATTTTTTTTCCATACCAAACATTATGAAGGTGAGATTAGGGGCACTATTCGAAATTGATTACCAGTATTGTTTTTCCACAGTTTGCGTGACGGAAATTATAGACAAATGGCACTGGCAGTTAATTAATTAAGGAACGTGCCCGATGTATTGGATGTAAAGCAGAAATGAACATCGCGTATATACGTTCTCTACCTTGATTCGGATTGTTCTGTCAATTGCGTAGCGAATCGGTTGTGCTTTTCTGTATCTTCACCGTCGTAGTGTTTTTTTTTCAGATTTGTCATGTAACAAACCGTAATGCGTTCATCGGCAGTGTTACATGTGGTTTGAACATGCTCTAAAACCTACGGTCGTTGTGTAAAGCGCGTTGATTAGTAGTGGGAGGTTAGAAAGTGTTGATATACGACCAGAATGCGTCTTCGATAAATTACCGTATGCAATTAATACCAGCATATTATAGTACAAGTATCGTGACATGTGCAGTAGAAACGTTTGTTTCACTGGATTGTAGCGTCGCATTAATTCTCCCTTCAATTTCCTGTCCAATTCAATGTTGCCTGTGACAGAAACGTGTGACGCTATGACAATCAAGATTTGTATTTGTGAATAATTCTACTTGAACAAGATACAAATAAAATGAAGAAATTGCGAAGTAAGTATCGCGTTTGCTACATATTCACATTCGTGGATCCGAGCTAGCCACTCGAATTGATTGTTTTGCTACTCATGAATATTGCTTACATTAAACTCTAAATTTGTGGAAACTTTGCGAGCATTTGGTAAATGACTTGAAACACCAACAAGTCCAACAAAATGATATTCTCAATTCAACCGACTGAATATTTTGCAATCAAGTTTCGAAATATTACTGAGTTTTTAAATATTGTACAAAAATCTCACAAATTCGAATTTATAGATCAACTTACATTGCGAAGCGGCTATGTACAATGATTTTTTGACAATTGTGACAACAGCGAACGATGTTCGATGTTTGACATAAAATATGTCAGCATTTAACAAGAACGCAGATTTCCATGTGAAAAGTTCATGGCATGAACTTGAGAATGAATTATTTAGTGCTTTGAATTAGGTATTTGCTTCTATACGAAAATATTCAAGTTAGTTAAAAGGCACCTTCCTGTTTTTGCAATATTTCATGTCATAGTGTCGCCCAACATCTTTTTAATCATTTTCCATAACAGGAAATAATTCTAACTTTATGCAAGATATGAATATCTCCCTAGAGTTAACAAGATTTTATTTTTCTGCATTTCTTTTAGTAAGATAACACCATAAAATCAAAATATAAGGTAAAAGCATAAATTATAAGTACAGATATCACTTATCTTATGCAGTGGAATTTCCGAAAATTATAATATCTTGAACATTCCATTATACTGAAGTTAACGACCTTCTATCATATCGCAAAACATTCTTCGAATATATTTTATGTTGGATTTACACAATTATGATTAAAAAAAAACTAATGTTGGGTACCTATCGAGAAATAAATTTATCATATTTATCCTGAAACAATAATGAACAGGTTATTGATAACCTTAAAGCAATTCTTCATAGTATACAAAGCATAAACTGACGATTTATTAGCCTTATACATTTAAAGGCACTAATACAGCATAGAATATCATGTATCCGCGAATATCATTGGTGTCGGATTGGCTTGTAATGGCATTCCTTTCTCTTCACACAATGTTGGCAGTTCATAATAAATTGCTAATTTTACATATTTGTAACATAGGCTATCGTATTGTACCAAGTCAGTGCACGACTCTATGCCATGGCTCACACTATTTGTTCTGCGCATTCAAGTTTTTTTTTTTAAATGTTGAGCATCACTAGTAGGTCAGTTGCAATAGTTCGATGTGCAAACGGATTGTAAATGTGTACTCGGGTGATTACCCTAACTAGAATGTTAACCACCGAAACTGCTGTTATGAAATTATCTAATACTGATAATTCGTAGATTTGTAATGTTACATGGTCGTGATGTGCTGGTGATCAATTCTGTGATTGGATCTCCATGAAAATTCAATCGAACATGAAAATATGAAGATTACAATACAATTACTTCACGAAAGGTCAAAATCAAAACAGATAAACAATCAATACTTACAAGTAAATTTGTAGCTTATACGAAACCACATTACATTACATTGCGTAGCAAATAATTGACTGTCTTCGACTTCTAACAATGTATGTATCACATGTTTTGTTACAACATCGACTTATGCCCCGAATCTAATTAGCATACGGATTATATTTTGTAATGCTGAAGACGGTTAAATTTATTAGTAATTTTTCATAATACCCAATGAAAACAGCTATAAAAATATGTGACAGTAAAAGGACATTATATTTGCCACTCAAAAAATAGACAATTTCTGATAATCAGCAACTGAAATTAAATAGTTTCAATCAGATAACTACTTAGAAGTTGTGTGATCTACATTTTTGCGTAGAATACAAATAGCAATGAATATATACTTTGACACTTCTGAGTAATATAGTCAATGATCTTATGTGATTGCAAAATTAATAGCTCAAAATCAATTTTTAATAAATTCTGCGATAAGGTTAGACCAATAATGAAATTCAACATTCTGAATAAATTCATTTCGTATAATGACACCCACGCTGTTCGAAGCATCAGTCAGGCATCTTCTTAGAGAAGCACTCAAGTATATATCCCGCCGGTAACATTGGAAATACTCAGAATGTCCGCGAAATAATGATGAATGCAGATTGTAAAATTTATAGGTCGCAAGAATGGCTAAAAAGATGTGGCAAATAACTAGTCATATTTCAAAATATGCTAAATATAAAATAGTTTCAACAGTTTTTCAATTTGTTGAAATAATAAGCAGCTTCAGAGTACCAGTTGAATGGTGCTTGGTGATAAAAATGAATAAACACTCATAGTGTGTGTGAAATTCCAAATACTTTTCAATAAAAAGTATAATTTAGAATTTCTTTACATAATTCATTTACATTATCACTTCGCTCTTGACAAGACAAAATGATATAATAATTACAACTAAAATATTGCTAAGGTTAATGTAGATCGATACAGTATTATTTATTTCTGAATTATCGTAGGCATCCTAATTAAATTCCAAAAAGAACAGTTTGTAACTTCTAGCATTGATGTAGTGCAGTGTAAATTTGCGTATGTGAGATTTCATTTTTACACATTTTCAATCGATCGTTCTCTTTATAATGTCATATTAAAAATACAATACACATCATAAGCTATTACCCAATGATTCAGTTTGTATTCATGGATAAATATACCTACATATCATTATTATCAGTTTTTCTTTTCAATTATAATAGTAAAAAGGCGTGAGTTTCGTTTTTAAAATTTTCGACAATTTAATAATTTAGTATCCGGGGTACACAAGTGCGGTCTTTTCCAACAGTGAAAAAATTATAAAGATTATTCTAAAACACAGTCAGACATTGTCCTTGATTTATGCTTGTTACCCCCATGTATATTTCCTTATCAAATATTAACTACAAATATTGAAATAGTAAAACTTATAGCACTAAATTACGGCCTTACAATATAATGTATTTCAGTTTGTCGTTCAACATTTTCTAGTAACATTTATCATAAGATCATATTTACTTTTTTTTGTTGGTGGTTCAGTTTAACATTTTTGAAACACCCGCTCAATCCATTATTGTATATGGTACAATTTGTATGGTTTATACTTGTCAAGGTCGATCTTTGCGGATGCTTTTCCTTGGCTCGTTCAGAATTGTTTCAGTATTAACAAATGGAAGGTGCGACACGGAGCGTATCAAATTGATGCATCGATTTTATGCATGGCATACTTCATATGGTATTACAAACGCTACGCGCTACAACTTAACTGGGTGTATGTCATTGCAACATTCTTAGTCTACAATACGAGGTTTTTCACACACGACACAGAATTCCTTGTCACTAACAATGTATTGTTAATTAGTTTAAATTATTGATTAGGCCATGAAAATTAGCGTATCTTCAAAGTGTGGTAAATCGTTGTGATGAAAGGCTATGGACAGGACATAGTTGGAGCAAAAAATGGCTTGATACTGACACGGTACATTTTTTTTTATTACATTATACGTAGCAGAGTTACGTCAGAACAATTTTTCACACGTGCAATTTGGTTATCAGTTTATATGGATGCAAATTATGATCCATGTAGAATAATTTATCACAAATTCATCCCATTAACTGCCACTACTCATCATGCCATGACATGATTTGTTTTGATAAATCATAATGTGAAATGCGACGTGTAAAGTTGATTTTAAATTTGAAATGTTATTGAAAGCAATGATTTCATCGCTGTTAGATCACAATAGACGAATTTCTTGTTTTTACGAACCCTATTTTTGGCTCGGACGCTGGATATTATTGATCTAGAAGGATGTATTAAACGAATATAATACATTTTTCATTTTTCGTAAATTGCAAATAAATATTTTCTCTCATTCTGGTATCAATTAGTACGCAAATACGTATTTTAAGATCAGTTCTCATTATTATCGCTAAATTGCAAATTCATATTTAAATTCCCGTGCGACAGTGGCATTCAATGAGATCATAATAACACCAAGGACTCACTCAGCATTAAAAATATTAAGTATATACAGAGTGAGTGTTTCGTGTACCGTTTATCATGTTTGTTAACGAGTTACAGTGCAACTGAGCTGGATGCTCATTGGCTTATGGGTATTTTTCCCATACAAGATAACAATGTTGACGATGATCATTGTTCAATTATATTATTTCTTTCGAGGTGATGTCGAAGATCACACGTACATTCTCACCCTGCATAAATTACAATACGAAATAACTAATTTACACACAAATAAAAAATATATATTTTTTAGGTCTGTGGTTTGATTTTTCTCTCCACCAGGCCTGCCTTTACGGTTCTTTTTTTAACCGTGTCTGATATGATCGGTTAGATTATTACGTACGTTATACGATTTCATTACCTTGTTATAAAAACATTATCGTTTGAACAGAATATTAGCGTTTCATCTATGCAAAAATTATCACATGCAATTCATATTTTTGCTAATACATCAGTTCAAATTATTAATTATAAGTTACCTTCCAATGAAAATCAATTTGGCACAGTATCAGCATTTAAAACTGTCCTTTTCAATAGCCCCCTAAAGGACAATAATGCTATTTCAAGAGTTTTCCCAATTATTGCCACCATCTTTTGACGAGATCTAACACACTTCTCGCTGTAGCAAATCAAATTTGTACAGTATTCAAAAATTGTCATGATCACGAATACCTTCTTTGGTGAATTTTTATTTTCACAAATCACATCCAGAACTTATCGCAACGTTTTGATAATGCAGTTGTGTAGGTTGAAAAACAAATCTACATATTTATAGCTACATCAAGCTTCCTGTGAACAAACATGATATATTAGCCACTATGTGCCGTTTTCAGAAATCATTCAATCGTGAGATAGATCGATTGAAATTTTCAAACTGTTGATTGTCGAATGTGATGCTTAAGCCGACAATCCATGTACATACAAAATTTTGATAATATTCTTAGAAATGTTGAAATTCTGCAACTCTGCTGCCGAAAGTTTTTGAATTGAATTTGATATTGATATTTAGGTAAAAATAACGTCCAAGTTGACCAAAACCGAATACATTGAAACATATTGTGGCTAAGGAATTAACTTCGATATATGCAAGTCTATTTTAGAAATTTTAAATCACTATTTCAATAGACAAACAAGAAAAAAAAATGTTCATAGTTTCGAGATGCGATATAATTGCAAGCATACCAGCCAGAAGACTATTATGATTTTAAATGGCCATCGCAACGAGCGAGTGAAACTATGATAAAATAGTGTCTATTCTTTAACAACGATTGCGAGATGAATTATGACATTGATCATCGCCTGTTTCTGGTTTGTCTTGTTTGATTGGTCGGATTTTAGTGCGCCTGTTATAGTTGATGACAAAGAATGTTAGACAATACGGCATTACCCTTAGTATATGAAATTTAAGATTAAAAGCGAGCACGAGAAACGTACGCGATAAACGACCTTCCAATTCGTTACTGGCAGAACTGCAAATATCTGAATTGGCGAACATGCCGAGCAAAACAATACAGAAACAATCTTTCCTTATTAAGAATTGGATGGCTTGTTAGTGCGGATTTATACGGTGCTTTACAGAGTGTGAAAATTCTGCATCAAGAAATTCCACGAGTGTCTCCTGTGTTATATTTACTACGAATGTAGTAAGCTATACTATGAGGTGCGTTTACTTTTGATAGATTTGTCATGCAAACAGTTACATGATTACCCTTTTACTATCAGTTTTAGTAAATTAATTCAGTGCAAATCGCAATTATACAAGGCTGTCAGATATTCCCATAGTTGGAGAGATTTGAATGCAGTAGAGCGAATTATCGGACAATTTATTTTTTGAGAAAAAGGATCAACAGGACAGTCTTTTGAACACCATAGGGTCATGGGAATCACAGTCTACAGTGAGCCGCTACGATACCATTTCGTGCCATCCACTGCCGTTTGACGTACTACTTTCTGGTGTTGCTGAAAAATCAAAGCAGTATTGCCATAAGAAATTAGGAATGAACTGAGCATATTTGGAAATCTGATCACGTGGCAGCAAAATCCTCGCTATACATCCAGTTCAAACATAATGCATCATGGTAAATGTTTTTTCCCCTATCTGTACGTATCCGAGCATTACAATGGTACTATTCAGAGACATTTACACTTACCAGTCTTGGCACTATCTGATCTTTCTGGGGTAGATGATTTAGGCCCCCATATCCGCACTGTACAGTCGTCTGATACAGAAGCCATCATTTGGTGATGCACAGGATTCCATGACACACAATTGACAGTTCTACTGTGACCTGTCAGTGTCGCGATCGGCAGCTCTCTCTTTATGTGCCAAACGTACACCTTGTTATCTGCAATCATAAATTACTCTCATTGCAGGAATCAACAGAAAAAATTGTCTTTCTTCGAAAAGATTAATCAACTCAATTTGAATATTGGTCACGATAAAACATACAATCAGTACGAAAATGACTATTACATTATGGAATATTCTCATTTTTTTTCTTTTCCAAGTTTAATACAACTAGTTTTACTTGAAAATCATATGCCCATGGCGGTAAGTTTGTCAGAGCTCATTGCGTGATTTGCAACGAGTATGAAGAATATACCTCTGACTTTGTAAAACAAGAAGTACGTAATCAGATCTAGTTTCAGAATTATAACACCTTCATATCTGATGTGGATTCAGTTATTTTACAACAGACCTTCACTTCCAGAGGCGATAAAATCCTGATTGATACCCCCGAAACAACTGTGAATTGTAAAGTGTCCTTGAGTGACTCCTTGGAATCTTCGAACAAGGCAACGGTCTTGAAGATCCCAGAGATGCACCCCTTGATTAGCAACGTTCAACAAAGCCAATCTATCAGCTTTATTTACACTAAATGACATTACAGCATGGTCTTCTTGAAGTCTGTAAACACAGTAATTTACGTTCTAGGGCTACGTTTTTTCTTTCTCAACCCATATCAAAATAACTTTGTGAAATTTCATGTAATTGTTAAATAATTGTACTTACACGGCGAAATCACACAGTTCGTCAAAATTGTATCCACGTATACGGTGATGAGAGTCGGCAGCTAATACAGTTTTGCCATCACTTCTGCACCAGAGGCACTTGACGCGAACACCCTCCCAGGATTCAATAACATTTCCTTCCATATCCTAATCAAACATTTGGCAGGTATTGAGAAAAATGTTATAAATGCAAAAATTAGTTGGTTTGGTTGATTTGCTATCATATTTGACTAACTGAAGCCTATAAATATTAAAAAACATGTTACCTATATAATGGATATGAATATAAGGTAGTTCTTAACTCGGAATGATGTTTCCAAAATACAAATTAGCGACAATGAAATGTATGGATAAAGCTAAGGTTCACACGGATTACAGATTTCACGCATAATAAGTCCTGGGAAAAATTAGTAACAGGATAAAATTGGCAATATGAAAATTAGATATACATCAGATGAAAATATGGTTGATCCTTCTATTTTCCCAAAATCATCAACATCCAAAGTAATTTCATGGATACTTACACATTGATAAAATTGTCCTCGTAAGCCACCAGTAACAAATTTATTTGCATCGCGATGCCATGCGCAGGCTGTGAGCGAATCTTCTGGACTTTGAGTTAATTTTACTCGAAGTTCACAATCCGGTGTGTCAACACTCCATAACCAAAGTTCCGGACAATCTTCTGGTCCACAGGCAATCAAGTGACTGCTGTCAGGGCTCCATGCAATCAGAGCTACTCCGTAGGAGTGTCCTTCCAGCGTCTTTCTGCGTGTCACACTAAGTGTTTCCTAGAAGTAAATGTGGAAGAATGAAATGCATACATTCGCACGAATGATTCACTGTTCCTTGTTAGAATACATTTCGATGAGCAAGAATATTTCAATAACTTACAGGGTCGACGTCCCAAATAATTACAGTTGTATCTTTGGAACCTGTTGCCAATTTTAGACCATCAGGTGAAAATTTGCAATACCAGACTTCGTCGCAATGGTCATTGAGCACTTGAGTGGTGTGAGATGGAAATTGCTCATTGCTGCAGCTATGATCTACCAGGAGAGATACATTCTCTAGGTTTGTCTAAGTCAAATATGAAATACATTAGTCGTAATGTGTCGTACAAAAAATATGAATATTCGCTTATACAGAGGATGTGAAATTGTTTGGTAGGCAAACCATGCTAAGCAAATGGTTTTGTTAATACCTGTGTATGACTAATGTGGTATGTACATTTCTGATTTTGCATCTCCACAGCCTGACAAAGCAGGGAGTGTAGGCGGCGTGGTGGCAGCATAATTGAAGGTGGCAAATACCTTTGCAGTCGATCCATTAACGCAGCCCTCGAGGCTGGACCTTTGCCATCCCAACCAGCACGCGTCTGCCATAGATACGATGATTAAATTTCAACATACAAAGTTTTAAACAGCATTATTACCTGAAGTTCATCGCGTCCACTGCACATCATATAAGCAGATAATTGATGAACTCTTCCAGTATTATGTCCCAGTGGTGTCAATTCGTTACGTAAGACTTGCAAAGCCTCTAATACTAGGCCCTCCTCTAAATACTCAAGATACTTTTGTTCGAGCAGTAAAAACTTCATTTCCTGCATAAATATAGAAAAACTCAATTACAAACCTTGGACTTATATTAGCTGAAATTCCAGTTTATCCTATATGCGTACAAAACTTTTTTTTTATTATCGGATATATAATTACCACGAGGGTATGGCTTGAGCCATGCAAGAAAGATTTGAGTTCATTGAGATCATGATCAGCTTTATTCCAATCGCCATCCATCACGTGTTGTCTGAATTTTGCTGCAGCTGGATGATCTAGGCGGCATCCTGACTCTTGCATTAGCAAATCAGCTGTACGACTGAAAATAGACTCGTAGTTGCATTATACTAGTATTTTTTTCTATCTATTACAGTTGATGATAGAATTCTGAACTAGATTATGTACAAGATGTTCACGCAACATGAACAAATATGAGTCGTTGTTGTTCCTAAAATTTGGCAAATCGATCATACAGCAATAGACGATGGTTTTAAATTATCATTCGATCATAGGTGAAAAATATCAGTTATTGACATTGACAAGATTTGCTTTGTCAATACAAAATATTTAAATGCGGATCGTGGTTCGTACAAAACTAATATTTCCCGACTACAACCCGAGATATGCAGTATTCAACATGACACGAATTTGCTGGAATTTAATGTTTGTTGACTAAATATAATTGAATAGCATTTAGCGATAATATTTATACCACAGTAAAAACAGTAGGCCGAGCTTCTCATATGCATTTCAGGTCATCCTACTATAGAAGGTAAATATGAAACAGACGGAATAGAAATTTCCGGAAATATTACATAGTGGCTGTATTTTTGGTAGAACATTTGCAGCTGGAAAAATTGGCTACAAGCAAAGACATATAGTTTTGAAAATTTGCGGTCAGCTGTCTTGTATAACAGATTATACACATATAGAATATGTGCTATATAGAACATATAAATAAGTAGCTTAAACAAATAAAGAATTCTTCTTATAATGAGAAAATTTTCGATTAAAGACTCATACAGAAAACATGAATATGAATGATTCAAAGCACTTTTAAGTACTCGCATGAATTGAGGTATTATGAGATTACTAGCTTTTTTATTCAATGAATATTAAAAGTATTCAAAGATTATTAAAAAGACTGACACGGAGTAACTTGACTTTTGGATCTGAGTTTCCGCTACCATTCCGTGTTAACCATTTTTAGTGGTGCAATTTTTATGTTAGGCAGAGCACAACAAAACATAATCATCAATAATATGGATGAATCATTGCCGCATATCCTAAACATATCTACGTATATATGGCTGGTTGAAAATTGTCAAAATAATGTGAAAGGGTTTTTTAGAATAACACTCTGCAACAACTATCTTCAAAAACACGAGCATGTAAATATATTCCATTTCAGATGAATTACTTGAAAAATTTAGTACATAAAATTGGATAATTTTTTAGACAAGTATGCTGTATCGTTCAAGAATGTATCATAATAGTTAAACATATATATTTGAAGTGAAAATGAGGCAGTACATAAAGTTATATAGTAGTACATTCATCTCAACTACAGGGGTATGAAACAGCTGCAAATTTTTTAATCGGATTTAATCTCAAATGAAAAATATAGATCTGAATATATTTCATATTTAACATCAGCTATAACTGCTGAGTTTATTATTAATCAACTGTTATTGAGACAGGTGCTATAATGTATGACAGAGATTTTGACTTACTCTAATCCAACTGCTTTTAGATGTTGGCCGATTAGCCGAACTATGTCTTGATTTGTTTTATCCATGATTTTCGGTGCATTCGTGGCTCTAGTTGCATCTCCATTCACACCATTAAGATCGTTGTCCGATGCTAAGCTTAAGTTACCATTGGTGTGTGGTCCGCCAGAGTCTACCGAAGCTCCGTTCTGTTGGGGTCCTGTCGCTGCAGCGATACCATTCGAGGTTTGCTGCATATTGCTAAAAGATTCGTATTCAGTAATATTTTAACTTCCATCGAGTTACTTACTTTTGGATATTGGTACTAAATTTTTGGTTCTAGACATGACGATTCATTGAAATTTCTCAATTAACTAGAAATAATTTTAATGAATAGAGTCTGAAATAGTTGTGTTTGACAATCCACACAATTTGACACTATCCGTAATTAGCAAACAGATATTAATGGTGAATGCTCCCCTCGCAACCTTGACACTTTAAGATAAGCACATGTCCAAATATGTCAAAGTATTCTGCTTTGTTATTTGATCTTAGATGCCGATCACTCTTATTAACAGTCGACTCAAAGTACTTTTTTTTATTTTCAAGATATAGCTAGCTAAGCGCTCAATCAACATTCCCCGAACAAACTGACATTAATACAGATATTAAAGTGAAGATAATGAAAAATAATGGAAAGCTTCATACAGAATATTGGTACCAGGTTGCAAGAAATAGAAAATGAAAGTTTCCTTTGTTCCTTTGTTCTCGGGGTTCGGAATGAAAATTTATAATCACGTCATCCGCTCAATCTCGTAAGATATTGAAAAAGATCTGACAATCATGGAGCATCAAGCGTTACCAAAAATAATTGTTGCTAGTGTGTCGGATGCGTTGATTTATAAAAAAATATATTCCCCAAGTCGAACCACAAGCACGGAGGTTAGAATTTTGACATTGAATTGTTTCTATAAGGCGACTGTCAGACTTAGAATCAGCGTCGAACTAGAATTTTCGAATCGCAAAGACACGATGATTCGTAAGATCCGTAAAGTCAACAACGGTCGATCGCTACAGAGCGCTGTATATAACATTAGTAATCTAAAATCCACGACTCGCTGGGAAGCAAATCACGTCGATACTTGTTAAAGAGTGTGCATGAAAATGTGAGAATTATTTTGCGTTCCAGAGATGTATACGCGATTCCAGGTGAAGATAGAAGCGAAAAATAGCAGGGCGACATACGACGTCAGGCCTGATTGAATGTACAATTACCGAAAGTTTTCCATCTCTGTGTTGGAGTGGAGCTCGTCCGCTGGTCTTACGGTAGCCGAGAGAGAACTACGGGACCTTTTGCGCGGTGGCGGAGCGAGTCCACCGTCGTCCGACTCGCCGCTCGAGGCCAGGCTTGTTCGCGTACCACCCCGTTTTTCACACAATTATTATCGCTGGCTTCGTTGGTGGGGCACAGCACGAAGCCACGATTGCACAAAAATTCTTACTACCCCCCTTTCCTGCTCGATATTGCGGCAGTAAGTTCGTCCACTCGCGGAAAATAGAAGATACAGGATTCTTGTACGACTGCCAAAACGGACACGAACAATGACTGCCACCAGCTGATACTTGTTTAGATCGTCGTTTACGTCACTCGACGGCCGTTCAGTCGTTCTGGGAGGTAGGCTCGCTAGCAGGCCGCTTCTTTCTACCTTCATGCTAGAGCGAGCCTGCAGTTCGTATCGCCGACAGATGACGCCAGCAGGTACGTTGGTTTCGACTAACGTTGCTTTCCCGACATTCACTTTCCGACCTGGAAAAATCGCGTGGTCGATGGATACAAAAATACGCAAAAAAGCGAAACAGACCGAGAAAAACGTGTAAGAAATTGGAAACCAACGACGCTATCGACGATATGGTAACGCGAGTGTCAATGATACGCTCGCGTATGTACGATCGTGTATTGTCACACCATCGTCGTTCGGACGAAAAAATAAACGAAAAATTGATGTACTTTCACCGCGCACGGGAACACGCGGTGCAGGTAAATAAACACAACCTACACGCTGGAGTTCAAACTCGGTTGGCGGATATTAATTAAAAACGGAAATAACGAACTACGAGGGTACATAAATTCTCGCAATTACGGAATCTATTATTACCGCGATGATTCCGCTCGTATGTACAAGTTAACACAGTTTCCCGACGATCTGAGGAAAAAAGCACGTGAGAATGGCTTTTTTTCCCTGAGAACTGTGACCTTGCCGTACTTATAATCGTATGAAAAAATCATAACTCGAAATTGTCGCGTGACCCCTGTTTAGGCAAGACGTGTTTATCGATGATTCTATGCGAGTGTTCAATTATTGTTTGTACGGACATGCTGATCGGGACTGAGAATGGGTCATCAATAAACCCCACTCCGACCATGTAGTATAATAATATCTGTTTTACTTCGAATCAACGAAAGTTTTCGAAGACATTGCGTATCCTATTTATTAGGACGAGGTACAAGAAATGAACGTCTAGGTAAGGATACTTGATCGAATTAGTCAATTTCTTTCCCAACAATGGAAATTCTGGATTTGGTCGATCAGAAAGTGTGCGGAGAGTTGCATATAAAACTATCGAGGAAATTGCCCGAAGCTATCTATACGAGTGTAGCTATAATGTTGGTGGCAGTAGTCATTTATCCGTGAACTCTTGACGATAAACGTTACACGTGTCGATTTTCTTTTTGCCAGTAAATCGCGTCTCGCAACGCATAATCATCGTCGTATTTATAGTTAAACCTAATTAGCCTGATTGCGAATTGTTAAATCATCGAGCATTTACCATTTGATGGTACAGTATTTATCGGCGAATTTAACCAGATTGTTCAACCGCTCCCACGGTACGTGGCAGAAGTATCCGTGTGTAACAACGTATGTATGCAACGTACGTATCCGTAGCATTAAATGGAAGTCTCCGACAGGTTTATAATGAAAATAAACTGGATCAACGATTAATTATATTGACTAGCATGTTTCTCGCACTTCTGCGCAGATTCTCTTTTTATCTCCTGCCGGGCATCCCAGCTCTTATAAAACCATTGTACGATGAGAGAAAAACAAGGCGTAGCGATAATCAATCACGTAATATATATCCGCGGTATCTTCGTTTTGATTAGTGATTGATTTTAACAGGACGTAATGACGATTAATAAATGGAAGAGATCTGTAACGAATTGGCTCACACGGGCGCAGCTTCCGCCTGGTTAGGTCAGTGGGAATCTCGACGTGTTTCAAATTGATTTTACCGTTTTCTTTTCATAATGCGTAATGTAATTCATTGAGTAGTCGTCCACGTAGGAGGGACGTTGCCGCGAGTTCAATATCGTGCGAACGGGAAGGAACATTCCGCTTAATAAAACGTTGAAACTCAACGGAGCGGAAACGTCTTTTTTGTCTCTTGTTATACGCGGCCAAGGAATTTTCACAATGCGTCACGACTGTATAGATTTCAATAGATATATGTACCTTACGTTGAATAATTTATATCGTCTATTCGCGCAAATGCGCCTGCAGCACTCTTAGCCTGTCACACGCGAAAGCATTGCGGTTAATACGATCGTTGCTGCGGGTAAGAAATGCTCGACGTTCGAACAATTCTATGCGAGACCGGATTCGCGAATAACCAACCATACGTATATAAGAAATATTTTTCAAATATTTATTTGACTCTGGGAATCGTCTTTTTTTTTACTACCAATATCGTTTTCGGGTTAAAATGAAAAGTTGCTTTCAACAGACGCAATATTGACCATCTTTTCCGAAACGATCACGATTTTACACGCGTTCAAACGAATAATATTCCTTCGAATAACATTCGTGTCCCGAGAAGTACGTTTTACGAAATGTTTATAAAAAATTCAATTGATTCGATAAGTGTCACCGTTTTTCGATAGGAAATATATCACGACTCCTCGGCTACGAGGAATATATGCTTGAAACACTCAAGTTTCTAGCAAATGGATCATTTTGAGGATAACATTCTTTCAGCCCACACCTATTTCCGGTTTTCTGGCCGAGGCGAATCCTCTACGCGCGCGGTGGCCTGTGAGCGCTACACGCACGGGTTTCTTACGCACACCTTTTGCTTCACCCGCGACTATATTGCACGTTTATTTGGCTCGGCAGCGAGCTTGCGTGTAAATCGTGCTTATGAAACATGTCACGAAAAAGACCGACCTACAGTCGCCAAGTCCATTGCGCGTTTCAACGTGGTTTCAACTATCCATTCATAACTGGCTCGCATGTTATATGGGGCAGCGAATGAGGTGAAACGACGACGCGGTATGGAAAGGCGAGGTGATATAATCAGTTATGTACCTGCTATGTTGAACCGGTAGCAATTTTCCATTAGGTTTCCTGCTTACAGCTGAAACTATCGAATCGCATTCTTTGCCTCTGCGTGGTACAACGCAGACTCGCCTTTATATGCGGTTCGATACTCAAGATTAGACCTCGCGACGCGGAAAGCGCGGAGTCCGTTTCTCGCGATTCGAAACGCGGTCAATAGAAATTCAACAACACGATATTCGATATTTTTGGTACAATCAATCATTTTCCAGACGGCTGCAGAACGAACGGAATGTTAACAGCGAGAACGAAATGAACCTTTTGTAAGCAAGATTCCAAAACTGTTCGGATAGCTATATTTGCTTGATATACCTAGCACAAATTTCAACACCTCTATCAACAACTCCGTAAGATTATTTGGATACCAAAAATTCTTTTTCACCCGACATGTGCCGTCAAAATTTCATAAATGATAACCCTCAACACGGTAACATACTAACGCGGCTACACTCGAATAATAAATCTAGCAAACTCTTCGCGCCGTTTCGTATCCCACGTTAAAGCAGCCTTCCTCGCTCGTCATTTTTGTGTAATACCCATCTTCCACATGCTCCCACACGAGATTCCATCGCGATGTTTACACGCGATTATTTTAGTTCGGTTGAGAAATGGATGGAAATGGAATTGGGGGATCTTGTAATTTGATAGAGAATTTTTTACGATCTATTATCGCTCGTAAAAACTTAAACTCAAGGCGGATTATGGAACAAGCGAGGCCAAGCACCCAAATCGGGTTCCGCGACCGTTTTGTTTACGTTTCAAAATATGAAATACAGCTCGACGATGCGATGTATGAAGTGAAAAGTGTATCGACGTACGACGGAATAAATTGCTCGCGATAAGCTGGAGATAATTTCTCTAATCATACCACGCGAATAAAATGCGTAATACGCGGGATATTCGCTACGAAAGTCTACGTTTACGTAAACGTGCCACTTCGATGCCGTCTGGATTCTAATTACATCCGCGTGCTCGCTCCCGTGTCCCGCGGACGAAAAACAAGTGACCATTCACGAATTCGGTCGAATTTTCATTGAAAAACCAGCGGTGACGACTGCCCCAGAGTGCCCAACGCAACAAGTGGAAGCGTTCTCAAATCATTATTTTAGGATATCTTATAACGCGGTAGGCTATGCAACGTTGCTCGAGTCTATAAGCCGACGCGAGGCGGCGCTAGTGCGGTAGGCGCTTGACCGCTACGGGTATGTTGGCGCGCACCTCACCTCGGTGAGGCTCGAAGTGGCTTGAGGCCTGAACACTCGAATCTGGAAGAATCGGCGTGTGCCAACAGTCACTCGCCGACTGCCGGTACTACAGGTCGGTGATCGTCGTTAATTAATTGTAACCCGTCACGCACCTGTCTCTGTACGAAACGTTCGGCGTAACATGCCGCCTGAGAGTGCAGTGCTGTATCCGGAATCGAGGTAACAGTGACAACGGTGTCTAAAAAGTGGGAAGAAAAATTAAGACGATTCGACATTCCGTAGAGATCCGTCTATAAAACAATTCGAGTGCGACGTCGCGAGAGATAAACTGAACAACACCGGTCAACTTTTTCCCTCGAGCAGTGTGTGTGTATATATAAATATATATATACAGTGTTTGTTTTCCTCGATCACCTGTTGCTTGCCTAGATTGTTGTGTTCCGTTGGATTACTTCAAAGCTGTGCAAGATTTTCAGAATGGTATTTTTGGCCGGATAATCGACCGACGCACGGCGAGGTGAGTACGACTCGTTTGTTTCTGTTAGAAAAGTGTTCGTTGCTAGAAGTTATAACCTTCGTTTCTCGTAAGCATAACGTAATTTCATACGCTCGAGGGAATATCGAACGTCTGCGATTATTTCCGAGTTACTGGAATTCGTCTCTAAAACCCTCGCGTTCATCTTTCGTCTACTCGCGGTCACTTTGTACGCAGTTTTCGTCGGAGTCAAGGTGCATACCTACCTAGTATCGGACGTTACCGCGATGTCAGCATGGGTTCGGATTATCAGATTCCGCGTTCGCGTTTTCCACCAACGCGACGCCACATGTCACGCTCGCGCGACACGGCGATTTCTGTACTTCACTCGAGGCGTTTTAAATTCCCTGCTACATTTGCCCGGATAACAAGGATGTGACGTTCTCATACGAGGACGCGCGATCGTTTTAGGTTAGTGATGCAATGCTCGACGAAGTTCGCTTCGGTCGCGTCTGCATAATCGCAAAAGATTCCGGTACAATTTGACTTTTGCCTTCGGTTGTCTGAAATACAGCTGAATCATAATCGAATTAATCGTAATACTCCTCACGTTGCCAGACATTCGCCGTGCAATCTATTTACGTAACGATGGGATCAGGCACGTCTACGATCCGTGCGGAAATAACAAGAATTCTATTCGACTCGCCGAAAAGCCCACGTGCTGCGCCATAATTACTAAGTAGTATACGTTTCGCGTGTCCTCGATCGCCTTCCCAGAATCTTTCGCTCGAGTCCAAAATACTGTTTTCGCGATGCTCGAGTCTACGATTAGGTTCCGAAATTTTCAGAATTTCTACCAGCTTTCCGTTTACAATTGGATCAATTTTATCGAGAATTCGACCGCGATTACACGAAAACGATTCTCGAAAGCGTGTGTCGCACGTAGGTCAGATAGATTGTTCGCTACTTCACCATTACCGCGCATAATCATCATCGAGTTTACGTACGTCGATGAATTGCGAAATCTCGTTTCCTTGAGAATCTACGGACGATTCATTCGGCACGAGAGCACGTTATTGTTCAAACAATTGTGTCACCGGTCTTGAACTATTCGTCTGTGTCTCGTAGTTTAATTATCTACGTGCCGCGCGCGATCGTCGCGCATACGAGTCACGTGTTCGGAGGCATTCGCGGTTACGGATACCACCTACAATGCGCGGATTTGATTGACTGGGATTTCATCGCGCGAATGATTGATCTGTCGACAAGTGTCGTCCGCGCCGTGATTTGTTCAAAAATATCAATTTCAACATCCATGCTCGTTACTAAGTGGAAAACTGATACTGAAACCGCGTTGCCTATGCTCCGGCGTGAAACGATCGTATAATAACCGAATATAACATCCTAGAAAAGAGAACAACAAATAACGAAATAGTTCGATGCTTGAAATCTTGACGATCAATAATAGTAGCGAATTACGCGAATCGGAGGCCTAATTGGAAGCTATTGAAAATTGTCTTACCACACCGACTATTAATCAGCCAAACGAAATGAAATCAATCGACCGGATATTATTTTTCAAAGGTAACAATTTTCTAACGACCGGTGAGGAAAGAGTCTTCCTCTTTGACTGCCTATACGCGAGGTCAACATCGTTTCGCGGTTCTACTTCCACGATTGGTTGCGTTTACACGGCAAGTTGGGCATTATTCGATCTCTGAAAATGCTGTTACAATGTGAAGTACGAGTACTGGTCGACCAGGATATCCAATTATATCGTAAGCTTATCATTTTTACGGTCGAAGTGGATGCAACGTATCGCGAGGAAACGCGCAGACACCTCTCTGAACAAAGCGAGAATCTTCGATGATTTCACCGAGATAGAAAAGTAAGGGCCTTTGACTTTTGCACATTTTGACGCGTAGCAAAAGTAAAACTGATGAGATTTCACGCGCAGTTTACGGTACAGCGCGTAAGAACGTATGTAGGTTTGCTGTTGAAATACCTACTTGTGCTGTTCAGGGGCATTGCGATCACGCCAGTAAGCAGCTATCGCGGTTCACGGGCGTCGAGTAAATTTCCAACATCATCGTGATATTCGTCGGATGTGTTGATTTTTTTGTCGCTCGGCCACTCGTCCCAGTTATGCGGAACACAAGTTTTATAACGCCAAAGTCGTTACGAGTTGCCGAGGCGAATGAACGTTGCAGTTCCAGGTTTGCCGCGTTCAATTTAATAGTCGCATGTTTGAGCAGGTAACTGTCGGTGAGGTAGACACGATCGTTATCGATTATTATTCATCCTGCGGTTTGTTGTGCTTCATAAATCTCCTGGAATTTTAACCTCGTTACGTTTGTCGTAAACGCATCGGATATATTTCCACCTTCCGTCAATATTCGTCACAATTCACGCCAACGTGCAGGTAACTGCATAAACACCGAAGTAGGAAAAAAAACGTTTTTTTCTTTTTCAAAAACCAACGATCGAAGAAATCTCCACTCTGAATCATATTCTCCGGTAACGCGTACGAATCATGCATAAAACCGAAGTAATTTTACGGCGACTTTACAAATCTTGTGATAATTCATGGGCCATAATTCCGAGATACATAAAAGCATGCGTACAGATAAAATATGTATACCGAATGTCCATAAATAATCTAATTACTGCAATCCGTGGTACCGCTTCGCGGTGATATTATCCTTGGGAAAACATCAAATTGTTAAATTGTCTGTCAGTAGTTTGAGACAAAAAATAAAGATGGTTATTAATTATTCGACGTTTTAAATCATGACAATTATTGCTTCGACTAGTTTCTTTCGCGTCCGATGACCAATACAACATTTGATCGTGAATGCACGTTCGTTGATTGGTAGTATTGTCCGTATAGAACTCGTGACATCAATTTTATTCGGACGTTCTCGTTCTTTCAAGGACTGAGAAGAGACTTCCAAAGACTTTGTTACGATTCTTTTGTGTCCTCGGCGGATTGTTTTCGGTGATGATGGAAATAAATATCGTTAGGGATCTATTGTGATACCAATTAGTAAGCTTAGCAAATTAGTAACAAAGATAACTCGACGACATCTACTTCTTCTTGTACCGGTTGCACGTGCATTGCAACAGAGGCAAGAGAACGTTGTGGCAGCACCATCCATGGTTGGTCTGTTTTTTGTGACTCTACCATCGGAAATCACGAAGTTTCCCATATAACACGTGGCAGAATGTTCTCCTCGTGTTCATGACAAAAGTATGAAAATCAGTGATGAATTTATCTATCCGTACGCGAAAGATTTTTAGCAAGGGACACGACATTGACTACCGTCAACGATCTAATGTGCGCACACCGATAATCGGTTGGTTTGCGTTTTTTGAAGGGGAAAATTAACAGCTGAAATCAATGAAAAACCGAACGATTGTCCGCAATGAAATCTAATTTTTGGAACATTTCGCGATGTACATTTGATCCGAATGACATTCGTAACACTTGTGTTATGATAATAAATCTTCGCGCGTCTCGTATTTCTCATTCGCATACTGGTTACCGTTCTTTCCGATCCGCATTTATGTTCACGCTGAGACGTGATAAATTTGGCAATCGCCGTTAGACATGGCCGTTCTCAGAACTATTACGTGCTATTGATTATAACAATCGAACGCGAAACAGAAGCCGATGGATTTCATACGATTTCACCTAAATTCGAATTATGTAGCGTTACGAATCGAATGTCGTAGCTCTAACGCGCAACAGTAAAAAAATACCTGATTGTAGGCGCAGAAACGGTTTCGTGGTGTATTGACTTCGGAGGATGAAGCTGCCTTGAATGTTAATGTAACGTTATTCGGTCTTTTCTAGTACCAAAATATCATATACACTACCTTGTCAAATCGCTCTTGTACACTTTTCGAGTAGTTCCTTGCAACACGGTTGTGAAAAACTCATGCTGCATTTATTGTCAATAAATGCGATATCGACACGTCTCGTTTGTATTTTCGATAGAAAAAACTTTGGTTGGCTAGCAAATCTCGAGAAAATTTAACACTCGTTTCTGCGTAGCTACGATGCATTTCGCACAGTCATTGAACTTTGAAGTATCCAGATTCTGTTCAGAGCTTAGAACTGTTTCGTATACTTCGTTTTCCGCGTGTTCGCGAACGGATGTATTATTTCGTTTATTTTTATAAGATACACCGAAATATCTCGAGCGGAATGGAGGACGTAGCCGGTGATCTGGGGTTTTAATCGCATTATACCTGATCGGAGAAGTATGCTTATGTAAATTGTGCGTTTTAAAAATTACACCTTCTCGAATGCTGACACGCGATACAATACGGTTAAGTTTAGACGCGATGCTCTTTTTTGGGGCGAAATTCCATGTATATATTCGTCAGATTAATTTATTTCCGACACGCGACGCAGAGAAAACCCACGCCTGTAACCTGTCACGCGTAACTCTTTCACGTATCTATCCGTCCCTCTCCTCTTTCTCTCTCTCTCTCTCTCTCTCTCCTTGCCAAATTCAAGGCATCTAATCGCGTCGTAAATTCGTTCGGTTTTTAATCAACTTTACGAGATGTTGATCACCGACCGGGTGTGTATCGTACCAAGAACCAAGGGAATCGTTTGCCCCATGATTTACGATCTGGAAGTTCGCTTTACCCAAATATTTCGTTCGTCCTCGCAGCCTTCTCTCTTTGCTCGTTCGCATTCTTAGAGCTTCGCGTTAGCCGAGAATAACGGATCGGCCGTACAGCTCGTACGATATTTGATGCAAGCGAAGGTGAAATTAGGGAAACCCGTTAAAAAAAAGCCCCTTGGAGAATTTCTACCTGAATTCCATTTAAATTCTGTGAGGATGGTCGCAGCTCCACTACCTGGAGACGCGAACGTCGACTGTGGCCGCTGCGCTGACGCCTCTCCTCTCTCGTCTCTTCTACCGACTAGAGGTAGGTTTATAATACTTATATGTTTGAGGAACGACGCGCGGAGTCGTGATGTTTGTAGACGCGTTGTACCTACCCTTCGGAATACCTTTCATTTTCGTGTAATGCCTTCCGTACGAAGTTCGGGCTCGAACGCGTAAACTCATACGACGCCATCGCGAAAGGCGAAGACACGCGCAAAAAGGTGGAAGGCATCTGACATCATTTTTACCGCGAAAATTGATATCGGTGACGCGGGTTCCGGTTTTTTGGGTTCGTTGCTCGTCGCCGCGCTACCCGTTCAAACAACGTCGTCTCAACGTCCTCCGGCGTGACCTCGGGAGGTATTCTGCAGCGTTCGTATTTCCAAAGCGAGAACGGGCGCGCGCGCGCGCGCGACGCCATGCCATGCCATGCCATGCCATACGTAGTAGAGGAGAAATGTACCGCGCGAGTCGGCAGCAACGGCAGCAGCGACGGCGAACTCTGTAATAACTGCGGTATTGCTTGCATTTGGTCACGTACACCTTTCCCCTCTCGGTTCTCTACCCCGTGCTCACGAACCACGCCGCGCGGCAGATATAGCTATAACGTTCCTCTTCCAGCTTCCAACCGCGCCGGGTGATTCCCCGACTCCCTCCCCCCTAGCGTCTAAGTTGGAGCGCGGACGACGTTCGTGCCTCGGACTCCCCGGATCCTTGATGACGATTGAGTTAGGGAAAATGATGCCCGGAGGCTGTCCATCGGTAGCTTATTACGTAACGCATCGAAAAATACGAACGAGCGAGTTGTGAAAATTACAGTGCGAGTCGTGGAATCGTGGCTGCGTACGGAAGAACTGGCCATGCTCGTTAAACGAATAGAAATGAACAAAAAATAACGAACAAACAAAAAACAAAATTGGTCGAGAAATATCGAACGGACTTGTTACTTTTATCCCCGGCGTATCTTCATCCCGATAATGTTATTCGCGAATCAGATTCGAAATGACTTTTAAGCTTACAGCGAACGATACCCATGCGAGTAACGACAAAGAAACTTTCGGTATGCGACGCCGAGATGATGATCGTTTCGCGTACAAAGTACATTCTTTTCCTCGGTTTCTTTTTCTTTCTACCAACTTCGTTGAATGGCCGTAATTTAATCGGCGTTCGTCATAGGTCGCGGCCTTGGAACGGCGGAAGTCATTTCGACGTGTTGAAGGGTGATACGAATACACCTTGTATATACCTAGAGGTATACGCTTACGTATGCAAGCGTACGCGCAAACTCGTACGTCAGGCACGAATCATCGCGGTGAAATTTGGTTTTATTGTTCGTCGGTGTATCGATTCGTGGGAGAGACCATAGTCGTCGTCTAAACCTTCTGGGTCTCGTAGCGACGCCGCGGTTGAGGAAAGTTGAATTATGTATACAGTGGTAACGTCGATCGTGACGACGACGACGATGACTCCTTCGAGTTCGCGATTTCGTGTGTCTCGAAGAAGCGGACGGTATCGCGATGACTCGAGGAAATCTTATCCCGTGGCCTATGGTTCGTGGCTCCGGTGCTTTGGGTTGTTGGCCAGATCTCTCGAATCGAGGTCACGTAGCGTGCATTCCAGTCCGCGCACAACGCGCTAGATCCTCTTCTGGTTCCAGATCTCTTTGTATTTCTCCGATTCCAGCCGAGCACGCGCGCCGTCTGGTCCCGTGTTCCTCTACGAGAATCCAGTTCCACTTATTTAGCCACGTCGAACTCCATTAAATTTTATACACCGGGGAATTCCCGCGCGAGGCGAACCACCGCGCGCGAATCGTATCGTCACGGAAATTGATTGCGGAGGATCTTTGGGTCAGGCGTCATCGTTCCCGTTCAGCGTGAAAGTTTCAACCTTTGAGATCGCCATTCTTGACTTACCTACTCTTCTCCAACTTGTCTTTTTCTTCTTCTTCTTCTTCTTCCTCCTCCTCTTCTCCGTGTTGTTCTTCTTCTTTTCAAATTCTTTACGAGACGCTAAATATTCGGTGGGTCCGACGAAGTGATTATAATTCCCGCGTCGACGCAGCCTTCGGGCATGGAATGCCGGAGGGGCGGCTAAGACAAAGCCTCCGAGACTCCTCGACCCCCGCTCTAGCTCCTGGCCTCTTGTCACCCCGGCCATCGACTTCGTGGCACTTAATTCTCCACGGTCTACGAGCTTCAGAAAATCTACGGCATTCTACGAGAACCCGGGAACTATCAACCTTCCGCTACAACCTATGAGAAAAGATTCGTATCGGCGTGCAGCGCGCTCCGCGCGACAGATGTCGTTGTCCAAGTCTATTCTATTCCGTGTCGACTCGACTTCCACGTATCCGACTTTGCCATCGGTCCAATCTCGATGCACGAAGGTCGAGCGATGAACTTCGCGCAATTTTTCGCATCTTCCGCCAGCGAAGTCGACTAGTAGGTAAGAAGAAATCTTCCAATGCCATCTGCCTCGAGGCTGGTACGAATATGAAATACGAACGACCGTATTTCGGGAGACGAGAAATTAACGCCCTCGCCGCGAACGCGAGCAGGTACCAACTTTGTTAGGACTTTGGCGATGAAAGGACCGCGAGAATACGGCCGGGGATCAATGGTATCCGGTAATCACAACCGGCGAATGGACAGGCCATCGACGAGTGTCTCGAGATACGCGTGGCGGGATGGAAACATCCACTGCGCGATCCCCGAAGAGTAAGTAAAGGTCAGGCGCGAGAAGGCTGCGAGGACCACGCCAATGGCCTTTGAAGAAGAGCAAAAACGAAACGTGAAATGAATAAAATCATACCTCGTTCAGGTTTTCGATGCCTCGGGAAATTTTATTTCGTATCTACTGGCCAAATTCATAGTAACTATTCCCTGTTTGTACCGTAGCGGATTCATTCCGTACATTCTGTGCGCGCTCAAAGCAACGCCGACGGTCAAAGTTCTCGCCGGCCGAGAACCGGGCTGGAATTCTTTTCAACCGCTCCGCTTGTCGTATCTTCCTCTTAATTCTACTCTCGGGATTCACGCGTAACAGCTGACAGACAAAGCTGATAGACGCAGCCTTTCCAAGGACCATTTCTCTCTCTCTCTCTCTCTCTCTCTCTCTTCCCTCTTCCTCTCTCGTCTTCATCCGCGTGGAGGATCCAGCCCTCGCCGACAACCCGTATTCTTCATATAATCCACGGTGCGTCGATAGCGACGCTCTTCATCTCGCTTCTGAAAGATTCCTTTCGCATCAAATTCCAGGAACAACCATAATTTCTAAAAACACTTCGATAAACTCGTCTATATATATCTGTGCCCCGGAGGTAAAGGACACCATGTCCATTTTTTAGGTGAATTGACTTAACACCAAGAAACAAATTTTTAAAGTTCAAAAATATAGAAAATCGGCTCTCCTGAACAATTACAAAAATGTGACATGGTGTCCTTTACCTCCGGGGTTGTTGTTGTTGTTGTTGTTGTTGTTGTTGTTGTTGTCGTCGTTGTTGTTGTTGTTGTTGTTGTTGTTGTTGTTGTTGTTGTTGTTGTTGTTGTTGTTGTTGTTGTTGTTGTTGTTGTTGTTGTTGTTGTTATTGTTGTTGTTGTTGTTTTTGTTGTTGTTGTTGTTGTTGTTGTTGTTGTTGTTGTTATTTTCGTTGTTGTTGTTGTTGTTGTTGTTGTTGTTGTTGTTGTTGTTGTTGTTGTTGTGTTTGTTGTTGATGTTGTTGTTGTTGTTGTTGTTGTTGTTGTGTTTGTTGTTGTTGTTGTTGTTGATGATGTTGTTGTTGTTGTTGTTGTTGTTGTTGTTGTTGTTGTTGTTGTTGTTGTTGTTGTTGTTGTTGTTGTTGTTGTTGTTGTTGTTGTTGTTGTTGTTGTTGTTGTTGTTGTTGTTGTTGTTGTTGTTGTTGTTGTTGTTGTTGTTGTTGTTGTTGTTGTTGTTGTTGTTGTTGTTGTTGGTGTTGTTGTTGGTGTTGTTGTTGGTGTTGTTGTTGGTGTTGTTGTTGGTGTTGTTGTTGGTGTTGTGGTTGGTGTTGTTGTTGGTGTTGTTGTTGGTGTTGTTGTTGGTGTTGTTGTTGGTGTTGTTGTTGGTGTGATTGTTGAAGTTGTTGTTGGGGTTGTTGTTTGGGTTGTTGTTGGTGTTGTTGTTGGTGTTGTTGTCGGTGTTGTTGTTGGTGTTATTGTTGGTGTTGTTGTTGGTGGTGTTGTTGGTGTTGTTGTTGGTGTTGTTGTTGGTGTTGTTGTTGGTGTTGTTGTTGGTATCGTCGATGGTGCTGTTGTTGGTGTTGTTGGTGTTGTTGTTGGTGTGTTTGTTGGTGTTGTTGTTGGTGTTGTTGTTGGTGTTGTTGTTGGTGT